>WARS01000037.1:1627746-2827746 GCA_008933995.1 Datnioides undecimradiatus
TGTGGTATTGGGTTCTCCTCGGGAGCCACACACGCATACACACACACACGAGCAGGCAGGTGATCACGGGTGTACAGACTGGTTTTTATTTTCTGTTAATGAAAAGCACGGCATCCACGCGCTCTGGACCCGTTCGACCGCGATGCCGATATCCTCCTTCTCCTTTCCCGGGAGCGAGTCTTTTAATCCCCCGACCCAGCCGCTACTGCAGGCAGAGGAAGCAATTCAGACAAATTACTCACACCTGTGGCCAGAGACGCATCCGTGAGCCACTCCCCGTCCCTCTCCCACAGCTGATGCTGAACCACACCCCCCTACCACAAGGGACTTAGCATCTCATTGAAGTACAACGGAGCTTGGCCATTAAGGGCCTTGTACGTAAGGAGAAGGACTTTAAAATCTATTCTGGACTTTACAGGGAGCCAATGAAGAGAAGCTAAAACTGGAGAAATATGATCTCTCTTGCTAATTCCCACCAGAACCCTCGCAGCAGCGTTTTGGATGAGCTGGAGGCCTCGCAGTGAGCTAGTCGGACAACCTGACAACAAGGAATTACAATAGTCCAGCCTTGAGGTAACAAATGCGTGGACTAGCTTTTCGGCATCATTTTTGGACAGGATACTCCTAATCTTAGCTATGTTGCGCAAGTGAAAGAAGGCAGTCCTAGTGACCTGCCTAATATGGGGCTGATAGGACATATCCTGGTCAAATATGACTCCCAGGTTCCTCACGGTAGAACTGGAGGCCAGGGTAACACCATCCAAAGCGACTGCGAGGTCAGATAACCTGTCTCTGAGGTGTTTAGGCCCAAACAAAATCACCTCAGTTTTGTCTGTATTTAGAAGCAGAAAATTATAAGTCATCCATGCCTTAATGTCTGTCAGACATGTCTGAAGTCTGACTAATTGATCTGTTTCTTCTGGTTTCATAGATAAATATAGCTGTGTATCGTCCGCGTAGCAGTGGAAATTTATGTTGTGCTTCCTAATAATATTGCCTAGGGGGAGCATGTAAAGGGAGAACAACAGTGGTCCAAGCACAGAACCCTGTGGAACTCCATGATTAACCATTGTGTGCACGGACGAGTCATTATTAACGTGGACAAACTGGAATCTGTCGGATAGATAAGATTTAAACCAGCTTAGTGCTGTTCCTTTAATGCCAATGACATGTTCTAGTCTCTGTAGTAGGATACCGTGATCGATGGTGTCAAATGCAGCACTGAGGTCTAGCAGGACAAGTAAAGAGACGAGGCCATTGTCAGAAGCTATTAGGAGGTCGTTGCTAACCTTAACCAATGCTGTTTCTGTGCTGTGATTTATTCTAAATCCTGACTGAAATGCTTCAAATAAACTGCTCCTCTGCAGGTGATCACATAACTGATCAGCCACGGCCTTTTCAAGGATTTTAGAAATAAAGGGGAGGTTGGATATTGGTCTGTAGTGCGCTAAAACACCAGGGTCGAGAGAAGGCTTTTTGAGTAGAGGTTTGATGACAGCAACCTTAAAAGCCTGTGGAACATAACCTGTTAGTAATGACAGATTGATCTGGTCTAATATAAAAGTGCCAATCAGGGGGAAAACATCTTTTAGAAGACGAGTTGGGATGGGGTCCAAAAGACAGGTTGAGGGTTTGGATCTAATGATTGTTGAGGACAGTTCAGTGAGATCTATAGGAGAGAAGTGGTCCAGAGATAAATTAGGGCCTGCAGACATTTCAGGGGCTGCTGCAGATGACACACATGGATCTCTAATAGTTGAAGAGAGTGCGTAATGAATTCTTTCCCTAATATCTTTGATTTTACTAGTAAAGAAATTCATAAATTCATTGCTACTGAGAGCTGAGGGAATAGTTGGCTCAACAGAGCTGTGACTCTTTGTCAGCCTGGCTACAGTGCTGAACAGAAACCTGGGGTTATTCTTATTTTCCTCTATTAATTTGGAATAATAGGCACTTCTTGCCTTACGCAGGGCTGATTTGTATGTTATAATACTATTTTTCCAGGAAAGGTGAAATTCTTCAATATTAGTGGATCGCCACTTCCTCTCTAACCTTCGTGAGGACTGTCTTAAAGTGCGTAACTGTGTGTCAAACCAGGGAGCTAGCTTCCTCTGCTTGATGGCTTTCTTATTCTGTTTTAAAGGGCCACATTGTTCAGTGCTGTGTGCAGTGTAGCTGCAGTATTATCAACAAGATAATCTATATGTACTGGATTAGTAGTTAGGCTGCTACCCTCTGTTGTAATGGCACGTGGCATAGAAGCCAAAAGAGACGGAATAACTTCCTTAAATTTGGAAACAGCATTATCAGAGAGACACCGACTGTAGGTAGTCTCCCTGCCAAATGCTGAGAAGTTCATAATTGTGAACTGAAATGTTATTAAAAAATGGTCAGATAAAAGAGGGTTCTGGGGAAACACTATTAAACGTTCAGTTTCTAAGCCATATGTCAAAACAAGATCTAGGGTGTGATTAAAGCAGTGAGTAGGTTTGTTAACGTTTTGAGAAAAACCAATTGAGTCTAAAACTGAATTAAAGGCATTCCTAAGGCTGTCATTGGTGTCATCTACATGAATGTTGAAGTCACCCACTATGATTACTTTGTCTGAGCAGAGCACTAGTTGAGATAAAAAGTCAGGGAATTCAGATAAAAACTCTGAATAAGCAGCAGGCGGACGATACACAACCACAAACAGAACTGGTTTCTCTGATCTATCGTTAGGGTGGCTGAGACTGAGAGTGAGGGACTCAAACGTTTTAAACCCAGGCTTAGGTCTGGGATTGATTAGTAAACCTGAGTGGTAGATTGCTGCCACTCCTCCTCCTCGGCCTGTGCTTCGAGGAATATGGTGATTAATGTGACTGGCAGGGGTCGACTCATTTAAACTAACATATTCTTCCTCCTGCAATGACGGCAGTAGTAGTGAAAACAACTCCCGTCATCCCGCCTTTACCGCAGGATGTCACCAAACTGCATCTTTTGTTATTGTGTTGATTTAGAAACCCCAAGTGGTAAACAATTACATGTTTTTGTGTTTAGGTTGAAGGGATGTTTATGAGCATGCTGCTAATTCAGGAATCTACAGAAGAAGCAAATGAAAAAACAGGTGACCCACCAAACTGCAAACAAACGCAGACTTTCATCTTAAAAACCCTTCCGTCCTAATCCCTATGGCTACATACTGTGGTCAACACAAGTTCACATACAGTACAGACAGAGCTGAGTAAACAGGTTCAAACACACTGACTCACACACACTCCTGAATTCTTTACTGGACCAGTGAAACCGCTGCCTGAATGTGTGTTATCTCTGTCCATTCAACTCCAGCTCTCATACAAACACACATTTCCCTCCATTTCCTTATCACTCTTTGTTTCTTTTTCTGTATTTTCCTGTCAAATACACTCTGTCCTTCCCTGTCATGTCCCTCTTCTTTTTATCACACCACCTCTTCCTCTCTGTTTCTCGTTCCCCATCTCTGTACGTTTTCCATTTGAACAACCTGGTGATGAGACGTGTGTGTGTGTGTGTGTGTGTGTTTGTGTCTTGTATTTTTAATTGCAGAGTGTGTTCAAAGTTCACAGAGTGTCGTGGCATTTATATGGTTGAGAAAAAGTGTGACACACACACTTTACACCCCCACAGCTCTCTCTCCTCCCCACATACATCTCTTCTACAGACCACTAACAGGAGCTGACCTCTGCATTTACATAAGCACATTACTGCAGATAACACCACATACATCATGGTCAAGGTCAAGATACACTACGTTTTCATATCCGGACCACATCCCTGCAGATATTGACAAATGTGAGTTTGTGTTCAGCAGCATAAGGTACAATATTTCTCAGATAACATGGGGACCACCCGGCAGCTATAATTGGGTTTCTTAGAAAAACTGAAATAGTACCACACACGCAAAATATGTCAAAAACAATCTCACCACCTCAGTCAGCTTGCTGCCCTTTACTAAGTTCAATAACTTGTTCGGTTAACTGGTCACAGTCTTAAAGAAAGTCAATACTTTTGTAGATTTATGCAAATTTTGTATTGTATTAGACAAAGACAATATTTATCTACGAACTAGCAAGACAAAAAAACTTATGCCACAATAAGATAATCATGTACATTGCTTTTTTGCAGTAACTTCTCATAAATTAATATCAATATGATGGTTGTAGAATAATAATACCATCTTCAGATTGGTTTCCCATAGATTTCTCTTTCTCTGTGTAAACCTTGTGCCAAGCTTTTAGTTACATCGCATGCTTTAGATTGTGGATTGTCCCTGCTAAATAAATAATACATTGCAAAAAAACCTAAAAAACATTTTAAAAAAAGAATACAGAGTGAAACCTACTGACCAGTGGTACTGGATGACAAAAATTAGCAAAACATGGCTGTTGAAGTGTGAATTAGTGTGAAGCAAGGAAAGGTGAGAATATCAATATCAGTGAAGGTTTCATCAGTGGGTTTTGTTTCTCCAGGCTCTGAACCTGACTGATGAGGTAACAAGTTTCACTGTTTGAAAAACATCTTAATTTATTCATGGCAAATTAGCCCTGCTTGAGCAAACTAGACAGCTTTGTGTAAAATGTGACTTTAGACATTTATTTGAAGTCTCAGTATTAGGATTGACTTTGGCATCAGACAGTCTATCTTTGTGAAACCAGACCTGCTTCATGAGACAGAAGCTGCAGGAAAAACACAGGTGTAACTAATAACATTAATAATTGCTCTGGTTAGGTGCTCCAGTGAGCCATGACCATCAGCCTGCATGTGAAATAACAGGAAGACATCATTAAAGTTATTATTTACACCTGCGCTTTTCCTACCACAATGTGTCAGAATGTCTGCATTGAAAAAAGGCCTATTGACTGGTCAGCATTAATGACCAAGGTGAGTAATGAGGGACGCAGTAGGGGAATTTTAATCCACACAGAAAACTTTTTATGTGAAGGCTTGCACACGCATGCTCACACCATGCAAACGTTTAATACCTGACTCAGCAATTAGCTCTATACACTACACATTTTATGCTACATCCAATACATTTTGTGCTACCTTGTATATTTTGTTATACTATATTACTACATTTCACCTTATATTATAGTCTATTTCTTAACTATATTATACTACATTATGTAAACATGTAACAATATATACTATAAAATAATTTAATTTAATTTGTATTTATAGATTAACACAGAAAACTTATCATTTATTAATCTGGTGGAAACTGCTAAAGTAGATCATATCATCATATCACTCAGATATACGATGCTGAGTTTAATTGGTGTAGTATATTTGTTTTGTTTTTTTAAATAGATTTACATTTATTACTTTTTTTTTAGATTTTTCTCTATATATCTACTTTCTTATGTCTTTATGTTGCAGCAAATGTTGAGTTACCCTTTTGAGGATCAGTAAAGGATTATATTATGTTATCTTTAAGTAAGTGAATAAGTGAGATGATTATACAACATAAATGTGATTTCAATTTATGTACTTCCTGTAACACTGAACATTGAAAGGCAGACACAGGAGAATAAAACCCAGTAAGATTATAATGCTGATTAAACGCAGTGTATAGACAGTAGATAATATAAACTGAAGCTAACTGTGAATGAGGAGCAGTGTGGAAGTTCAGGTGATGAGCCGAGGTGGGAAGTAGTTGGCAGGTCCTTATTAAGGAGGGAAGGTTAGCATGTATCACACAAAGATTAATCAGATCAAGTATGAGAGGAAAGAGGAGGATGAAGCAGCTGTTGTAACGCATTTCTTGGGATTTACATTGTCTTAGAATTTAAATTTATCCCTTTAAGTTTGTTTGTTTGATATATTGACATATAGTTGCAATAATTTCTTTTTTCTAAGTTCCATCCCATCATTACTGGTTTAAATGCTTGTATGCACACACACGCGCACACACACACACACGCACACACACTCTTCTGGGAAACAGGGATTAGTAAGTGATACTGAGAGGTGGGAGAAAGCAGCCTCCCTCTGTGGCCTCTGAAACCAGATGTAACCAGCTGGCACACACACACACACACACAGCTCTCAGTGACCAGGCTTGTGGCCAGAACTTTTGTCCTTTTCTCAACTGTTTGAGCCGACACATAATGTAGAGAGAGAGGGAGGCCCACTTTCAGCTGCGCAGAGTTCAAACACTCTGCTTCAATGCATCTCTGTAGCCAATGAATCTCTCTGTGCTGCAACAACAACAGCTCCTTGAAGAAGGTCTTTAACAGTTAGACTTTTATCACGTGTCAGGCCTGATAGTTAAATTAGAACAATGGACTATGAAAAGTTGCAAACACATGTGGTCTGAAATAAAAAGCTCAGATTCAGGGAGAGACTGTGGAAAGGAGGATGACATGTGTTTGTATGCACTTGTATGGTGTTCGTGTCTGTTTGTATAAGCTAAACAGACAGTGAGGGAAAGAGTGGGTGTGTGATATGATGTTGAAGTAGTACCTTCAGGGAGTCTGGTTCATCAGATAGGCCCTATGAGTCATGGGAAGTTGGTCCTGAGAGCTGAGGGAGGATGACTGCTCACAGTTTCTCTCTTTTGGAGAAAATACAGAGTTAAATATTTGGACATTTAACTCATTTTCTTTCACCATTTCACCTTTAACTTTTTCTGTATTAACCCAAAACTGAGCTATCTGATTATCTACAATCATCTCACTATCCCACTCTGCTCTATTTCACTAGATGAAATGACTGTATATTTAAAAGTTAATAATAGTTAATAATAAACAATGCAGGCTTACAATGCACAGAATCAGTTATGTGCAAAACAGTTTTTCAATGAAATTTAGCGTTAGCGTTGCTCCGTGAATGGCATTGTCGGTCGGTCAGTCGTCCATGTTGATCCAAAGTGGATCTCAATAATCTACGATCATTTGACTTTTCTTGAAGCCTAATTTGATTTTTGGGGGTGATCAAGTGTCGACAACTCAGGATATACTGTGGTCACTTCCTTGTCCATTATTTTGGTTAATGACTAAATACATACAAGACTAATGACATTCCCATCAGCCTCAGCTGCACTTTGTGGTCCGCGCTATTTAGTAGACAATTAGCATGATAACCAACTTAGCCAAAATGGTGAACCTACATACATACAGCTTTGAGAAGTTTTCATAATTATAATTCCTGCAAACATATGATTGGTTGCTGTATTATGTTTTGAATTAAGAAAGACACTGTTCTTATACTGTATAAAAATGTGCAGTCCCTTTTCTTATGCTCCCCAGCAGGTGTGTGTTTATGAGTTTCAGACTGGCAGATAACTAATCTTGCATGTCCTATTTTCACACATGAACTGAAGAAATGCTCTAAAATAATGTCAAAAATAGTATAAGTTAACTTTTCTCTGTTAAATGATTCTCCACAGTGGATTCAGTCACGAGATACTGGATGTCTGTTCATATGATGTCTTCACATATAGACCACGGAGCTTCTCTTGCTGCTGATGGGGCAGTGGTTTTCAACCAAGTCACAAGATGATTCAGCTGTTGGAAGAAGAAGGATTTTTTTCAATCACAAGATCTTTTAAGAATGTGCAACATATCTATTTTTTGTAATTTCCCCTATTACTGCAGTTGGTGTAATGCCTATCCATGTTTGAGCCACTTATCAGTTTGTCAGAGAGAACGTGTCCCATATCTGGCTCAACATATGACCTTTGATTATAGCAGGAAGAGCAGTCTCTCTGCTTCTGCATTAATGCATGTGACAGCTGAACAACAGCTCTTTCACTGACAGAAAGCAGACCTGTAGGTAGCAGGCAGCATTATCTCTGAACACAATACAATGAGACCTCACACTAAATGTCCACAGTGTGGAAGCTCACACAGCGACTTAAATTAGGCAATCTTAAACTTAAAGCTTTAACCAGCATGCTCGCATGCACACACAATATGTTATATTACAGTAATGTGTACAGTGTAGTGTCAGTGTCAGCGGATGCATACTTTACTACTAACTATTGGTATAGAGAAATAAAAATGATGGAGGGATCATGTGTCACAATGATGAGATAGTCAGAGTCAGAGGGAAAGAAAGTACTGTAACACAAAGATAAACAGTTTCTTCTTCTTTCGTCTCTTCTTTTTTTCTTTAAAAATTGGTAAACCAAGGAGCCGAATCTTACTCTCATTATGAAAGATGGCCCTTAGAAGTTATCATTTCAACCTTAACAATGAACAGGGGTTGTGTCCAGGTAAGGTACATGTGCAACCAAAGTTCACTCATGCAACTATTTTAACTGCACATTGTACTTTACTTTAAATGAAAACTATGTTTGAAGGAGAAAAGACAGAAAAACGATTAAGTCCACTTTGAAAAGGTCAAATATGCTGAATAAACAAATAATGAGGTTGGGGAGGGTCAGAAAGGAGGTGAATCTGCGGCTGAGAAAGAATGAAAGAGCAAAGAAATGTTGAGGTGATGTCAGAGCAGCAGTATGTCCGCTGATCAGACAGATGCTTGTATCTACTCTGTCTTATCTCTGACCGCACCCTGTATGTGTGTGCGTGTGTGTTTATCTACTGTGCATACTGATGTCCTGATATGCCTGAATCAGTTCCAGCATGCACAATTGTGTTTCTGTGTGTGTACAGGTGTGTTTGCGAGTGTATGTTTTAGGTTCTGCTGCCCTGACGAACTGTGATGTTGATGACTTGATGTTTATATTTAGCAAAGACTTTGTACCTACTCACTTTGTGCTCAAGTATGAACATTTGTGTATTTGAATGTATTTTATGTATTTTTGTATTTTATGTATTTTATTGCGTGTGTGCATGAGTGTGTTTGTGGTTACTTAGCTCCAGATACCTATTTGGCATTAACAGTTTTTTGCTTTTGCTTATTTCTATTTTACATTTTTTATTTTCAAGGGTATGGTCATCTTGGCTTTTAACTGAATGTTTTTAATCTAATTTTAACAGTGTTTTAGCAGTTAATGACATTACAAATGAGTATTATGTAAGATTTTTTTTATGAATTTGGTGCCAGCGCTGTTTTTAGAATAAATTGTGAAAAAAATGGACATTAGAACCAAGGCATGTTTCTTGTGTCAGTGCAAAAATACACTGATATAATAATCATGAGCTGAACAACTTTCTGTGGGCTCTCTCTGGATGAGACACAAGGATGGGAAGAGGGAGGATGAAACAAGACAAGGCAGGAATCAGGAAGCAAGGAAATTGAGATACAGAAAAAAGATGGAAAATATCAGAAGAGAGAGAGAAAGTAGGGATTTAATGGAAAAAGAAGGAAGGGAAAAGGGGAGGAAGTGGAGAGGAGAGGTGACAGGAAGTGACAGTGGGTGGAGAAGAAACATGGGAAGAGGGGCACAAAAGAGGTGAAGCGGAAGAGAGGAAAAGAAGAAAGGATGTGGGGAGTTTTCCTGTTTTTCTATGGCTATCAGTTCATCCAACATGCTCAGGATGATGCTGATCAATTACACATGATATACGGGCACACACACACACACACACACACACACACACACACACACACAAATTCATGTAGGACGATGTCACAGTCAGCTGTTCTAACGCAGGCAGGATGTACCAGCTTGTCAGTTCCAGACATATCCACGTGTGTGTGTGTGTGTGTGTGTGTGTGTGTGTGTGGACACATCTTACTCATGTCGTGAGGGACCCAAATCTGTTGACACAGTCCGATTTTGGAGACTTGCCTGAGATTGGATGACATGTGACAGACCTTCGTCCAAATTCTCCTCTCCAGTACCCTGGAATACACTTTCCTGGGGAGCCTGAGGAGTGTGATCACCCTATAGTTGGAACACACCCTCCGGTCCCCTTCTTAAAAAGAGGGACCACCACCCCAGTCGCCCAGTCCAGAGGCACTGTTCCCGACCGCCATGCGATGCTGCAGAGGCGTGTCAGCCAAGACAGCCCCACAACATCCTGGGACTTGAGATATTCAGGGCGGATCTCGTCCACCCCCGGTGCCTTTCCACCCAGGAGCTTCCGAACTACCTCGGTGACTTGGGCTTGGGTGATGGACGAGTCAACCTCCGAGTCCCCAGTCTCTGTTTCCTCTATGGAAGACGTGTCAGTGGGATTGAGGAGATCCTCAAAGTACTCCTTCCACCGTGCGACAATATCCCCAGTCAAGGTCAACAGCTCCCCACTTCCACACTAAACAGTGTTTGCAGACAGCTGCTTCCCGCTCCTGAGACGCCGAACGGTTTGCCAGAATTTCTTCGAGGCCGCCCGATAGTCCTCCTTCATGGCCTCTCCAAACTCCAAGACCCGAATTTTTTCCTCCGCAACCACCAGAGGAGCTGGTTTCCCACCCCAGCCATAAGCCTGACAGCAAACTTGAAATGAATCTGATAAACCATCTGTAACTCAAACACTAGAACGCCTGTCAACCCAGCTACAACAGTTTCAGGTCGCTGCTCCTTCCACTCAGGCTGTTTCTTCCCCACCACCACCAGTTCCTCAGGTGTACGCACGAGCAGCGCGCCCGCGTTAAAAAATACGTCCAAGCTAAAATTTGAGAAGCAATGTTCAGCTGATCCGTCCTAAAGCAATGGGCACCCGTGCAGTCCTGTCTGTGCGCTACCTAATGACACTTTCTGTGTGCAGGGGGTGTATTTACAACCGCGCTTCTGCAATTTCTTTGACGTCACTCGACGTCATGGCACACAACAAAAGATCAAAGCTCCGAATTCAGAGACGCACGAGCAGCGCGCCCGCGTTAAAAAATACGTCCAAGCTAAAGTTTGAGAAGCAATATTCAGCCGATCCGTCCTAAAGCACCGGGTACCCGTGCAGTCCTGTCTGTGCGCCACCTAATGGCACTGTGTGTGTGCAGGGGGTCTATTTATAACCGCGCTTCTGCAATTTCTTTGACGTCACTCGACGTCATGGAACAGAACCAAAGATCAAAGCCGAATTCAGAGACACACACCCACGCACACACACCTAACGCTAGCATAGGATATACTGAGTGTGAATATATAATTTATGCATATATATCGATCTCTGACCAGCAGAATATTGAATTATTATAAATGAGGTTAAAAGGATCAGAAACTTTGTTTACTGCACCTTCACTGTGAGAATGCTGCATTGCATACTCCTGTGTACACTGCCATCTGTCCTGTCTGCCTGAGCTGTTTACCAGTGGAAATGATCACACCTACTCTCATGGATAGATCAGATACAAAGATTATACGCTGAATCTTTCATTCACCTAAGTCACAAAACACACACATTTTAATTTAATTTATTAAGGTGACAATTTCTATATTACACATCTTTCATGTACATCAGAAATTAACCAGGGCAAAGAAAATGAAAACCACAAACCTCTTATTAAAACCTCTCTTACAAAAGAGAATTTGTTATTGACAGTATTTACAACTTGTTTTCATATACAGGAGAGTGAAATCGCTTTAGCTGTACGTGGAAAATTCTGGCGATCAAAAGAAATAATAAAAATAAAAGTGAATTATGATATTTACATATTTGCTTTGCTATGTCCATGGGATTTTACTATTTGTTGACCCAAAGTACTCTGAATGTAGGGTAACCATCTGAGGCAAAAATGTAAATAGGCAACTTTACCAATCATTGTTATCACAATACATTCATTATATTACAGACTTTGTCTCAGTAGTTGTTATCCCAGCTGAATTCATGATCAGACACATGTCATTGGTCTAAATCTTATAGCTTTCCCCAACAAAAAAAGAAAACCTAACTCCTTTAGCTTGGTTTACTTCTCCACAGCAGAGCCAAGAAGGACCGACCAGAGCTGAAACTGCTAATGACATCAGGGAATCTTGTCTGTTATGAAGTGCAAATACTCTGAGGTAAAACTTTACTTTAGGTGTAAATGGAAAGGCAAAAATTTTAAATACTCCTAAAAATTCACAAGGGTTGTATTCATTTCTGTCAATATCCTGGTTTGATGTGGGGCAAGGAAAAAAAAATATTAAAATAAGGTAAGACACGCTTCAAATACTATTTGCACATCAGGAGCTACATGCAATTTCATTCTGAATTATGCAAAGTAATCGTTCAAACCTTAATTTGAGATAATCACCTAAACTAAAGTGAACGGATTTGGTCTGACCTGCATTTGGTATTTTTCCCCGCTTGTGTTTTGCTGAATATACTGAACGCCACCTTAAAATACTTACTCCATCCTTGGGATTTAGAAGGAAATGAATTAAAAAGGAGGAAGCTTTGAAGCTGATACCGAGATGAATAACTTCTCCCAGAATACTCCTATCTAAGACTTCCTGTTCCGCGTCAGTGTACAAACTCCAGCCCTATAAAACTAGGGCCAGTTAAAGTTCTGTTGAAGTCCTCTACGTTTCCACCCATTATAAATAAAATAAAGAGGACACAACACTTTTCAAAATCATTAAGTGATTAACTGATCAAATACTCCAGAACCAGAACACAAATCTGTATCTATTGTTACTTATATTAGACATGTCTCCCGTATCTCTTTGAAACAGAGACTGTCTGTTATTTAAGCGTTAATGTCAAGCACCCACTTAAACTCCCTAAGTCAGAGCTAGCGTCGTATTTCTGCCACACGCTCCTGTTCGCCTCAAACACAGAACCACTTGGATGCATGAGAAGAGATGCAGACAAAAGTGTGAGAGGTTTGAGGATATGATGAGGAAGGACAATGACGCGTGGATGCGACTTCTAACGCAACATACAATCTTAAAGCAACAAAGTTGGTATTTTGGTTAAACCTAGACCCTGTTTTAGAAACTGCACGCACTCTCAATCAAATGTAACACTTGCAGCAGACGCTCTAATCCAGATTAACCTAATGCGAAGAAATCAAGTAGTCAAAGACACAATGGCAAAACACTATTGTTACCACCTGTGACCTTTCTGCTGAGACCTCAAGGGTCGCTTCAAGGCCACCCTGTCCCTACCATCACGTGATCCTGCGTGGGGAGCAAACACTACTGCGGTCCCATTAAACAGATGTCATAGAGGGTGAGTTTTCAGGATCCCATGCACCCCATGCATGCAAAGAATACAACGTTTTTCTGTGTACCAACACACAAACCACAAAGGTGTGTGTGTGTGTGCGTGTGTATGTATTTGCACAAACACACGAAACACCCGCCCTTTTCTGAAGCGGCTCCCCAATTTGAACACTGGTCGTCTTTATTCGTCTCCTGCAACCACTGTTGAAACTTCCGCTGGCTTCTCTCACTCCTGCCCGAAGCCTTCAGTCTCCTCGATGGCGAACATCAGCTTCTCCTTCAGTTGCTCGTAGCTCTTGTATGGTGGCAAGTCCAATCTGTTGAAGCTGGAAAGTACAATAAAAACATACTGTGTTTCAGCTTGACTTGAGCGGAAGAATGAGCATCATAAGGAACTACATCATGGTTATATCAACTGTTAACAGCACATACAACCCTCTCTTTCATCCACACTGATCTGCTGTGGTTGATATGAACTCACCACGTGTGACTCCTAGGAAGCCAGTTTTCTTTTCCCACCTTCTCAATACAGAACTTCTGGGGACCATTGCTTCCTGTAAAACAAAGCGCAGGTCAGTAGGAGCTACAGTGACCACGGTTAATTTGGAACACCGTCGTGGGGCACGCATAATCGGACACACAGCGTCACGATTTCAGCCCTAAAATCTGAAACAAAGCCGAAGGCACTGCATATATTACTGTAAACATTACCCATGAGGTCGGCAAAGCCTCCTACAGGCAGCCGACAGGTACCGGTGACAAACTGCAGCAGCCTCATCCTCTTCTCATTGTCCATCTCCTTAATAAACTGTGGGATAAAGTCATATGCTTTTAAAAACACTTTCATGTCACAAGAAAATAATACAGCAAATACAAAGTGCAGATGCACAAAAAGCCTTCTCTTAGCAGCGTCCACAAATTGTTTCTGTATGTTCTTAATTTTCCAGAGTGGCAACAAAGTACAAACCTCAGCTTCTCTAGCTGAAAGATTTTTTTAAGAAAGTTTGCATGCTTGGTGAAAGAAAGTTTACTGGGTGCACACTGACCTGCCAGAACCAGATGATCTGTTTGCTGCTTCGAGCGTAGTGTCTGTAGATAGTGTTTCTTTGCCAGTCTGTGAGGTCAATCTCCTGCATGCCACACAGCATCACCTGTAACCGGAAACACATTAATATTGAAAGAACCATCTCACTATACAGCAAACAATGTCAAATACCAGATGTCAGCTGATGTCTCTATTTGTTCTCTGTGGCACAGCTGTATCATACATATAAATGATGTTCATCCATACCTCCAGCTCTTTTGCGTCAAAGTACTGCAGGTACTGCTGTGGGAGAACCTTGTTGAAGCCCTCAAAGAAAGCCTGTGTTTGCTCCTCCACTCCTCTGGACAGCCTCCACTCTGCCACCAGCCTACAGAGGCTAACTTTGAGGCGTAAAGAACAGATGTGGCAGGTAAAGCCGAGCTGATTCATATGTGAATTTTCATACACTGAATTTAGAAAGACTGAATGTCTGGATCATACTCAAACCCACCTGATGTACTCCTCGTTCTCCTCTGTGACTTGGATATCTCCTCCGCCGGGTTTCAGCTCATGGGTGGAGATTTCCCCCAGGATTTCTTTGTCAACGGAGAAGAACATCTCCAGCCCGCACTCCTCAATGTCATTTACCCTAAAGAGAGGCACGGCCAGACACGGCACAACCGTTACAACACTGCGCCTCATACAAACACTTAACATCCTACAGAAGAGAAAGAGCATTTGCAAATATGAAAATAAGATGAAATAGGCTGTGAACATTGGAAGAGTTGTACCAGGGGGGCAATCAAACTCCAAGGAAGAGAGTAGTGTGACTGAAGTGTGCTACACACTGCTATAGCATTATCCCTTTTAATAAAAATGGAAACTCCGATCTAACATCAAAATCCAGGACAGCTAGTCAACCAGGCTGGATCAAATGTTGCGAGATCAAACTTCAACAAGTGTTTCATCCGACAGAGATGTTGCTTCTCTGATTTATTACAGTAAAGCTAATCTGGCATGTGACTGATTAATCGTAATCTCTTTGCCTGAACCAAACAGATCCTCACGTGTCTGTTCATTTAATTAATATGCAATGGTGTCAACAGGTGCATTGCAAATGAAACACATTGCCTTTTCTGTGTTTTATTTCCTCGTACAGTTAAATGTTTTAGTATAATAGAAAAAGCAGTCTTGATCTCAGCTCAGTTGACACGCTCCTTTCCTTCCTCCTTCACCTGCAGTTTGTCAGCTGTCAAGTTCCAAAATAAAACCCTGCTGTTGTAAAGTCTGAACCACTCTGTAGACTCAAGACCAACTCATGGACAATTTCCTGGTGAGACATGAGGAAATGACGTCAAGCTGCAGTCCACGTGGTTCTGCATACTCACTTTATCCACATGAGGGAGTTGTAGAACTCTGGGTCTATTGACTCCAGGTCTTTGAGGGCCAACGGCTTGTTGAGGATGCGCTTGTAAAACGGCAGGGAGAAACCAATGTCGATGAACTTGCCGTGGAAAAGAGCCTGAGGGGCAGAGACACACGCTGCTTGATTATCCTTTGATTGGTGTGCAGGAAATTCTCCGTACGGCACAAAACTCTAAACGATCCTTATTATCAAAATAATTCATATAAATCAACACATTCAAATTGACAAACCATGGCAATGAAGCGTCCTATGAACCTGAAATACTTGAAGTGGTTGGGGTTGATGTAGGAGGCAGGGTTGATCTGCAGACAATAGTTATCTTTACCGGCATATTCAAACAGGCAGTACATGGGGTTCAACACAGGGAGAATAAAAAAAAATCAATTTAGGTTTTCATCGATTTAGGAATTATCCAAATAATTATTCAGAGTGACTGATGGAACTACAGTAAGTAAAACATGAAGCGTTTTCTACACGCAAGCACACATTTGAAACCACCAACACTCATTCATTTTCTAACCTACCTGGCGACGCCTCCATAGTCGAGGCCTTCCTCTCCAGGGAAGATGATCCACAGCCTCCTTCGCAGATCTTGCGCATTAAAGCTCATGATCTAAAAAGCAGGCAATGCATTGATGGATTCAGAGAGAGATTACTTCATTATATATTGCAAGTTTTCAATTGTTTAAGCACATACTTAAGATTCATGGTGTTAAGCGCCACAATGTCTCTTGTGCAGCAACATGGAGGCTCTGACCTCCCTCTGACCAAGCCTATCACCTACAGAACATATCCTCACCTCTGTGTTAGAGGTGAGATCAAAATGTTTGCAGACAGTGGTAGTTACTAAATGCAGCACAGCTCTGCAACAAGGAAGAAGCATTTGCTAGCTTGGACGGTTGTCAGTGAGAATATAGAGTTATGCTGCGAGATCACCTGCTGAATAGGAGTTATGGGCTGTTACGTGACCACTTGCAGGTGCATGTCTGCGATCCAGCTCATGCGCATTTGCACGCTGTCAGACCGGCATGCTTTGTAGACGGGACTTGACAAACTTACAGAACAGGACCTCTAGGTTGCTTTCAAAGCACAGCAGGAGCGTCGGGAACGTGTTTCACTTGTCTCTCCAGGACAAGTCAACGTGCGGGGAACACTGTTTTTCGAATGTAAAACTGCTTTATTCAGTGGTTTTAAATCAACAGATTTGTTTTTTTGGAGCGAAGGAGACTTTTGCAGACAGCACGTCAAATGAAGCACACCTTGTAAACAGCAAACAAGACAAGGGTCAGAACGCGAAAGCAGAGCTCAGTGACCTCAGCATCATTTTACCTGCTGGAAGGAGTCCTCAAACATGTTTTTTCTGGATACGGTGATCTTGATGTGCTGAGGCAATGACAGTTGCTGGAGAAAGGGGAGAAATGCCAGGAGCAGTCAGAGGTCGAACTGTTCTTTGAGCTGTGACATGACAACACCTGCCAGATAACAAGTCATTCTAGCACCCCAATGGTTACATATTTGTTTATGTATGATAGAATTGTTTGTTTTCATACTTAAACTTGATGATTTAGTTGAACTGAACCATTAGTAATGAGTTTAAGAGTAAATACTACTACTTTCAACCATTTTTTTTTTTAATTTGTGACACAATAACCACTTTAAGTGTGCACACTGTTTGGAAAATGATTTACTGAAATTAAGAGTAAATCATTTGGTTGTCCTAGATCACACTGTGACACATTTCCACTGACAACACATTTGTTTCTGTGTCAACATTTTGGCAGAGTGGACTGGAGTACAAGAAGTGTTGCAGACCAGTGAGTGTAATACTGCTAACAACATTCACCTCAAATTCACTTTATGGTATTGGCGTCATTCTCTTGAGTTTTAGCAGATGACAACAGGGCCACTGCTTTGGCTAAAGCTTGTTTGGCCTTTCGCTGCATTTTCAAAAAGATGAGTGTGGCACCAAATTCATACGTCTCTATGCTCATCTTTGACCGCCATGTGATACCGAAGCACTATGATTCACCAAGTAGTTATAAAATCAGCTCAATGACATGGCTCAAAGTTTAAACAGAGCTCTGATACGAGTTGTAGACAAGTGTTTATTAGACCCATCTGACACAGGATGATGTGAGATTAACATTAAAAGTGATGGTTATCGCACAGTGTACAGGCCCCACATTTATGTTTATGCATCTAGTTAACTCTTCTTTCCTGCAGTTTAAAATTGAATGTGTTGCTCCCATCATGCCCTGTTTTTGGGGACCTAACAGGCACCACAGTGCAACCCATCAGACTGTACGCTGATATGACTCTTACCTGGCACCAGAATCTGAAGCACTGTACTTTGGCCTTGAAGTCTCGAACGTAAGTGATCTGAGGTCCATTTTCACTGTGAGGGACATGAAACAGAGATGGTTTTTTGATGTGTAATATCTTAAAGCATATTAAATGCTGCTATAACTTGTGTTTATCCCACAGTGTATGGATTTCTATCTGAAGCTGACACTTACGTTACGTTTTCCTGCACTATGTTGCCGTAAGTCTCTCCAAGAGTGGTAAATAGGTTAGATACACGTTCCTGTCACTTCACACGTCACATACCTATCCCTATTCACCAAACCGATTTTTCCACCACAGGGACCAAAGCCAAGTAATTACTCTCAAGTCGCGTTACGCTCACAAGTTATTATCATGAATCAACTGAGGTGCTTCCTCCGTGAGAATGGAAGAATGAAAACAAAAGGCGCTACCTGCCAGGATGATGCGTCACCAGCTCTAAAACTAGAGGGGGATTTCAGAGACGATGACGGCCAAAAATCTGCTGACACAGAAGTATCTGTGAGAGCGGAGCTGCTTTATTTGCTGTGTTCAATAATGTGTCAGATACAAGCTGAATTAAGAAATTGTTGGGGAGTTTCTTTGTAACATTGTGACACCAGCTCTGTGTTTTTCTGGAAACACGCACCGCTCTTCCCTGACAGTGACTCCCTGGTGCATTAATTACACAGGGCCAACTTCTTTATGACTCACTCTTTGTTTTTTTTAATCAAACTGCTCGCCCAAAACACACAATTCCACCTCCGCTAAATGATGTTTACTCAATCATCCCAGGTATTTGATCACGTACTGTTGAAGTTATGACGTGAAGTTTTTGTTAAGCGTTCAACTTTCTGTAAAACCTGCTTAAATATGTCTGACCTGACATTTCCTAGGATGTCTAGCAGCCAGTTTGTGGTGTAACTAAGTTGTGCTTTCATGTGACCACCATGTTTAAAGGCTCGTGGTTGTGAGGAAGCACTGAACAAGCAGGTGGAGGACTCACAGTGATGATTTTCCAGTGCGAGGGTCGATGTAGGTGGTCGTTCTCCTGTTGTGATCTACGAAGTAGGGAATACCGTCCATAGTGAACCTCATCTCCCAGCCCTCTGGAAGTGGCTTTTCATTCAGCAATCTAATAAAATGAGTTTCCATTAACATTTAGTGATGGATTATTCCAGGAGAACCCAATAAGACACAGCAAACACATTTATTTCATACGCAGGTATCGTCCATCCGACATGGAGGTTATCTGAGATGACAGCAGGCGTGAATGCAAACGCAACCAAACTAACCCCTGTGTTCGTGGGTCCTCCCACTGTGTTGTCCGTGTAGGGTGGTGTACAAAATACACTCTGCCATTCGAGTCCGTTCTCCTCTCTGAAAAGACGGTAACACTGAATTAGTAAGAAGTGTCAATTCAGGATGTCCACATGTCACATTTAAATCCTCCTTTAACTATAACAACGCTGACATATCTTCCCTTTTGGTAATTGTTTGCTCTCTATTTATCCAGATCAAGGGCTACAACATACAACATAGGGCATCTGGTTCCTGTCAGTGTACGTCTACTAACAGTGCTTGCTTTTGCCACAGACAGGCTCAGCTTGTTGTTGTGAGCGTTACACTGTGAAACAGGCTTTTCTGTTCAGTGATGCCAGGTCAACACGATAGCTTCAGCTAACATTAGCTCCACCCTGTCTGCAGCAGGTCTCTCCAAACCTGGAGGAGTATTTCCAGGAAGTTGTGCTTTGGAGACTTCTCCTCCTATTTAGCTATTAATACTCACACTGTTCAACACGTTAACTGCATTGATGGTTAGCAGTGACCGTATATGGACAGGACTGCACCACAACCACCACAAACTCTGTCTATGGAAGCTCAAACTTTCTGTGACGTTTCCTTGCCACAGTTCTAAAATGTGCAGCTGAGAAGCATCATTTTTGATCTCTTAGACTTTTGTACCCCTGACAACAAACTCTCCTCAGCACCTGCCAACTCTCACTAATGTTTCCTGCAGCAGAGCGCTCTCGAAAGTGTCACTAAATTACAGAGCGAGGCCTCTCCTCTGTTTCATTATTTTGTCGGACAATATTAATAACAATCTGACCCGGCGCCAGAAACAAGCAGTTGTAATGGCCGTAAATTGATGGGGTGCACCAACCCTACATGGTGCATGTAGCTTCAACAGCTAAAGGCTTGCTTAGTGGTCATTCAGACCGGAAGAAAAAGGGAAAATAGGGTGCAGGTTTAAAAAAAAGTGTGTAAAGGAAAACTGATGTGATGATGTAGAGATCTTAAGCTTATATTAGCACAATGGAATACAACTAAAGTCTCAGAGGTCAGTTTATTAAAATGAATAAGCCTTAAAGATCTTACCCCATCCACGCGGCAGAGGCCCTAGAGGATCAAACTCCTTATTCTGAGTTGCTGAAGCGACTTGGTCTTGTATCTACACAGCAGAGAGTTTAAAAACGCTTAAGGAAGTAGTGTTTGTATTTATGGGAATAGTTTTAAGCTGCAGCAGAAGGTGAAGATTCCCATCATGCAAAACTCACTTTTCAGTTCAAACGTTTTCAAACTCTTTCTCTGTATCATCCCAAACAAAGAAAGAGGAATGCTCACCCCGAATATGAACCTCTGGTTGAACTGCTGCATGGCACCTTGGAGCTGGCTGCGCTGGTGCTGCCACTGCTCATAGTTACGCACCGTTTCCATCGTGGGGCGCTGCCATGTGGTGGTTCATGTGATGTGATCAACGAAGTAGACTCGCCCCATCTGGTCGACGCGACAGATGAACAAAGACAGTGCCAGGTTTCTGTTCACATCCTCTACTACTTTTATGGGTGCATTAATTCTTCTCAGTGCCACACAGAACAAAGAATGAAACCATGACATAGGAAAAGAAAACAGAAGAAGAAATAAAAGTAAAATGTTTCTGTTGTTTTAAGCGCGGCACTTGTTACACCACTCAAGTGACAACGGTATGGTGCAGAAACGAGTTCACCTTTATTACTTAACAGCAGGACTGACAAAACAGTTTCCGACCGTCGATGCAGCACCAGGTACACCCTTTTTTTTCCTTTTTTTTACAGCCGTGCGCTCCGTCAACCCTGAACAACAAAAAAAACCTCTCTCCTACTTCTACTACTTGGCTGACAGTCATCTTTCCACCGCCTCTGCCCCCTGCTGGCACACGCAATTAAACATACTCAAACAACAGAGCTGAAACTGTCTGTATACTGCTGAATAAGAATAACTATAAAACGAAACAATATTTTCTTCGGGTGCTACAATCCTCCCCTGCAAAATAAATGTTGTCCCCAACATTAGCATTGTTTCACAATCCACCTTTGCTTGGAATGTAATACCAATACTCACTTGTAATTACAACATTAAAGGTAACACTCCAGACCTAACATATCACACAATGGCCATAGTTTCCTTTTGAAACTGGGAAAGAAGTAAATGGCTTTAAGTGCATTTCAACAGGTTTTACCATAAAAGTACATTACTATTGTATACCATGTGATCTCATCACACTCCACTCTTAGATAACACTACAGTGTTTAGATTTAGGGATAATCTTATTTTTAGCAGTTGTAACAATAGTACAGTACTATATTAATGCTCTAAAACAAAAACATTTCTGTCATCTCACTATACACTCCATGGAGACTTCTGACGTGTATAGACACATATACTGCAAACATTCCATTTACATTTTTCCACTGCCATAACTTGATTCTAAACTATCTAGATTATGACTGAATCTTTTTTCCAGTTATGTAACCTATATAAGAATAACATTTGAGAGACACAAAATTTACCAAATGCATTTTTTTTTCTCACACTTTGTTCATCTCTGCCCTAATTGTCCCATGGCTTCCATAATGGACAGTAATCACTCAGTTCACAAACAGTCCATGTTACTGTGTCCACTGTTCACTGAATAATCTGCATCAGTCCATAGTGAACAGTTTTTCAGTAGTATCCTGCAGGAACAAGAGTAGGATAAACCAGATGTGCCCCAAACATTTGTGGAGGTAGCCATGGCACACTGTATTGTCCATATGCTGGTGCCACTGTGTTAACATACAGCGGGTTAGTGTGACACCCCACCACACAATGAGTAGGTTGGCCAAGTGATTCATATGTCAGTGTCTCTCTAGGACGTCTTTCTCTCTGTGACCTGCGTGGCTGCTTTTAAGAAGGCTCTGGCTCCTGTGTGCTGGGCAGGTCTACAGATTGATCAGTTTGTGTGACCTCTTGAGTGTCATGTCTAGTTGTGACATCTTCAGTAAAGCCATTGTCCACTGGCATTTGTACTGGGGTCTCCATTCTGAACTCCCGTGCTTCAGCATCCAGTTCCGGCGGAGGTTCTGTTTCAGGAGTAACAGGAGTACAACATTTTGCTCTCCAGGCTGGTTGTCATAGCGCCTCAGTCTATTAGCCCAATAACATTCCTCCCCATCTGAGCTCTCTGTGTCCTCTGATGTTCCACTTGATTTACTCTCCTTGTATCTCTTCCTTTGTTGGATATGACGATTTTGCCCTCCCAGCGTGCATTGAGCTGGTTCATGAAGTGGCAAAGCGTTACATGGCATTAACATGTTGCGATGGAGGATTCTGCCCCTCCCTGTGCCACGTTCAGGTTTCACCTCATAAACTGGGCTGTCTTTCCCCTTTTGAGAAACCACAATGTGTATCTGATTCTCCCAATACGAGCGTATTTTCCCTGTCCCCCACGCTCTGACATATTTCTCACAAGGACCCTGTCACCTGGGGAAAGAACTGAACTTTGTCTCTTTTGATCATAATATATTTTTCCTCTTGCTGTTGTCTTTTTAATGGTTTTGGATGCAATGTCATACGCTTCTTTCATCTGCTGCTGCCATTTTTGGGCATATTCTTGGTGTGACTTACATCTTTCCTCCTCATTTATTCCAAAGATCAAATCAATTGGCAAACGGGGATTTCTACCAAAAAGCAAGTAGAAAGGAGAATATCCGGTTGCCTCGCTGGTCGTGCAGTTGTAAGCATGTACAACTTTACTCACATAGTTATTCCAGTTTCCCTTATTCTCCTCATCCAAGGCCCGCAGCATCGATAACAAGGTGCGATTAAACCTTTCGGCTAGGTTCGCTTGTGGATGATAGGGGGTTGTTTTTGAGTTTGTCATGCCTGTGTATTTCTGCAACCGTCTGAAAAACTGGTTCTCAAATTCTTTGCCTTGATCATGATGAATTTTAGCAGGGAAGCCAAATTTGAGAGAAAAATCATTAAAGATTTTTTCTGCTGCCGTTTTGCCTGATTTGTTGCGAGTGGGGTAAGCTTGGGCGAACTTAGTGAAGCTCTGCTATGCACAGCGGGTTTTTTCTGGATGTTGCATTTACAAACTTGGGTTATAAAAAACTCAATGTCCTTTTGCATCCCAGGCCAATAAAACCTCTGCCTAGCCAGATGTAAGACACGCTCTACCCCTAAGTGTCCCATTTCACAATGAAGGTACTTGTTCACAAGTTCTTTATACTTTTCGGGTAGCACAATCTGAGTACTGGTTGTTGTTTTGCGCTTCAACAAACCCTCTGGGGAAACATACAGTCTTTTCCACTCACGTAGTAGTTGCTTAGTTTTTGTTGGTTCCCTATCCATGACCCTCTTATCTGGTTTTTCACCAGATGCTTTCAACTGGAGTACATGGGATATGACAGAACCTTGCAACTGTGTTTGCAGTAGCTCTTGCTGTGTTACTGTAATGTCTGGTTGTTTGTCTGTAGCTAGCTCATGAACAAGTGGGCTGCAGGTAATGGCCGAAATCCAGCCTACTTCGTGTTGTTTTTGTTTTTCAACTGTACTGAATATTGCACTCAAAACGTCAGGGGTGCACTGCTCTGTACATTCACTCATATAAGAGTCCATACTCACAGGTGTGCGGGACAGGAAATCTGCATCTGTGTTCGTTTTTCCTGGAGGTACTTCAGTGTTATGTTGAAGACGGCAAGTTCAGACACCCAGCGATGTCCTGTCACATTCAGTTTAGCTGTGCTCAAAACATAAGTAACAGGGTTGTTATCACTGTATATTGTTACAGAGGGGGCATAAAACAAATAGTCTCTAAACCTGTCTGTTATAGCCCATTTGAGCACTAAAAACTCAAGCTTCCCTGACTATAAGCAGTAGTTTTTTTCTGCTGGTGTCAATGTTTGTGAACCGTACCCAATAACTCTGAGTTTGCCTTCCTGCCTCTGATACAAGACTCCCCCCAGTCCTTGTTCTGAAGCATCAATATGGAGGATGAAAGGATCTTCAAACCTTGGATATGCCATTACAGGTGGGTTAGTCAAAACATCCACTAAATAGCTCAGAGCTTTCTGGTGACTATCACTCCACACTCTTTTCTGATGTGGGGGGAGCTGCCCTGCCCCTGCTGACCGTAAGGTGGGCTTTGACTTGGAATTTAGGGTTATATCTGTTGAAAGCAGGTCATACAGGCATTTTGCGTGACGAGAAAAATCCTGCACATAGCTTCGATAGCACCCCAGAAAACCCAGAAGTTTGTGCAGCTCTTTGATGTTTGTCGGAGGTGTTGTCTTAAGTGCTTGCACAGCCTCTACTTCTTTCTTGTCCATCCTGTAGCCTTCAGCTGAGATCACTTTGCCAATATAACGTACCTCATTTTTGAACAGGTCACATTTATCTGGCCTCAGCTTAATTCCCCAAGTCTGCTGTCGTTTGAGGACAGCCCTCACATCCTCAACATGCTGTGTGAATGTCTTACTGTAGACTAAGGCATCATCTAAGTCTGGAATGCATATTTTGTCTCTGAGACCTTCCAGGCTCCCTTCCATGCTACGCTGGAAAGCTGAGGGTGCGTTTGTGAGGCCAAATGGAATCCTGTTCCATTCGTACAGCCTCCATGGCGTTGTGAAGGCTGTGAATTTCTTTGAGTCCTCACTGATACTCCCTTGGTGATACGTTGCCGTGGTCCAATACGCTGAATCAAGCGTTTCCACCAAGACCGTCAAGTATCTCTTGTATGCGTGGCATGGGGTGCCTATCTGGGACTGTCTTTTTGTTAAGTCCCCTATAGTCAATGCAAAGTCTTAGGCTCCCATCTTTTTTCCTCACACAAACCACTGCAGCTGCATATGGGGAGGTGGATGCGAATGAAACCTTTGTTAAGCAAGTCCTGGATGTGGTTCTTGACCTCGTCATACAATGGGCGAGGTATGGCATTGTATGTTTTGGGACCTCATCAGTTAGCTTAATGTCCATTTTTAACTTCTTAATGTAGCCTACATCCACTTTGTGTCTGGCAAATGCTCTGGATTCCTCCCTCAGCATTTGTTTGACAACTGCTTGTTGTTCACTAGTCAAGTGGTCCACACTGACAGGTGGATCAAACAGTTTGTCTTCGGGATCACCTTGAGACATTTCTCTGGTGGAACATGGTGGGGTCTGACGATTTTCAACAACTACAGAATTTACCTGGTGTTCCTCTGGGTACACCGGGTAACAGTCTGTTATTCTCTGTATGCCCCCTAACACAGTTTAACTTGGCAGTGTGATGTCATGTTGTGTTGTATTTCTCACATAAATGTTCACTTTACGTGAGGAGCAGGAAACACCTATTAGTTGACAGGTAAGTTCGAGTCCTTCATCCAATGACAGGTTCTCCTCGAGTTCAAAGAGCATTTCAGTTTTCACTTTACGATCTGTTCTGACAGGACAAGTAATACATTTGATTTGTCCCCCTGGAATTACAACGGATGTGCGCCCTGTTCTGACAGGGAAAGTGGCATTCTCATTTGTAACTCCCTGAATGAGGTTTAGTCATGCTTCTGCCTTTCCTGATCCTAGCCTTAGTGAGTTTCTGAGCAAAGAAACGCTTTCACTGGACTGAACCTGGTTCTCTGTGTTAATCAGCATTTCCTCAATGACATTAAACCCTACTATGGGTCGCTGTATGATGTTCACTAATACTGGAACTAGTATCTCATCAGACCTTGTTTTTTTAGCTTTTGGATCACACAGACTGAAACTAACTGGTACCCAGCCCTCAAACGGGATTTCTGAGCCGTTGAGAGCTCTCAAATCCAGCAGTTCATTGTCATTTAACAAGTCACTGATGGGATGGATTTTTGTGTCAGGTAAGTTCTGGGACTTCCATGTCTCACTCACAATGCACACTTGTGTTCCTGAGTCCCACAGAGCTTGAGTCTTAACACTGTTCATTCTGCACCAGACAAGACACTTTTTGCCTATCAACTGTGCAACTCGCTTGCATTTTGTACAAGGGGTGTGCGGGTGAGAGGGTTGGTCTCCTTTACATTTCATATCTGACACTGAAGGTGCTGAAGGGTTGTGAGTGGGCAGTTTCTTCCTTTCTCGAGTCACTGTGCACAGGCTTCCTGTGTTTAAGTCATTTCGGGACTTTAGCTCTGAGGTCATGGCACGTCCCTCTGTCACAACCTCTGCTAGTTTCCCAACGTTTTCTCCCTACCCCCTGCTCTGCACCCTCTTGCCCAATGTGTGTCACTGCCACACTTAAAACAATGGTTGCAGTCCTTTCTGTCTTGCTGACATGCTGCACATTGTCTCTTTGGTCTTTTAAAGGCATTAGCTGGAGCTTTGGTTCGGTCGTCGCCAATGGTCTTTCTCCCACGCTGGACAGTTTGCACAAGTGATGCTACCTGACCTGTGAGCTCCCTGATTACTGTGTTACTCTCTTCCATTTTTGTAAATAGGGAGTTCTCTTTGATAAGTTTGTTTGGTTTAGCTGCAACCATAGTTGTTAAAGGATCACTGCCCTCACTACCTATCTCCACTGTGCTCAGATTTGCCCTATGAGTGACTTTATTTGTGTCTTTAATCTTTTGGGCCCTCTCATTTTCATTGTACTGAGCGATCTGTATTTTTTGCAAAAGTAGCTCATCACTACTATTCTCATCCTGCAGATACATCCTCATCTCTGCTCTTATGTTATCATTTATCAAGCCTGTTATGATGGACTGAGAACATTGGCTATGAACTAGCTCCCTATTATATTTCAGGCCAGATTGGGCACGCTCAGATGCAAACAAGACCTTTTGGCGCAGATCAAGTACTCGGACCAGAAAATCAAGTGCCGTTTCACCCGGTCCCTGTACAGCTTTTGTCAGTTGTTGGTACAGTACAGTTGCATCTTTTTCTGCATAGTGGGCTCTTAATATTTGTCTGAGAGTGGTTAGAGTAAGATCCGTTTTCTCCTCCAAATAGCTCCTCAGTTTCAAGTTGGGATTTACAGCACGTATCACAGCTTCCATAATTTCCACTTCTGGATAGCCCTTTCTCAGACCACTTTCAATCTGGTGCTCAAGGCTGCTAAAGGTCAAAGTCTTTTGATGTTGACTCACCAACATGTCCATTTATTCTGAAGTCCTTTCTGAATCCACTGGAAGGCCAGCAGCTGTTGCTCCTGGGGTCTCTGCCTCCGCTTTGAGTCCCCTCATCTCGCGCTGTCTCCCGGTCGATCCGTGTCGCCGGCGCCGGCGAAAACGGTGCGCGGTCTCCCTGTTGTCCTCTCGACGCGGGCCGCGCCGAGCGAGCCGTCTCCTCCCCTCCTCCGTCAGCCGCCGGTGAAGAGATGAGTGGCGCCGCTCCCGCGTTGTCGGTGGCTCTCCCGCAGACCGTTAATTGCGTCGTTCAGCTCCAAAAGCACAGACAGGCCTTAGTCCTCCCTCTCCAAAAACTCGTCACGTTCACAAAACTTTACAATGTGCTTAACGAGTGCACGGCGAGTTTTGTGTTTAATGTCCTCAGAGTCTTTTCCGGCGATTTTACAGTACTCACAAACTCGGTGCAGTTCTTTCACAGTCAGTCCGAGCAGTTTAGCTTCTATTTCCAACAAAAACTCTTCTCGGTGCTCCGACATCTTTCTCGTAACGTTGTTCAACAGTCAACACTTGGAAAAACAACAAAACGGGACGGTGTCGTACTAGCTAGACTTCAACCGTTACCTGTAGCTAACGTTAGCTCACTTAGTTGACTTGCCGCTCTCACACGTCCAACGTTACCGCTTTTTTCCGCGTTGAGAAATGCGTCTGCCTTGAAGTAATATCCGTCGTGATCTCGATGGGACCTCCAAAATTTTACACCACTCAAGCGACAACGGTATGGTGCAGAAACGAGTTCACCTTTATTACTTAACAGCAGGATTGACAAAACAGCTTCCGACCGTCGATGCAGCACCGGGTCCACCCTTTTTCACAGTCACGCGCGCTCCGTCAACCCTGAACAACAAAAAAACCTCTCTCCTACTTCTACTACTCGGCTGACAGTCATTTTTCCACCGCCTCTGTCCCCTGCTGGCACGCGTAATTAAACATACTCAAACAACAGAGCTGAAACCGTCTGTATATTGCTGAATAAGAATAAGTATAACTATAAAACGAAACAATATTTTCTTCGGGTGCTACACATGCAAGTAATACGTAATGCAAGTCCCTATATATGTCAGTAATTCAATTTTAGGGTTAGGGTAAGTCTCCAGGAAATGAATGTAAGTCATCCAGTCTGAAGTAATGGAAACACAACTTGTATGTGTGTGTGTGTGTGTGTGTGTGTGTGAGAGAGTGTGCCAGAAATATGAGGTTAAAGGGTCAGACTGATGTGAGGAGCATCATGTTGTGTGCTTGTTTGTGTGTGTGTATTTATGAGGACCAATTTGAATTATAGACCTTTGAGATGAAGATTAGGTTGAGAGGTGCGACTTCAGGTTGAAATTCAGATTGTTACAATATTTAACTTAACTTCACATAAAGTCATTTCTATTTAAACATGTGATGGGCTATTGTAATAATCCTATATTATCATAACAAACCCTACTCAACTATAATAGTACAATAGTAACAGAAAAACAGATTAGAGGTGTGTAAAAGACCTTATAGTTTAACTATTTTTACTGACAGCAAGTATTTAAACTGCACTACAGTGACCACTGGAATGTGTGTGTGTGTGTGTGTGTGTTGGGACACTGCTGAACTATGTGAGAGCAACCAGGCCAATGCAGTTTTAGGAGCGAGAGCAGGAGATCGAAAAAGATCTTGATGAATACTTACAGTGTCTAACTACAACCTGCCATTGTGGTCCAGCTTTCTATATACGACCTGTTGGCTAGAGGGTACACACACACACACACACACACACACACACACACACACACACACACACTGTCCTATATGTACAATTGCTGGCCAAGTCTAGCTGGACTCCTGTGGTTCACTCCTACAGGCATCAGTCAAGTTTAAGAGTCTGGAAACAGGAGCAACTCCCCCAACACACACAGGCAGCTGGACAAGGCCACCATTGAGCTCCACGGCCGTAGCCATTTAAAAACATTTTTTTTTATCGTTACAGTGAAAGATCGGCTTGGAACAACTACCTATAGTGGCCTTGGTGAAAAAAAATCAGTTTATAGGTAACAGCTGAGATTCGTGTGCTCACTGGCTGATGAAAAAGGAGCCATGCTTGTTATTTTGGGGACATTTTTCCAGAAAATGTACAGAGTGGAGTTGTTTTAATTATATTCATTATACACCCAAAGACAAAATTGTCACGTTCACACAGACGCAGAGTGTGTTTTGGCTTGTATTTCTGTCTCTATTAAAACAAGAATGAACACCAGGACTAACAAACTTTGCACGCACTCTGAATCCACACTCACTACTAAAAGCCGCTAATCTACAGACAAGGACAAAAAAAACATCCTTCCTGTCAAAGACAAGAAGAAAATGTGTGTACTCCAGTGTGTGTCTATGATGACATTTTTAGATTCCAAGGACAGGGTGTGTTTCCTCTCTCGCTTTCTATTGTTCCTGCAGCAACAGTGATCCTCTGGGAGCAGGGCAACCACCAGGACTGCAGAGCAGCAGCCAATGGCAGGGCAGGACAGTAAGGGCCCGAGGCTGATGGGAACTAAAGTCTGTCCTCTTTTGCTTTTCGGTTTCTATGGAAATTTAGAGTATAACATACCCACTGTGTCTTCATGAGAGGGACTGTGATCATGTGCCACAGAGGGCAGACAGCTTCCAGGTTGTCATTGATTCAGGTTATTGATCAATATGTCCTCGCTGGTCGAAGGTGAGTGTGAGTCGGTGGATTCATGAGTTTTACTCTCTGCTTGGGATGAAACTGCACAGACTCTTTGCCCTTCATGGCACGTGGTTTCTTCTTTCTGCTTTAAGGGATCATTAAACCTCTAACCATCAGCCTAACTGGTCTAAATGTCTTTGCTGCCATCTGTAGGGATGTTAGCACACAACCTGTACAAAAACTTCAACAGAGTTTGTCCAGGCTGCTCTGCAGTCTCTTTGGTTAAGTTTTCTTTTAGCACATTCATCAGGTCAAAATGTGTATTTTTTCCAGTGCTTGGTAACACACATACAAATTATAATGCAAACATGGTAAGCATCATACATTAGCAGTATTAGCACTGTCATACTGAGCATGTTCGCATGATGCTGTCAGCATTTAGCTCACAGCACAGCCTTAGCGCTGCAGCGCAGCAATGCTAATATGGCTGCTTATCTTTTCAGTTAAATACTCATTTTTGCACCTGCCTTCAGCCATAAATACATGGGGCACAATGAAGCCATATAAAAGGTGACAACTGAACTGAACTGACAACTGAACAAGAAATGTAGTTAGTTTTTTCTTTCTGCTCACCAAAGCAAAACCCACACCAATGATTTTAATTATTTTAGCTGATAACACCCTCACACCTGTGTGGGCTTGTATAGGCCATGCATGACTGACATCCTTCTCCCTTGTTAGGTCTGTTTCATTTCATTGCTATTTGGGCAGGATAGATCAAACCTGATTCATGCATATTAGTCCATGGAACCAGAGAAGTGACTGCACATTCATTTAATTTTAGCTAATCTGTGCTTCATGTACTTGTCTGCTCACAGTCTGAATTTCCTTTTCATGCACACAGTATAACATTAATAAGCATGTAGGAAACCTGACACTCTGGTCCTCATATTCATATTTATAATAAAGTGTCCTTTCATATACTCTTCTATCATTCAGTCAGTCTTTAATCCCTATTTTCTAAAATGTAATGTTAACACGGTGTGATGTATTGTAATATACAGCAAGCCTTTTTTAATTTGTTACAAATTCTCACAGATGTGTATAAATTTACAGTTAGGACTGAATACAATACAAAATAAAAAAATGTACTCTATTTGTACTCAGTTACCGATCTTTCGTGCTGGACCAAAGTATTGAACGAACAGAGGGAAATCATTATAGTCTTTGCTGCCTGATATCGAGTTGAACAGCTGCATATTGTGACATAATGTAGTTTGCGGCATTCTTAAAAATCAGCAACATGAGGCAACATAGTGCCTTGCACCCTGTGCTTTGATCAACACCAATATTTGCTATGTATATATACTTGGTAAAAATGTTTTTAATCAGTTCATCTCCTGCAGTTATAAAATGCATGAACAGATATTCACACCAGACCAGTGAGTAATTAACTTGGATCCACCAGCTGCTGTTTTTTGTAAAGAAACACACAGGAATACACAGTGGCCTCATTATTTAAAAAATGTATTTGTATGTACCTACATACTGGTGTCAAAAGAGTATGCACCAAAAATGTCACATTGACTCACAATTACAAAGAAAAAGCCTTCTCTTTTTCTTCAATTACAAGTATTGAAAAAACTATGTACAGAAAAAAAGGGCATGGTGACGAGATAGTACACTAGAAACAAACTTACAGTCACACAATACAGTTTAAATGAGGCTTCTGCAAATGAAAAAAACAAAACAAAACAGGATCTTCTAAACAATTATACTGTCTTGGTGCTCTGAAATTCAAATTGTATTTCCACACAAAAAAATAATTTCCTTGCACATCCTCTCAGTCAGTCCAGCATTGGGGAGTTTACATAGTGTGCCCACAAAAGATTTTTAAAAAAAAAAACTACCAGAAAACTGATTCATCGGAAATGGGAAGAAAAACATTTGAGTGGAAATACTTTTTACTCCTAGAGATCATCTTTAAAAGGTCTTACAATGGAACCAGGGGACAGAGAGACTAGACAAGCTGCATGTGGTGGAGCAGCCCAGGGCCTCAATCCCTCTCTCTGCATAAAACATAAAGTTGGTACATTATGTCTCAATGTGTTTCCCTGTTGTCTGGTACCCTGCTATCAGATCATACAGATGAAAAGAACACAAACTCCCAAAACCCTAACATCTTTTCTTCACCTGGACATATAAAGATTTTAATCAAGACAAGACACAAATCAGGAATGAAAAAGGCAATATGATGGTGATGTATCATTACTGGTTGGGCTTTTAAGTGACCAACAAGACTGGGAAAAAAAAAAAAAAGAAAATTCTCACCTGTGAATGGGTGCTAATGAGAAAAATATATAGATATATATGTAAATGGAAAACAGAAACAACTGGACTAGTACAAATCCTTCAGTTCCTCGGGCTGTAGTCACAGAAGCTGCCCCTGAACAAACTCGGGGTGGGATATCAACATCAGAGAGGGTCCTAAATCAGTGTACCAACACATTCAATGCAATATTTGAATAACACACGCATTCTCACTGCATCTTGAATTGTTGATTTACATTAAAAAGGTCACAAATATCCTCTTTTTCAAACAGTTTTTTCCACTGTTACATTTATGCAAAGGCCAATCTGCAGTCATTTCGGGTCCCTCTCTGGATGCAAAAATGGAAAGATTTTTTTTAATGGCACTTTGTTGTGATACAATGACTGCTTTGTACTTCGGGCTCAACACACAGGGAGCATTGTGCAATTTCATATTGGGAAAGTAATGCGCAGATTTCATGCTGCAGAACTGAAATGAAAATGCACGTGTCACACTGTATGATGTGCGCAGCAATTAGACAGGTCACTACTTGACCTATCTCGTACTAAAACAAACTGAATAAGCAGTGTGGAAACAGATTTTAAACAATGACCAGGTGCAGGTGCATGTCCGCAGAGATGGTGAGACATCCCTAAAATGTTTAGAAACACACACTAGTCTCTGTAGACTGGTTCATCCTGCATCTTCCTTCTAGTGACAAATACATGAAAATGATGTGCTATTCAGCATGCCAGTGAGTGGCAGGTCTGCCTCCTCTGAATTTAAGAAGTAAAAGCATGTCCAGCTTCTTTCCAACAAGATCAAAAAAAGATATGACTGGAGGGGGTGTTAGAGTGAGAATCCACCTAAAACAGGGGACACAAAACTATACTGATGACCTTAGTTATCAGTACCTATAGTTCAGCTCGTGTTTGCGCATCCGTATAGCATTTGTAATTTCTGTTTTAGGGTGAATGGATATTTGTGAGGTCAGGACTTTATCTTGAACAGAATGTGTCTCTGGTGTATCTGGGGTAGCCTTGGACCAGCTGCTCCCTCTGGGACAGTTTCTCTTTGCCTTTAGTCACTTTTAGCCTTTTTGCTGACGTTTCCATTCTCTTCCAGCTCGGTCCCTTCTGTCTTCTCCTGATGCTTCCTCTTCTTCGTGTCGTCCGTGAGGGCAGGGGACGGGTGTGGCCGGAGGGTGATGATGACGCAGGTCATGTTGTCGCATCCTGTCCCGTCTCCAGATGTGTCGGGGGCCAAACAGTGGTCCAACAGCTGTCAGGAACACACATAGGATTTACAATTTAAGCTGCAAACACATATTTGGAGTTGAAATATTATCTGAAGTGTGTAAGAGGAACTCTCCCTCACCTCTTCCACTATGGACGAGAGGGATCTGACATTGCCGCTCTGATCTGGTTTGATCCTCTCGCTGATGAAGTCGACCACCTCCTGACTGCTCAACACATTCCTGCACACAACGCAAATGGAAACAGGACTTATGAAGAGGTAGATGACAAATCAAAAGGGAAAACACACACGTGTATTAACACTGAAACTGGAACATGATAATGTCCGTTCCTCCATATCTAAATTAGTTGAACCACTCCTTCCAACACTGTATGTGCTGTGTAAGTGTGTTTGTCCATCTGGAGGTAAAACTTCAATTGCTTAGGTTGAATAGGTTGGACAGCTCTGTTTGTCGATTTATAGTTTGTTGGAAACTATGATGAAGTAGTCATGAATCCCAATGAATCATCAGATGCTGGTACAGATGTTCAATGTCTGCATAAACTCACCAGATGCCGTCGCAGGCGATGACCATGAAGTCGTGGTCCTCATTAAGTGTCAGAACTTTGACATCTGGCATCGCAGAAATCATCTGCTCCTCTGGAGGCAGAGCCTTGTTCCTCTTATAGAAGTGGTCACCTGTCAGAGGTCATGGAAACATCTTGTTAAGAGAAACCTGTTCTACTCAGGTTTTTGGTTTGATGCATTAAATATAAAACTAGTGTAAGAGTGTAACATAGGTCAACTATACCAATAGCCCTGGAGAGGTTCAGTCCACCGTTGACCCGTCCGTCCATGGTCACCTTCCCTCCAGCGTTTTTGATGCGAGCCAGTTCCACCTCATCCTCTGGCTTGTGGTCGTACGACATGTCGATAGCTTTGCCTGCAGCATAAACAGGGGTCTTACATTTCATTCAAAGGATCTGACACTATCTGGCAACCATACAAGAGCCGAATGTTTTGATTTGCTGTTGCCTAGTAACACGACTCAAAAACCTGACAGTCTCTAGACACATCTTCATGAACATCTAAGAAATAATGCAAACAACTAATTCAGTATAGGTCTTTAAAGTGACATGAATAAATATTCAAATATTTTAATAAAATGTTCAAGAAGCAAATATAAGTATTTCAATGGAGTAAGCACATCAAACATTAACTTTATTTATCATCTGCTTGGATGTGCCAGCAGTGCTCAAACCTTTTCACACAATGCATTGCAATACTGTAACATCCTACTTTTGGCGTGACTAGCGCACCAGCTGCTCATAAACATTTATCATCTGAAAAAGTGAGATATTCAGCTGGACTTGGACATACGACTACACATTTAGATTTTTCTCAACTACTTAACAATTCAATGATTTCTGTCAAAGTATCTAATAATTTGGACGTACCACGCTCGGACACCACGCAGCGAGAGTCTCCAGCATTGGCCACGATCAGCTGTTTACCTCGGATCAGTGCAACAACAGCCGTGGTACCACTGTCAGAGCCGGGCTGTGAACAGAGGCCGGACACACAGTTAAAACATTAATGATGGTTTACAATAACATTAAAAGGAAACTCAGTTTTTGCCTAAAAGACAAAAAAAATCTGAACCTTTTTGGAAAATCCAAAAATTCAATTCACCCCATGACATATTTATTTATTTTAGGCTTCTGTTGCAATGTGACCATCCACAAAACTGTAGGTTGTTATTTGGCTTTGTGGCTGAAAACTATTTGAAACAATCCACAAATGTTTAATTCCACTTTATAGTCACTTTACAACACTTTTTATAACAGCTGAGAGGAAACGAGAGGAAAGATTAACGATATAGCAACCAATGCAGTTTTTGAACTGGCATAGACTTTTACTACGTGTATTTTAGCACAAATATGATTATGCAAACAAATCAGAAAAAACAAATTACAATTACAGTTAACTATGTTTTACATAATTTGTAGTGATGTCAATTTATTACCACAAGCATTTTTCCCTGCAGCGTATGGACACTAAAAAACATTTAGTAACACTGCATACTGATATACCCATAATAGGCAAATACTGGCCAATAATATCGAATGACATTGACTGACCAATTAAACAACTGCCCCTCATTTCAGCTTTCAGCTGGGTTTGTCAATGATTCTTAAATGGCTGCAGCCATCAAGATCAAAATTACATGAGATGCATTCTCTGGACTGCATGTCAATCATTAGATTCAACCCTTTGTACACACCTCCTCCTTGCCATCCATCCCAGGTAGACACATTTCTTCCTCCTCTTCATCCTCAGAGTCTTCCTCTCCCTCCTCTGTATCCTCCTCCTCTTCTTCCAACTCACTGCTGTCGCCCTCTTCCTCTTCACTGCCATCCTAAAAAAAACAAAATGTTTAAATACCATTTAAAGTTAGAGGGGTTGAGATTTAACAGACAAATAGGACATTGTATTCTGGTCTCCTGCTTTCACCTCTTCATCACTGCCCTCCTCCTCCTCTCCCTCCTCAGACTCCTCACTGTCGTCAAAGAACCTGGACTTGGAATCTCCTGCACCTTTGGAGGACAAAGAGGAGCAGGACGGACCTGCATCTCCTTCGGCCTTGCCAGCCTTTTCTTCCCCATTGGAGCTTCCTGATCCTCCACTTTCAGCTGTAGAGATGTAGAGATGAGAGGAAAGCAGATGATGTTTGTGACCAGATTTTGATTTCAAGAAGACTTTTCTTGGTTCAAGTGGAGACGGATAAATTTACTGGCTGGGTTTTACTTGGCCTATCACAGATGTACACATTTTATTACAGACCATGATACTGGGAAATGTACTTTATCAAACAGAGTGCACTGCATAGAAGCAACCTTACATGATATATACACCTGTTCAAGAAACACATAAACATATAGAAAAGGCGATTTTTCAGTCTGCTCTGTCCACAGTCTCTTATCCATAGCCATCATGTTTAACACAAGTACAATGTGCTGGATCAGCTAGGACTACAGTGTACTACAGTGCTGGCAGAGAAAAAGCACTCCCTTGTAAACATTAATGTTGCTGCTCTAGAAAGTGCCTGAGCATCTATAGCAGAGTTCAATCTGCTGAAATAATAAATAAAGTGAAGATATGTGGTTTGGTAAAAAACATCTTTTTTCCAGTATTTCCCCAAATATACATTAAACTAAAAGGATAAATGTATTAAGACATTCAGAAAACATATAAACTTCGTACCTGAACCACTGCCTTCACCTCCTCCTGTTCTCCGACAGGCTCTCAGCTTCGACCCGCATGCTGCTCCTTCGCCTTCCTTCATCTTCCCATTGCTCTCCTCCTCCACCTCTCCGTTTAGCCCCTCCTTCTCCTGCCCTTTCCCACCTTCTTTGTCTCCTGAGGCCTCAGAGTGCGAGGATGCCGCCTTCTTAGCAGCAGCACTAAGAACCAAACACAGAGGAAATTAAGTGGAATCAGCTACAAGTTTTAAGAATTTAACTACTATTGTTTTAAACAACAATCAAAGAAACTTTGACTTATAATTTAATTAATAAAGCAAAGTCATTTGTTCTTATTAGGCTTCAATTCAACTGATTTTACACATTAAAAACTACTTCTACAAAGATCCTCTCTTCAAAAGTCAAAAGATGCTGTAATAATTTCTTTGATGTGATATAATTTTGTTGAAAGACATTTTTGAGGCAGGACATTGTACAAAAAGTTGCTCAATGTTATGTGTAGACCAATGGGCTGGCAGTTCTGGAGCCTGAGTTATTGTCAAAAAGTGAGTGATGACTGATTTACATGAGGTCACCACTGACGACGTATCAATTCTCGTAAAGTAACATTTCCACAAAGATCAAATGGCCATAATACAGGCTCTTTCTGGCTCAAGGTGTTTCTATCTTCTATGAAGTTATTAGTCTCTTAGGCTACCTGATGGCAGCTGCATGCTTGACAGCGTTGTGGTTTTGGCCATAGCGTACAAGCAGCTCCTCTATGGTCATTGTGGCTTCCTCATGGAGCAACGCTGCCTCCTCGTTCTCCACTGAAAAGAAACAAACATGGAAAAATGTGTTATTTAGAGTTTACATAACAGTTGTTAACCTGGTATTCAGACTTCATAAAGTATTTTATTTTTTGTTTTGCCATAGTTGTGTGTTTTGTTGTCATACCCTTGATTGAGTTTGTGTTCTTTTATAGTTGGAGTCATAATAACTTTTCTATTAATACAGTATATTTGTTGGAAGTCAATAATCCCAATCTGGCATCAGTGTTGAGAGAGCTCAGTCACATTTTCCTTAGAAACTCAAATTTATAAAGATTAAAACATATATTTTACTGGTGGTGTGTACTTACAATCATCCTCCTCTGCCACCTTCTCAGCAGGGGGCTCCTCAGTAGGACGTCCAGCAATCTGGACCAGCTCCTTGATGACTTCCTCTGTGGTTATTCTGCTGTCGATGGCCAAGAAGGCATCCTCTAGAGCCTGGAAACAACACACACAAAGCTATATAAGTGTATATCAAGTAAAACAACGTAATGCTGGGTTCAAGATTGACCAGATTCATGTTGGGGTCTGTGCAGAGTTTCATATCAGAACTGGGGAAAAATGAGACCACACTCTCCAAGTGCATTGCGTCTGAAACCTCCACATTTATAGCTATGCCACAATCAAGCAGCACACTTGTGGTCATAGAGCTCTCTGTCCTTTGTTTAAAACAAGTCACGTCAAAGCGTCCACTGGTGCTCACCTTTTGCAGTTTGCCATCTTTGTAGGTTTTCTGCTCCTTGATGATGTCAGGGAGGTACTTTGAACAGTACAGAGCAACCTCTTCACCTAAATGGGAACAGCAGGTTGTAAAAATTCTCAGGATAGGTGTGTGCACGTGTGTACATATAATACATGGAGGATGTGTGTAAAACAAACAATAAAGAGGGGGAAAACCATAAAGGCAAAGATAAGTGTCTGGTGATGCAAAAACATTTGTATCTGTGGCTGCTGTTTGTGATGCCATGTGTGAGTTTTAGCCGAAAGTTGTTTTTGGAAATGGATTTGTGGGCAGGGTGTTGTGCTTTGTTAATGATAAGATTACATTAAGCCAAACAGCTACTGTTACTATAGCGTTAAAATATTGTAAATGGCAGAACAGATAAAGGCAAAATGGTATTTTAAAAGGCTGTGTTTGTATAGTGTGTATGGTGTAGTGTTACCTCCATGTCCATCATACACAGCAAACATAGCTGTCTCCTCATCAAACTCTGGGATACAGTTGTGAGCATCCTGTGACACAAAATTCACATTACATCACAGATAACATGACAGTTTTTAAATCGATGCAAGTTGTTGATCTGATTTCATGAAAAGGAATGTGTGTAATTAGGACAGGCAGGTAAGAGTTGAGATGAAATATTAAAAAATTAAGACCTCCATAGGTAAAAATCATCTATGTTAGATGTATATATTATTCAAACGACTCTCATCGAGTGATATTTCTGTGTCTTGTTCTTCAGCTGTTTATGAGCCTTGTTTCATTTTATTTTACAATCACTGGACATACCCATACTTTCACCGTTATATTTCATATGCACGAATTTAATAACAAAGCTGCTAGCAGCTATTTGATCTGTTGACTTGGTTTTTCCATTAAAATTGGTTAAATCAACAAACATGAAAATGAATGTGTACTGTCGGCTACAGTGAAGAACTTTCCTCACATGCGAGAACACATCCCAATTACGTGGCTGTAAGACTGACTTCAAAGCAACTAAGCATGCTAAAATAATTACATAAACTAATAAATCTGACATGGATTTCGTTCAGCAATGCAGCTGATGCTCAGGAAAAGGCTAGTTTTAGGACATGATGAACTTTTAGTATTGTTTGGAAATACGCTCAGCTATACAGCTGCAAACAAACCTATACTGAGAAAAAGACAGCACATCTCTTTATCCCGCCCTTTGCAACGAAAGACACATTTTCTCTTCGTTGTGTCCAAGAAACAGAGCGGCAACATGGTTGTCTTTGCTCCAGTCATTCATTTTCCGCCTCACCTCCATGGACACACGCCAGCCCTGCATGGCAGAGAAACCGTAGCTCATGTTGCTGTTGCCGCCATCGGAGGAGGTTTTGGTTGTGTTAGGTTGCGACAGATAAGCCCCCATGGTTGTCGGTTTCTATGGCTTTACACCTGAAGAGAAGGCGACACGGAGGAAACATCTCATTTTAGCTTCTTATAAAGAGACACACGTTACAACGCAGTACATTAAATCACACTTCATCTGCACTGAACCAGCTTGGCCAGTCGGCGGTTGCTAGCTAGCTAGCGTTAGCAACACCACAACAAAAAAGTATACGCATCAGCTAGCTAACATCACCATGCTAACAGGATCAAACCCGGCTAAACTTCCAGCCGTAACCTCTGCCCCCGCCATGCAAGCGGCTGCGCGGTTGTAAAAAAAATCAAACACTCAACGCCGACGGTTAATTTACCTTTTCTGACAGAGCTGGATGAGCTTATAAACAGGTCCCAGAGAGAGTTATTCACATAGGAAAGCTTACACGTGTGGAAGCAAAAGCCGCTATCAACACAGACAGACCAAAGAGAAACTGGATCCGTGGAGGAAGTGAGCACGCGCGCATGTCCTTTTCGTCCGAACAAGGGGGCGTGTCCGACGCGTGCGTCACACGTCACAGTGTGCAGGTTTTTAAATCAAGGAAGAATTTTTTCAACAGTATAAAGACACCGCAAAAACGCACTGCAAACAGCCTCAGCAATTACCGCTTAAAATAAATACAAGAGTATGTATAGGCAAAAACTAAATGCAAGTAAAAAATTAATAATACAGTATCAGAGCACAGTAGCTATAGAAAAACAGGGAAACAGTAAAAAAGTGGCGGGGCGAAGAACATAAGACTGTTGATGGAATATTTCTGGATGTGTCTCCTGAAATCCTGAGATGTGAGGAATCACTGAGGAGGAAGCACAGGCTCAATCCCAAAACCCACTTGGAATTAGCATGCATCTCCTGCTTTTATATACAAGTCGTGCACTTACTTAACATCTATCTATCTATCTATCTATCTATCTATCTATCTATCTATCTATCTATCTATCTATCTATCTATCTATCTAATTAGCTGCAGCTTGGTGTAGTTATGTCTTATTCACTCCACACCAGCAGGTGGCGGTAATGAACCATTTCATTTCAAACTCATCACGACGACAAGAGGAAGGAACAACAACAACGTCAGTAGTTCAACATGGAGCGGGAAACCCGGGAGAAGATGGAGGTGGATGTTCGCGGAGGAGTCAAAGAGGAGGCAGCCAGTCTCTCTCCGTCAGCTTTAAAACTGTACGAGACGCAGTTTTTCGGCTTCACCCCGCAGACCTGTATGTTGCGGGTCTGCAGCGCCTTCCAGGACTGCCTCTACGATATCTTACCCGTCGTGGAGAAGGTGTGCGTGAGGCAGCTCAGTAAGGGCGAGTCGGACGGTGCCGAGTCTGAGCTGCTCCGATCCCGGGCCAGGGAATGTAGTCGGAAGCTGCAGCAGTTCCTCGAGGAGCGGTTCAAGCAGCTGTCGGAGCGGATGGAGCCGCTGCTGGTCAGCCGCTGCTTTTCTGTGCCGCCAAATGTGCTGCTCCCCGAGGACAAGTCACACAGCACCGACACCCAGCACACACAGGTGAGTGTAGGTGTATCCAGATGAGCCAGAGTCAAACACACTCCCTGAAACGAACATAACAAAAAACAAACACCTTAAAAATAAATGTTGCTACTCTATATTGTTATATGGCCTCGTATTTTAATTTATGTACTCAATGTTATATACCACAACTCAACTCAGCTGTTAGGTGCACGCCTGTTGTTTACATTTCCCTCTACAAGAGCTTGATTGATCATCTGCTGTATTGGCTGTCATAATTCATTTGTAAAGTAATATAAAAGCATTTTAAGCTTTTCTAGCTTATTTACTTTACTTACATTCTACTCAGTCATGTACATGTAAATTGATACCTTATTTTTTGAGTATTAGTAACTTATTTCACTTAAACCACAATAAATTACACACCGCAATTATAATCCTGATCAACCTGTTCATTAAAGTATTCATTTTTACTGTGTGTACTGAATAAACTGAACAACTGTCAACAGTGCAGCTGCTGTATGTTGCACAAGACATTACAAACATATACCTTTACAGTAAAGAATTTGAGGATAGCCTAATTATTTATGTTCTTTAGTACTTTATTATTAGTAACTACAGCACTACAGAGACATTACCCCTTGGACTGACTTTCAGACCATCCATCTCAAGGAATCTTGTTTGAAACACCACACACCTAACTGTTTTTCTGTTCTTTTGCATAGTTGAGGTTTAATGTGTACATAATGTGGCAACAATCCAGTAACAGTCTCAATCTCCTGCTAAAACTGAAAAGGTTATTAACAATCTAACACATTTTAATTATGAACCATTTGTTGCTCCACCTTTGTTTCTTGTTACTTTCTAATGTGTCTGTCTTTGAATTGACTGCTCTGTCCAGGAGGTGCTGAGGCTGGAGTCATCACTTGCTGACCTCCAGAGAACCTACGAAGCCGAAGTCTGTGCCCGTCAGGCCCTGTTAGCTGAGCTGGAGGAGCAGAAGGAGGTGCAGAAGCAGCTGGATGGGATCCTGACATGGGTCAGAGAGCTTCAGACGGCCTGGGTGAAGGAAGGTAATGGCAGCTTCCATGAAAGTTTCCGGCTGGTGATGGAGTCCGTCAAGAAACTGCAGGGGGCTGTCGGGGATATCTGCAACAAGGTGCCTCAATGAACTGAACTCAGATTTGTGTAATTTCATTAATATACATTACAAATTTTTATAGTTAATTCTATTTTTACTCCATCTAAGATGACTTAGAAGATACCAGTCACAACACAACGGACATGAAACCATTTTAGCCACTGAATCTTTAATAGTTTTTCAGAACAGTTTTCATTCTGTTTGTAGATAATAAAGTAAGTAAGTCTACATTACTATAGCACAGGGCTTCTGTTGAGACATTCAGCCAAGTTAAAACGCTCATTTTGTCAGTAATATGAATTTCTGTCATAACTTAATCCTAATAAAGCTTAGTTACATTACAAAGACACATCAGCAAGAACATTAATAAATTTTACTTTCCCACATTTGTTGTAATAATAAAGCAAACTGATTTATGTTGTCAGTTCATCCAGCGTTTTCTGAATACTGTGGTTTTTATTATCTCCCTCCTGTTAGAACTTCAACTTCACAGCCACAAAAACATTTTCTCCATACCTCCCAGTTTCCTAACTTTATTTGTAACTTGAGGGTTGTAGTAAGTATTTCATGGTCATTTTACTGGAACATCTCAGAGCCACAGCTTTTAGGTGCAGTGACTCCCAGCAGAGGGAGCTCTCTGCATGTTGACAGATCTCATCCAATCTAACCAAACCACACTTGATACGTGTGGCTGTCGATGGTCACTTTATGAGCTGAACCTACACTCAGTTCATTATGTACCCCTGTAGCTCAAACTAATGCAGATAAAGTGTAAGTGTAAATAAAGTGTAAAGATTAAAATGTCCAGTTTTTGTTGAATCTGTAGTGTCTACTCGTGGTCATATCGGGGGCTGAAGTTTGAGGTGCTGCTGAGTCGTATTTTACAGTTCTAAGTGAAAAGACCTTCTAAGGTTGCCCTTAGTTTTTATATGTTTTAGAATTACTGAGTTTCCTGAGGATTGTTGAGTTTACTGAAAAAAGGCATATAACCAATTCACTGATCAATTCTCTATTTCTAAATGTTTTCAATGAGTCCTGCTACTTTTATTTCTTAGATGAATGGTTATTAAGGTAAGTTTGTATGAAATTTATCATCTAAAACATTTTTCTGTTTTTGTGGAAGCAGCGTCTGCATCATGCTCTTTTAGTGTAACATAGTGTGATTACATTGTTTCTGTACTGATCTCTGTAATTAAACCAGGTACACTTATGTTGGTAGTAATCCTAGTAGGTGCTTCACAGCTACATACTTTTGACCACTGGGGGCACTAAAGGTTTTTGAAAATGAATTTCGCCATTTGCCATTTGCAGTGTGATGCTGATCTGCAGCACACAGCAAGTAATACAACCTAATCATTAAGCAGACTCCAGACTGATTAATATTATATGTGTGCCCTTAGTTTTTCTATTTACAGTTCTTATATTTTACATTCTTACATTTTTTTATTGTATGGGTTTACTATATTTTTTAAATTTGTGTTCACCATGGGGTCTTAGAAGATCGCAATTTCAATACTATGTATGTGCTTACATGCTGCTGTATTGACAATAAAGCTGACTTTGAAAGAAACACATCATTTGATGCTTAGAAAATATCAACTCATGAATTATTAACTCATATGTAGTTGTCATCTGGTGTCTGACTCCTAGAAATGATTTACAGAGGAAAAGATGGTTATATTGAGGATGCGGAGTTGACAGATGCTGTGCTGTTAAGGGTCCTGAACTCTTTTGGTATCAATAATTACAAATATTTATCATTATCAGTTATAAATAATAATAACTGCCAGCATGAGATTCATAGCCCCTGTGTTTATGGAGACATCATGCAAGTAAAGATGATCCCTAATTGAACCGTTTTGCTCATCAGTTTTAGATTTTCAGTGATTTGGAGACAGCACCTGTAATTGTTGTTGCTGATGTCAGATTTACAGCCACAACACTTGCTGGTGAAAGTACATAATAACAACAAGAGGTCCAATGCAAACAATAAACATTTGTTTTAGCATTCCTGTTCTGTATTTGTGTGTGTCCCTGCTGCCTGTTGTGTTAGAAATGACAAGTCCAGATGGGTAGGTGTGAGAACTTGTCCTTGTTTCTTGTTTTTGTGTGTCAGTAGACCAGTTTGTGTGTGAGTCAGTTGTCCAGAGTCTCCTGAACAGCTAGTATGATGATCTTCTCAGGCTGTAACTGCAGTGTGCTTGGTGCATTTGTTTTGTTTTGTATTACAATAAAAATAACACTAGACACCATCGCGGATTAAGGAATTAGGCATCTCTTGACAAACCATTTGCTTAAAATCTTGTGCAGTCAGTGTCTAATTTAGTTTTCCCGTATGTGTTTTTTTTTTCTGCTATTCGAAGCGAACCAAAAGGACAAAAACACTATTCAGTGTTGTGAGGACAAAGAGGCACTGCTATCATATTTCTTATTTTTCTTTTGGCAATATCACTCAAAAATCTGATCCAGAAGCACTGGTCAGTGGTTTCTGTGATAGGCGGGTTTCTGCATCGACAGCCTCCAAATGTTCTGTGCTGAATTTATCAAGCTTTATGTCAAGACATGATTCTTTCCATATAAATCTGCATGTACAAATGTGTTGCCACTGAATGATAAAATAATAGAATAATATAAAGAAATAACACAAGCAAACATAACGATGAGTGGCTGTTCATACACTTGCTGTATAATAAACCACCACAGAGATTATTGTATTATAAATATATGTGGCTGTCCTACTTCTTGATTAAGAAGTAGATTGTTTGGAAAGCAGCTGCATGTTTTATCGACCGACACTGTGCACTCAGTTGGATGAGTTGGTTTGTCATGATGGTACCATGATTTTGTTCTCAAACTTGGCTTCTTTACTACCAATGAGAGACATCCTGCAGATTGCGGTCAAACTGAGGTCAAAAAAGATGTGATTGCACCATACTTTCTCTGCTAATAGTCAATCCTGAGGAGTAGTGTCTTTGATTGTTTCCAGGAGTCATCCTGGATATTTGGCACTTGGACTAGAAAAATGTGTGAGGACACAGCTGTCATCTGTTTTTATATGTGCGTGAAGGTACAATTTTAACCCCCTCATGTGTGTAACACCTCTAAAGCCTGTAAAAGATGTTGTCAAAATGTTATGAGGACACAGCTGTATGCAGCTGTCTGCTAGCTGCACACTCCTGGTGCATATGTCTGGATCCTGCTGGCAGAGAGAGAGAATTAAGTAATCTAAGAGAAAAAGAAGTTGTCTAATCAGCAAGACAGAGAGCCAACAAGTGTCAGTGTGTTTAAAAAATGCAAGTGTTTGTATTTGAGGGGAGTTGAGATGAAATAGAGGCAGAAAATTGAGGAACAAAGCGTCTTTACTTTACACACAAAATCCCAAACTTTCACATGGCTGTCCTAAACAGCTTTGGCACCGTTAACATGTGAAAACCACACATCCATGCAGGTTGTCTGTAGAGATCACCATCAGCACTGAAATGCTAAAGCAAAAGGAAAATATCGCCCTCTTTTAGTCTGCAAACAACAGAACTTCACATCACAGCCAACATGTGGTGGAGAGTGCAGCAGACACGGGTTCTTTGTTCAGCCTCAGCTGGTGAAAGCTCAGGACTCTCCCCTCTCACACTCCATCATCAACTACACAGTGTTTGAATACAGCCAAACACATCCTGGCAAACAAACATAAATACCACTTAATGACAGTATGTGTGCTGTGTGATCAGCTATAGTGACATTAATATTGTGATATTAAATTGTAACATTTTAATTATGAACCACATGTAAGATCTCAGTGAGCATCAAAAAGATACATAACTCAAGGTCAACTTATTAACTTTTTGCCTGGTGCTTTAAAGTGAATCTCACATTGTTTTTGCAGTAGTGATCTACGTCTGGATCGTGGGTCAGCTTTAAACAAATGAGGTTGATTGTTTGAAACACATCAAAGCCTTTACATCATTTTCCAACAGCTCAATCTTGTCCATCAAACTAAGATGATGTTTCAGGTTTATTCGCTTTGGAGACACTGAAAGTAGATCTGTCGGATTAGAAAACAAACATAAGTTGTTTACAATTTTTGACTGAAAACAAATTATCCTTGAGGTCAAACAAATTAGTTGAATTCCTATATTATTTCTGTCCATGTTATGTGAACACGCCTGTGAGTGAAGTAAAAAGGAAGACTTTGCTTCTTGTCACCACCATCAATAGGCCTGAAACTGGCAGCAGGAACTTGATGCTTGTGCATCCTCATGTGAATGCACAATACAAACAAAATCTGGACCCGCTCATAAAACATTGCTCCATAGTGCTGCAAATGGTCAAAAAGTCCACAGGGTGCCTCTAAGGCTCAGCTGTGAGTGTGAAAAACGTGGACTAAAAGTCGAAATGGGAGAATAAGTTGTTTTTCATTTTAACCCAGCAGTGTCGACATAGTGTGAGCTGCTGTGCACACATGTGTTGATAGTTATGTGGTGTAAAACAATGCATATTTGTGTATAAATGTGTTAAAGTGTTTACATGTGTGAGGTTGTTGTGCATGTGTCAGTGTGTTTGTGTGTATTGTATCTGTGTACCTGTTGGAATTTGCAACTGTATTGATCTGTGTGTGTGTGTGTGTGTGTGTGTGTGTGTGTGTGTGTGTGTGTGTGTTAGAGAACAAGAAAGAGAGAGAGAGTCTGTATGTGTGTGTGTGTGTGTGTGTGTGTGAGTGAAGACAGCATATGGACAGTGCCCTCCCTTCCTGTTGGGAGGGGAACAACGTGGCTCTCTGTGAACCACAGCTTGACCTCTAACCTCTTAGGATCACACACACACACACACACAAACCCAGATACCTATACATTCGTAGATATACATCCACAGTCAGTCAGTCAGCCAGCTGTCCACGTCCGCTGACTGTCCCACATAGAGATGGAGAGGAGGTGAGAGTGACAGTCAGGCAGGCAGACTGGATTGTTTTCTCAGGCTGTGAGAGTGAGTCTGGAATTCGCTCAGACTTTTTTTAAAACCCATGTATCACCCAGCAGGGAAAACAACACACAAGACCAGACCCCCCCCCCCCCATTTCAAACATGTCTTCCAACTGTAGATCGTGGTGACATCATGAATAAAGAGGGAAGAAAACCTCTGTCACCCTAAACAGCTGTGAGCTATCACATGTACTGGCTGCCACTGAGGTGAACTATAGCAGACATCTCATACTTTTGCTCTGATAATGTGTTTTATAAAGTCTTGATAAAATCCAGGCTGTGCAGCACCCAGCACACCGTCACTTTGAATAAAGGAAAACTCCCACACAAAACCCTTCAACAGGGTTATCCAGTTATCTCTGGAAGAGCAGCAAGAGTTTTGCTTGTATTCTGTTGACCTTGGTGTTTCTGATCATATTTTAATGGTAACAGGTGACTGACAACTTATCTATCACTGTTTTTTCCTGTTTATTATCCTTTGATCTCTTGTCAGTGTCATTGTTCTGATGTGTTTCTTATTTTATTTTATTTTTTTTTATTAATTTCCAGTTAATTCTTGGTTCAGCTCTTTGCCATCATTACCTGCTGAAACTACCTGGTTACTACCACAGTTGCCTGAAACTTAAAATGCATCACCGCCTCTGTGCTGTGACGCCATTCAGTATTGACTGAACTTTTTAATTGAACTAAATGAACATTAAAGCAATAGGTGACAATGTTGCAGGTATTACTCCATCACTGACACTTATATCAAACACGAACACAATGATTTTTAAATATAGTTTATCATGTTTTTGTGGAAATTTCCACAAAAACATTTACGTCTCTCCTACTGAGCATGTGCAGGAGGACACACCAGCTCACAGCTTTGTGCAATGTCAGCCAAGTGGCTTTGCTGCTGTTTGGTGGCATTGTTTGTTGTTTACAGAACAAACAAGTCAGGATGATCAAAAACAGGTTAAACGCCTGTGATCACATGACTGTGAAACCTCAACATTTTTTGTAAAACCCCTGTCACCTTGCCACAATGCAGCGACCAGCCACCGTTTCCAAGTTCATCCACTTTGAAGAGAAAGAAACAGCTATTTTTGGTGGGTGAAAACACCAGCTTAATGAGGACTTAAAACCAGTTTTGAACATAACAAATTTAGCCACGTTGTGTGGAAACAGCAATTCTGCTTGTGCTTTTTAAAGACTGCCTTGAAGTGCCGTACCCACACTGCACTTTGCTCAAAGTGGTTAAATGAAGCCTTGCACAGCAGCACCTGGAGAGTAGATGTTTAGAGAGGACTATTAATGAACCGCTTCATAGTTAAAATAAGCACACTGGTCAACTGGGCTTCATATCAGTTGTGTTGTTTTTAATCAGTCAGTCCAATAAATTACATCATAATCCAGCTGCAGAACATATGTGAATATGAATTTGTCCTGCAACACCTGAATACATCCAGCCCTCACTGACCCCCAGATGTCCGGAACGCTGTGCACCTCCTTCCTCCTAGTTCTTCCAAGTTGGTCTTCTCAATGTGTTTGTGGTGAATAAGAGCAATAAGTAAAGGAAAAGATGAGAAGAAAGTCAGGAAGACTAGGAAAGATGAAGAGGTGAAGAGGAGCAGAGCAGCAGCTGGCAGGTGTCAGGAGTCACAAAGGACCATCTGTCCATCCGGTGCCATCTCCACACACACACACACACACACACACACACACGCTACATTAAACTTTCTTCACAATAACAACATGCCTGGACGGAGCGGCTCATTTCCCCACATCTGTTTTCATCTTTTAAAAACTCAAGTTTATTTTCAGAGTTTATTCCTCTGCACTGACTGATTGGCTGTTTGAGTTAGTTCTAGTTGGCTGTTTACAGCAAAAGAAATGCTTTGAGTTCCAGTCCAGTATCATTTTTGGCTTTAACTCCACTCTTCTCCACCCACCGTCAGAGAAGCAGAGTCAGACTTCTAGGGAAAGAGTGCAGAGAAGCCATGATGGTGATGAAACAGACACAATGTGGCAAAAGAGGACTGTGTGTGTGTGTGTGTGTGTATTGCTCCTGCTCTGACCTCTGCAAACTCAAGTTCCTCAGCTACTTACCAAGACAGGCCTGCGTACAGACACACACATGCTTCTGACCTTTCACCTCTAACAATCTCTCTCCTGGGAGTTTTTCAGAGTGAGAATGTGACCTGGACATAGATGTGTTTTCATACACACTAAAATAGTAGAGGTATGTGGACCTCTGAGCAAACTGTTGAGGGTCTAAATGAACATGACACTTATACAATTCTACAATGTCATTTGATGCTTTTATCCATAGCAATGTACATATAGAATAAGTACAACATAAGCAAAAATCTGGAAAGGAAAAACAATGTGCTCAGAAATATTTTGAGTCTAATAAGTATCAACAGGTAGTGCATGATGTTGAATGCATAGGGCTTGTTTCCATTTCAGTTGATAAATAAAAGTGCATGATAAGCTGGGCATGTATTCTGGAAACAATCGGGTCTTTTGCAATTCTTTGAAGGCTGTGAAGGTTGTGAGGTTGATTCAGGAGTTCTTTTTGACTTGATGTATATAATGTGCCAATTCTCAGTTTGTCAATTTGATATATGACAGGTAAACCAACTGCTAATCCACCTGAGGTCTCACAGGACAGTGTCGTCTCTCTCTCTCTCTCTCTCACTCTTTCTCTTTTTTCATCCTTAAACACCTCTATTTCATTTTCCCTCCACCCTTCACTCCCCCCTTCCTTCCCCATCCAGCAGACAGAGGGCGGATGCTGGCAAACACTTCCTCTCTCCACGAAGTTACTTCCTGTCTCTGGGAATCCATTTCCTGTTCGCAGCTAATACAACAGCGCTAAGAGCATTCCTCGGGAGTCTCTCTCTCTCTCTCTCACACACACACACACGGCTGTATGCATGTAATGACCTGGCCGTAGACTGGTTTGACTTATGGCACATTGTATGTGCATGTGTGTGTGTTTGTTTTCCTTTAACTCATTAGTGTGTGCTGGCGTAGGTTCCACATGTCAGCGGTTCTCTCCTGTAACTTAAACATGATTGTCCTGTAGACCAGTCATTCATAATGAGCTTTTGACTTTTGCTGTATGAAGTTAGCATTTTATGATGACAAAGAGCTCACTGGGACTTCATAAGCAGTGATTAGACAGTCAAACATGGTTTCTTTGGCACAGCTCTGATCTTGCACATGTTAGTGGGACAGACAGGAGCTGTATAGTTTTAGGATCATCGTCTGCTTTGAGAAAAAAGAGAACTTTAGAAGGACGCTGAGGCAGAAAAACTGACAATGGATGATGTGAATGAGAAAAGATGGAGGGCGAAAGGTTAAAAAATAATAACGGTTCTTGGCAGGAAACAGGCACAGTTTCCTGTGGCACACACACACACACACCCACACACACACACACACACACACACACACTTGTTTCTAATCAGTGGCAGTATTATCTGGCCTTACAGGGGGAAGTGTTTATATTTGTGTAGTAGGTGGACCGCCACACAGTGCTGGAAGTGAGACACACACACACACTCACTCAAAGGCATATGAACAAACATAATCAGCACAAATGCATCCAGAGAAACACACAATTACATACACATGCAGACACATCAAAACATTCAAAATCTGCACTAATGGCATGCAGCCTCTCACCATGATCCTCTGTATCCTTGCTCCTTATTCCCTCATCTGTCTGCCACTTTTGGTCATTTTCTGCCTTGATGTCTTTTACAGGTCCTCTCCACAACATGTTCTGCCTTTCCTCCAACCATCCACTAACACACATGCACACATACAACTAAGTATGTGTAACTAAGTATGCTAAGTTTATGTTTTGGTACCTCATATTGGACACCTGTTCTTTAATATTACTGGCCTTGATGGTTCATAAAGCTAAACAAATATTTAGACTTGAATGTATAGCTCAGCTGAGGAGCAGAGACAGACAGGAACCTGTCTCCTATAGGGAATTACAGAATAACTCTGCTTGACTGCCATCTTTGGTAATACGGTGAGAGTTCAACAACAATATCCTAGCTTATGCTAACAACAACAATATCTTAGCTTATGCTAAGACAGAAAGGACCAAAAGTGAGACGAAAAGATATTTTACAAATGCAGTTGTAGTGTGGACATGGCACTGGCTTAGCTTAGTGTCCTCTTGTTTAATGTAATTTATCCTTGTGAACTTGTTGTATAAATAGAGAGACAGGGAAAGATTTACCCTGCAGAGCTTACAAAATCATCTCACCACAGAGTAAGAAAAAATACGAGTAAATACAGCTCATGGCTTGTTTTGGTTTTCATCCCTATTGTCTGTTCATTAAAGACCCCCTCCAGACATGTTTTAAAGTGGCAATATTGTGCTTTTTGTGGGGTTTTCCCCTTTCTTTAGAGTGCTACATATAGTTATTTTTGTCCATGTAATACAGCTGCATATAAAACCAAAGTACACACCAAAGAAAATCACCCTCTCCCACAGAAAATGCTGCTTCTGTACTACTTGAAATGCCTCATCAGTTATCCAGTCTTTTCTTCCATAGCTTTTCTATGTCACTATGAAACACAGCACTGCCTCCAGATAGGTGGCGTCTTGCTCTCTGAAACCTGGTGAATCTACTTTGACGTCTGCTGCTGTTATGCAAAGTTATGGAAGATTCGGCTAAATTGCACCTCCTTGTCTCTTGTTGGCTGAACCAACACAAATATTTCATCAGCTCCCACCATCAGGGGATGCCAGCACCCAGTGAATTAACTATGTTCACATTCATACTATATTTTCTAAGAAAATATTACAGCAATGCCCTAGCAACAGGTGAAAAACTCAGTTGTGCAATTGAATTGAGCTGGACTGTTTAAAGAGGTCTGTTCACAGTACAAACTTAAGGATGGACTGATACTGGCTGTCTTTGAACTGACTCAGAACCTGTGAGTTTTGCCATTTTTATAAATTGTTTTACTGATTTTTTCTAGGTTAGCCTGTTTAACCTGGTGTCAGCATGTTGCCTGGGGAATGTGTCTACTCCTACAGTCTGGAAGTAATGTTGGACTGTCCCTGTATAAAGGGTCAGTCAGGAGAAACTGCGATGTTAAATATTTAATGTTGCCTTTTGGACTATGAAACTTAGATAGATTAGACAACTCAGTGAGAGTTTAGACACTTTGATATTTGGTACACAAACAAAATAAATACTTCAGTATTTGTACACAATTTTATTAGTCATAAATTTAAAGTGGAAAATATGGCCCTATGTTACAAAGTACCATTGCATTATTGTCAAATCGTGTCTGTTGTTCCTGAATGCAGCACGACCTGCATGCAAGAGCATGATTTGCTACTTAACCATAAATCCAACCAACACTGCACACTAAAATTCATTGGAGAAACACTGTGTGAGCACAGGACCAAGCCAAGCTATTCTTTATTTTACAAGTTGCACATAAAAATGCAACTTGTGGTGGTTTCCACAAGTTAACCTGTTTTCATTAAGTGGAACAAACTATTCCATCATAATATTCAAGATGGAGTTGACTGTATTCAGTAACATGCAACCAACAAGAAGAACAGTTATAACATCTTTTAGTATCCGTGTGTGAGGAAACACGCCCTACAGGAGGGTCTGTTTGGTCTTTTTAAGTTGTATGGCTGCTGGTGTGTTTGTTCATTGTTGGTCCAGCCTCTTCTCTCCCATCTGCCGCTGCTCATTAGCATGGAAACAGGACCGGGAGCGTTTTCACACATACACACACTGGCCATTAATCAACAAGTCAGACCAGGGTCCATTCCCACACATACACACCACACAGAGGAAAACAAAGAGCATACACACACAGACACAGAGCCTAATCACAGAAACATCCCAGAGCACACTTTAGTAGATCTCGACCACACCTCTCGTCTCAGTGGATCAGACCTGGCAACCTAAATTTTTGTCTATCAAAGCTGGCAAGCTTTAGTGATGTCTCAATTGCTTTTTACTTTAAATGATGACTGTTCCCCCGTGGCACCGTCACTGAACACAAGGAGAATTGTTCCCATCAGCTGTTCTCCTTTTTTTCTATACTGGGATGAATTGGCAAGTACTATTGTGTGAATTTGTTATCTAATTTGTCTAGCCACCATGAATGGCCACATTGAAGAGGGGAGTGTATTCCCATGAGCTGACTATCTTGTGTAAATGTAAGTGTAAAGTCAAACCCAGCGATCTGTGTTGCCGGCCGCAAAGAAATCAAGCCGCCGCCATATTTGCAAGTAAAAAAAAGCTGTTCTGTCTCTTAATTTAATGTAATAACAGAATACAGATGCAGTGCATTACAGTGGGTTGTAAAATTAATAGTAAAGTATATGAGGAAAGTGTAACAGCAGGGAGCAAATTGATGAGAAAAAACTGCAACAAATAGTTAAGACACAAAATCTGGAAACTGAGTAAAATCACCAACACTAAAGACTTTGGAGTGATGAGATTGTGTAATCTAAAGCCACGTGTCTGATCATCTTAAGTTATATTTGAGGTAAGGGGTGACACTCGGCATGAATCATAACAAGAAAAGAGAAGAAACTGGGGATATAACCTTTGCTTTAGTCTGAGACATTACACCGTGCATCAGACTGTGATGAGAAACTGAGTTTTAACTGAAGCAGGTGGACTCAGAGCTGCTGTAGCCTGAATAGGAACACATACAAGCACTGATAATGTACCTCTGATTTTGGATGAATCTACTGCTGTAAGAAGACTGACAGAGTTTCTCAATGTTATTAAGTAAATGCTTTCAGCAAGCTGACACCTATGCTGTCCAACCAAGACTTTGTGGCTTGCCTGATACATGTAAGTCGTTACATTACACTGTGAACCAGAGATGAGGGAAGCCCTTCCGATAAAGACATATTACAGTTGCTATAGTAAGAGATCAGATGCAAGACAGTCAAGAGAAAGAGCTGAAAGTGTTGAGAGACAGCTGAGAGAGTTCACTTTCCTGTTGTTTATCAGCAGATTTAAAGACTGACTTTTCTTTATTATGGAGCCATCCAGCTGTTCTGCAGGTGCTTGAGCAGAGCAATGACATTTTTACTTCATTTTTCCAGCTCAGAGCCAGAGTTATTATTTTATCTGGAGTCTCATAAACCCAGACATTGTACTCTTACTGTGGTTATAATCACAAAATATATACACTCAACATGTCTCAAAGTTGCACACTGTGAACAAGTTCATTAGGTTTCTTAACCTTGAAATCTTTGCAGCACCGTGATCGACACATGGCTCATGTCTGGTGGCCAACACACAGAACCTGATAAGGATAACATATGAAAGGTGCAAGTCTATAATTGCAGTGAAATGTGTATAAAATATGTTAATTAAGACTGGTTTCATTTTGATGGTTCAGGGTTACGCAAACACATACAAACGTTTGAGTTTTCACTGAAGTTTTAATGTAGGGACAAAATACATAGAGATGAGGAACAAATAATACAAAAGATACACACACACACACACACACACACACACACACACACACACATAAAGTTGTTGGGCCACCACTAGTCACCACTCTTTAGCATAGCATAGCACCTCATTCCCTTATTTTGGGTTTTTTGATGATGACACATTGCTTTAAATTCTTTTTATCTTTCTAAACTCATTTAATCAGCCTTTGCCTTTAATGTGTCAACCATCTCTGTGTGATATTGTCATAAGGTGCTTGGGTTCATTGTTTTTTACACATGCTGGGACTTATAATTGGGAAGTCACACATCTAGAGCGTTTATGGAAACTTTGAGGAGGACAATGGGAAGGTTGTGGTAGTCCCACACGGCTGCCACAAAGAGACTTGACCACAAAAGAGATGTGCAGAGGTCTGACCATCCTGCTGTGCTCAGTAGCATCACTTTGTTAGAAGCAGGTGAAGCTGTTGTCTCTTCTTACCTGCTTCAAAGGGCTTAATACAAACCCAGAGAGAGAGAGACATCTGTTGTCTCTCTCTCTCTCTCTCCTCTCCCCTCCTGTGTGTCCTTAGTGGCAACATCTGCTTCCTCCGCTGCTCTTTCCCATCATGCAGTGGGCGTGTCCTTTGTGTTGCCCCCCCCAGGTTCATTGTTCTAGCCAATCATTGTCCTCACCAAGCTGTTCCCACGATGCACCAGTAATGACCAGAAGGCACTGATGGGAGCTGGTGTCTCTGAAGGAATGACTCGGTCTTAACAACCACTTTAACCCCCAGGGAGAAACGACAATAAACAAAATAAAAACAAAAACAATACTCGACTCAAAGAGAACTGTGCACTGTTTTCATTGCTTTGACTTCTAACTTCACACCCAGAGCTATGACTTAAGTGATGCGGCCAAATATATGATCATTAATGGAAAGAGAAATTTAATAGAGTCACGATGTGCAGATATGAACAGAGTCAGAGCGGAGAGACAATCAGGGAAAGAGGAAGAAAGGGGGAGAAAGAGTAAGTGAAAGAGAGAGAGATGGAGCTCTGGGAAAAGATCAGAGCCTGGTCCCTGGGGAGTTGCGACAGATGAAGTAGCTGAATAAGCTGTCTGTCATTGTGTGACTCGGGCTGCACTGGTCACTTCGTTTGTTCAAACTCAACAATGGAGCACGGCTGAGAGAGAAATCTCTGTTTTCCCACAAGATTTAGCCCCAAAAAATCACTAGTCAGTGATGGCCTGTGTGTGGGGATTTGTCCCGGTGACAAATTGAAATGCTAATAAACTACAGAGTGGAGAGAGGTGTGAAGTCAGTGAGTCACTGTTATGATGCGGTGTCTTTTGTTGAGGCACAAACTGAAAATCAGCAATAAGGTGAAGGCATTAAGAGAGGCAAAGGTTTAAAATAAACTCTGTGTTTAATAATTCAGAATTTCATTTACTTCCCTTCATGTGATTAAGTAGCATTTAATGTGATTCTAAATGTTCAGAATCAAGTTTCTCACCAAATGTGAGAGCGTCTGAAATAAAAGCAATTACATGAATACCATAGATACTCAACACATTAAATGATTGTGTTACATGCTGTATAGATAGAGTTGTAATCAGATAATCTTGCCGCTATACTGTACAAATATATCTTTAGTGGTTATTGGTATTAATCAGTAATGACCTGTTTTATACCATGTGTAATCAAATATTTCCCCCAAAATGCCTGTGATACTTTGTCTGGAGAGAATATAGTCAGACATTATTTCAATGACTGGGTAGATCTTTACTACAGATAGAAATGTTTTGTCTCAGTACCACAGAGGGAAAACTGAATCACTAATAAACAACACGATTAAGACATCACTGCAGTCATGTTTTGCGGGGCTAATTAGTTGTCCTAACTCTCGATGTTTGATGCAAATGTGCTATTAGTGTTTGATTTACCTTTAGCCACTACTTTATGAGCTCACCTTTGTCTCGTTACCATGGGGGGGGGGGGGTCCTCCATCAGTAAGGTATGTATTAATACAACCAACATTAAACTATAGTTAAACAGATAAATTGTCTGCCAAACACCAATTATAATTGATTGGGCAATTTTAAAATTGCAGATAAGAGGAAACATTTACCTCCAGGTTTCCAGGCCCACCCCATATTAGGGTCCTGTGTAGTTTGTTGCCCTTTTCCTCTCATTACAACACCCCTGTGTATAGATGCCTGAACAACTGGACTCACACTGAGGAGCTATCACCCCAGGACCACGAGGATGCCCCAGTTTCTGCAGTTTCAACCGTTCCTGGCATAGTACTGTTGTCTGTGTGTGTGTGTGTGTGTGTGTGCGTGTGTGCGCATGCATGTATGACAGGTGACCAGTGTGTGGACAAAAGAAGGGTCAGTGGCCAAGTGTGAGCTCTTTTCTTCCCCCCTTGTTGTCCTCTTTCCAGCAATCATTCTCTCTCTCTTTCTCTTTTTCTCTGTGATACACACACACACACACCCACAACCCAACGGACAACGACATGCATGCTTACACCCATAAACACACTGACACACACACACACACACACACACACACACACACACACACACACACATATACATTCAAGCGGATCTGTGAGAGGAGAGGAGAGTATGAATGGACAGATTAATCAGATTATAGCAGAGACACACTTAAACAGCCTGTTCTCTGGATTAGCTACGGTCCTGCCTACTCTCTGTCAGAATAAAAAGTGTGTGTGAGAGGACAGAAAGAGAGAGGGAAGCCTAAAAGAGACTATATATTATCCAACTCACATGAATATTTTGTTTATTTTCAAATCTGTGCTTTTGTTTTTTTGCTATTTTGCAGATGTTGGCATCAATCCATCGTCCATGTTTGTTTGGAGTTTCTGAATCCTGCACCGTGAATTAAGGCGCAACTTAAACATCCATAAATAGGAAGACTGAAACTGGCTGAACTGTTGAGTAACATATGAAAAGGAAAAACTGGTTCATGTGAATATGAGACTGATCTAATAAACACTTCTCTATATATATTTTTTACCATAAAGAAGTTTCGATTTCCCCTCAGAAGTTCAAAGAGTGCTGTTCTTTATGTGCAGCAGAGCAGCATATGGCAGCCAGTGACCAGGGCTTTGTCTGACTATTGACACCAGAGAGTTGCAGAGAGGGAGGATGTGAGTGTGTGCGAGTGTTCGGGGCCGGAGGACAGCCTAACAACAACAAAGGACCAGCTTTAAGCCTGTCTCCTGTGATTTTCCAACTCAGCGAAAAGCTATTGTGGCACTGAAAAAAAGTTAAGTTAAAAAGCTTAGCATGGTATGTGCTAACAACTGCCTACTGCATGTGTAATACAAGCAAATACTTTTTGAGCAGTCACAGTTGCAGTCTTTGGAGAGGCAACTGTCCCTGTTTCTACATCCACTGGCCAGGTCACTGCTCTGATACGAGGGAGCAGACTGTAAAGTCAGTTGGGAGGTGGACGATACTTGACTTACATGTGAGTCTGAGTAAATATATGAATAAGAAAATGAACTTAAGTCAAATTTCTTTTCTTTTTTTCCCCAATTTTATGAGTCAGCAGGGCCATGACATTGTGTTTGTGTGTGCATGTGTGTTTGTGTGTGTGCACGAGCCAGCTAACGTGCTCCATGTTGACACTTAATACAGTTTGTTCTCTGTAATTGTACTAAATGTCTGATCATCTGTCATCCAATTTTATCGGTGTGTGTGTATGTGTGTGTGTATGTGTGTTTGAGTGTTTCTATGAGACTGCAAACCAGATGAGTTTCTTTGATGACTACTTCTGCACTCCCAGTGGTCGCTAAATCACACACGCACATGCACGCACACACTCAGTAGTCAAGCAGGGGCAACCGGGACTAAATCCAGACTGGTGGTTTCTCTCTCCGGCTATAAATACCCCTCTGCTTAAAACAAGATCACACACACACACACACACACACACACACACACACACACACACACACCCACCATCTCTCCTACTCATTCACAAACACACCAAGACTAATATAAATACACACACACACACAGTCACACACAAAGAGATGGCTCTGGCCTCAGAGAAGGCTAGCTAAGCGGTCTATGATTATGGGGTGTGTCTTTGTCTCATTTAGTGGTTCCACAAGGAGACAGTCTTCTGCTGCGTCAGACGAACACACACACTCACACACACATATGCAAATACAAACACACTATCACTTAGCGACAGCAAATCCCTCCACGTGAATTTCTTAGATTGCCCTTTAAGGGGACTTCAGATGTCAAAATGGTTGTTCATATATGTTTCTTGCTATTGTTTCGATTTTCCATGTTTTGTTATGTTGCAAAACTCTGTCTGCCATCCACCAGATACAGCTAAATCATTAATTATGTACTAAATATACAACATTATGTCTATTGCTGTAAAGTGAAGCCACTCTCAGCAACACACAGCAGGAAGAGCAGCAGTCACTTAAATGGCAAAATAAATAGATTTGCTCCTGAAATGCATTTAAACCACGCATAAATGTAAAATCACTCAACAGCAGTTGTGCTATATTTCATTCCTCTTTTATTTTGGAAAAATATTGCGCTGTTTTCCAGTAATAAAAATGACAGGCTCTGTACACACGACTTTTCTCTTAAATACAACACAGTCACAGGGGTCTCAAGTGCCTAACGCATACATGCATACATACATACTTACATACATACATTATCAAATAAAAACAATTCAACTTAAATTATAACAGGTTTAACAAAAAGTATCACAACAGAATGAAACACAAATAATTACATAATTAAATTAAAAGAATACATCTTTCTTTAGATAACAAATAAAATAAAAAACAAATGATCCGAACCAACGGCAGGCTGGGTGATGGTGTCCTTCAATTGGCTAATAGTGGAAGACTGGGAGTGAAGGGAGCAGGAGTGGGCAGTGCATACATCTGACACCACACACAGGCATCACCTCTTGTGTACACACACAAACTCATACACACACACTAACACAGACACACCTCCATAGTGCAATGAGGTCTTGGCAGTTAAGACTAGTCATTTATAGTTCAGCTTACTTAGAAACACAATGACATCAACAGGTTGGGATAATTTGTACTATGCTCTTTTTTTTAGGTAATTTTGTCAATAAATTGAAAAATAACATTTATTTCATAGCTATATTCCAGGATAATGTATGTAATTGATCATCTCTTCCCTTGTGTTTTGTCTGATTTGTTTCACCGTCTCTTCCTTTGTTTGTTCTCTTATGCAGATTGTTGTGTTTCCTAAATTGCCCTGCCTGAAACATTGCCCCGTGTATCACAACCTTCAGGGGGTCAGGAGGGGCCAGTATGGCCCAACATGATCCATGTTGGATCGTTCTGCAGTCACTACTGGAGTCTTCAGTTCTGTTTTCTGCTGAGAACCAGCTCAGCTGACAATGTCTCCATCAGTGCTGCAGAGTTAAAGACACACATCTGCTGCTCGTTTTGTCTTCTTTTGTCAGGAAATTGAAATTTTCTGAATGAATTCTTAACAACAAATACACGACTAGAGCAGCTGCAGTATTAATGAAGTGCAGGGACTTCGACTGTTACTGGTACTTCATCTTTGACTCTGCAGCACTGCATGGAGTACGAACTGTCCAATATCCTCGACAGCTTTTACACTGCATTGTGAAACACACAGCACATAAATGTACTACAACAGTACTTCAAACGTTCTCGGTACTCCAAAGGTACTACAATGTTCATTCAATCAGTACACCATGGTACTACAATATCATCAGTCAACATCCAAGTCAATACTCCACAATTTATCAGGAGAAAAGAGTTCATCCTTGTACGAGCTAGTAAATCTTCCATTAAACAAGCCCTTTATCAGTTCTCCAGCAATCACCATCTGACTGCATGAGTACTCATTCAGCACCGTTTCTGTACAAAGTTTGTACTCGTGCTGGCACTGTCCTCTGGTGCTTCATCCATAGCACTGAGTCAGCATCAGACCTACAACCATCAGAGGTCAAAAATGTCCAGTATTCACCCGTAGTACTACAGTAGTAGTACTCAGTCCTAACCAAGTTGGTACTGACTCCACTCTGGCTCAGTAGCACCTTGGCTCAAAGTCCTCCGGTAAATCCCAGGGAACAGCAGCAAACAGCAGGAGTAAAACCTCCTGGAGACAAGCTGAGCTCTACTGCTCAGGGCTGGTGTGTGAGTGTGTGTGGACCGCCATCCACCAGAGGAAACTGGTCCAATCTGATCTGAACTGGTTTCATACCTAGTAATAGAGAAGAAAAGGGGTTAGAGAGTTTAATTATATATTTGATGATGATATCATAACTAGTCTGTTTAAACTTGACAGGTAGGTAATTCGTTTGTGTGTACTCACCTCTGTAGCAATGATACATTCATCTTTTTGGTCCGACATGACGTAGATGGACTGGTATTTGGTGTCAGAGGTACACTGGTACCGGCTGTCACTGGGACTGTGGTATTCAACCTCACTTGTTGACTGGCATTTGATGTCGCTGGTCGACTGGTATTTAAGATCACTCGCAGCATGACAGTTCAAATCGCAGGATGACTGATACTTTGCCTCGCTGCAGCTTGGTGACTCTTCTACTTGTTTCTTTGCTGAAGCATCACTGTGAGAAAAGAACAACAGAAACCAATTTAGAAATGTTGTCTGTCATGTGACACATTTTTCAGTAGCTGAGCTCAAGGCTATACCATTAAAATTTCAAAGCAAGGTTCGTGTATGTTTTCACAGCTACGTACCTGTTTTGTCTCTTCCTGTATCCGTCCTCTGAGTCAGACTCATCCAGCATTTCACATTTTAACTCCGCTTCATCACGTTCCTCTTCTTTACACTGTGACAGCTCCTCAGGCCGAAGCTCATGAACAAGGTTGTACTCCACACTGGGGTAGCGAGTCTTAAAGCCATTCTTCTCTGATCCGTTGAGCCCACTGATTCCACTCAGACCACCCAGTGACCCAGTGAGGTCTGAATGGTAATCCACCTTCTTGTTGATGTTTTTAATTGACGTTGTCATCATGGTGCCCAGTTCCTTGTCGCTGCGCAGACAATTGTTGGTGGTTGTCAGGTTGTTCATGGTTTCATGACTGTCGCTGTGGACACTGTCTCCGTGGTGACTGTGCCGCTCCTGCAGTTTGACCCGAATGTAGACCACCAGCACCGAGCACCCGATCAAGATCACAAGAACAAGAAAGACACCGGCACACACTGCTGTCCAGGGGAACCCGCTGTCGTCATCCTCCTCGTCTCCAACATTGTCATGGTCTGGGGATGGGTATCTGGGCCCATCCACCACCGGCTGACGCTTGGGCTCCACTGGTAAGAGGAACTGGCAGTTGTGACCACCATAGCCAGGCACACAGGCACACACATAGCGACCGCCACGCTCGTGGCAGGTGGCTCCATTGTGGCAAGGGTTGTGATGACAGCGGGAAACGGGTGAGCTGCAGTTTTCGCCAGTGTATCCTGCAGAGAGAAGCAGAGTTTTAGAGTCTACAACAAAACTAATATGAAATGACCTAAAAGAAACAAATGATGTTAACACATGACAGATCTTTTGAGGGCTGTCATACCTGGAGGACAGGTACAGGTGTAGCCATTTACTCCCTCCTGACATGTCCCACCGTTCTGACAAGGGAAGGACAGACAGTATCCGGAGACGCTACTGCTGTCCTCACAGTTGGGGCCTGAAAATCCCTCGGGACACTGACAGAGGTAGGAGTTTACAAGATCCACACATTCTGCACCTGCAGAGGGGAGAGCGATTGAGACACAGACTGAAGATTAGTCTCCAGATATCTTAATTCTAGATTTTGGTTTTATTTTCAATGTAGGCAACCACAATGTACCATTTAAGCAGGGGTTGGAGGAGCAATGGTCGATTTTCTTCTCGCAGTTGAAGCCAGCGTATCCCATCGGGCACTGACAGAAGTAGCCACCCTCGGAGTTGTCAGCACAACGTCCACCATTGAAGCAAGGTCCATCTGCACAGGTATTGGCGCTTAACTCACAATTGTTGCCATAAAAACCAGGTGGGCAGGTGCACTTATAGCCATTGTCGTTGTCCTGTATTGGAGATAATATAAACAGTGGTTACACATAGGCTTGTTGTGATGAATATGCTTGTTTTAACAGTCACTTGTCTTGATTGATACTCACAGTGCAGCTGCCTCCATTGCGACATGGGTTTCCAGAACATTCATTGACCTCGATCTCACAGCTGGCACCGGTGTATCCAGGCAGACATGAGCAAGTGTAGCTGCCTTGGCCAGTGTTGGTGCAGGTGGCTCCATTGAGGCAGGGCTTATGGTGTGTACAGTAGTTCAGATCTGGAATCATCAACAAAAAAGTTCAGAAACGATACAGTTTAAATGTGAAAGAAACAAGGCTGATTGACCCAACAAAGTGGTCAATCTTGTAGTAAACTCACCCTGGTTGCAGAAAAGGCCGCCCCACCCCTCCTGGCAGTTACATTGCCAGGGCTGTTGGCAGGTGCCATGTAGACAGCCTGGATAACGAATGCAGTCATCACAGTAACGCCCACTGAAGCCCACACGACACCTGGAAACACAACATTTATTAAATACTGCACGCAACGAAAACACGATGATCAAAAGATGTTTTACTGTGTAAAGATTGAGTGTTTTGTTTTTTGTCTTACTTGCACTCTCCGGGTTTATCGCAGAAGCCATGTTCCTCATCACAGCCAGGAAGACAGATTGCTGCAAAGAGGAAATAAATAGTGACAGGTGAATCATGGGAAATCCAGAGTTAGAAACATGTGTTTGCACTCAGTCTCACAGCACCCTAACCTTCTTATCTGTTTGCCTGTCTTTCAGTCTGTCTGGTGACCTGCTTGCCTTTCCAAATTGTTTACCTGTCCCCAGCCAGTCTGTCTGCCTGTCTGTCTATTTCATTCTACCTCTATAGTTTTATCTTTCTGCCATAAAAGTGCAATAAAGGAGAAGGCCTGTGGCTCATGTTTGTGACTAAAGACACTCTGGGTCAAACGTAGCTGCCAAAGTAGAAAGTAATAAAATCTTGACAGTAATCAGGGGTCATCATGTCGTTTATGCCCACCAGCTGAGACTTGTTGGTCTACTCAAGTCTGTAAAAGTTGCTGAAAAAGTTGCCCTTCATCTTGAACAGGGAGCTACAGCAGCATCAGTCACCAAACAGGGGAACCAGCCAACAAGCCCTCTCCTTTAACATGGTTGCTCTCCAACACAAAAGCGTCCCATACAAAGCCTCCTTTCTCCTCTTGACTGTGGGTCAGAAGTCCCTTTTCTCACCCTTGGCCCCTCTCCTCCCCCCCCTCCTACTTTCTGACTCCTCTCCTCCCTTCCTCTCCCATCAACCTTTCCCCTTCTCTCCTCCTCCTCTTCCCTTCTTCCACTCCTCTTCTACATTCTCCCTTTTCCCTCCTCTGCTCCTCCCGTCTCTCCTCACTCCCCACCTCCTCCCCCCCAGGGCCAGCTGGTCTGTGTGGAGCTAACCACCAGACAGCTGCTCCATTGTCTCCTCTCACCGAGCAGCTGCCCCCTCCACAACAATACACAACCCCGCTCGGCCAATCACCAGCCTTAGCTGCAACAATACAGGACCCCCACTTGGCCAATCGGGGAGGAGGTTTGGGGCGAGGAGGCCCCAGTGGTCTAATGGAAGGCACGCGGCGTGTGAATTACTGAAGAGCCACTGCGGCTCATTAGAATGGAGGCCTCTGGTGCTATGGGATAACTAACTGACGCCTGTTGCACACGGGCCCCGCATTAGGAGGTGGAAAACAGTCCCTAAACAATAAAGATGGTAAGTGATTAACTTTGGAAAGTAATTTGGAAACTTCAGAATCACTTCGCCTCATCACTGTCCTTAGTTTCGACAGTTAAACAGTTAATTTTTTACGTTGAATGCGATTTTTCTCTGAGCTAAAACTAATCTAAGTACAGTTTGTTGGTCATGTATTGAGGTAGTATTCTGGGATTGGACACTCCAAGTAAACATGAGCACTTACTACTAATGACAGTGTTGCTCCTTCATCTTATCTATCCCACGAGCAGCTGTCAGTGAATTTAAATATTAACTGGTGCAATAACATGAAACGCTGTTTTCTTCATACGCCCCTTTTTATGGCATGTCCTCATGTTGCTCCACACTGCCTGAGCAATAAGTGTAGGATTAGTAAGGAGACCCACTTACGTTCAGTGCAGTACTGGCCCTTCCAGCCAGAGTTGCATATGATCTCCCCACGCTCGCCACAGGTGAAGTGCCCAAAGGCGTCGTCTCGGGGCCGGCAGAAGACGGAGCACCCATCGCCATAGTAGTGCTCATCACACAGGAAGCGGTAGGAGTAACGCAGCTCTGTTCTGCCAGCAGTCTGCATGTCTTTTGACCACTCTTCTCCCACAGTGAGGTGACGTTGAGTGGTGATTCTGCTGATTAAACGCTCTGGGTTGTCTGCAAAAGTCAATATAAGGGCAGATTACAAGGACTGATAGCCTGCTGTTGCAATAAATTAATAGTTTTACCTCATTTGTTTACCAGGTTTTAGAGCTTTCAGTCACACACTACAAGTATTTTTATATAATATTTTATTTTATGGAAGTATAAATAGAAACAATAGACTTTTAGTGGTGGACGCTGTTCAATTCATGAAATCAATTTCAAAGGTGCTCACTCCTTTCAGTAACCTGAATTACAGGTTACACCTGGAGTCTGCAAGCTTTTTCTTCATCTCCACCACCACCCAAACAGACACACTTTTGTGATGAGTGCAGTGATAAGAGCATAGAATAAAGATAAGCACAAATATCCCAACTACAGGAGCAAATCTCAACTGTCACCTACAAAAATTGTGGGTGGCCTCTTCCCTCACCTGGTGTTAAATAAGCCCCCAGCAAACAGAGACCGTCTTTACATTACTTATCGAATCATATAGAAGTTCACATAAATAATTCATCATCTATTTGGATGGAAGTCCAGTAAATGTATATATAATTTGTTCTTAATATGAGTGTCAACAAACTGCTTTTAAAGGAGAGCTGAAACACTTGCCTTCTTCAGCTCTAATGACCATGGACTAAGTGAAAAACATGCAACTAAGAGAAAACACAGTCACATTAGCCTTCTGGCCTGTCTTTGAGTTACACTGGTGCCTTCTGTGGCTGCCACCCACCTGTTGTCAGGTCGTCCAGGGAGTCAGTGTGCAGAGCTTCAATGATCAGTGAAAACGTCCCCTGAGGAGAGAGAGAGGGAGAGAGAGAGAGTCAACAGCTGCTCGGCCTGGAGGCCTGGAGGCCTGCCTCCCTCCCTCCGCACGGCAGCAGAGGGCCATTAGGAGGCCTCCCAGTAAACTTCACAGCCTAATTCCCGTGTTGATTAGGGGCCTAATAAGGGCTACTACCTGCTCCCTTTTCACACCCCTGCTACTATCACACTCTGACACCGCTGTAAAACCAAACGAGGCGGAATTTCACGCTGCGCTGCCAATGATGTGCCAACTCAGAGGATGTTAAATTTCCCACCACGCCTGGTCGGAGGAGAGAAGCGTTTGGTGCCCCCCCCCTCCCCTCACACACACACACGTCCTCCTCCCCTCCCCGTTTTATCCTACCAGAGAGCACTGAAATACTACAATAGCCCCTCTCACACACTGCTGACAAAGACCCTCACAAGTGTTGAGTTTGGGAGCATCTGTTGCGTTTTGCACTCTTCAAAGCTAATATGTCCCAATAGAATAAGACTACAATAACTTCATAGTCCTCAATACTCAGTAAAAACTGGTAAAATTAGTCATAGTATAGACCACATGGCACAAATTATAAAGTAAACGTATGCTGAGTTAATAATAGCGCAAGAAAAGATGTGGTGAGGTCCTTTAGGAGCATAGATAAAGTGGAAATATTATCTCTCATTTATGTCTACAAACACTCACCGGCCATGTGAAGCCGAAGGGGAAGCGGATGGGGTTCGTGAAGCTGTCCGCGTTAGTCTCCGGCACCTGGAAGGAGTTGGAGCCGAGGACTGGAGTTACGGCGCCGCCGTAGGTGCAGGGAGGCTCGGGGGAGACGTTAGCCTGATAGTGCTTCAGACAAACCCGAAAGAAAGTCTTGCACTCGCACTGCTGGTGCTGGCCCTGCGGATGAGCGGATCCTCCAGGGCAGCAGTTGACGTTCCCCGTTACCCCTTTCTTGTTGAGGAACTCTTGCAGCTTCAGCTCAAACACACCGGAGCACAAAACCTAGAACACATACACACATAATCGGTAAGGTGTGTTTGACACAGACTACTTTGAGATGTGTTTGGAAATATGTGCATATTTCATGAGTAAAATAAACTTTTATAGTCACAAAAAGTATTAAAACAAACACACAGCATGCGTTTATAACCCTTCAACAATATCGTTATTGGACGTACCTGGCAGGTGAGTAGGGAGAGAGTGACAACCAGGAGCAGACACAGGCGTCCCATTGTGTTGACAGCCCTTCAACAAGCAGTGAAAGCTCCACAGGTCCGTGTGTAGCCCGGCTCAAACAATCATGGAGAAAGTTTTAAAAGCTTCCCGTTATGTCACAGTCAAGGTGAACTCTTGATGCGCAGGAGGGAAGGTGAAGTGAAACTTTTCCCGTGGTGCGTCTGTCTTGTGCCCCCCTCTATTCTCCCATGCGAGGCACGAGTGTTTGACAGAAGGAAAAAGAAAAAAAGGTTTTATAGTGTAAAGTAATCCTTGGCAGAAGGATCCCGTTGAAGGAGCGCGAATGATATCTCCGATGGAAATATAATAGAGTTAATTCCAATCAATCGTTGTAGGAGACAGAGGCAGCTCTCGATGGCCTTGTTTATTTTCCCACTTGATTGATAATGATATGCTGATCCTATGTCTCCGTCTCTCTGTGTCTCTCTCTGTGTAACGGTGCGTATGTCTGATGGGTCTCCTGCCCTGCACAGGATTTTATACCGGCCAGCAGGCGCAGGGTAATAAGATGCAAATGAGCCCCTCTGCTCCTCTTCTTCCCCTCCCTCCACCACCACCACAAGTCCGCCCCGGGGCCATCACAAAGAAAGAGGGGGGGTGCACAGAACTTTTGTAAACCCGCCCCCCTACCCCCCTCTCTTTCTCTCAAAAGGACAGACCAAATGGCTAGTGAGCTGTTAAATGTGCAACAACCCCTTGCTTCCCCTGATGCCTCCCTCCTCCACAACATAGCACACAGGGTCCATTTACATTCCGACAAATTCTTTAACCTCTGCTCGAAATCCTCCACATCGCAGCATCAAGTGATTTATACACGCAGCAGCAAGTCTGATGGTGGCTTCTCATATTTGGGGTTATGCTAAAGCCTTGGCTGGCCTGCTCCCTGCATGGCCAGCCGGCAGCCAGCCGTCCCAACTGCGATACAACGACCATCTGCTCCGCCACATTCCTATGGTGTTACCCCTGCCGTGGGTTTCACATGTTCACACCCCCAAAACAAGTCGATCTGTTCCTATTACCTTATCTTTATTTCGTATTTGTATGATCGCACCTCTCTATCTATACCCATGCGCTCACTCATCATACTGTGATATCAAAAGTAAAGTTCGCTATAATTACAACAAAAAGTAGTGCTGTAATGGAATTTAATGGAAGATAAAATGCGTTTAATCGAACGGCTCGTGTTGTTTCCTGTAGAAAATACCAAACTAACATTTAATAACATCGCCTCAATGGCAAGATTATAAGGTTATGTGCATACATTTTACAGTTCACGGCATACCCCATAAATCCGTCCCCACATCAGAGGTGATCACTTCAAAAATTCCCGTTGAGTGTCTGTATTCATACTCTTACATCTTATTTTGAGCCAATTTAAATAGGTAAAGACTGGCTTTACGTGCTTGTGGGTAAAGTGAAATTTGTGCGCAAAGGACGCACCAAAGCGCGCACACGCCGGCTGCAAGCCAGCACACCTAAACCTTTTTCACTGCACGTCTCTGTATTTCCCTAACTTGCTCTTTGGTAGAGGCAGTAAAAAAGACTTGGTGGTGTGTCACTCGCGTGGCTGTCATTAAGGGACTTTGTGAGGAGAAGGAGGGGGGAGGAGGATGAGGAGGAGGAGGGGGAGGCATAGAGGGAGTAAAGTTTTTTGTGCTTTCAGCTGTATGGTAATTGGGCCGGCAGCACCTGCTCTCCCACAATAATACAGCACCAGAGAGAGAGTGAGTGAGAGAGCATGACTGCATGTATAAACAAAAATCTCCCAATATGTTTGATAATAAAAATATCACATTACGGCACACAGTTACAAGAGATGAAATAATATAACCAGTCGCTACACTGTGCACGCTGTATGTCGCTGAATGTGTCCTCTGTGTCCTGTAGGTTAGTATAGGAACATAATAGTGACTCCACACACGGACTCCACTGTCTAATTTGCATATCTGTGTGTATCCAAAGAAAAATGCGGCGAAAGAATTCGCACTTGTTGGCAGGATGTTATTATGAGCTTATCTCTGGCTGTGAAGTAACAGTAGATGTTGGTATAGCATGAGCATTGTCCACTGTTCATCATATTTAGACAGAAGCCATAAGAAAATGCCGTAATGGGCTCTGTGTTTTGTGATTCTGCTGCTGAGTTATTAATGCCTTTTTATTTATTTTTAACCTATTTAAATACATCCAGGCTATATGTTCACAAAAAGGAAGTGAACGGCTGGGAGGGGAGAGATTTAGAAAGGGCCTCCTGTCTGAATGATTTCTTTATTAATGTGTGAGCAGGTAGTGGAGCCCACTGCAGAACAAGCACCACACCACTTCTAATGTTTACACATATGAGCACACAGGGGAGGAGGAGGGGGGAGAGGGGGCTCTTAATTAACAACTCTAATTGAAGCTGCACCCTCTGCACAGAATCACTGTTTTGGGTCTACTGCTGTCCCCAAACAAGGCCCTCATTCACGCATCATCACTAAGTTATACCTGTGGACAGCGCTCCGCCCAGCACACACACATTGCACAAGTTTGATGACCCTGCTCGGCTGTAATTCCCTCTGGGTCGGTGTGCAGATAAATGAGAAGCCTATGTCTAATGTGGTTGCGTGTCCGTGATGTGCTCTTTACACCCCTTGAGGCTGATTGAGGGGCCTTTAACCTTAAGCTTTAACACTATTATCCTTGGCTGCCACAGTCTTTCCACACACCCGTATGTGTGTTTAGCTATAGGACGCTGCTCCGAGCTGCTCATTTCATTTAACCAGTTGATTTCAGCCCCCTGCTCAATGGCATACAATGCTCCTATGTGGCGTGGCGTAAAATCCCTCTCTTGAAGCCTTTTATTTACACTCATCCCGACTTTCAGAGGTCCGCGGTGCTCTTTATCTCCCTCCCTGTATTAGGCCAATATACCATCAGTCATTCATCACCATGACGTGGCACACATTTTCCGATTACGCCAGCAAAGCGTGACTGAGATGCATGGTGAGATGGAAAGTGACCCCCTCCATCCAACCCCCTCCCTCCTTCACCAGCATCAAGACGACATTTTCCCCTAAAACGTAATTTATGCCACGAGAATCTCTAATTGTGTCTTAAGGAAACAGCAGAAAGTGGAAACCCCTCCCATCTGAACTTTCTTTGTGAATGTAGGTGTGTGCGTGCGTGCACGCGCGTGTGTGAGGTTGAAAAATTGTTTAACTGCAGGTCGATTGTTTAACTGAAGTGCTTTCCTATTGTTTCTGTGTGTGCATGTAACTGCGTGTGCATGAGTGTGTTTGTGTGTGGGTCCCCGTGTGTGTGTGTGTGTGTGACCAGGAGCTCTGTGACACGCAGGGGCACAACAAAGGAAGAGGTCTCGCGCCCCGCCGCCCATTCATCCCTTTCTCTCGCGGAGTAATTCCCATTGATTCTTATTGAACGGCGAGTCGCGAGCCCCTCGGGGGAGAAACCGTGTGATTTGTGAAGGGTCGCGAGGACAAGACACGCCCCTCCTCGAGCCCCGGCCATCTGCTCACCAAACACCACAACACCAACCACCTACCAAATGGCTTCTCTCATCTCGATATCTCCATAAAGTCTTTTAATATTTCTTTTTCTTTTTACATCAATTTCTTCTTCATTCTCAGTCCGTTTCTCACATCTCTGTCCCTCCTGTACTTTCACAACTACTCATTTACTTCTCTCTTCCTCCTCTGATTTACAGGCCAAATGTCTTTGTAGGTGAAGCTACTAGTTGCTGGATGGGTCCCTGGGCCAAATCACAGTGGAGGCATGCAAGGGGTATGAGGTGGCCATATGGCCTGTGAGTGTGTGTGTTTGTGTGTGTGCGTGCCAAGAAATGGATGGATGGCCGTCGTGGGAACCTCCACAATACCGCCATCACACCATCTACACACACACACAGTTGCACATAGCATGGTAGCCTTTGGTCTGGTCAGTTATAGAAATCAGAGTTCACTGGGACTTTGCATCATTCAGTTTGAGACAGAACAAATGTATCTCCTTCGCTCCGTTCCCACATGCACAACAAGAATACAGGTTCTTTAACTTGTGTCCAGGCTGAAAGGGTTTAAAAATGTCAGAGTTGTAGAGATGAATCGCTCTGTTGCTATCTTATTTCACTGATCTGAATCACTGTATCCATCATGCATTTGTTTCATAGATAGATAGACTGACAGGTGCTGATGCGGTGAGGATCTCTGCTGGTTATAATGTTAAAAGGAGAGTCGTGTGGCAGGATCGCTAACTTGACTCCTCCAGCAACAACAACACTGATGTCAGAAACTCGAGACTCACATGCCCCTCCTCCCATCTGAGACACAAAGACCTGAGGCTGCCTACCTACCATCCCTGTTAGTAATGTAGCAGCTTACACCACCTGTTAGCCTCAATGTTTGACACAAACCTATTGCACATATTGGATATTGTGACTGCTGGTCTGGGCTGTCATTATCCTCTAATGAAAGCTGGAAAGTCCACTTACTGGTAAAAAAATAAAATAAATGGGGCAAGTCTGTTTTAACATTGTGCCATTTTTCTTTTTAACTTCTATGTTACCTTAAAAATTCTCTCAAATGTCAATTTCAACAATAACATTGTGGTAATATCACACTGAATATTCTGAATGTTTCATTCATCATCTTACCCAGTATTTCAAATAAATTTAACTAAATTTGCTTGAAGCTTAAACATAAAATCACCAAGCGTTACTCATCTTTACTAGCTTGGATTGGATGAATTTTTTTTGCCTTATTGAACTTGCATTTACCTCTTTATTGTGGCCTTTTTTACTTTATACTGAAACTGCTGAGCTACAATCTTGATTGGGACAAATACATTTTTTATTTCAGATTGTTGGACTAAAGAAGCAATCTGAAGACATCATATTAGGCTACAGGAATGATGATGATAAATTACTTTTTTTACCATTAGGTTATTTTTTCTAACCATTATTAATTAATTGAGGAAGCAACCAAGGCTTAATTGAAAATAATTGTGGGTTACAGCCCTGATATTGATTGAAGTTTCCAGTCTTTAGTTTAATGGCTAGACCATGTTGCCACCATTGAATCTAACATGTCTTGTGCATTGTTTTACACACTGTGGGCAAACAATATGAAGCATGAGCTCCAAATGATGAATCTGCTTTTGATGTTTTTACAGTGAAGTCTTGAAATATATGGTTATATGTTTAATAGACTTTAAAAAGCAAACAAACAAACAAAAACCTCTGCATTTTGGACAAATCACAAACACTTGCTGCTCCGTGGGATCCCTGCCCTGTGGCCTCCCTAGGGGTCCTTGGCCTTTAGTTTGAGAACCAGTGGCCTCCAGCAGCAGGATTAGCCAGGCCAGCTGCCCAGAGAGACCCTGGGTGCTGGACGCTGACACCAGGCCTGACCCCAGGGTGGCTACTATCAGGGACACTGAAGGGATTTGGACAGCACTTCGTGTGTATATGTGTGTGTGTGTGTGTTGTTCATTCAGTTGGACAACTGTTGAGCCAGTACAGATTTGTGCAGCAAAGTTCTTTGTATGTGTGTGTGCGTGCTTGTATGGTCAATTCTTTCCGGGGGTTAACTGCTGATCCAGTACAAATGGGATGTGTTGGGGGGCAGGGCTGAGGGCAGTCGTGTGCTCCTGGAACATCTGCCTCTGTTTCTCCTGAGTCAAGCTTTGGTCAGGAGTGGGGAGGAAGAGGGAGGCAACAGGGGGGAGGAACTCAAAGGGGAGGAGATCGAAGAGGAGAAGGAAGAGTCAGTGCAGGAGGAGGAGGAACCTGAATGGATCCAATCTGAATAGGCAACAGCCCCAAACTGCTGAAAATGGGATGCAGGGTTATATAAACCCCTTTCCAACTCTGGTCTTTTGTATTCACCTATAGAGGATATGCAGAGACATGAATATATGGTGTATGTGTATAACTGTGCACATCCTACTACATTTTCACACATACATATATGTCTAACCACCTATCTATTGGCTGAATTCTTTTGCATTTCATGGCAGACAAAACCCTAATAATAGCATACACAGTACGTAAGAACATTATGGTGCCCTTCTGGAGAGATAATCTAGTTTATTTCAGATAAATGATCCAACCACTTCTGAATTTCTTCAGTACATTGGAATACATGAATTCTCACCAGTACAACTTATCAACTTGTACTTGCATGCATTACAAAGCTCATCAGCTCTGCCCTCCCAGTGCCTTTTTTTCTTTTATTTTCTATTGGTGACACGTTGATGTGCTTTGCACTGTGCTGCATCTGGTTGTTTTTGTAGCAAAAATTGTGATTCAGACTGCTTATTAAGCCAACAGCATGGTCCTAACTCAAGAACTAGAGACATGATCATAACAATGGACAGGTGATGCTAACTTAAGGACTTTTTCCATTGTAGCTGCAGGTGTTTTTGGGTACCAAAGTACAAATTATTGGACAGGTTTGTCTAAAATCAAAATGCCTATGTGGTCTCTATGAATCCAGTGCTTATAACTCTAAAGTGCAATCACAAGGGGCAGATTTACAACACAGCTCCTCCCTACTTGAAGATCAGTTGACTGGGAGGGGTGGATTGTCTTCCCAGTCCACAGAGCATCTGGCTGTGGAACGACAGATGCTGACAGCTGGACTGACATTCAGCATATGTCCCTTTCTTTATTCCTGCTTCATGCAGACAATAGAGTGGAAGGGACGGGGGTGCTTTGTGTTAAGAAGGTAGACCTAATAGCTTGTGACTTCAGAAAGCCCCCTTTCTCCAGGAGAGCCTGTAGAGCAATTAGCCCGTCTCTGATCCCAGCCTGGGGAGTTATTATGGGAAGTTTAAGCCCACAAAAACTTAAATGGTCTTTTCTTATTCATGCCACATCAAGGTGTTTATTTTTATTTTCATCACAGCATCAATACAACGATAATCTAAATTTGTAGCTTATCTCTATTTCAACAATAAATTGTATTTTGGGGTCTGGGCAGTCTTTCATATTTTGGATTAATCCCACCGATAATTTATAATAGCGACTACTGTATTGTAGTCTTGGTGTGTTCCAAGCGCCGAGTACGTGTGCTTTGTTTTGCAACGTGATGACGTCACGCGTACATTACAGGAAGTAATTTGAATTCACACCAAGCACACAATACGGATAAATGCTGCTCAAATACACAAAGATTTCAAAGTAAGTCGTTGGTACGTGAAGCCATGCAACACGGGCAAACGTGTTTGCAGGGATAACGTTGTATAGGACGAATTACTTTGTAAGAACAAGAAACGCCACAGCCTCGAAATAAATTGGTTTAGCGGCTAGAAGTTAAGCTAACTGTTAGCCTTTAAGTACGTTCCCAATGTCCACTTAACTGAAAAGCTGTCTCACCATGTTTGTCGCACAACGGTGTGAAACCAAAACGGTCTCAGTCGTCATGTACTTGAATATTGGACGTTACACCCAAGAGACATAATAATAGTTATTTAGCATCTATCTAAGTTACGTTAAAGGATTGAGATGAATACCCCATCACTGTCTGTCTGTTTCATTTAGAAATGGGCGTGAAAGGTCTTCAGTCCTTCATGGACCGCTGCTGTCCAGAAGCCTGTGTGACCGTGAATCTGAGGGAAATGGCGAGAGAACATGTTGCCAAAAGCCAGCAGAGCTCCACAACATCAGCTAACAGTACCAGTTGAGTGTATTTCAGTGTGCTAGTTGTATGACTAGGGTGAGCAGCAGTGGATGTGTCCTGGAACCATCCAGTCCACGACTTCGTCAGCTATCCTACTAACTAACTAAGACAACTTTGTACAGTCAGGGGAGGTGATGGTAATGTGGCAGCTTTAAAATCCGAGTTGCAAGATGCTTCAAATGTGCGTGTAGAAACACCTTAAATGCAACACGAATTTGCAGGAAAAGGCCAAAGTGAACAAAAACAAAACATAAAATGACGGCTCATCATCTTTGGCCTGTTTTTTTGGTACAGTATTCATATACTGATATTATATGATATATGCAGTATGATACAATGTAAATACCTATAGGATAATGTTAGGAAATCATTTATGCAGTTGTCCACTATTTCTAATTTTAAACCTATTGCCAGTTACATGGCTAATAATACCATTACCACTCTTCTCAACATCACTGAAAACAACTTGTGGATGTGAATTGTTTGGAATGCTTGTAACCCTTTCTATGTTATATTTGTATTTTCACTCCCATTTAGGCCCCACACTCGTTGTGGATGGCATGGCCTGCCTGTGCCACTGGTACTCCTGTAAGGATTGGGTGTGTGGGGGGCAGTGGAGTGAGTACAAGGATGTGCTGAAAAACTGGGTGGAGGCCTTCACCTCTGTGGGAATCAGACTGGTTTTCTTTTTTGATGGTGTGGTAAAAGACCAGAAGAGACAGGAGTGGGTGAGGAAAGAAACTGTAATTCAACGCATCTCAGATTGCACCTGTTAAAAGTCACTCCACTATTTTCTTCAGCTGGAGAGTTCATTGACAAACTGTTTTTATTATAATATAGATGTTAATAATGTTGAGTATTTTGTAGACATAAGCATGATGTGTGCAACATCCTTTCCTGTCCACAGGTAAAGAGGAGACGCAGAGTTAATGGGCAGATTTCTAAGATATTTCGTTACCTTAAAGCACATGGAGAGCAACCTGGTCAAGAGCTCTTTTGTCTCCCCTCTGGTCTGGCAACATTCACAAGTTTTGCTCTCAGGTCAGTATTTAGACTTGGAGATTATGATACAGTAGCTCTCTTTTACATAATACATTCACTGTGATGGTAAATTTCATAATGTAAATAACAGACAAGGCTTCATAAAATGGCATTTGATCTGATGCGTGATGATGGTACTTGTGATCACTGTTTATGTGGAATGATTGTCTTTATCATTATTTTATTATTGTGGATTTTATTGGTGCTTACAGGTCATTGGGTCAGGAGGTGTTTTGCTCAGTGCAGGAGGCGGACTATGAGATTGCCAGCTATGCTCGTCAGCATGGCAGTATGGGCATTTTGGGACAGGACTCAGACTTTGTTATATACGACAGGTTTGTTAAAATTATCATGCCATATTGTTAGACATTGAAATTAAAAATACTTTAAAATTGCTGGAAATGGCTTGCTGAATTAATTAATAGATTCATCGATTTTTTTGGACTTTATTTTATTGTTAAGTCAAAGAAAATATGCAGAAATAGTCTGATCTGGGCACGTTACTTTATCTTTTAAAGTGCCCCGTACTTGTCAGTGGCAAAGCTGCGGATAGACCGCCTCACCACTGTCCTGTACGACCGACAGAGGCTCTGCCAAACCGTTGGACTGGCTGTTGCACAGCTACCACTGCTGGCCTGTCTCCTTGGTAATGATGTGGTTTCAGAGGAGAAGATGCAGCGCACCAGAAATGATGCCATGGCAACATACAGGTGTCTGAAAATTCACTTTAGAGTTTACTCTGTGTTAATATAAGAATAATGTTTCAGTGTTCTTCTCCAAATAAATGTTGTCTGTCTTGTTTACCATGTTCGGATATAAGAACACAAATTAAGTTCTATATAATTAGAAAACAATTTTATTGTTTCTCAGGATAAACAATCCTGCACCACACTCCAGTGCTCATCAGGGGCTGATGGTGCTAGCTGTATCCCACTTTGTGAGTTCCTTGTGGGGAAGAGAGAAGGAAGACACTGGGCTTATCCCTCAGTCTCTGAATCTGTCATCTCCTCAAAGAGAGCTACTGAAGAAGGGTGTTGCCTCCTACTTACTGCCTGGACAGGAAGCACATCAGCATTGTGACATCTCTGCACTCCCCCCTCCCCAAGCTTTTAAAAAACATGTTAGTCCAGAAATATTAAAGGTATGCTCTCAGCCTCATTCTGTCTCTTCAGTTTTGAAAGCACCAAATGCCATATTGGCTTATGTTTTACTTTGTGGTATTTCCCAGGCCTGCAGAGAGAAGCATGTGGCAGTAGAAGGTTTCATGGTCTACGGTATTGTGTGTGAGGGAGTCGTTGAATGTAGCAACACTATTGAGGATGAAGAGGACACTGAGTTGCTGCCTCAGGCGCTTGTTTACAAACCATGCAGACAACTCATCTATGGGCTGCTGCTGCTGCATGGGGAAGATGGTAAGACAGTTACGGTAACGCACAAACTTATCATTATAAACGCATATATGTACATGTAAACTTGTAGAGGAGAGGGCATAGTATACCAGCCATGCAGCCCAAGTCTAACCTTGACTTATTTGGACGTTTTCAGGCGACAGTGTCGACCCTCCAGCAGTCAGGGAATGGTTCGTTTACCCTGGAAACCCTCTGAAAGAGCCTGACTTGGTCCACGCTGTCCCAATCAGCCGCCCATGTACTGTCAATACTAGTTTCTTTATACAGTGATTTATTGATCTTTCAGTCATTACTTGTTTAATGCAAGTTCAGAAGAGCAGTCTTTTTTGTTCTGTAGATTTTATTTCCTCACTAAAATGATCATACGGACTGCTAGGCTTGTGTTATACCCTTTAGGTTTACAGTGCTGCAGATAAGCAACAACAACATGTTAATGTAGTTAAAATGTTTTGTCCAATGTTTCTTAGAAATGATGTTTCCCTCTATACACAATTAAGTTTCCCATCCCTCTTTTTTTCTTTGTCCAAATGTGTAGGTGATCAACCCAGTCCGGACTTGTTATGGTTTGGCACTGGTCCTGAAGTTTCTGCTCTTCGTCTGACGGCCTTCCTTTCCATTTTTGATTGCCAGGAGTTCTCTGAGCTGCACAGAGCAATTGAAGACTCTCTGCTGGCTGCTCTCTGCCTCGTCACTTACATTGTCATCCAGGTAGTGTGTATGGTTATTAAAGCTACACCTGGTGATATAAACACAGAATAAAAGACCAAATGTATTTGGTGACAATTAAACACCAAGACAGCTTTTGATTTGGGATTTACATCTGTAACACATACAGCAATTATTGAGCTCTTTTGTCAGCCTCTTATTTAAAGTTAAACATCACTTGTTGTCAGTTTGTTCTGTGTTGTTTTGTCATGGCTTAATGGTGGCTGCTATCACACACTGAGCGCCCAGTTTAGCCACAGGCACTGGTCTTTGTAACTCCAGCTCTTACGTCAACAAGTGTTCTGATGACCACCCAGGGGCTTTGAATATCTTAGCCCTGTTTTTTTGATTCACCTTACTACAATTGTGCCCTTGTGGTTGTAAATTACATTTACATTACATTATAAACATTTGCACAAACATTTCCTTCTGTAATGCCTTGTTTTCAGAGAGACAGCACAGAGGTTTGTGTTTTTGGTTTGTGCACTATGCATTGACGTCATCTGAGCCATCATTTTGCAGAAGCTAAACAAAAATTATACTGTAGACTCATTTATCAGCTGTGGAACAAACAGGGCTTAAATCACTCTTTCATGTGTCCCTCGCACAGCCTCGGTGCCTGCATTGCTCACACCGACCACCACTGACAATTCAGGTGCAGATTTGGGTGTTATACCAGTAGCAGCTAATGTAGCCTTGAGCATCTGGCCCCTGTAGGTCAGAGCTCTGATTGGGCTCACTACTTTCCAGCTCCACATCTACAGATGCTGGAGTGGTCTGACCCAATGTATGCTGACTTGAGTGACATCACTCGAGGCAGTTTATAAGACTTTGTGCAGCTCTCTGAAGGCACAAAATGCTTTGTACATTTTTTTTTTTAACATTTTCAGACTTTGATGTTTCAGATTTGCTTTTAATGGCAAAGCAACCTTTTATTCATATTGTACTCACAGATCAATTTAAGCTGTGTTGTCATCTGTTTACTTCATATTTTTAAATAATAATATATTGACCAATTTCTTATTTAATTCAAAAACATTAAAATGTCCTCCTCACTGTATCCTCAGGTCAATCTAGAAATGAAACAAGAACAATAAAGTCATTAAAGACTTGTTACAATTGAGTTCTGTAACAGTAGCTAAGAAAGAAAACATCTGAACATCTATGCTGTGACCATGTTGTTTTTACAAAGGCAAAAAGGGTGGCCAGAGTAAAACAAACCACCAAGGAAACAAAAGAAAAACAGTTGAATACAGTGTTAAATGCAGAACTTAGCAAATTAGACCTGGCCTCGCAGCATAATTTGACCTATTAGCAGTCTGTTCAGACAGACTGAGTTGAACTCTTACAGACACAACGATCAACAGACAGCCTTCCACACAAACAAACAGACAAACAAAAGAGTGGCTTGTTAGACGAACCGTTAGATGAGTGGACAATCCATTGTCAACCGTTAGATGAGTGGACAATCAAAGTTGAGGAGGCTGGCTGGCAGACAGCAGTAGCTGTTGTTGTCTGATCACCGCTGCATTCACATTCTCTCGTCACTCTTCTATTTTAAATCGCTTCAGCGTTTGTTTGTTTTGTACACACAACTGGGCAGCCTTGTTTCTGCATTCAGCATTGTTTCTTTCACTGTTGAATCGTTGCACAGAGAGCAGCCAAAACAAACTGACCAACATAGAAGACACACTGGGATGTGATCGAATTGGCTAACCATGCATTTTCCTGTGTGTTTGTGTGTGTGTGTGTGTTTGCGTACGTGCGTGTGTGTTTAGGTGCAAACTTTGTCTCAAGAGGACATCGATGCTTACCTGAGTCAGGCTGTGTGTTTGAGACTAAAATCTTCTCAGGAGCTTCAACAGATCAAGGTCAGTTACAAACATAAACACATGCATACATTACATGTGACCTGATGTTTTTAATTTTCACAGATCTTCAGCCAAAAGCAGCTACATTTTTTTCCATTTGCCAATTTTCACTCCCATTTATTTGTCCAACTTTGCCCAAAAGTTCTGCAAGAAGTCAATGTTCCCTTTAGTTAAAGGTAAACAAGGTCCTCTTGTGGCAAACACAGCTCAGAAGGTGTTTCCAGTAATAAAAAAAGTGAGAAGACAAATGGGGAGAAAACACAAATAAGCTGCCGATTGAGTCTCCAGGTTAAACTGCAGTGTGGCTGTATTGAATTAATTTTTGTATTACAGGTTTTTAAAATTCCAAATTTGACCAATTTCTTATAAGTTAAAAATGAAATGGATTAAATTGATTTTTGCATTTTTTTTAAAAATAAGATGCAAAAATAAAAAACTATGTATAGTAAGTTGATATCTGTGATAACTGTTTTGCATGTTTGTTTGAGCTGATGATCAAATGATGAGAACATTTTACTTTTTTCATATTTACTAAATAATTGATTAAGTCATAAACAATAATTCATTGATTTATTGACAGTATCATTCTTCAGTGAGCTCGGTCGATCTGACCTGTGAGCTCGCAGAGTCAGCTGTGCTTTTCTGTTCTCTGGGAAGAACGGCCGTGCTGCTTGCTGCCTTGTTGTAGCCCCATTTATTTTTACTGCTTAATTACCATACTTGTGTCTAGTAATTTGTATTTTTGCTGCTTGTCTGTTTTCTACACAATAATTAGGGCTGGGCGTTGATTTGAATGTGCTGTCTGGGAGAGGTTCAGAGCTGTGGGAGGGTGGGGGTTAACTGTGTGACTAGTGAATGGATTAACTGCACATGCAAACACTAACTACTTGCATGAATTTAGTCAGATATACCAATAGATATGAGGTTAACACGCAGGCAGTTTTTAGATTGTGTATGCATTATCATACTATGTAAAAGGTTTGAAAACAAAGATTTAAAAAAAGAAGTTGAAATAGTGTGTGTGTATTCAACTGAGTGAAAATGAGTCACACTGTTTGTGTGTGCGTGTGTGTGTTTAGGGGAAAGGGGTTGTGGGTAAGTTTTGGGATGCGTTGGTTTTGTTGCAACATTCCTCCCCATGGGACTGTGATTGCGGCGTGTGTGTGTGTGTGTGTGTGTGTGTGTGTGTGTGACAGAGAGAGTGTGCTGGCGACAGCCGCCTGTCTGTCCTGGCTGACGCTCACCACATGGAGCTATTTACACCAAGCACACTCCGCCCCGCTGGATGGTCACACACACACACACACGCGTTTTGGTCTTTGTCTCTCTCTCACTGTGTGTTCTCATGTTCTTCTACTCTTTACACTCGAACCACTTTCTCTTTTTCTGTCTCTCTTCACATTGCTCTTCATCTTTTTTTCCTCTCTGTCTCTTTGTGTCGGTGCGTTTGTGTGCGCCTTCAGCCTTTTGTGTCTCTGTCCAGTAGTTCATTGTTTTCAGAAGGTGAAGCTGTATTTGACTGGAAGCAGGTGGCAGGCAGGGCTGTGTGTGTGTGTGTGTGTGTGTGTGTGTGTGTGTGTGTGTGTGTGTGTGTGTGTGTGTGTGTGTGCGCGCGCGCGCGCTTGTGCGTGTGCATGTGCGTGTGTACGTATAATCACTGTTATCAGTGCTATCTGCCAGAGGACAGGTGAGAGCTGAAAGCACGCACAACCGGAGAACATCTGCCTGCTGTCATGACAGTTCGCTTGCTCTCTGCTTCTTTATCATCCTCCTTTTCTCTTTTCGTCCTCCGCTTTCTTCTTTGTTCTCTGTCTCCCTGCTGCTGTGGTCAGTGATTTTAAGATGAGATGTTATCTTAGTAGAGATATTTATCAAACTATGTGTTTAAAGTGTGTATTTAATGACTTGCAGACTTACTTACCTATATCATTAATAGTGCATCAGATTACTTCCCCCAATCACAGGAGCTATTGTAACCTCACCTTTATTTAAACATTGAACCAAAAAGTTTTTTTCACCTCTCTCTCTTCTCTCACGGCCTCATTACTAGCATCAATCCATTTTGTATGATCTTATTTTAAATTAAAAGTAGAATGCCTAATTTAAATACCATACATAGTGCATTATCCTACCTTAATATTAAAGCGAAATGTTGCTGTGGTGAGTAAATCGAATATGGTGACCATAACAACCAATCAGCTTTGTCACCTATACATACCTAAAGTAGTAGATAATGACAGTGCAGTGGGTGGTCTGAGTTATGTGTAATTGTGTGATTTATGTGTCAGGACTGAGCAGATAAGGTTGTGCAAATTTGGGTTGGGAAACACTAATTATTTTAGCAGCTGTGAGTAAATGTCTATGAAATATGTTCTGGGTGGTGACACTTAGCATATTGAAGAAACAGACGGTTCTTTTTAAATGAGGCCATGGTTTATAAGGTAATTGTGGTATATTGATTCAACTAAAGTCATTATTGATTAACACTTAACACTTCACAGTTAAGTTCAGATTAAGCTTTATTAATGTGAATGTCATGATAAATATGTCAGTGTTCATTTGCTGAAAAGACTGTAAAATGTGGCTGGAAGCAAAAACAACATGGGTGTGTGGTCGTCAGCCGTGAGGAGCTGACGACCTGCTCTTTGCTCTGTGACACTTTGACCCACAGGAATTTATGTTCCCATGTGCTGAAGTCCAGTACGACTTGCTGGCAGCTCAAAAGAGTGTCAGTGTTGCTGCATTCATGTCTGTGCCGTGTGACCATTTAAAAAGTACGATGACAGGAGATACACCAGGGCATTGAGTCTCGTGATAAAGCTGAAAAACCACACAAATGCAAATCTAAAGTTTTTCTTTCCTCCGCTCTCAGCTGCCTTTCCTCGCCAGTCGTGCGGTGCAGCTGGGATCTCTCTACGTCCGAGGACTGAGCCACCTGCTGGGTGCTAACTGTGCCAGCGGCTGCCCGCTGCCCAGCGCTGCCCTGATGCCTTGGCACAGCTTCGATGGACGGCTGTTCCACTCAAAGTACCTGCTGGCACATAGCGGCGCAGAGACAACTGTGTTGCTGGACAGCGATGTGAGTGGAGACAGACAAACAAAAAGGGGAATGTGTGTGTGTGTGTGTGTGTGTGCGCGCGTTGCAAGTGGCAAAATAGTTAGTGTGATAGATAGAGAGAAAAAGTGATTGCTGTTGTAAGAAGTTGTATGATTTTCTGTGATATTTTTACCTTGTATGAACAGCATGGTTTTGCAAAACGTCTTGATTATGTGTAATGACGATTGGTACTGTCTGTCTCTCGCCAGTCTTCCTGTTTGTCTTTGTTTCTCTGCCTGAGAGAGAAACTTACAGAAACATGCAGGAAGCGAGGCAGAGTCCTGCAGTCCAGACCCAGGGCACCGGAACAAAGTCATAGAACCACACCAGGACCCAGATACACAGAGAGACACACAGGTGAGACGTATGTCAGCCCTTGTACAACTTCAGCCACCTGCCTTTCAGAGGGTTTTCCATATTTACCAAGTTTACCAATTTAACTATACTGAATTAGTTATTAATTTTCTGTTTATCAGAGCTCAAATGAGTCTTTTGATTTGCCAAATTTCCTTCTGTTTTAAATAAATGTTATTTTTGCATTTTAAACATGAAGTCACAGATATTGTTGGCACTGAAATGAGCCGCTTCAGTTGTTTTGATTAATGGCTTTATATCTGTTAACATATTATGTGCTTTAAAAGTGATTTGAAGCATTTTATGCTCTCTCTGTCCTCACTCTTACTCAACATTCACTCTGTCTTTGAACGTTGGTTCTCTGTTGTTTCATTTAACATAATTATGCTGCCATTTTGGCCAGGACTCTTTGGAAAAAGAGTTTTTGATCTTGAGACCATCCCGGTTAAACAAAGGTCAGGCAGAGAAAAACGTTTTGACCTGAATTAAGAAATGTTATGGTATTTCAAGGGCGCCCTGGTGGCCTAGTGGTTAAGATGCATACCATGTAACCACAATGTCCTTGGTGCAAATCTTGCTGGGGAGCTTTGTCGCATGTCGTATCCCTCTTTCTCTTCCCATGTTTCCTGTCTGCATCTATACTGTAAATGTTGCAATGAAAAAAACAAGAAAAGCCAAAAACAAACATTTTAAAAATTATGTTATGATGACTGTATTATTTTTAAGGCTCCAGTAGTTTATGGTTTGAAGCTAGTGTTTGTTTCTAATCATTGTCCAAAGTAGTATTAACAGATCCAAACAGGCCTGCAGTGATCGGAGCGGTACAAACACTGAAGCTCATATGAAAAACTGATGAAAATACTCCTGGAGCCAAAGAGACAGGCAGCATTTTAATCTGACAGTTCATCTGTGGTTGTAGTTCTCTGGTGCCCCTCACAGTACCACATTACCCAGAGGGCCGTGCTGTAACGGGCTCCATGTGTGCTGCGGCCTTAACGCATACCGCTCGTGTGTGCACGCATACACATGCACACGTGCGCGCTTGTATCCGAGACTTGCTTTGTCAGTGCACTAGTAATAGCAGGTTTCTGTTTATAGGCTGAGAGAGCTCTATTTTAAGACACACAACAAGACTGACTGATTACAGACTTCTCTCTTCTGTCTCTCCCCTCGTTGTGCTCCCCTTCCCCACAGTCGTTCCTCTCTGTCTAACTTTTCATCCTTTTACTTTTCTCTTTTTTCTTCACGCTCGCTCTCTTTTATTTCTCAGTGTTGTTCTCTGTCTGGGGGCAGAGGCTTCACACCCTTTTCACATTTTCACCCTCTTACACACTGATGAAGTGTTGATGTTGCCTGTCTGTACATGATGCTCGTCACTGTGGTGTGCCCTGATGGTGCTCATCTGGAGTTTACAGAGTCTGTCCTGAACAGTGGTCAATCTCTGAAGACGACTCAGCAGCAGTTTATGAAATGTGAACCCCGTAGTTTCAGTTCAACCCTGTGACTTATAAACCTTTGGGGACTGGTTCTCTGCGTGCCATGTTGGAGCGGAGTCTCCGAATTGCGCCGAACTGTCTGCTTTTTGCCCAAGTCAACCCTTGTGGGTCTCATGAGGATGTTTCTGGTTTTATAGATGGAAGGCTATACACTCTGTATACCTCAGTGTTTCATTTCTGCCAGACGCAGACACCAATCATTACTACAGAACTGTGGGGATATGGAGTGTGTGTGTGTGTGTGTGTGTGTGTGTATATATAAAGGAGAGAAAGAGAGACAGAGAGTATGTGTGTGTGTGCGTGAGAGTAGTGGTGGCGCTATGTGGTATCGTTGAGGGCCCGGTTTGGTTTTTGTTTGGAATCAGGCCTGATGTTTAGTCTCCTCAGCAAATATCTCCTCTGCCCGCCTGCCCTCGCAATTACACTCCAACAGTGAATCCAGTGTAGCTGCTCTCCCACGTCTCTTCACTTTGTTTCTGTCCAACAAGACAAGAAGTAATTGAAAACAAACTCATTTTTAGATTTGTTGTGGAGTGCATTTTGAGAGTGTTGATGTGCCTGTGCTCTCTCCTCCAGTCTGTCCTCTCATATTGGTCGTTTTCAAAAACACACATTTAGCTTTCATCAGGTTTTGGGAATAACACATTTTCTCTAATCTCTCTCTTATCTTATTTGTCTCCCTCTTATGGTTTTAGTCTGAATCTCAATCTGAGAAACTGAAAATTTTCCAAAAGACAAACCAAACCACAGAAATAGACCTTTTAAAAGTGTTCGGTGCTTGTGGCCTGACTGACACATCCACTTATGCATGGCATGCTTTCATGTGCTTTTTTTCCAGCACTTTCACACTCAGTGAGCAGATTGATGGTGGGATGGTGGCCCGATTTGGCCCGAGCAGGCTGCAGCTCCCTTTTGGCAAGGTCTAAAGTTGGACTTTGTTGTTTGTAATTGGCCTAAAATCAGCCACATCTGTCAGAGTTCCTTAAGTGAAAAGCGTTTCTGAATATGAGGATGGATTTTAATAGTAACTAAACAGAAGTAGGGATACACTTAGCTTTTCAGTTTTGTAACCAATAGCCTTTTGTAACAAAAGGTTACAGACTTCCATAAATACAATTTGTTTCACCTTTAGTATGTTTTTTTTCTTTATTTGTGAGAGGACAGTTGACACGGGGATCTGTAAGCGTTCAGCTTCATGAACGTTTTTTTCTCTCTTTGAATTACTTTGGCAGTAACTGGCAGCGTTTGTCAGACTTGATGAGTGTGTATGTCCGCTGTGATATGGCATTTGTTTTTTTTTCCTGTTCTGTGGGTAGCCTTGAAATAATTGCGGACAGACTTTAAAGGCAAGTTAGTGTGTGTGTGTGTGTGTGTGTGTGTGTGTGTGTGTGTGTTCGAAAGAGAGAAAGAGAAGAATAATTGTTGATAGTTTTTGTGTAGAGTGGTGTGTTTTTAACCAAGATTTACAGAGATTGTTGAATTCAAAAGTTCCGTTAGTCCATTTCCAGACTCGTAAGAGAAGAAAGGTTTGTGTGACTCATAATTCAGCAGAAAAACTAACATCTAGTAGGTGACCACTGAGCCCTTTATCTACAGTGGAGTTCAGGGACTGAGTTAAGGGCCTAAAGATGAAAGTTAGCTATAAATTTAATATTCAGTTCACGCTCAGATGCAGCTGTTTTGGATGCAGCTGTTTTGGAGCATTTAACAGGTCAAGAGTCAGATATTTCCAACTGACAACAGCTAGAAGGAGAGTGAATATTGGACTTATATAGTTACGATGGACATAAACTTGACTTCAAATGAATGACAATGCTATGTGCTTGCTCTGTAGCTCTTTACTAATGAGTTCGTCATACATAATGCCTTTTGCTGTTTAAAGAGCAAAACTTTTGGTTGATGTTTTTCTCTTTAACTTCTTTCATTTTTTATGACTCAATGAGCAACACTTAGAATAAATGTCAAGGGAAGGAGGAGGTTTAAGACCCACTAACTCATATGTCTCATCTGGGTGTTGTATAATCACATTTGGTTGCCAACGGCCAGTTTTGATTAGAGCACAGATGTAAAATCATTTATGTGAAATAACCATGTTTGTTTTGACTTTGGCAAAACATTGTGTGTTTATGCATCTTAAATTTTAATTTTTCACTTTCAGGAGGTGGTTGGAGCACGAGTCAAAGAGGAGAGAGGGGTAAAAGCCATGGACTCAGAGGAGGATGGAGGGAGAGAAGGGAGGCCAGAGGAGAAGGAAGAGAACATGAAAACAGAGAGAGACTGTGGGAGAGAGGAGGAGGAGGTGGAGGGATGAGAGGAGGGCAACAGTTTCATAGTCTCTCGAACGTGAGCCCTTGGGACCAGCCCAGAGGTCGATCACATCAAAGCAGAGGCAGATACCAACTGGCTCCAAGGTAACACCAGTATGAAACTAAAATTTCCTCTTTACCAGTGTTTCATCTGGTCTGGTAAGTTCTTTAATGTCATATTTCCTCCTCTCTTCTCTCCTCTCCTCTCCTCTCCTCTCCTCTCCTCTCCTCTCCTTTTTGCCTCTTTTCTTCTCCTCTCAGATGGTCACAGCCTCCTACACCAGGACCATAACTCAACTCTAAGTGGAGAGGAGATGAGAGGGGGATTAAAGGGAAGGATTTGAGGAGTTAATAGGATGGGAAGGACGTGATGAAAGGAGTGAAGGAATCAACTTTCTCTTTGAACAAACTGATTAGCAAGTTAGCCGTCAGGAATGTTTGTCCAAAGGATGCAGTAGGTTGAGAAATGGGGATCCAGGGGAGGCAGAATCAAGAGATTAGTGCATTTAATTTGCCACTTTAACCTGAATTTGTCTTTGTCCCTCTCTCTCTCAAATTCCAGTGCACGTATGTTTACAGTCAGTCATTTTAAAGCCTCTCCTCTTTCTCAGGGCATGTTACCTGCCCTACTGTGACAGAAACTGAGCAGCACACATGAGCACTTCAAACATCCAAGAAGTGGATTAATGGTTAATCCTCAAGCCTGTTTTCACCTCTTATCTGTGACAATAAAAGGGCAAAGATCTTAAAAGCGGTGTGTATCAAGTGGCATAATCCTTTTAAAGGACTAGAGAAACAGTAATGCTGGTATCAAATATCGGCTGAAATAGGACATCAGTACCGGAGATTCAGGCACCTCTTTATTAGGAGCCATATTAAGGTGTCAAACACAAAGTGAGGCAACTTGAGCTTCTGCTTTTTTCATGCACAGAGGAACATGAGTCGCAGTGTAATATCTATCAGATCTATCAGAGAATTAAGTATATTTTTAGCATTTTTATACTGTGTGTACAAATGTCTTGTCTTGTTACCGACCTGTTCTTGATTAATAAACCACATTAATCCTCCTCACTGAGGTGTCCTGCTGCGAACATTTTTATTTGAATAACTGATTTGGTGATATAAGACATTTTAATTTCTTTATGTTTTCAAAAAGTTCACTTTTCTAAACTGTATCATGTTTCAATTCCTGATGTTGTATGAACACAGGAAAAGCTTTTGACAGTCTCCAAACACGTTATTGTGAATTCTAGTTATGTGGATTATTACATTAATTTAAAGTTTTCAGTTATTGTTGGTTAAACTCAAAGACTCTTGATGTCGGCACATCCTTTTTTTTTAAATCTGAACAACCACTTCTAACTTGCCTGTGGATTGATGAGGAATGTATACCCTGAACAGTCATGCTGTGCCTGTCTTCCTGTTGCACCGTGAACATCGTAAAGCCCTCCAGAGAGGAAGAGGATGTAGAGAAAGTTCCACAGTGCTGTCATTCCTGTGTGCGTGTGTGTGTGAGTGTGCGCCTATAAGCAGAGAAGAAATGTGAGAGTGCATTTCTCAATGAATGGAAACAAATGAGGGGAAATCATGGTGTTGGTACAGTGATGGTGAGACTGTGTTTGGTGTGACAGAGCTGTAGTTCAATGACCTGCTCATCACACAGGGACAGGAACAGGCCGCTACAAGCTACATGTGTCTTACATGGACTGGAGATACATGGTTAAGGTTTGATCCTAAATCAAATGAAAACATTCATTACATTATTCTGTGATCAGTGATCTCTTGTATTTTGTGCTGCTCTGTTGTATTCTTTGTAGTAATTATTGCATTTTATTTATTTCTGTCAGTAAAAACTGCATCAATACCTTTGGAGGGAGATACATCAGACTTATCTTTTCATCTTTAGACGTTAAACATGAAGAAAATAGTTTGTAGTGTTTGTAGAATTCAGATCAGCTTGGTTGGGGAATCTTTGGGAAGTTAAATATCATCTCCACCAGAAAAATTTGTTGATCAGAGCACTTTAAAGCCATGCTGTGCTAAGGGGATAAAGGGTTAGTGGGAGATAGAATCAAACAGCTCAGTGATTATTAGAGGCACATGTAAAACCTTTTTCAAAGGATGTGACCAAAGCGTCCACTCCCTGTCTTCCCTCTCAGTCCAGAGGCAGCACATCCTCAGAAGAAACAACGGAGTTTGTGTGTGTGCTTTTTGGGGTTAGCGACTGTGGTCAGTAGAGTGGGTGTGGGTGTGTATGTGTATGTGTGGAGGGGCGGCAAGGGTGGGGCACGCAAGACACATACATGACTTGGGTCCAGTTGCCCCCGTCTTCATAATAACAATAACAGGAGGAGGGATGTTTTTTGTGGCGAAGAGGAAGTGAAGGATGGAAGGTTAAAAAGAGAGGAAAGGGGAGAAAAACAAAATGGAAGAGGGAAATGAAGGAGTGTTAAGGAGAGAGGATAAGTAAACATTGAGGAGAGGGGAAACACCAGAGGAGTGGGCAATGGAGAGGTGGAGGACTAAGAATAGAGAAAACAACAGAAAACAGGATGAGAGGGGAGAGAGTGGAGAAAAAAAGGAGATGAATTTAGAGGAGAGGAAAAGGGTAAGACAAGAGTTAAAAACACAAGCAATTTGAGTCGGTAGTCTTGCCTCAACCACAGGAAACCCTGTTGGCTGCCTGACAGATCAGCTTCCTGCAAGTGTACGTGTGTGTGTGTGTGTGTGTGTGTGTGTGTGTGTGTGTGTGTGTGTGTGTGTGTGTGTGTGTGTGTGTGTGTGTGTGTGGTGGAGGTCTGGGCGTGGTCCCTCCAGCAGCAAGGAGGCAAACAGTCAAACCCCCTTTCAAGGCCCTCTCCCTGGGACCAGCTCAGGCCTCTTTCCTCTCCGGTGGCAGTCATTCAACAGATTGTCTGCCCTGTTTTGCTTTGCACTGTCTCTCCGTCTTATCTAAACCTTCTGAGGCTTTTGTCCTAACAAAGTCATCAGGCCAGACACCAATTAGTGTATCCCAGCTGGACCAAGAAGATTTGACTTCCAGCCACGAGTGGTCGCACCTAAATGAACACCACTGACCACATCAACAAACTTAACCGAAAGCTAATTGCCCCAAGAAGGCACTTTTATGATTTCAGCTCTTACCTGAAGACAGGTGTGACTTTGTGTTACTATGAGTATTTGTCACAGGTGTATGATGTTTTCCAGCCTCAGTCTGGTTCATATACAGTAATAGTGCCTTATGATTGAAGTCAAAGGGAATTTTGACTTCAATCAGTTCAGTGTTTACCCACCACAAACAGCCAATATACACACTGTACAGACTGTAGTTATTATAAACATACACATGCCATTATGATTCAAGCAGGGGACTGGTGAAGATTAACAGTTAACATTTTACAAAACTCAGTACATAGAGTATGAGCTTTCATGTACTCTGTAGATTTCTCTGGTATTGCATACAGACAGTCATGTTCCGCAGAGGATGAAGCTCTCAGTCAAACACCAGCTCAAAGTCTATGTAGATGGATTGGCACTAAATTTTGTAAAGATATTCATGGTTGCATATAAAAAAAGGTTAGACTTTTTCTTTTCACTTTAACTGAAATGTCTCAACTACTGAATGCATCACACAGATATCTGCTTCAGACATTCATATTCTCAGGATGAATTGTATAAACTGATGTGATCCTTTTTATTTTCTATGTAACAGAGTATTCACTTTGCATGCACTGGAAAAGTGCTGTTTAGCCAAGTACAGCAAACACGGGAGCTCTTCCTCTTACTGACAGGTGTGCTGATTTCTGACAAAAGTGATATTCCCACCAGCCACAGTGGTACTCTGTGGTTTGTTCTGCTAATTAGCATGCAGGCATAACACACTACACCAAGATGGTGAACATACCTGCTCAGCAGCAGCAGCAGCAGCATCATATCATTATTGTGAGTGCTAACATGCTGAGATTAGCATTTAGCTGAAAGCACCACTTTGCCTAAGTACAGCCTCACAGACAAGCTAGCATGACTATAGGAGGGTGGTCAGTAAGTAATGTGTGGGGTGGATGATACTCCCGTGTTCGTTCAAATCCTGAGCTGCATCCAATTACAGCATTTTGGGAGAAAATGTGAGAGGAGACGTGAATTTACCTCAACCACAACAGTGCTTGTTAACACGAGCAAAACTGCCATCAAACTAGCTGTTATCGAGGCTAATTGTTATCATTATATGGTGAATAACGTGTTCTAGTAAGTTAACAAGTACCTTCAGATTAAAGTGCTGTTATGTGAAACACTCCCAGTTGATGTTTTCACTTGCTTACATACAGGGTGAGCTTCAGGATCACAGAGCACAACTCATTTAGATTCATTCAGATTTAGATTTATATTATATTACTTATCACTCTTGGAGGACTTTTTAATTTACATGAACATCTGTATTTATGCAATGATGCTTCTTTGTTCATCCATACTGTTGTTGCATTCAGACAGACATGCAGAGGAGAAGGTCTGTTTGTGTGTGTGTGTGTGTGTGTGTGTGTGCAAGTCTGCATACACGCACAAAGAAAGAATCTTGGCGACAGAAATGGCTCTGTTATTTTGTTGTTGTTTTAGTCGATTTTACAGAGGCACGCACCAAAGTGACACAGGCGTCCAGAAATACACAGAGCCATAGTGACCAAATATAACCCTTCTGTATTTACAGCAGAGTCTATAAATATAAACTCCTTTCTTTAGCTGAGGCCAAAACACAGAGGGAACAACTCCCAGACTGCTGTGTAAATGTGTGTGTGTGTGTGTGTGTGTGTGTGTGTGTGTGTGTCTAACCAGTCCCAGCTCCTGCCTAATGTAGTAGTTAGTGGAATTGGACAGAGACCGAGAGGAGGTCATTAAAAGAGGAAGATAGTACTGGAAAAGGAGAAAAGGGGAGGAAACTGACCAAACACAGAGAGCGCATATGAGAAACTGGGCAGACTTTTAGTTTTAATAATGTTAGCCAAGATATGTTGGCTTTTCCTCTTGTTTGATCTTTCTTTGAGTCTCAAGTGTAAAAGCTAAACTTTCAGACATTTTTTTGGTGTTTGTAATCACGCTTTCAACCACCTCAACAGTGACTGGTATTATTCTGTTAAAGGACTAGTTCAGATATTTTTAAAGTCTACTTTAACAATGACAAATTATATATATGTTGGATGAGTTTTTATTCACAATCACCCTTTTCATACTGGCCATAAAGTGCTTCTATCCCTGTGCTTTCCCAAAATCCACAGGTGTTTTGTCATGGCAACAGAAATACACCCCTGTTTGACACTGGGGTTATAAAGAGAGGATTTCCTGCCCGAATGCTGCAACTGTGGAATAAATGGCTTGATTTGGCTAACACGGAAAAGAAGAATAAGTACAGCAAGCATGATTCTTTCAATTTACTTATGATGTTGAGTGAACCTGAAGAAGCCACTGGTGAAACTCATTGTTTGCCCTAAATAATAGTAAATCCTCAGTAAAGTCATGTCAGTGTGCGGCGGATGATTTAGATCTTTACTTCTTATATACCTGTGAATGAGCAGCACCTGATTGCAAGTATTGGTGCTGTATATGGTGCATACTTGTTTTTCCCCCAAAAAATTATTTAAGCAGTTTTTACCACTCTCATGTGGTAAAGTGGTTTGCTCAGTTTAGCATAGTGAGTTGAAACAAGTGGAAACAGCTAGCCTAGCTCTTTCCAAAGTTAAATTAAATCCACCTTCATACACCTCACTAATTTGTTACATCTCATTTGTTTCATCCAAACACAAATAGAAATGGGAATATGTTAATGTATGTTTTCATGTTGACTTGTGCGCTGTAACTCTTTTGTTTGTTCAATACGATGACTTCCTGGCATCACGTTGTCACAGTGAGGTTGCCAGGCAACCAGCAGACCAGCAGAGACATTCCACAGAAGCACCAGGTGGATAAACTGTTGACAAGAAACAGTCACACCAGGAAAATGTGCCCCCAAAATGTTGAATTCAAATCATGATCAGTCAGGATGGATTTTATACAGAAAGAACAATTCAGAGTGCCATCCAGTGAAGAAATGTATTTCCCTATTAACTACTGGTGAAATTATAAATCTGTAAATATTAATTTCCTTATCTTAATTTAATACAAAGTAAATATGAATTCACCATTCATGTATTATTGAAAACTTTATTCGCCACATGTCATTTTGTACACATGCCTGTGAACTGATTTCACAACTGGTTGCCATGTAAAAATCATACCCGAACCTACACTTTGAGTTTTTGCTCAGCAGCAAAAGAGAAAGGTGTGGCCTCTCCTCACCACCGTGTCAATATCAGTACACACACAGCCAGCATGATTGGTTCCAGTGGTGGGTCGGGGCTCTCTGTCACTCCCTCTTCTTCTTTCATCCAATCGGCTCCCCCTCAGTCCCTTCTCCCATGCTCCTTTATCTCTCTCCACCTCCACCCATCTCTCCCTTGCTCTTTTGCCTTTTGCCTATCTCCATCTCTCCTCTCTGCAGACCCCACTCCTCCTCCTCCCTCCTCCTCTCCTCTCTCTGTCTGTCTGTCCTTGAATGAATGCTCTCTGACTAGTGGAACATATGCTGCTGGTTGTTCAATACCCTCCCTCTGAGCGGGGGCGCATCCATGCATGTGTGTGTGTGTGTGTGTGTGTGTGTGTGTGTGTGTGTGTGTGTGTGTGTGTGTGTGTGAATGTGAATGAGACAGAGAGTGTTGTGGGTGTGTGTGTGTTTGTGTGTCTGTCCTTGTGTGAATACGTGTGTCTGTGTGTGTGTGTGCGTGTGTGTGTGTGTGTTCATTGAAACATATGCCTCCTGTTGCACATCGGCCATCTGTTCCTTGAATGGACTGATGGAGTGCTGCTGTAACCATGGCGATTGGCCATTCAGTCAAATAGCCTGTCAAACAACCCCTGGCTCTCTCTCTCTTTCTCTCTCTCTCTGTGTGTGTGTGTGTGTGTGTTTGTACGTGTTTATGTTTAGGAATTGACTAGCAGAGTGGAGGAATTCCCACATGTTGATGAAATGAGATTGACCCTCCAAGACGACCTGCTCATACGTTATCCCATTTGTCCTTCGTTCTCTACACTCACACAGATCCTTTTATATACTGTAGCTGACTGAGGACATTGTCTCCTGGAGACCTACTAACCCAGCCAGACCATCTACAAACCAGCATGAAAACACTGTACACTTTAATCACTCCACAAAGTTTGAAATTTGTAGACAGTTTTTAGGGTTTTAAGGGAGAGAGTTATGGGGACAAAAGACATTGTGTTGTATTAAGATTAGTTGTATCTTACATGTGTTTAATAAAATAGTATTTTATCTTACAATAAGAAACAATGAAGTAAAATTCTGCTCTTTGTTAGACTTCCGGGTAAATCCAATGAGTGTTTTTAAGAAAATATATGCTTCCTGTTAACCTTGCAGAAAATTTGTGTTTCTGTTTTCTGGGGTGTTTTTTTTTTTTTTTTGGTCATGTGAAAAGAATATTTTCAATAATTAGATCTTAATTGTAAGTCTGAAAGAAGCTTGAGAAACTACTGTGTTTATTGAATACTTCACTGTAATCACATCAAACATGACCAAATGCTCTTGGATACATAAACAGATTTAAGAACAATACATAGGAAGATTGAAATTGAGTTTATTTATGCAATTTACTCAAAAGACAGACATGTATATTCTCTGCTTACACCCACCCTCACCTCACACACACACACACGTGCACAGTGGCAGCAGCAGTGAAACAGTGAAAATGAATATTGAGTTTCAACTGTCTCTAACCACTGGTCTATTCATCTGCGCCCTCAGTCAGACCATTCAGCAGCCCCACCCTCACGCACACACACACACACACACACACACACACACACACACACACACACACATACACCCTGCCCCACCCATTGCAGTGGTCTGTTGGCCATATGTCAGCCCATCTCCTCTGAGACACCTCTCCCGGGACCCCTATTCTTTTGTATATGTGTGTGTTTGTGTGTGTGTTTTGTAATGTGTATGCTATCTCTTATCACTATCTCTTCTGTCTCAAGGACAAGGAATGAGCAACGTCACAAACTTGTGAATTGCCAAGTGAATTGTGACATGACAAAGTTTGTCCATTGGTGCAGGAAATTAATTGGTTTCCAAACACTCGTCACAAGCCACACAAAGCAACAACTTCACATTGATCTGCTTCCACAAAAGTCACAAAAACACAAAATTGGAATTACCACATGAGCGCCAAACCAAAGTAGGGCACCAAACAGTTCCTCTAAACAAAGGTTTACCAGCCAACCAAAATGTCTCAAGACACAAAACACAAAGAAGAAACCAAGCTACAACAAAGCTCACACAAACAAAACCAACTGGACCGTGAGCTGTCGTGTTTACTACCAGAACTGCACTGCAAAGCTGCCACGTTGCAGACACAAAACCAAGCATTAAGGTTAAGAGTTAAACATTTAAGGGTTAACTTCCTCACTGCCATTATTCTAGTTCCTTACTAACCAAACCAAACTCTAAGAAAAACCTGAGGATTTTAGGGTGTACCATGTTCAAGGACTAGTTGATTCACCAACAAACACTGAGCTGTTGAACGGCCCCGGTTTAAACACTTGTTAGGTTTTCCAGTAAATGTCTGAAAATGAATGTCAGTCTGTTGTCTGAGACATTACTTGGACGTGGCTTGACATTCTTGTGGACGCTCTGGTGACATCAAAATATGATGTTATCATAAAAATAATAAGTCATTTAAGTCTAAAATTAATAACTCAACCCAATCTTCTGTTCTGCCCTTGACCCATTATCCACCACTGTGTCCTCTTTCCTACATGGACTTTGTTCTTTGCACTGTCACCTGACTTTTTGGCAGAAAGACTTCATGATGAGACAGTAATATATTTTACATGTAGATATAAATAAATGACAAATTAAATTAAGTCCAAACACTTACATGAGTGTATGTGCTTAGAGTGCACATCACATGATTGTCTGTTCATGACAATTTCACAACCAAACAAATTGAAAATAAAAATGTATTTGCTTTTATCACAACAATAATATCCTAAATTGTTTGTAAGAAAAGGTCAGACAGTGTCCAAATCTGGCTGGCCATCTCTTCACCGCTGTACGGCATCTGACCTCTTTTACCATACAATCAGTGGATGCTTGGTAGTCCTGGCACTGATGCTGGTATAAGGTACCAGTGCACACGAATTTGATTGCAGTGAAGGCAAACTGAAACTGACAAACATCCTTGTCTTGACCCATGTTCTCCAGTGAAAACAACAAACTGATCTCCTGTTGAGATTAAATATTTCACCCTACATAGCTTGAAATGAAAACTTGAAATGAGGCTGTAGTCACCACTCAAATACCTTTAGTCCCAAACAAAGAGCTTTACAGACCAGAACATGTTGCTTCCTTCCAACATCCATGAAAGTAACCAAACTAAACAGTTTCAGTATTTTTAAATTATATTTCCAGTGAAGACAAAATATTTTCTGCTGAGTTTCAGAAGTAAAAACAGTAGATGTGTTTTAATGTGAACCTGCTGAGACCAGCGGACCCCTGTGACTTGTTTGCCTGCAGGGCATCAGTGACATTGATTTCCAGAGACTTGACAGTAAAACTTAAAATTTGGGTTTCAGTGAGTTGTCACTGTGGCGTCTGCGTTCGTGTGTGTGTCTCTGTCTGTCTGACTGTAGACATGTTAATGTGAACGCAGAAACTCAAAAACAACACGAGATAGAAAAAAAAGTCTCAACAATAGTCACAAAGTTTTCAGAGCAGTGTGGACTAGTCCCAAATAAACTATTAAATGTGATACATGAACAGGTTTTCTGAAGGTGGGGACATATCCACTGTCTAACTCTTGGATATAGTTTTTGAAATATCCCTTAGTGACCACTGTATGTAAACATAGGTCCAGCTTTTATGTACCAGAGCCTAGGTGTCACTCTGATTTTAATATTCGCTCTTTGTAAACTTGCCAATTCAATTAAAAAATAATTTGCATCACAAAAAGCTGCCACAGACATTATACTGCACAAAAAACATTTTGCTCATTTAACATTAGCAAGTTAGGGTTGGTATTTTGGGCATGTTAGCAATGAAGTTAGCATTTAGCTCAAAGCACCAAAGTATATTTGATCAGAATAGTGTAACCACATGTAAGATGAAATGTGTTTATAGTTTTCCATCCATAGTGTTACACTCAACTGGTGTATAAAACTGGCTAAAAATGCTGAATGAAATGTTTTTTTTCCTTTTTACACCCACTGCCTACTACTCTTTATATGTTTTTTCCACTGTGCCAAAATGATGCGGATGGTTTACTCAAAATAGTGTGCCTGAACGCATCCTGTGTAGACACAGACAGAGGGCTAATACTGCTATTGCTCTGCTAATGTTCTACTCATGCTACGCCTCCAATAGTGGTGTATAGTGTTAGAGGATAGGGTGGAGAAAAAAGACATAAACGTGTAGCACAGGGTGGAAGCACTGTTTTGTCTGTGTGAAAATCAATCAGTTGAGGTGGTTCAAGCATCTGAGTCCATGCCTCCATGTGAAGGTATTTTGTGCATGTGGAAGGAGAGGCTGACCCAGAGCATGTTAGAGGGATTACATATCCCATCTGGCCTGGGAACTCCTCTGCATCCTTTACAAAGAGCGTCAGACTCTGGTTAAAGAGACAACCATCTGGACTACCTTGTTTGGCCTGATACCACTGCGACCCAGATCTGGCGAGCAGGACCTTGTGGTGAATGGATGGATGAATGATACATCAGTTCAGTAGATAAACATAAGTTGACAGGCATAATTTATGTTTGATATGTCAATATGACCACGGTGGGATAGTATTAAGCTCATATGGGTCTTTTTAGTAGTTACAGCCTAACTTCAAACATGTCTTTAAGTAATTTTTACTGCTGTCAGAAGATCTTTTACAGACATATAAAGGCATAAAAACTGTGTGTGTAAAGACAGAGGACATTTTAATGTAATCAGTTTCTGGATTGTACACACACAGGGATCCCCTCTATTACAACAGTATGGGTCTAACTGGAGCATCCTGGTTGTTTGGCAGCTGAGACTCATTCCATGTTGTGGTGTTTTGTGTTTGAGCCCAAATTATGATCTCGGTTTAATGTCAACCACCTAAATTCTTTCCCATTTTGTTGGTCTCTCACCACTGTCTCCACTATCAGACATGCCTTAAATATACAGTTACATTTTCCATAAGTAATACTTTTGTTGTTATTAGTGTTAATGCTGATTGGTTGTCACTGAGAAGAGCCGTGCCGTGTATTGGTTGTCCCACAAGACAAGACTCAATTGTTTCCTGATTTAGGAGAGCTGCAACCCTGTTTCACCCGACAACAACAGAGAAAAACAAATAGATGTTTAAAATTTAAAAGACATGTTCAGTGTCTGTATGTTTGACAGTTATGTGCCTGTTGTGTGGGTATATGACTGTATGTGAGTGTGTGTTTGTGGATGAAGAAGGCCTGAAGGAGCCAGCAGTAAAACCTCCAGTTGGTCAGCTTCCCTCTGTGTGATGTGTTTGGATGTGTGTGGGAAACATGTTTAACTCAACTCTTACCAATGTTCTGTGAAATCACCCAAAAAGTCAGCTGCAGGAGGAGGATAATTCACATAAAGACAAACCTGAGTTTAGGGTTAAATATTAAATCTTCTGAACGAAAGTCAATTTATTTATTTTTATAGCTTTTACAAAAAAGCTCTCCAAGTATAAAATGATATCAGATGAATGAAATGAATTTCATCACTTCAACTTGAGTCCCTTTCACACTGGACAAAAAACCCACTAACACCTGCTGACATCTGGCTTTTGTCTTAAATGTTAAAGGGTGCAATCACAATTGAAACGCATGTCAAGTGGCCCTGATTATTTATTGGCTCCAGCTCAGATAGACAACCTTGTCAACACAACACCTGTGTGGACATGCTAATGTGATGATATAACGCATGAATTTCTAGACTTGGCTTGTAAATAGCCATGAACATTTTTGTTTTTTCACAGTCTGTGACACAATAGATTGATTTCTTAATCTTTTGGAAGATATCCTTATGTTATTGTTGAGAACCTCAGGACTCATTTGTCACAGGTAAAGGTGGGAAATCATCTGCAACTGCTTGGGTAAACAGAACATTTTAATGTATTTTCTTAGTTTAGACATCCATCCTATAGGTAGTGATACACACACCAGTTAGTTGTGAGGGAACTTGCAACATCTCCAAAGATTTCTGACAGCATAAGAAAAAGGAGTCATATGGACATGAACTCAAACAAATTACATTAAAAACATTAGCCAATTGAGTTTGGAATAGTTTGGAGGTTTATCCCTCAAACTGTGCACTGCAAAGATCCATTTCAGTTCACAGGCCCATTTTCTGATTCAACTTCAACCTACTATACTTATATTAGTGGCAAACATGCATAGTTAACCTGTGAACTGAAAGATTATAAGTATAAGTATTAATTATATATTTTTTATATTAATATTAAGAAGTGTTTTGAATTACAGTGTGCCTCCTTCTGACCATCGTCTCACCATAGTCTGAGTAATCATAGACTGACTCTTGTCCTGATTCTGAAGCTTCGGCTATTTGTTATTTGGCTCTTTCTTGAGCAGTTGTAAAGTTATCTTGGTCGACAGATGATGATGATGAACACAATATATCTCTCTGTGTATGCGGGGGGTGCAATGTTGTGCAACAACAATTGAATCATAGAAAATATTCAGCAAACACAGCATTACTGACCACAGTATTGTCAACTAGTTATGGCTAACCGAGACGTCTCACTGCATTCTGCATGTAAGCATGCAAGCTGAAGTTGCGTAGGACATCTGGTTGTGTGTGTTCGTGAGCGTTTTATCTGCAAACTCTTGTAGCCTCAGACCACTTTCCTACTTTGTTGTTTATTTCTTTCTTTTCGTCTTGAGGTCTCCCTTTGTTTTGTTTGCTCTTTTCTAAAATCAGTCTCACCACTTTCTCTCTTTTTTAATGCTCTCATCTCTTTTGTATTTATTAAGCAGATATGTGTGGGGTTTCAGGGAATTTAGTGCAGTTGTACAGTCCTAACAACTGTGCAGAGGCATCTGTCCATCCTCAACTACAACTATAAATATAAGTCTTTCGTTCTGCTTTGAGCACAGAGGTTTAGATAATTTATCCTCTGCTGGGTCAAGAAAGGAATGTTTGTCTGTGTGTACCTGTCTGTCTGTTATTGGTTGGACATCCACAAAAACCCATGAGGTCTTTGACACGTGTTATAACATTCAAATTCTGATGCACAGGAATAGGAACAGGAACAGTCTTCACACACCTCAGGTCCACAGATCTACCTGTGTTTACTTTGTTTTTGTGAAAGTCTTAAAACAGTAAGCCACAGTGTGCATGCAGTATGTGTTCACACAGTGACTGCTTCCATCTGCAGCTATTTTGTTGTTATCCTAATGATGAGAAAAAGCACACACATTGTTTTGTCTCTTACTGTGAGACAGTCATCTTCACAGATGTCTGTGGGTTTTTACTGCCACAGATGTAATCCACAATACATGTGAGTGAGTATGAGTGTGTGCCTTTAGACTGTGCAGGGAAAATAACTCAGATCTATACATTGATATCTAATGTTAAACATTTAGCATTTTAATTGCAGTAACAGTAAGTAGCAGCATTGACTATTACAAGGAAATGTGCAACAGGATAAGTATTTTCTAAAGAATGGGCTCTTACAGAGTGTTAAAGCTGCATTGATTAATATTTTTTATAAGTAACTTGTGTATGTAGTGTATGTATTTTTAAATCATTGACTTTCAAGTGCAACAAATATGTGTTATTTCTTAATTTATTCATGGGGAGTGGAAATGAAGCTTGTGTATATGTGCCCATGTCCACAGTGATTGAAATCTACAAAAGATAAACAGGTCTACAAGCAGTGTTTTTTGTTCAAATTGCATCAAATTCAACACTGCCTGTCCTTGGGTCCCCAGCAAAACACCTGCCAACTATGACATAGGTCAGATGAATGGCTCTTTAGACAAGGTGTTGGAATCAGAAATGTCCTGGTTTTTGTTTGTAGTCCATCTGTAGTTTTTGTGACCAGCTACATTTGAGGGGGGCTTTAGTTTCCTGCAGGTAAACAGTTCATGTGGAGAGCAACAGATGCAATATGCATTGGTACAAATGCAGATGCACTGGTAGAAATGCAGTTTTAGGGGCTCAGTAATGCTTAGTCTATAAGATTTGTATTACCTTTCATTTCTTCATTTGTTTGTAGATTTCTATTTATAGTCCAACTCCAACTCCACCACACATCTTGAGTTATTGATGAATGAAAAAAGTCTTGGACCTTTATGTGGATAAAGTTTAATCATCATTAGACAGACAATCGTCGGGTTCAGAGGTTGATAGTATTTTTATTGTACTCCAGAATGGTTATATTCATTTTTATTTTTCTGAGCTCTACAAGATCAGAGGAACAACAGCACACATGGATTTTATTTTGCTGCGGATTCTCCCTTTAACTAGATCATTAGTTGCATGCTCATGCTGTCCCCCCCTGCTGCTGGAAACTACCGTGCCTGTTCCACTTCTCAATGGCATTCCTGTGTTAATGTATGAATCATGACACTTTGACTCTGTGCTTCTCTTTCTTCCTTTCTTCCGCTCTCATTCATATCGTTCTGCCTCTCTCTCTCACCATCTTGCCCACTCTCTTTCTCTCTGTAACGGTTTAACTCTCCACAGATGACTTTTTATGGGGACTTCCTCTGAAGTGCTGATGGGTCACAGGCATGACGATCAGGTTAACAAGCAGCCAGGTTCAGGAGGTGGGGATAAGGGGTCATGGTCAAAGGTCAGGATAACAGGGAAATCCCAGAGCTCAGTTCAGGGCTACTCATCCTCCTGTGGGATGATTACTTCAGAAATGTGCTTTGATCTGCAGCACTTCTTCTTTAGCAGGTGACAAAGGACTGCTGCTAACTTATAATAAACTTGTAATATACAGCATATGACCATCCTGTTTATGCCACACTGTGAGCAACAAGTGGTTTTCTGTAGGATGGTGGTTTAAATACACAAGTGAGTGTCTGTATTGTGAATGCAGGATGATTGAATGAATGGTCGAAATAATACAATCCAAATGTAGACACAGAGAATAAGTTAAGACAGATCACTGACCTTCACTTGCTTTCAGCCGTGTGTACAACTGCCTGTTGTTTTTTTTATGTTCATGTGTTTTGAAAGAAAACGTCTCCATTATCTGACAACAGTGGTGTCTAATTTCTGTTGCCAGTCTGTCCATGTGGCAGCTGTTCAAATCTCGGCTGTGAGGCGAACACTGTACTCAATGAAACAAAATGTGCTGAAATGCATGATTGAAAATGTGTGATTGTCAGAGGGAAAAAAATGGAAAAGCTGCAGTTTAACTGGCCTTTAAAAGTCTGTTACACCACAGCACTGTCTTCCTCAGTCATGGCTATAAATGCCTGAGTGGAAACTCTTTGATCAGAGTGAGGAAAATAAGAGGAAAAAACTTTTGAGGTGCTCTACAGGTGCTGCTAGGTCATCCATTATCAGTTGGGCACATGTTTAACAAAGACATGTTAGACATGTTTAAACAGTTTTCACACTCATGATATTAGACTGCAGACTGAATATTTCACTGTCGGCAGTACAGAAACACTTTGTAAGTAACTGTACTCCAGGTCTAGATTGGAGCATCAAATACCAGGTGATGTGGCCCTAAGCCATGGTGAGAACAGACACCCATTGTACGTTCTCTAAGAAACATAGAGGTACTACAACTGCTGCAACTTAATAACTTTCTCAAGGTGCGTCATAATCTGCAGACTACACCCTCTGGTTTATCAAGGAAAAACTACCCCCAAAGGAAGCTTCAGTGGGAAAAATGAATGACTCTAACCCTCTCCAGGGGTTGGAGGAAGCAGCACAGTAAAACAGTTGATAGCTCTTCAGCAGGTACATGCCACCTCATCCTGCTCTTTGATAAGCAGAGACACTTCCCTTTAACGTGGGATTGACAAACAGACACACACCAACACACTCTCTCTCTCTCTCACACACACACACACACACACACACACACACAGTTATCCTTTGTGGCTGTATCCAAACCAACCTGGTAAATTTGAAAATTTTGGTTTTTGGTCCACATTTAGCTGTAGTTTATTTTTACCGCTTTGGAAAATAGACAACAGCAGACCCACAGAAAAGCGGTGGAGCTGTTTCTGACCAGTTCATTAACCGATATGGGCTGTGAGGCACAGTTTTGTTGTTTGCTGACTGGAAGGGGACAAAATGAGGAGATGTATATGGTTTTTTCTATTGTTACGATGTTTGAACATGGATACAAGTCATTTTTACATGTGATACTCTCAAAAAGCTATAAGCAGCTAATTCAAAGAAGAAGAACAGCAACCAAAACGTCTGTGAATTTGGGATGCAATTGTTTGCCTCGTGGTTTATATGATGCCCAGCTACTTTGCCCATATGAACTAGCAGGTTGACATGGCTAACAAAACAATACCTCAGTTCACCCGCCATTGTTATTTATCGTGGAGCAAAGATACTGTCAGTCACACCAGATGCAGCACTTAACTAGGTTGGTTCAGTGTGAAGAAGCAAAGCCTGTGCTGATCTCTGCAGTATTTTGGGATCCCAGGGTAAAAGCGGCCAATGAGAGGGAGAACACTACTCACTCTGATCACACCCAGAAGATGAGTTAGATGCTGAGCAGGACACAAAAAAGGAAGAGAGAACTCTCACAGAGGCCTTAAATAGTACAAATGAGTCGCAGTTGCTCTTTAGCATGTGTCTGTCAAATGGAACAGGATGTGTGTGTATATGTGAGTGAGTGTGTGTGTGTGTGTGTGTGCGTGTGTGTGTGTGTGTGTGTGTGTGTGTGTGTGTGTGTGTGTGTGTTGCTATGTATGAGAAGGTTTACAGGTAGAAGTGTTTGACTGGGAGAAAGAGGTTAAAAATAAAACCATATCCATCCAAGTGGGCATTTTGGCATCATTTAGCATTGTTTTAGAAACATACTACCATACAACCCAAACTAAAAGAGGGACAGCAGCATTTCTAAAAGTTTCTGGTTTTAGGCCTCTGAAGTGCCAGAGAATTGTTGTTGCTAATTGAAAAGTACCAAAACTTGTACATTTTAAAATGAAGACGCTTTATTGTGATTGTAGCCTGAGGGTTCTCATGGGAGTACCTAAGTTTGTACAGGGTCCATGACTTTGTGCTACACTTCTGCTTACAGGACACATTTGCAGTATGGAGCCCTGTTATGTTTTTACTGTGAGAGCCTGTGACCTCTTCCAAGATCTCCACTTAATTATCATACATGTCTAATATTTAGTGGTGGCAATAGTATTGATGTTTGAACAGGCCTCTTGACACTCACACCATTACCTCTAAACTGATAAACAACGGGGCATAACCAACTCTGATGATGATGCTCTCTGCATGTGTGCGTGTATGTAAGTGATCAAACTGTTTCCACTGAGAGGTTCCCTTCTAAACTACAAAGATGCCTCAAACAGTAGTGAAACAATGTGACAAATAAACCGCTCGACTGAAAAAAGCGGCGGCACAATTTTTGTGAGAAAAAGTCATATTTCCGCAGCAGGAATCCACTTTGACAAAATAATAGTTGTCATGACAGTGGACTCATCATTCTTGAGGTTTTTTAAAGTTTTAGCCCATTAGCCATGAGGCTCATGTCATTGGCATCAGTGCTAAACATTTTCCAAAGCATACCATAAGTTTCAGACAGATTTCCCTCCCTCCAGGCAGCCATTAGTTTCCATTCAGTTCACTCAGGAAGAAAAATCAATATGAAACCATTTGAAACATCACAGAAAGTATTTTGTACTGTTGATTTGGTTTATACTGTCATGGCGTGGCAATGCAGTTGCAAGCAGGACAGTTTTCTTTACGGGGGCAGTTAAGGACACTCAGGTCTCACATAGCCAATACTGCCATGAGTATACTCAGACATCAATGATAAGTGATAACAGTAAACAGTTCCTTATCACAACTGCATTAAATAAAATGAACTTAAGGTCTGATGTACTTCCATTTACTGGCTAAAACTTGCAAAGCAGTCGGCATGTTCCTTTCAAGTGCACTATAGATTTCTAGTGTGAATGTGTGTGTGTGTGTGTGTGTGTGTGTATTAGGAGGTTAGTTACAGGATCATCTCCTACCGTCAATGAGGTGTGAAACCCAGACTTCTCACGTCCCCCCACCCCCAAACCTTTACACCAGCCCAGGTGTCAAAGCCCCCACTGAGGTGACACTTATCACTGGTCTGGGAAAGAGCTGCTCTGCAACAACACACACTCAAAACACAGAGACAGAGAGGATGACTCGGGTCGGAAAATGTCTCTTCTTCTCACCAGATATGGAGCTCTATAGATTATCAAGTCTAGACAAGAATGATAAAAATGGCTGTGTTTCCTTGACGATGCAGAACCATGGCAACAGCTATCACAGCACTGGTTCTGTGATCCTGTAAGACTTCCAAATGTCTCAAGTATGTCTGTTAAACTCCATCCAAAGATTTTGGCCCTATAACTATTCAGTTATCTATATTATCTGGCTCAGTAGCTGGCTCAGCATGTTACCTCCAATACAAACACACACACACTCACTAACAGATTTATCTAGGACTACCTGCCTGGTGTCTGTTTTTAGGCTGTGTATCTTGCTCTGTTCTCCCTCCTCCTTTCCTCTGAAGATAAATATGTCACTCACACTGCAGAGGATGTGTGTGTGTGTGTGTGTGTGTGTGTGCGTGTGTGGAGACAGTTCGGGATGTTGAGTCACCCACTGGGGGCAGATAACACAGCAGACAGACAAATACATCAACACTGAGAACATGAAACCATTCATTTTTAGTCTGATTTATAGTATGGTTACTAAATACAAGATTTTGTTGTACTTTGTTTTTATAACCTCAGTAGCAACTCTTTGTTTGAGCTGTGCAGCTTCTCCATGCAACTTTAGTACTTCAGCAGGACGCTGAGGACAAACGTCAGTACAAAATATAAACATTTGTGGAGGACAGTAGCCAAATGGCTGTAGAAGTGACCTTGTGACCAGCGGGTCAGTGGTTCAAATTCCTGAACTGGCAGGCAGGGAAAGTGACTGAGACACAACAACTGTCCTCAAGTCTACTGTAGAGCCAGGTACCCAACACTCACTGCACTGGATTCACTAATATTAATCTCAGACTGCAGTTTATAGCTGTCTCTCTGCGGCAGCTCACTTAATCTATCTGTGGACATTATTCAGTGGAGATCATTCTGTGTCCTCACTGTGTGAAAGTGCTGTCAACCCCACTGATATCCCTGCTGCTCTGTGCTGCATGTAGATGGTTTCTGCTCCGTCAGCAAATTATACATGATAAGTTTGTTGGGTATGACAAAGCTTGTTGCTCTGAGATTGAGCTGGAGATAACTGTGTCAGCTTAACTGTCCCCTGGATTATTTCAAAAACTGTTTCCAAAGCTATGTTTTCTAACCACACACAACTGGACAGCAGTATATTTATGGGAAACTGATATTTTATTTCTCTACTATTTGTTTCTATTCACCTGACAAACAGAAGACATGCAGATTTGCTTTCTGTGACACTGCCAAATGGCTTTTTCTGATGAGCTTGCAAGTCACTCAAAAGAGGGGAAACTTGTTGCTACAGCTCATGAGGGAAGATAAAGGCTCCGCTGCTCTCTTGTGGTTCCCTTCTGTCCTCCCACAGGCAGTCTGCCACAATCTCTGCAGGAGTAAGATGGTCTGGTCTGCTGGAAATGTTCACGTATTAGTGGGTTTAGTTGGCTAATATGTAGAAAGTCTAAATCACATTTTATGTTCTCCCGGAGCAGGGATTTCACCTCCCTCTAGATGGGTTTTTTAAATGTAGTATCTGAAACCAGACTTTTATATGGACTGAACAGGGAACATTTCTCTGTAAAGGTATTTTCCCTTTGTCTGGGAGCAAGACTGGAGTGGCATCTGGTGTTTCACAAGGTTTCACAGTTTGTATATTTCAGTGTACAGTTTAAATATACACTATACAATATCACTGTGTTGTTCTGCACATGCAGTGAAGGTTAGCTCCATGTAGCTTCATGTGTATTTGACGTGCAGCTCTTTTAAAAATGCTTTTAAAAATGTCTCTGACTGTTTGTCTCAGGTGGTTTATCCGTCAACAAGAAGAATGACATCTCTCCATCAGTCACAGCTGAAAAAAACCCTGCAAACTATCACTTGAGCTGTCTGCATAATTTGTATTTTTCCATTAAATGAAGGTGTCTTGACTTTCTGGAACCCAGTAATAACAGGTTGCCACCTTATGTAGACCCTATGTAAGTAGTCTAGTCAGTTGTACTGTAATTGTCACTGTAACTGGGTGTGCCATCACTTGTGACATCCCTACGATAATAGCTGATCTCCTCATAATTGGTGTTATCCATTGTGCTGTCCCTGTAATCTGCACCATCCCACACGTGGAGTCCTCCAGGTGACACTTAGACTGCCTCCGACAGAGACGATGTTTGATCTGTCAGCATCTCAGTCCTTCACATGTAAATGAAATTTGATGCAGTGAGTATTCATCACACCTGTCTGAAGTCTTTGTGTGGTTACCATTTAAAAAACTATTCAAATTAGCCATCATTTAAATCCTGGCCTTTGATAACCACATGTTATCCCAAATCGTCAGATCCAACCCTCAGTGTAATGGACTGAAAAAGTATCTTATATTCAAAAGACTATAGGAGCATGCATGATTTCTGGTATGAATGTGGTTATTTTAACGTAAATATAAGTGCACATTTCCCCTTGTGGGACAAGTAAAGAAACTCTAAGTCTTAAAATAAGTAATAACATCAAATCAAGTGCATTCATATATTTAACAAGAGGGACACAGCAGCTTACACATAATAAAAACTAAACCATAAAACTGCACAGCACGCTCCTCAGTGATTTATTATGATGTTTTGGCAAACAATTGGATTTTTCAAAGATATTTTCTTTATGTACACAAAACATGTACTTATAAAGCCATCCACCACCTGATAGCAATTAAGTTAATTATGAAGTTTGTACCATAACCAGCACTTCTGGTGAGTGTTTACCACTACTGTGTTTCAGTAGCATAGATAAAAAATTATTTTAAACCCAAAAAATATACATGGAGAGGAAACGATTGAATAGAATACTGTAATTCCAAAACATTATGGACAGCGATAACCCAGCAAACTCAGCCACACACATCATTTCACATTCCTTTCCTGCGTCTTCAAAGGAGAAGAGCATTAAAAATGTTTTTTATGTCCAGGACAGTATTGTGTGTCCTTAAAACTACCCCAGCACTAAGAGACCCTGTTTTATTGAACCACTTCAGCTGCTCACAGTAAGCTCACTGTCAATGAAAGGGTTGGTAGAGGGTAAAGAAAAGAGCAAATACGCCATCTAGTGTGAGGAGGCAGGAAACACAGTACACTGCGGAATAAAAGTCACAGTGCTGAGGATCATGAAGCTATAGGCTCCAGTTTGCATGAAACCTTTTTAAAAGTTGTGTGGAAACAGCATTTGAAAACATTCTATTGCACACAGTATTAAACCATTTCATGTGGAAACAATCAAAACTAACTGACTGTAAATTCAAAGGGTTAATCGACGTTTTCAAGAAGTTTCCGTGTTTGATTTGTGTTTTTAGTTGTATGCTCTTATGTAAGGGCTGTGTGTCCAAAGGGAAGCAATGAATATATCTTTAACTGACACTAATGACACCATGATTACGTAGTGTAATTAATGTGGATCCTGATATTTCCCCCAATTTGTATTCTGTTCGAAATAGTGTGCTGTCTATAGCGCTACAGTCATGCAAGACGGAGGGCATGTCTGTTGGATTCTATTCAACTAATCAATAAATATTTTACGATTGTTTTTATTTATAATTTACCAATTGAATATCCCGAATAGAAAAAAATTATTTCCCGTTTATCCACATTTCATATAAAACGAACAGGGACAACTTTTATTTTGAATTAATGGCGCTTCGTGCTTCCGTGTGCCAACTTTAACCTGACGAGGAAGACGAACTGTGATCGTTGTCTCCCGACGAAAGGATTTCGCGATGAAGTGAACTCGCGGAAAAACAAAATGAACACAGTGGAAAAGAAACTCGCGGACTTGATACGGGAACACCCGAATCTGTACGACCAGTCGCGGCGGGACTACAAAGACAACCTGAAGGGGCATTTGTCATGGAAAGAGATCGCAGACAGCATGGGGAAGTCAGAGGAGGAGGTGAAGCTGAAATGGAAAAACCTACGCGACAAGTTCTGCAAAGCGAAGAAGCGAATGGCCAAGAGAAACTTCCCTGCGCCGACAGACGACGAGGTGCCGGTGGAGAGGCCCGTCCCGGTGCTGTACAACCAGCTGGCCTGGCTCAGCGCCTACGTCAAACCCAGACCAGGGACCGGTGTGGGAGAGACCGACGAGGTGTGTGTCCACCTGTCTGTCACTCATCTGCCTAAAGTGTGTTCGATCATTTAAAATACTGGCTGGGTACGATCAACTAATAGTTTTAAAGCAACTTGAGCCAAGTATAGCTGGTGTTAACAATAGGCTAACTGTAATAAAAGCCCCTCTGTGACTAATCAGCACATATACAGTAGGCCTATAGTAAGCAGTGTCAACCACAAACACACAGCTATGTATCTCAACGCTATTGACAGTGTTTATTTTTACAAGCCATAAACGTATGAAAACACCGTTGTTGACATCTGCCTTTCAGTATATCCGGGAGGGCTTTTCAAAATAAAAGCACGCCCTGGAAACCTCAATGAGCGACACAGCGAACATGACAAAATATAGTTTGACGTTTATAGTTAAACATATATTTGTCATACGGAGACCTTTCGCTCGGACCGGTCTTGTGCATGACTAAAAAACACTTACGGTGTTTTGCATTTACAGATCCATGAAAATCAACTCTTAGGTGCCCTCTGGTGGACAAACTGTGTTAAAAATTAAGTAAGATGAATCACATCTGGCTTCTCTCTACTGTATTTTCTTGTTATTTACCAGGCATATATATATATATATATAATTTATAACACACCCCTGCCTGTAAGTCAACAGTACTCTACAAAGTAGTATAAAACACCAAATTATTTATTTTGGAAATGTATGTTAATGATTAACAGTTATCCGTATCTGTAGATGTGCAAGAAAGTATAGTTATAGTGAAAACAGTCAAATTGTTTTGTGCCAATGATAACTGTGTTATCTTTGCCTAACGAGTGATGATATATCTTGCTTTCATGCCACACAGGGAGCTGGCAGCGGTGATGACCTGGAAAAAGAGCGAGATAAAGATGAAAAGCATGGTCCGCTGCCTGTCGTTAGTACGAGCTTTTCTCTCATGGAGTCCTGTTCTAACAGCCATCAGGAGATGGGAGTCTCTTTGAAACGAAAAAGGCAAACCACCACAGAAACTGAGATAAGTTCTGCTGATGCCTTGACCAACCTAAGAGATGAGGATGAACTATTCCTGCTCAGCCTCCTGCCCTCACTGAAGAGGCTCACCATTAAAAAAAGGATGGAGGTGCGGATGAAATTCCAGCAGGTACTTTACGCTGCAGAGTTTGAGGACTAAAGGGCTCAACAATAGGCAATAGAAATGTATGATGAATGTAAGAAGCTGTTATTGTATGATCAATGTATAAATCTTCAAGAATTCAGCCTGTAAATAGATTTTTTAACTACTATAATTTTTTTATATTTATTTTTGGATAGCCACTACTATCAAAAATATCAATATGCAGGTCTTTGTAATATATCCAGTGTCACCACAGTTGTCTGTGTGTTAAGAGTTTTGTCTTTTTTCTTTGAAAACAAAGAAAAGCATCTCATCTTGAATTTAATACTCTGTTGAATATTTTGTCCAACGTCATTTATGATTAGGGTTTGCAATAGGGACTTTGGCTGAGTGCTTTGTGTGACCTGGTAACTGAGAGTTATGAAAAATCCAAAAAATGTATTTGAACCTTGGGTCGATTAACTTTTCGATTGAAGGGATTTTCTTTTTATTACAGCTAAACACACAAATGCCACAATTACACATGTTTGTTATTCACGTTTTGACTCTTTGTCTGTCACTGCTCATCCTGCTGTTGTTGCCAGATAAACCACAATGATTGATTACCTGTAGTTCAACAAAATAAGTTCCAGACAACATTTGAAGTAAATGCACCTATAAATACACAATGCAGTTGTTATAGTTATCATGGGGGAGGAGTCACCGCTTGCTTCATTTCCAATCATTTTTGTAAATTATCAATAGCTTTCTGACTTTACATAAATCCTTTATCTTTCTAAAAGGCACCATTTCTACCGTAAAGCAATTTTTTAATGAATAAATCATTTTTGCACCTGAAAAAAAGCTCTCCTCCTGTTATTTTTGCCAGAGTTTTAGATTAGAGTTACAGTCTGGTGAAGTACAGTCAGGTTGTCCTTTGTCCAAAACTCTTTCAAAGATCCTAGGTTGCTCATATTTCAACTGAATAAAAATATACATCTCTATTTTTACATTTTTGGTGCAAACTCTGAAATTAAACAAAGTATATAATTGTACATATTTTCTGATTAAAATGAGCTCATTGGTCAATTTATTTTTCATCATCCACTGGAGTCCATCCTTTGTACCATGTTGGATTATAGGAAAGTATTAGCAACTTGATCTTATATTTCACTGAGAGGACTTTCTGACTGCAGTGATACTATTTCATTGTCTTAGCTGCAAAGTCATTCACTTCCACACACTCAGATAGCTGGTCTGTCTCAGCAAGGACCTCCCTCTCTGTGCAATCCCAGTCATTGATTGGTTGGTAACGACAGGCTGGACCCTCCCCTGTTGCAGAAAGCTCTGTTCAGCAACATGTGTATGTTTTCATTCATGTCTTCATGTATTTCATTCATATGACCTGTGTATTATGCTGATGTGTGTGTGAGCTGTATGTATGAGCCCAAGTCAGAGCCTGCGGCTTTGTTTGTATTTTGCCAACACACTGCCTCCCCTACACCCATCACCTCTCTCCTCTCCTCTCCCCCTCACTGTATTCATCCCCCTACGTGCCTCCTCCCTCTCCTCTCTCTGCTGTGTTACCCCCTAACCCCTCCCCCTCTCCCAGGCTTCCTGCTCTCTTGTCATTGGGTACTGTGTGGGGTGATGGTTGTGGTTTCTGTCGGTGATGTCTCCAGAGCGTGTACCGGCTTACTGCTTCAGGACTGTAGAGAGCCTCAGACGAGTCATTGCCACAGACTCTGCACACTGAACCTGAGCATAGACTTATCCCGTGTTGGACCAGAGCACTGAATGGTGACAAGCTGCAGAAATAAGGATCATCTCTCTTCTTTCTACTGTCTGAGGTGAGATACAATATTTATGTTAAGATAGTCTACAGTACTATAAGGCATGATGGGGTAAAACAAACAACTGGTATAAATACAGTCTATATATACAGTAATTACTACACAGGTTCTTTAATTTTTGTCCTCTACTCCATTAATTTTATTCATCTTTTGCCACTACAGAATCAATATAAATACTATTTTCTTGTTTCCTGCTAAATAAATTAGTCTACTCTCAGCACTGCAGAGTGAAAGGCTGGTTACTACGATGAAACAGCATCACACCCTGATTGGTAAGAAGAGCTTTCAGTGAAGACTATTGATTGGTCACTCTGGCGGTCAGTCATATGGTAGGGCGTGTTCCTACACCAACTAAAATGCTCATCCAGTACAAACATACCACCCTGGACATGGTGTTTAGTAGCATGTTTGTTTAGGTGTGGTTCAGAGTCGAAGGGAGAGATGACAGATGAGACAGCCAGAGTGGAGGAGGAAGGTGGGTGGAGGGCTTAAGGTAGAAAAATGATGGAGAGATAAGCTGTTAAAAAGGCATTGTAATGTTTATTTTGGATGTGAAATCAGATTGAACTCCTGTCTGGGCTGCACGCATAAGATTTTTTCAATTTTTGCTTGCATCGGGAATAAAATATGAAACCAGTTACATTAAATTAAGAGTCTTGTAAGCCTTAGTGATGACGCAGAGCGGTTTGGTGTTACTACTGATGCATTTTTACATGTAGCAAAGTGTCAAATGTAGGTACCCATACAGGAAAATGTATATACAACCTCACAGGCAGACAGTACAGGCACTTGCTTTAAGACAAAAAGGTGACAGGGGGTTCACATCTTTTGATAATGTCTTTCGTGGTGTTGATAGAGAAGCAAACAGGTTGCACATTAAAACAAAAAATATGGGCCAACCTAAATGTCAAAAAAATCCAGGCACAGAAAATGCACACAGATACAGACAAGCTGCGTGTGAGGGGGTAAACAATCAGGTCAACATAGAAGGAAGCATCGAGGCAGCAGCAACTTGAATAACGAATTCTCCGTTGAGTGGCCTGAGAGGCAGTCGCTCAGAGAATCAACACAGGGAGTATACAATCAAGAATCCAGTCAAGAATCCAGTCATATGATCCCTGGTCAGCAGTGAGCTATTAGAGAGAGGGAGAGCACTGCAAACACAGGAAGAAAAGCAGAACAAGAAAAGTGCTCCTAGTAATGTAGTTTACCTCCATGCTCCTCTCTCGCTGTCTGTTATAATGGATCTGGCATTCTTCAGTTGGTGTGGTTGGACGCTTTTGCACTCATATTGTGGTAAGTTGAAGGCCCACTTATGTGCTCCTCATAAGCTGCTTGCAGAAATAAGATAGTAAAAAATGTATGGTCTCATACTATTTTCACATTAAATCAAGATTTATTCTAGCATCGCAGAGTATCTGAGCAAAGAAACCCTTGGAATGTGTTATCTATGATACTGAAATGTCTCATTCTGTGGTGTATGTGTGAGTGGTGTTTGGTTAAATCAGTGAAAACAGATGAGAGGCAAATACGTAACGGTCTGTGATAGAGACTTTAAAAGACACACTACATTTTGAGCCAATGAGGTAGCCTGATAATCACAGATTTTAATGTAATAAGTAATTATACTGGAACCAGGCTGAAAATATGAATGGACAATTGTTTGTCAAGGGTTTCAACGCTGTGTGCCTCTTGGTGAGCTAGCAGTGTCCTTGTTTTGATTGCAGAAGTTATGGTTATTTCTAAGATTTTATTTCTCTGCTGTCTCTATTCTATGTGTCTCTACTGTGTGTCCCAGACTGTCCTGCTCAGCTCAGCAGCAGGCCCAGCACATCCAGAGACTGTAACCAAAACCTGTCTAAGCTGGAACACACCATATGAGAAACAACCAAAACAGTCCATATTGGTTCAGGAGAGAAGGTCATCAGGTTTCTGTGAAGCTGAAAATCTTCAGAGACACCAAACTGGAGCAGGACTCTTCAGAACTCACAGAACTCTTGATTTAATCTCTTTGTAACAAGACGGTGGGCAGAGGAGAGTCCCACTCACCATGTACTCCCCTCAGAGTCTCCACCGCTGGGGAATCACTCACAGTGAGAGTATGGAGCGGTTAGCCTACAGCCAAGGTAAGTTGGCAAGTGCTGTTTGAATTATTGACCCTATCCTTTACATGAGGGCAACTCATGCTGCAAACTGACCTCTTAATAGACTACTTACAAAGACTTATAATATAATTAAGGACAGACCCATACCAACAATAGGTACACATCACTGCACTAAAACACATTAGGTTTAGAAAAGGATTGGTGAACAAAATTAAAACTATCTGCTTACTAGACCAACCAGCTTCCCAACACACTTGTATTAATATGATAATACATTAAGGCAAAATTATCCACTCTGATTTTACACTGAATTTTTAACATATCATATTCAAATAAATCTCCAGTCAATCAGGATAGTGAGGAGTATTAGTCTGGCAAACTTTAGCACCATTCATGATGAGATGAAAGCTGGTCAATTATTCATGTGTTGCTACAACTTGGTTAGGCCTACTAGAAACCCTTGGTACAGTATTTTTCAATTATTTTGATAATTGATTACTAATTAAATTATGTTATTATGTTATTACTTATTAACAAATTAAACTAAGTTGATTCATTCAACTCTTCTATAGTTTTTTTCTGTAAATGTTATCTCCCCAAATGCTTCAATACTACCAGATATGTAATTGTTGAGGACAATACCAAAACCCTTTTAGTTTTTTCTTCTTAAATCAGACAGATTAATCATGTTTAAACAATACATTTTAAAGAAAATTATTTTTAAAAAGTCAGTCTATGAAAAGCAATAATTGTTTGCTATAGTGTTTGCACATGTTAATTAATTTGATTTATTACATCTATAATGTCTACTATTAAAATTACCAGTTATACAGTGGCATAAAAAGAATTGAGATCTTTTACTTGAATAAAAGTAGCAATACCGCATTATGGTTAATGGAAAATGTTACTTAAATCAAAGTTCAGCTGTATTATTAGTGCAACGTAAGAACTATTAATGTTATGTCTTGCATATCATTTTATGTGTACTGCAGACTGGTAGTTTAAACTATAACATTTCATAACATTTTTTAAGTGCTTCATATGTTTTGTATGTAGAACCTAGAATTTTTTGAAACTGTAAGCCATCTGGTAATTGTAACTGTCAAAATATTGTAGGTGAGTAAAAAGTATTTCCCTCTGGATTGCTGCAAAATATAGTACAGGGAGCAGAGGTATTAAAGTAACGTACAAGTATTTGAGATATGTTGACATATTAAGAGTTACATACCACCACTGCAGAAATATTACCGACCTCAGCGGCCTCACACTTGAAAATAGCTGGCTGGGCTGTCTATACACATGCACGTCCGCTCACAGACTCAAGCACGCACGCACACACACAGTACCATCCTTTACCCGCGGGTAGCCGTGCAGTGCTCAGTTCCGGCAACAGGCGGCGCCATGTCCAAAACACAGCAGCTACTAAAATCATTACGTAGTGCTGCCTTTTGTGTGTCTTGTGAGCCTTTTGACACCGCCCCTCCGGAGGGTGCAGCGGCACCGTCAGGAGCCAACAGTCGGTTAGGTCTGCGAGGTATAAACAAATCTGTATAACACCGTGATGTTCGGAAAAGGCTTCTGTCCTGAGGAACAGCTGTCCCCGCCGCCGTCACCGATGTTCACCATGTAGACCGACGTCTCCGGTTCGCAGTCCGGGAACGTTACGACGGTTTTTCACTCTAGCTAGACCTGTCAGTGCTTTGGTCGATGGTATTACAGGTATTTTTTATGCTACGGTTGTCATGATGGTCGCCGGGTGAATTGTACATCAAGCTAACACTTGCTAACAGTTAGCAACCCGTCTGAACCTGGTCGCGCACCGACCAGCACTAGTTATCTGTACTCATTTCAGAGGGACATGAACATGGCATCGCCCGCAGAGCACGACCTGGCTCTGTCTGAAGCGGACAACAGCAAGGAGAAAGCGCAGGTGTTTGGGATTTTGAGGCTGCAAGATGAGAAAACTGGCGGTGGGGATAAAGGTAACAGTAGCAGCACAGTGAGAGGAGGAGGAGGTGGTGGTGGAGGAGGAGATGGGCGATGGCAGGCTCCGATCTTCGCTTTGGCTAGGAAAGCATCCGAGACCATTTCAGGGAGCATTCACGTCCTGCCCAAAGTGTCGGAGCACAGGACGTCTCTGCCCGGGGACTGGGCCGTGCAAGGTAGAGTACTGTCAGGAAGCGTGGGTCTCATGAACGGAGTGGAAACCTGGTTAATAATAACAGAGCTGATTGTTTCAGGGGCTCGTGAGGAAATGTGACCTGTGATTATCAGTCTCTTCACACACTGACGCCCCCCCCCCCGCACAACACAACACAAACCTAGCTAGTACAACTCCTCTCTCTTTTACAAATAACATTTGAGGCCAATTGATTTTTCATAGATCCATGCTGCTCTCATGCTTTCATGGTACATCCTCTTCTATTCATGTAGTTGTGCTTCTGCTGCTGTTAACTGCCTCAAGCATCACATGCCACACTGATGCAAGTGGAAAAGTTGTTCTTTCTTGTTTCCACTGGGGGTTGTCTGTGTTTTGTACATTGTGTGGATTTTGGTGTTGTATGCGTGTTTTTGCTGCTTTGATAATACCGCAGAGTCTGTAACTTTATAAAATGTTCCAATGGAGCCTCACAATTTGACTCCATCAAAGACTGACTCACAATCCAAAAACCCAAATATACTAAATTATTATGACAATTGAAAAACCAGAGAAAAGCTGCAAATATTCACATTTACAAGCTGGGAAAAGCAAAAGAATAGTATTTCTGCTTAACATGTGAATCACATTATCAGTTGATTATTGTAACAGTTGATGATTAGTTTTCTGTCAATCAACACCTTCTGCCATTTTAACAGAGCTCTTGGCTCTTTGCTCTGTTTTTCTGTTAGTGTGCCCATTAGAGATTAGTTGTCAATCATCACTCAATTTTGCAGCTCTGAATCATTATAAACATGTGACAGTTGTTTATCCATTCAGTGCAACAAAGCAATAGTTGATTGTCCCAATTGTTGTCCATTTTCTTTTAACAATAACACAGGAAATTATTTTTGGAAATTGACCTAAGAGGACGATTTAAAAAACTCATAGGTGCATTACAATTTGATTCAACATCACCGAATCCTCAGAGTTTGATGATCTGTAATAGAAGTCACATGGTGACACAGATTTGTTTATGAAGTCAAAGGGTTACTGTATCCTCAGTATCTTCAGGGTTCATTCATGGTCCCAGCTCTGTTGATCTGACAGTGTTTTTGCCTGTTGGCCAACCCGCTAAAGCAATTAAAGCTCTTGATGGTGCTAGGCAACATCTCTGTACATTTTCACCTGACATTATTCTGCCCTGTTCTGCTGTTGGCAACACATTAACCTATAATTTCAAAGCAGCCCTCTGTGAGATGTTGAAAGTTCAGGCACTGGATTTTTTTCTTTAAAGGAAACCTTAAATACCTTGTGTTTTTGTCTGTTAACTGCATTTTTGGCATAGTGGCACATTGCTATACTTTTATTATCATCTTATGTCAGCTACAAAAAAGGTCATTATCTTTTATTTTAGGATTATACGTCAAACCAGTGTGGGTATTGAGTACATTTCTAAGCTAATTTATAATTTCTAGGTTTGAGAGAGTTGTCATGCATTTATTATTGAAATTTTGATCTGTTATGGTGATGGACTCTTTCTCCTCTTGTTGGATCAGTTGCCCCATGGGACTGCACTGACCTTACACAGAAATGTAAATTTGTATTCTGTGTTTGGGATGGATTCTGCCTTCAGAGCACCTACATGACATTTACTGCACTTCTCCATAGTAATCATGTTCCTGGTAACCAGTTTTAACTTGGCTGACTCAGTTGTCAATTCCTCAAATAGAAATGTTTAAGACAGTCAATTTAAAGGCCAATGTGGTATTTTTTAGTTTATTACACATTAATCAGTTAATAGTTGATCTGTGACTTGTGATCTGCAGCCCTGCGAGACCCTATGGCCATGGAGCGAGCCAACCTGCTAAACATGGCCAAGCTGAGTATTAAAGGGCTAATCGAGTCGGCCCTGAGCTTTGGACGGACACTGGACTCGGACTACCCACCCCTCCAGCAGTTCTTTGTTGTCATGGAGCACTGCCTCAAACACGGCCTCAGAGGTAAGAGGGAGAGGGACGTTTTATGTCATGTCAGGTGTGGGTGCTCTTGTGGCTACATCCCAGCTAACTAAATTAGATGTCTTAGCTACACAATTTTGCTTGTGTGGTGCCTTCCTCATAAAAGATGTCATTCCTAGATTTTCATATGCTGGTCTGCAACTCTCTCTTCCTGTTTCTCTCTCCAGTGAAGAAGTCCTTCCTGGGCTTTAATAAGTCTCTATGGGGTCCTCTGGAGCTGGTAGAGAAACTGTGTCCTGAAGCAGCTGAGATCTCAGTTTCTGTACGAGACCTACCTGGGCTTAAGTAAGAAGTTACATTACGTGCACAAATGGCTAATATTGTGCTGGAGAAACATGAAACACAATGCAAACACACACACACAAACATGCAACAGTAAAGCGAGACTGTGACCTGAGCCAGAGCAGGGAAACACCTGAGTGTCGTTTACTTTCACTTCAGCTTTCAACTCAGTGCTACCTCACTTCTTTGTTACTGTTCCCTCACTTATCTATATTTCTATTCTCTTTTTGTTGCTGTCAGAGCCAGTACACATATTCCTGAAATCATTCAAACTGTAGAGTAAAAACCTTTCGTAGTTTTAATAGTGGGGTTATTGATGATGGTTATAAAATATAAACTTTAAAAACCATGCATTTATATTCAAGCAGTATCCTCTAGTGGCTACAGTAAGCAGATTCTTGCTTACTCTCATTCATTCATATGTATTTCACATGTGTTTTGCACTTAATAGCAAAGATTACAGCCAGGAAATCAAGTTAATACTCAGGTCTTGTCAGATGCCAAGAAATGGGGAACAGATGTGCTGTTTTAGATGGAGAACCAAGTTCTGTTTCCTTTGGCGGTGCTGAGTCAGACAAACAGACACGAAACAGAGCAGCATTTTTGCAACACCAAGTATTGACCTAAGGGTTAGACACAGGACATTGAAAAATAACACATAAGCAAAATAAAATCTAGTATAGTCTGACTGAATTCTTGAAAAGAAGGAATACATATTTAGATGATCGAGTGTAACTGTGGACTGCAGCAAACATTCAGGGACACAAGAAGTACCCAATTTGATCCAAACAACAAAATAAAAAATGTAAGATGTAAACATACTGTGTGTGTATATCTGTGTTTTCTAGGACTCCGTTAGGCCGGGCCAGAGCATGGTTGCGCCTGGCTCTCATGCAGAAACGGCTGGCCGACTACCTGCGACTCCTTATCACCAGGAAAGATCTGCTAAGGTACACACGCGTATGCACACGACTACACACACAGAAGATGCTCTGTAGCAATAGATATATCTGACTTATTGTGAAAAATCCACCTTTGAAATGGACCTTTTAGATAACTAATAAGCTGTAAAAACTGAATCGGACGAGTACTCAATTCACAGCCCTTCATTAGCCCTTCAAGGTTTACTTACTAAATAGCTTTTATTATAGCTACCTTCAGTATTTGATGTGTCGCATTTTCACAGTGATTTCTATGAGAATTCAGCGCTGATGCTGGAGGAGGAGGGAGCGGTGATCGTGGGCCTGCTGGTGGGCCTGAACGTCATCGATGCTAACCTGTGTGTCAAAGGCGAGGACCTGGACTCTCAGGTAACCGCTGCTCTGAGAATTCAGACTAGATTCAGACTATTTGACTAAACAAATAGATTCAGACTATTTGACTAAACAAATGCTACTTTTTTAGCAGACATTCATATGTAGTCTTAAAGTGAGTGCATGGTCTCACTTCCTGTGCCTATGGCTTCATTGACTGAGATTAACCGGTTTCTTTACAGTGACTCTTGTTTGGGGAAGCAGAAAAATAGATAACAATTGTCTGTTTCGTTATCTGTGCATCTGGCAGATGGAGAACAGACACTGTGGTGTCATGTTTCTACTCCACAGGGGGAAACTTTGTCCTGAGCGTATACACATTTACTCAACAATACAAACACCCTGCATACACCTTTCACACTAACTGAGACACTTTTAACGTCAGGAAACTTTGCTGAGGTTTTATGATCCCTAGGTGAGCTGTTATACATGTTACCACACAAACGTGGTACCTTTAGTGGCAGATGTAAAGGAGCTCTGGTTTTATCATTGAAATCGAGCTGTTAAAATAAAACAAGTTGAACTAAGCAGCTACATGATTTTTAAACATCTATAATTCTTGCCAATTTCCTGGTGTTTTGCAACTACTGAAAGGATGACTCATTACAACAAATGAATGGTTATGTAATCATTGCTTTTCAGAATATATTTCCTGTTGAGTGATATTGATGTATTTGTTTGTTTGTTTTATCTGAGGTCGGGGTGATTGATTTCTCCATGTATTTGAAGAATGACATTGACGATTACAGGAGTGAAGAGAGGTACAATCCTTTTATTGCCCCCCCGCCCCACTTCATTTAATACACTGTGTCTCTAAGGTTTCCCAAATCTAATGCAGAGCTCTGTTTTATGTCTGTTTCCATGGCAACAGGAATAGCCAGATAGCATCCATCTTGGATCAGAAGAACTATGTGGAGGAACTGAACCGACAACTCAAGTAAGTTGGACGGGTTTTTTGGTTGTTGTTTGTTTTACTGGAAACTGAGCAGTCCACAGGGTTTTTCCCAAACTCCCTTGAGGTGCTGATGCAATAAACCTGAAGGAAGCTTAAGGAAATTATAAGGAATGCAGGTTCCTTGCTTAAAATGTGCATTTCATAGCTAATCAGTAAGATATTGGCAGTAAATTTTACTTCATATTTCACTTTACATCTGTTGACTCTCTGATGTCCTGGTGTCTCCTTTAAGTTAAGCTTAATGAATCTTTCTTGAGAATCTGCAATTCTGACAGAGCTAAAAATCAAACCTCTGATGTGTGACATGAATTTGTGGTTTAAATCCTGTATAAGCTGTTTTTTTTGACCATCAGCTAAGCTAACCATGACATTACCACATTGGTGCTGTGTCTTTTAAGATTTAGGTCAGTAGTAAAACAGTTTAGTCCTCCAAACATGTGAATGTTATGAAACCTCAGGAACAGCACATATAAGTCACAGTAACATGTTTTATACCTCAGCTGTGACTTGTTACACAACTGCTATAAAGACACCTGATTATAGCAGATCTTACTGAATAAGTTCTGTTTGTGTTTCTTTGTGTGTTCGTATGTCCAGCTCAACAGTTCATGGTCTTCAGGGCAGAGTGGACTCTTTAGAGAAATCCAACTCGAAACTCATAGAGGAGGTGAGCCCTACTCTCAGGGTTAGAATTTAATTTGGATCCACCTGTTTTGTCTGCTTCATTGAGGAGCTAATGTCTGTTAAGTCATCACAGAATATGATACGGTCAATTAGCTAAATACTGTACGTTTGGATGAAGAAGCAGCATCAGTGTAAGCATCAGTGTTGTCAAACTCCCCTTGGTATTCAACTGAATAATTTTGTGTTTGCAGTTAGCCATAGCCAAGAACAACATCATCAAACTGCAGGAAGAAAACCAGCAGCTGAGGAGTGATAACAGCCTTATTCTGCTGAAAGCACAACAACAATTAGAGGTATGCAGTCGCAAGCATAAAAATTACAAAAACATACCATAACACGTAAAATATCTAACAATTTTACCAGCTTTGACTACTAACACATTAAACTTAAGCTTGATATAGTTGACATGTTGTCCCTGTTGACATTGTCCATCTAGGTAACCCAGGGTGATGTGAACGTTGAGAGAGACACGTACAAACAGTCACGTCAGGGTTTGGATGAAATGTACAATGAGGCTCGAAGGCAACTGAAGGAGGAGTGCCAGCTCAGACAGGTCAGTCAGCCATGGCTTGTGTATGTATGTGTGTGTTTGTATAATATCAATGGTGTCCTATATTTTACATACATGTATGTGTTTTTATTTTTAGGATGTGGAGAATGAGCTGGTAGTCCAGGTGTCGATGAAACAGGAAATGGAGCTAGCCATGAAACTTCTCGAGAAAGACATTCATGAAAAACAGGTCAGCATATAGTCTGTCTTTTGACCACTGAGGAGGTCAAGATACGTGAGTTCAAATGTGACTTGCATACAATGGGAATTGTTAATGGTTTAATCTATGCAAATAATGTGGAAACTGACAAAAAGGGAACCTTTTTCAGAGACGCATTGGGAAACAAACAGTTAGGATGAAGAACCTAAGAATGATGTAGCCGCTCTACAGACATGATGTCTTCATAGTGAGGGAGCGCATATTAACAAGCCCTTTGTGGGACACAGAATAAAAATAAAGCCAAACATTTGCTCACATTGAGCAGCCATGTCTTGCCAGTTCTTGCGCCCATCTGTCTGGCAGTCTTGCCACTGTCAGGCCTCTCACCACCAACCTGTGAACTCTGCTACATAAACACCACCAGCTGACATTTGTAGCCAAGCTGTGAGATACAGCAGCTGCCATGGCAGCAGCATCATTGCAGCTTCAGGGATCATTACAAGCAACATCAAGTGAATCAGCTGACAGGCTGGAGAATCATGTCAGCATCAGAGTTGCACAGGACCACAGGTTGTGTGACACAGGAATATCATATATGTGACACGCTTACAGGTAGCCTATATTCGTGTTAGTCATATTCATGTGGATGTACTATGTCACATTTTGACACAAATTGGCAAGTAAGTTCATTTGAATGTAGTCCTAAATAAATTCAATGGATATGTGATTGTGTAGATGAATAAAAATGAACAATAAAGTCCTGAAATCAGTAAAGTTATCACAATGGAATGAATGAAAAAATAATGAAACAAGCAAATGCTAAATTATATTGAAACTGCTGTTGGAAACTAGATGCAGCTGCTGCAGGATCAGTGTGTTTTCTTATCAACAGGACACACTGATCGGACTGAGGCATCAACTGGATGAAGTCAAAGCCATCAATGTAGAAATGTACCAGAAGATGCAGGTACAAATACACACAAAAAACACTCATTATTATCTGGTTACACTCTTCCTCTTATTCAAAACACTGTAATTGTTACTACTACTGTTAACAGCCAGTATCTCTCCATTTAATAGTCGTCTGATGATGAGATGAAGAAGAAGAACAACATGATTAGTCGTCTGGAGGAGAAAACCAATCAGATCACTGCCACCATGAAGCAGCTGGAGCAAAGGTGAGATACACTGCCTGTTAGGCACACAAACACTGAGCAAAACAGGAAAAACACTTTGTTGAATGTGCCTACTCAGTCCTTTCTTCAGTCTAAACCATGAGCTTGGCTTCAAGGCTGTTCTTTGATTCGAAAGTAAAAATATTTAATCCTCTTTTTACAAAGTAGGAAAAACATTCTGGACCAGGAAAGGGGATACTGTTGTAATGTAGTTTGGATAATTACTTAAAAATGCATATTTTTAAACTTTTAAACTGGTTTAGTTTGAAGCTACACAGAAGACAGTGGAGAAAGCACTGGGAAAAAACGATTTAAGCCTTCTTCCTCTACACTGTTTCAGGGTTTCCCCTGGGAAATGAATCTTCTTACCTGACTTGTTTCTATTCTATGTGTCTTTGCAAACACAAAATGTGTTTACTTAATACTTAAATTGAAATATGATGAGGTTTTTACCTGACATTGCAACATGTGATGGGATTAATAAGTCTCTGACATTAACTGACCTCTTGTGTGATCTTCCTTAACTTTTTTTTTAAAAATAGTAATGTATTAATTAATTGTGATGTAAGCAATGCCCTGAATTTAGTGGAGCTGACCCACAACTTTTTTTGAAATGGCAAATAGACACCAGTGCCTGTTAAAAGACGAAGTCTACAGTTGGAACCAACACTGGACACTGTTATGTCCAGCAATCAAAATCAATAACTTTCCTGTTTTAGTTGTGAATTTTTGCATGAAACAAGCGTTACCAGATTCTGAGATACAAAGAGCTTTTTACTTGACAGAGAATATGGGTTTGCAGATTCAATTTTAGATGAGGTCCACCTCCACTTACATCATAACATCATAAAAAATGATACACCTCTTTGAGATAAAACATTTATCCAATCATTAATTTAAACAATTTTCTTGGGGAAACCCTGCATTCTTAATTTATTGTGTCTAATAAATGACACTGCTGATATTTTCATGCATGCTTAGTTCTCTTGTTTACTGTGGCGCCATATCTTAATTAGTCATTCTGAGATGTGTTGCTTATTGATGTGTTACAATGCCTCCTCACCCTGTCAACCAGTCAACACGGTCCATCCCTTCCCTCCCCTCTCCCATTGGTTTAAATCTGTTCCATCTTATTTGTGATTGGTTGTGAATGTTTTTTGCTTCTCTGGAGGTTTACACAGGCTGGCAGGACACAGACCCCGGTTACACTTGTTATTTTCAGCGCAAGTTTTGTGTCTTGCTCAAAACTAAAATGAGGAAGTTGAAAATGTTCTAATCAGAGGTGCTGTTTTAATATCTAATTGTTTACCAGTTAATTTGAGATAAACAGATCTACAGTAGAGAGACCAAAATAGCAAGAAGAAGTGCTTTCCAGGCTTAAATATCCTATTCTGATAGTATAGTTCTGTGCACACTTCACTTGAAATTTAATTTTTTTTGCTCTAGTTGTATTCATCTGTCAGCATTATCTTTCCCTACTCCTCCTCCCCACCTCTTCTCATTACACATGTGCTTTATGTGGAGGGAAATATATCCAGACTGAAGAAATCTGATGACAGTCTGAATGTGGCAGCCTGGAATCAGATTTTGGTGTTTTAATGACTTTTATTCACACTGATTGCTGTGCCTGTGATGTTAAAAGTCACTTAAAGTGTTCGGTGTAACCGGGGCCACTTAGGATACTGATGTATTGACATCGTCTCTTCCTTCCTTCCTTCCTTCCTTTCCTCTTTCTTTCCTCCCTTCTGTTTGTCTCATTTTATACCATCCATCCAATCATCCATCCATCCATTTTGCTCCCTTGAAACCTCCATGTGTCATTTTATCCCCTGATTTTATCCCTGCTCCTCTGTGCAGTGATAAGGACCTGCTCAGTCAGACCAGAACGCTTGCTATGTCATTTGTTAAGTGTGCTAGCACAGACACAGAGCACCAGTACAAGCTAGTCAAGGACATCTCCTTCTGAGGAAAAACATGCGTAGATGGTCGCACATGCACACACTCTATTGCTTATGACTGAATGAATAAATGGACTTTACTTAAAGGAACATTCCTGTTTTTTTTTTTTTGCACACAATATTCAGATGTTTTTTCTGGCCTAAGAGCAGCCGCAGAGTCAGGTGAAACTGGACTGCACAATTTTGTGCTTCAATTACTAAATGATGTTAATCATCAGCACAGTTTGGGGATTTATAGTTCACTGCACTGTTTCAGGACCTTTACTTAATTCCTCCTCAAACAACCTTGCAAGGTTTGTACTAAACAAAGACACGTCTCCTCTGAATGTCCAGGTTTATCTGCTCAGACAACTGTGTGAATATGACATCCATTATTCTTTAATAGATGCAGAAGAAACATTTCAAATTTGTCAAACACTAGCTATTTGCTAACATGTAGGGCTGTGCGCACGCACACAGACACACACACACACACACACACACACACACACACACACAATCAACAGACACTTACATATGCTAGTACTTTGCTTCTTCCTGTCTCCAGTAGTCAGTTTATATGCAGTAACACTGACATTAAGATAGTTCAGACTCTCAGATTTATTCACAGGGTCATTAATATTTGCATCGAGTTAGAATGAGTATAGTGGACTTTCCGTTCGTATCACAGCTACTGAGTGGTGTTATTTGGTAATGCCCAGAGCCACGAGTCTACAGAGTTGAGTCACTGTAGCATTTATGGACTGTACAAAAAATACCGGCATGGGTAGGGGAGGTAAACATGTTTCCTTTTTTTTACAAAGGTCTAAATTATGACTAGGAAAAAAAAACCCAGACAAACACAGCTGCCTGCGCTTCATCACAGTCAGTCTGCTGCATTTGCAACACGTTTAGTCAGACAGGAGTTTGCCTGTGCAACCTCCTGCTTTTAATTTGCTGCCAGTTGTTCTGCATGTGCTGCACCTCCTGACCTGCTTCTGACTGGCTGTGATGACCCGCGCTGTGTCTGAAATCAGTACCTTGCTCCCCATTTTCTTTATATTACACACTCAGTAGTTCTAGTAAGCAGTAAATTGAAATTTTAGTCACTTATAAACAATTAAGACATTATAAAATATCTCAATTAAATTTGCAAGATTGCGTGCAGAAGAAAGAACACATATTTACTTTGTTTCATTGTTGGAATTTATTCACTACACTATTTAGTGGATTTTACACACACATAATGCACCCCACATCAAAAAGTAGTGATTTCAGACACTGCTTGTCATCGTCTGCTCTTCATACCCCTGAAGAGTTGCCTAAACTGATAGTTTAAAGTTGTAAGTTTTAGCAGATGTAAACAGCTCAGTGGGACCAACAGCTTCAGCTCAATTCGTGTGCTTTCGCTTCAGCAGAACAGACAGAACTGACCCAAGTGTAAAGTACTGTAGTTACACAGCTGTAAACCTCTGCAGCTTTTGCCAAGGGAATGTGAATGTGTTGTTCTGTCTTGTCTTGGCATATTTATTGACTTTTGTGATAGATCAGAAAGTAATCATTCTACCTATTCTAACTCCACATTCATAGTACTGTAACCTCTCTCAATTTGTAGATGAATAATCACTCAGTACAGCTGTTGAAGACTCACAACTACTGTCTTTTACCACCGTGATCAATAAAGTTAGATGTTTTGAAAGTGTTGGGTGTGGTTTGAGTTTTTAGTCATGTTTGGATTGCTCTCAACGGATGGAAACTGAAACACTTATGTGGTTTAAAGCATTAATAAAGCTCTAAGTTAACAGTTGCAGTAAGTCAGGGTGTGCATTATCCCCCATCAAGTTGTGCAAGTTTCTCAGGTTGCTCAACAAGCACCAGAACTTCATTAAAATCTTCATATCCTGAAAATATGCCATTAAGTTTCCTCTTTGTGCAATATTATGACTGTAAACTCTGGCTTATTTTGAGCATGTAAGGTGCAGGGGTGCTACTGCATTCTGAGTGTGCTGAGATGCTGCATTCAGTTAGCTATCCTCTTTTTCCTTGTCCATTCAGTTGCTTTAAAGCAGTTTTATCCCCATTGTTTCATCATGCATCTTTATTTTGACTCATCACCCTTTTGCATTCCTTACTGTTTTGTTTTTAACTCTACAACTCTCGCTGCACTCCTTGAGTTTTGCCCTCTGGTGTTGTAACAGTGCAGATTACAATGCCAACACCCCTTATTTATCCTCAGCCATCCCACCTTTTTGTTCTCACCCAGAAACCTCAGCCCCAAACCTCCCTTTTTACCCATCTTCCCCTGTTTCCCCCCTCAACCCCACCCCAATTTTTTCTCTCCATGGTCCTGAGTTTGTCCCTGGTTATAATGGTGCAGATTACAGGAGGCAGAGAGGCACCGCACCTTGGCCGAGGAGGGAACCAGACGCTTCAAGTTGGACTTTGCCAACAAGGCTGACAGCCTACAGCGGCAGATTGAACACAGAGAAAGGCAACTGTAAGCAAAACCCCATTCAGAGACAAACTGAACATACTATTCATAACGTAAGCTGTGAGGCAAGGTAAGCCAGCTGGTGTCAAGACTTTTTGCCTATTTAATCAGTCCTACTACACTTGGTTTGTGAGGTAGGGTTGATTAAATAGGCAAAAAAACCCAAAACAAGTCAAATCAGTTAAAAGCATTCCACATCTGTATAAGCTGTTTATGTAATTAATCAGGAAACAGTAGACCTCCATGTACACAGTTGTTTGTAATTTGAAAATGCATCAAGTTTAAAACATGTACTGTTTGTGTTGTGTGTATCTGTCTATAGCCAGCAGCTGGAGACAGACCTTAAGATAGAGAGAGAGTGGAGGCAGACGTTACAAAGTGACCTAGACAGAGAGCGGGACACAGTGGCTCAGCTCAGCACAGAGGCACTGCAGATCAATGGACTAAAAAAGGTAAAAACAGGAAGAAAATTAAATGTACCATGTATATGATATGCTATAGTGCTGTTTATAACTTTGTTTGAGTGTGTGTATTTGTAACTCCTCATTTGTAGAATAGGGTTTAATTTGATCTGATCTGATGCATGTCCTCATTTGTATGTGTGTCTTATTGTTTTTCCAGGAGTTCCATCGTCTACAGGATGAAAACATTCAGTTAAAGAGCATCTGTGAGGACCAAGAACAAGCTCTGGAGGAACTAGGCTCTAAACTAAGCGAGTATGTATATAAAATGTCCACACCGAAACCTAAAATGCTTACAGCAAAACATGTATTCAAATGTGCTGTTGTATTTAAATGGCAGTGTAGCTGTTTTCCTCATCACATGACAAATTCCTGTTATCATACCAGACTTTTGACATGGCTTTGCTCATTTACAACACACCACATCTAATTTACATTCTTGCAAACAAGTTACATTTTACGGTCCCTGAGGAAGCTAAACAAGCTAGTGAAACCCTCCTTAACAAAACCAAATAGAAAATCTATTATTATTATGTATTATTGTTATTATGTTTTTCATTTCATTTCCTCTGCATTATCCTATTCTTTTTATTATTAGATCCAAAATGAAGATTGAGGACATCAAAGAAGCCAACAAAGCTCTCCAGGTAGAGTAACATTGAGTTACAGAGGTAGAAATAGCACCCAAACCCTCTCTATTAAGATGTTAAGTTTCGTAAGATATTAGTGAAAGCAGTCCATGATTGATTGCCTGTTACTCGATTTGTGAAGTGAAGTATTTTGTTTTATGTATATAATAACAACAACAATCGTAAGCAGCAAAGTCTGAATGAAACATCATGTTATTTCAGGGGGGTCAGGTTTGGTTGAAGGACAAGGAAGCCAGCCACTGCAAGCTGTGTGAGAAGGAGTTCTCCATTTCAAGGCGGAAGGTCAGTTGTCAGCTGATGTGGAAAAAAAGGTGGACCTTTAATCCAAACACAACAAGATGCAGGTAATGTTGTTCTTACTCTTTCTTTCTCTTCCCAGCACCACTGCAGGAACTGTGGAGAGATTTTCTGTAACAGCTGCTCTGACAATGAGCTCCCCCTGCCTGCCTCCCCGAAACCAGTCAGAGTCTGTGACACCTGCCACGCTCTGCTCCTCCAGCGATGCTCTTCCAACCCAACGTGAACGAGCCTCAGGCTGCCATCAAGACTGCTTCAAACAATCTGAACTCAGACTCGCTCCAGTCCTCTGTAAGATCTCCCAACTTCTCACAACAGTGTGCGCTGCTACAAATGGAGCACGTGCATGAACATTGAGTATGTCTGATTTATCCTAATTTATTGTTTGACAAATCCCTCACAGACAAATGGGGCAGGGACCTCTGCATCGTTGTGATGCCTCTGTTTCATGTCACTAATTTCTAAGCAAATGTTCTACAGTACAAAACATTAAAACATCTTCTCTTCAATCAGTCAGTTATCAGATACAGATGGGAACTATCACTGCAGCCAACAAGTCTGAATTGGTCTGCTTTAAAATCATTAACAATCACAACTTTCGTCAAGTTCAAGAATCTTTAATATGTATTAATTATGCACATGTAAGAAGTTAATTTAGATATTAATTGCCTTGACAGATGTGGAACTTTTTTTGTAGTTTCCTGCAATCCAGGTGTTGCACAGGCCAGGCTTAGAGAGTGACGACTCTAAACAGGTGTCGACATACTGAGGTGACCAACAGCCCTGCTGCTGATCTCCAGCTCAGCTTTTGGTAAATTCCACTGCAAACTTTAGTTAGGGGGAAAGCGCTCGAGTCTACAGTGAGCTGAAAGTGAAATTGCACTGTGATGAGCACTGCTGCAGCTAAATGCAGATGTATTTAAAAACAAACCTCCAGTGTTATGTAGTACAGCATCTTGAAAGTGTATAGCCAAACACATGAGATTATGTCATTTATACATACAGTATAGTGGCCTTGTTACTGTTGTTCCTGATTCCAGAGCACCCTCCTTTTGAGGTGTAATGAAATGAACACAAAGTGTAAGCCAGCATTTACACAGGCACAACAGATTAAATTAAACAGATTGAAGTACTGTACCTCCTAACCTTCAGGATGGATGTCTTAGCAGACATTGTGTGGTAACAGATGCGCGTGATCGGCTACAAGCTCTGTCACAGTGTGTGAGAAAGATACTACTGTGACATCATTTAGGGAGCACAACAGGTGTCCTGCACAATGTGCTATGCCACCAAATTTTTGTTTATGCTGTTCTTGCACAGAAGTGGCATGTGAAAGAACTTTTCCACCCCGACATACTTTCAGCTTGACAGTTAAAATCCAACTTGTCAAGATACTGAACTAAAATATAAACTGGTTATATTCCTGTTTAGTCAGCTGTGACCACAATGTGCCACAAAATAAAACTATTCTCCGTGGCTTCTTTAAATGCTGTCGTTTCACACGAGCAACATAGTAATATATTTTGCTACTGCCATCTCTTGAAAATGAAGAATCGGTACAGATTGAAAACAGCCTGGTCCTCAGGATATTTGATTTGCAGTGAGACAAAGACTTTTCTGCAAAGTATTCACAGGAATATTCACAGCTCCAGGCAGATTCTGCTGTGCTGACACTATGACTAGACTAGTTCCCTGTGGGGCCGTAGCTTTAAAAGGAACTGAAAATCTGTTTTTTTTATTTTTCTGTGTTGGTGTCATTTGCGCCTGTGTAAATGCAACAAGTCTTACATATTTATGCTTCTCATGTTGCCAAAATGAGCTCTGTATGTCTACAGAGAGGGTGTCTGTAGGGGTAATCTAAAATAAAATGTCTTAAAGTAGCAACACTAGCCCATACTAGCCAAGCAGGCAGCCAAAATTAAAGGCACATTTCACTGCTTGTTGAAGACACTAATGCAGTGGATGGTGCTGAAAGGACCAAGGAGAGAGAGATGCTGTCATCTCTGGTGACAGATTTCAGTGAGTATCAGTCTAACTGGCTCTACTGTTGATGACCCACTGACAGCTAGCTGACAGCAGGACCACTTCTGATTAGGTAGTGGCTGTTGAGAACAGTGTTACACACTTCTTACAACTTAGCCACAAATATGTTGGAACATTTGCCAATCCTATATTTCCTATAAATATAGATCAATTCAACAGTATTTATATTTGATTTTGAGTTTTATGCACAATGATTTTTACTTTCAGAAGTCCAGGGAACTTGTTTGAGCTTTCACTTGAAGTTAGTTGTGCAGATGGACATGTTGTTAAAGAAGAACCACATTTTACTGCTGCTCCATTCCTAAAGGGGGAAAGTTTTAAACTCTAAACCTTATTTGCTCATAAAAAAAAGACAAAAACAAGATTGAGATGTGTTTGTGATGTCAAACTAACAGTGATTGTATAAAGTACACAATCTTCAGTGACGGGTTATGATACGACTTCCACTGCACATTCTGGTTTTGTATTTAAATACAATGTTTACAACCTCTGACTTCAAGAACTGGAAGTATTCATTCCCACGAAGAGATAAAAGAGGCCCAGGTTCAGTTCAAGAGTTTTTCTTGTTTCGGATATTTTAAAAACTCACCAATTCATCATATCATCCTTATTAAGCACTAGAGACAAACGTCTCTGAACTGCACCTGGACCTGAAACCTTTTTGTACAGAATCTCCCAGCTTTCAATGGGACATGTACAGTGTTGATACCGCTGATTATTGTATATACATAATGTTGATAATCACTGTGGCCCTGTAGTTTACTAAATCCTGCCAGTTTAATATTAACTCTGTTGCCAACAACATGTTGCCTTGACTGTGTAGCAGTTTCTGATTAAAAGTTACAAACAGAATCTTTGTTTACCATCTTTTTAACGTAAACACTGAAATTTTCACTGTTGCACTGTTGGATCTACTTCCTGTGTTCCCAAGAAGTCAGCAAAGCTTGATTTTGTTTATTCATTCTTGGTTATGAGAAGAGTTTAATTTAATTTCCTTTTTCAATCCTGGTTAATTTAAACCATGACAACCACGAAATGACAAAGACGTCTTAATAAGTGATGCCAGAGTCAGGGAGACAGAATTAAATATAAAATTTATTAGGCAAAATGTACAACAGCTGCATAAGCTATCTTACAGCTCAAATATAGAGACTTTATTTTACTTCCACTCTTTGAGAGTGGAATATAATATTCAACTTGGTTTTAAATTCTGTAATGAACTGTGAAAACATTCATAAAAAACACACTGGCTCACATTTATCAAATTCTTCAAAGCAGGAAAGCTAATGTGAAGTCAGGTTTGAATCGGTGTATTGCACAAAGGTCAAATGTTTGGCTGAAAATAAGTTTAAACCAGAATGTTTGAAAAAAAATTAAAAATTTAGTAAAATCTGAAGTTCTTACCAAAATAGCTGTTTGTTATGTTTTGATGTTGCTCCTCACTACTCGTTCATGTGAACACGTCATCAACATCAAAGTTACCATGCTCAGTTTAAACAGTGCAGTGAGAATCATAATTATTTATCATCCAGTCCCACAGCTGTTAATCGCTGCCTCTGTGCTGCTTTTACACTGACTACATGTCCTGCCAACACTGAGATGTGAAACAAGACAACATGCAACACAATCATCTCTTTCATTGTCATTTAAAACACTGGAAAAATAAACTGGTGTTTACTTTCTCTTTATCAGAACACCAGAAAAAAAGACTTTTCACGTGAAGCGTGAAAAACTATATTACAATACAAATAGCCAATTGTTTAAAAATAAAAAAAAAGATTAAACATCAAATTTCCACAGTGACCTACACCAGCTCCAACATTTGAATATTAACAAGTTGTTTTGTTCTTCATGTGCATTTAGGAATGCTTGTTATGTTCATATCTGGTTTCTGATGTGAAGTTTTAATACAAACTCATAATAAAGAGAGCAGCTGTTACAGAACGAATGAGTTACTTCAGATCAGCTCTCCTGCTTGGAAACTGAACAAGTAAATGTGGCCTACGGAGACGGGAGACAAACGTCAGGGTGGATTGGAAGAGTGGGATGACATCATCAGTATGCACCTCGTAGTCCACTGCTCCGTGAGCCTCCACCCCCTCCTGAGTTACCGTAGTAACCACCGCCACCACCACGACCTGAAAGGATTTTGAAAAGAAAGAACGGTGTAAAAAAGATGAAATAATTTCTCACGACTGTGAGTGAAACTACTAGACAGACGACCTTACAGCCAGTTTTTACTTCCCAAACATCCAGAAGACCAATGACTGCACTCATGTCAGAGTTGTGTAAATTTATCACAAAAGTGAAAATAAGCTCACTCATTTCAGCTGCTCCGCTGGCTGTTGAGTTCAGAAACAGCTCAATATAGCGATGCTCTGTGGAGAAAACATGAATCCATTACTCATGTCGAAGAACCTGTATTTCCTCTGCTGGTGAATTTAAATCAGTCCACAAAGTTACTATTATTATTAAGCTATTAATGTTATTATTACTATGTTGTTTCAATGGTCTTTAAAAATGAATTCCAACATTAAAACCTGGCAGCTTATCTTGTGAGCTTGTGCATTTGTGCTGTTATTCTGCTGCAGATATAACCAGTGCACTCCTCTGCTCAACAAGTAGGTTTGTGTCATGAGCATAGCGTGACACAGCATGAAAATTTGGTGTCACAAGATCCAACACAAGCACAGACGAGCTGGGGAAGATAAAGAGAGGAGGACGTACGCATGTGGTTCTTGTCTTTGGACATGGCCGCCACAGCGTCTTCATGGGAGCGAAACTCCACATCTGCTTCTCCAGTCGACTTGCCGTTAGGAGCCACGTCAATGTGGACCCTCAGGGGATTCAATGGAGAGAAGAACTACACACACACACACACACACACACACACACACACACACACACACACACACACACACACACACACACACACACAAACAGAAAGATGGACAGGTATAAATATAAACACATCAACGTGCAGACTCATAGACAAATCCAGTCAATCTGTAATGAAGTTGTTTTTTTTCCATGACTATCAGCTTTCAGTCTCTTTCAAACAGTAGTTATTAGGCCTCCTGAGCAACCCACTGTCACAATGATCTAACTTTAATTGTGTTAATTGTCTTCTGACAGCTGGCAATAAATTAAATAACTTATAATTTTAAAAATGTCTTTATACCTTCTGAGCCCTTTTAGGGAATCTGAATTCAGTGTTTTTAAGGACCTACACTACCATAGATACCTATACAGACACCTATAGATAGAGGCCTATTGTGTGAAACTCTTCAAGCGAAATAACAAACTTAACTTGTCTGTGTGTGAATGCGTGCGTGTTCTTACTTTAGCAACGTCTCCCTCTGTGGCACGAAAAGGTAAACCCCTCATATGGACAAAATGGCCACTGTGGAAGCCTGAACAACTATCACTTTGACCACTGTAACCGTGGCCTCCCATTCCTGAGCCAGAAAACACAAGCACACCCACAGATTACCAATACAGCCTCCAGCAATACAGAGGGAAGAAGTGATCTGATACATATCAACTTTTCAATTATTTAAAAAGAACTAAGAATGAAACAGAAATGTAATCTAGATGTATGAATTATCAGTTATGTTTCTTGTTAAACATGTGATATATTCAGAGTTATTAGTTGAGTCTTTCAGCAGAGTTACTTAACTGTCAGGACAATCTGAGGTCTTCAAACATTAACTTGTCTAAATACCAGGTGGTAAATTAATTTTGAACTTTTACCTCTTCCTCCCCTCTCTCCTCTCACTCGCTCATCAAACATGCCGTTGCCAAAACAGTAGTTGTTGAAACCATTGTAGCTGTCAAAGCCACCATAGCCTGGAGACAGACACACACACAGGCAGACACACAAACACAGCAAAAGAGGAAAACTCTGATTGTAATATCACACACAGAAAACATAACACTATTGGACTTATTCCTTCTCATTAACAGCTGCTAAACTGCTCATAACGCAGGTGACTGGGCAGAATAGCAAACACCATTACTCCACCATATCTTTATATACAAATACTTGTTTGCTGACATACAGTGTGCCTGAATGTCGTGTACCTATAAAACCTTACGTTACGTTAATTTTTTCATGAAACTCATGAAACTTGAAAATGAATCAGAAAGCAGCTAGAAATTGAAAAGGCATTCCTCAGATTTATATTTCCTTACGATGGAATAAATATACTCTATAAGTTTATATCTGATGTTATCCAGAGCTCAAAAACAGAACACTTTTGCAGAGACTTTAGCATCATTATCATGGTTTTGTTCTGTTATTGGCACTGAATGGTTACACTTCTACAGCCACCAAATACAAAACTCCTCTACTTACCTCCTCCATAGCCCCCTCCACTCCTCATGGTGTCCATCAGAGCCCCACCGCGGCCAGGCCCGGGCCCAAAAAACCCTCCTCTTGGGCCTGCCATCATGGGTCTATCGTAGGGCCCTGGTCTCTGGCCTCCCATCCCCCGCCGGGGCAGCTCGTAGTAGGCTCTGATCTCATTACGACTGCTCTTAAAAATCTCTATATACCTACAATATGAGAGGCCCGTGGGGTGGAGGAGGAGTGGGGGCAAAGGAGAGGGTTAAGGTGTAGAAATGGCTTAACTTGGGTTAGATACACAGATATGATTTACAGAGAGAGAAGATAAACACACAAAAGACAAAAATTCTAAACACTGGTCTATTTACTCCTGAACAGTTAAGCTTAAATCTGAAGCTGAAGTGTCTGAATGACTGAACCTCAACAAAGTGTCATGATTAGCTGGGCTTAGGGCTGCCGTAAAGGACTTCTACACCAACATCACACTCTTGTTACTTACACTAAATAAATCCTTTTAGGTGTTGCATTGATCAATTTAATGATTCAGAACTGCAGAGACAAGTTTGATGCTTTAATGGTGGAGGCTGCCTTGACTGTCCTCTGCTGTACTTCTACACTTAATCCCCTCTTCCACAGTAAATTATGTATAAGATACATGTATAAAAGGACATAGAAGAAGTGCCAAATGTTGCTCTAACAAGATTAAATGGTACTCCCAGGTCTTAGACGACCAACAACAAAACTGTCTATGGCATAAATTACTCACACCACCTTTACTTTTTAGATTAGATACATGACCTTTCATCCCATTATTCAACATATCACCATAGTTACAATACATGACCCCAGTTAACCCCTCCCATCAGTATTTTTACAAATATTACATGGCCCACCCAATTAATTTACCCACTTAATCACAATTAATCTAACACACCAACCCATGCTTATTATTGAACCACAACAGAACCCATCCCATTAATACCACAATTACTCTAATATGACCACCCATTAAACACTACAATAGAAGTCCAACCCAGTCCAGCCCAGTCCAGCCCCTCCCTTTCCCGTCTGTCCCACCTGTGCCCTATTCTTTCCTTGTGTTTCCCCAGAGCCTTTTCTGCTATCTCCTTTGAAGCAAACTGCACGAAGGCTTCCCCTGTGCTCCTCCCCTGGTAGTCCACTGGCAGAGTAATCCCATTTGGCACGATTCTCAACCCTTCAACCCAAGCACACATAAATACATAGGTCGGTAGGTAGACTCAGATATATAGAACAAAACCCACTGCATCACTGGAGCTTTCAGGATCAATATAAGTCATAACAGCAAGTAAATATCAGCTGCTGCATTTGATAAAATTGCATTTAACACATTAAGAGTGCTGAATTTACATTTGTAAAGGTGCCCAGTAGCTGAATGAAACAACTGGCCTGGAGTCAGAAGCTCTGAAATAAATGTGGACAATTATTTTTCTCTAAAACTTAACAGAATTTAGGTCAAAACATTTATTAATTAGTATTGAGTGACAATGTCCAATAATATTTAAGTGTTAATTATCCTGAATAAAGTCTCTATACTGACCCCAGATCAGTGTCATGGGACTGTCTTCACTTAGCAAAACGAGCCCAGCCCAGTCTATTGTTTAGTCCCTTTTAGAAAGCATGATATCAACGTCATATAACATAAGTGTGGTAAATAATGTGTAAACATAGCACTAACGTGGTAAGCAGCCAACTAACAATTGATAACAAGGACAAATTAGCCAACACAGCGTGACTATACTACAAGAACAAACATATATTAGGCCTTTGGGCCGCGACACACAGACACACTGACTGACTATAAGTTAAATTAACACCATTTTGTAGTGTGACAGAAATCCTACAGGTGAAAAGCTGTGTTAGGTGTTGGTAAATGTTAGTCTATTGTGTTGTTGGGTTGATCAGTGAAGTGGAAAACACAGTTCAAAGTGCAGCTGGCAGTACATTTCATAATATCACAGTAATGCTTAAAAAAGGGCCTGGGAATGTTAAGTTGACGTTTTTTTGTAACAATTAAAAACTGTATTGTTAAGATGAAGTTACAATATAACCAGACAGAAATTATTGTAATTTTAGGTTTTACTGGTGCTTTTAGACTCTAGACAATGCAGAGGGAATAGATAGTTGACTATTATTTTTTAGATTTTTTAGAAATATTATAGGACCATGCTTAAATATTTACCAAGGGAGATTTAGAGGCATTTACAGGTTTTGTCTCATGTTGTTACTTAGATGCTCATTTGGTCATTTTATGCTAGCTACAGTTCTACTAGCACTCTTATACTGCGATGGCAACAGTGAGAAGAAAAAAAAAAAGTACAACACTTAGTGAGCAGCCTGTCTGTAAATCTTTCCCTCACTTTACCATTAATAGTGTAATATCAGTACAATTTAACAGATAAATTAGACAAAAGTGTAAATGCTCATGTACCTGAAAAGAACTGAACAATCTCCTCCTTGCTGCAACCAAAGGGAAGGCCTCTAAGTCTCAGCATGCAGCCACTACAGCTGTCATAATCAGCAGGGCCACTGCGTTTCAGCACCCAGTCCATCTCACTACGATTTGACTTGAACACTGATTCAGAAACAAAGATGGACACAAATGTCACATGTCAAGATCTGGAAGCACAAATAAATGTAGAATTTATCATCAGAGTTTGGTTAAAAACTCATTTCACGCACATATAAGCGAGGAAAACATATATTTCAACAGGGCGATTAATGTATGTGAGCCAAGAAATAATATTTTACATACATGGCAAACACACAGGGAACATCATCTCCTAAGTAAGCCTATGACAAAGTTACTTGTACTTTGACCGTATCAGTAATGTTACAGAAGGTAGAAATTAGACAAAGAGAAAGTTCACAAAGGTGAACAATTGCTGTTCCATTAGTTTGGTTGTGATTGTTAATACTGCTTACCCTCTATGTATCTATGCCCCATGTATTTACGGTCCTTGGCAAGGGCATTCTTGAAATCCTCGGCTGTTTTCAGCTCAATGAATGCCTCTCCGCTGGGCCGGCCTTCTTTAGAGTAGGTGAAACACACTCCGTTTACTTTCCCAACGATGTCACAGTCTGTAAATAAACAAGATTGATTGATCCCTTAAAAGGATTTCAACTTAAATATTTCCTGGCATTAAAAAAAAAAAAAAAAAAAAATCACAAAGTGTACAACTGGATCCCATCTAATCTGAGCTTGTAGGTTGGTTCCAGAAAGTAGCAGTGATCGATTGTAAGTAGTAGGAACACTTAAAAAACAAACAATTAATGAAATTAATGAATATTTTTTTATTTAAATATAACATTTTCAATTATTCAGGTGTGATTCCAATGCTTGTACAGTAAAAAAAAAAAGTATAAAGTTACGCTTTATACTTGTAGGTAAACTGCTGTATTCACTGAGCAGATCAAACACCTATGGACCGTCACAATTTCGGCACTAAGCAAAATTGCAGAGTTTTAGATGTTCAAGCCTCAGGCCTTAAAGATAAATGTATGTATTCTCACCAGAGAAGAAACTGGCAACTTCCTCCTGTGTGCAGGACCAGGGCAGCCCTCTGATCCGAACCACATAACCCTCTTCATTCAAAGACATCCTCACTGCCTCAGAGAGCACAAAACAGCAGTAACACATTCAGTTACTGTGCCAATAATACAGACATTTGGCTTGTCCTGTCATATAGTCATGATCATATAATGTCCAACATCCCATTTTTGTCCAATCCAAGCTTTCAAGCACCCCTTACTGTGTGGAGTCCCTGGGCTCAAAGTCTAAATTAGCAGTAACTGTGCAGATACCTTTAATATGCATCAAACAACTTGCTTTAAAAATGTCTTAATCGTCTTGCATTAGGTAACTTCTATTCTCATTATTCTGTGCTAACTGTGATTGCCCTCAGAGTGCATTACCGTTAACAATGATAGATATTTGTTTTGAGTGACTTGTATTAGTACAATCAATAGAATAAACAGAGCAGGAGTATTCAGCTGTTTAATATACACAACATTCACAATATCATTAATGTAACAATATACTGTACAACATAATTTCTGCAGGAAGCTCATATTGCTGTTAGGGACAACTGTTGTGCAGCTTGCTTGAAAGTAAACAACTGGCAGAGACGAAAACATTGCACGCGGAATTATTGCAGTGCAATAACAAAATCCCTCAGGGAAACATCAAGTAATTTGGCAAGTAACTGCAGATGTCACAGGGTTAAAGTAAATAAGCTGACGTTTGTCACTTCCTTGTTTCAAGATTGTATAAAAGGTAAAACCAGGAGGTTTGCTAGCTAACGCAACTACAGTTCCTCTCAAGTCACAAAACCTTTCCAAATGCATGCTAACAGGACGTGCTGTATTATTTGGTAAATGTGCCCCTTAGAAACTGGCTAAGGATGATAATTGTCAGCCTGGATACTGGGTTATCTAATGACGCTAATGTTTCTCTACTGTCAGTCTGACGTGCTAATGTTAGCTCGACAATATTAGCAGTTAGCAGGCTAACAACTGAGGCTAACTGTAGGACACTGACAGCGGTCAAACATACAACGCAAACTAGTTCAATTCACAAAGACAGGACGCTATCGCTGATGATCAAAATATGCCCTCTGACAGATATATGACAGACGACCGTGACAAATGTCTCAAAATAAAGAAATTATCTTACAGTCGCCGCTTGTCCCCGGTCTCCTGCTCCCGTCCCGAGCCTCAGGTGTCACTGCCAGCAAAACCGCTCAGGTATGTTATCGCGAGACTTGCACAGAACGAAAACTATATGACGTTTGGGTATTTTACTTTTTAATAATAGCCTTACAACAACAATAAATAAACGTACTAAAAATGAGATTTTATCAGAGGAAAAGTGTAAACTTATGCATTTGTATTTTGTGTTTTTACTGACGTGTATTGAACATTGCGTTGAAGTTTGCTTATGTATGGGCCGCGGGACTAAAAGCCGGTGGTACTTCCAGAGTATGCAAAAAATGTATCCATTCAAACCATTCTTTGTATTAATAAGGATAATTCAATGCTTTATTTTAAGTTTGTAACCTTTTTGCGGTAAAAGGCAGGAACTCAGGCTACATGTAAAGTCAGACCTGAGAACGATGATTTAACAACATACAGGCCACAGCACACAGGTGACGTTAGAGGGGCGCCTGCTGAAACCAAACAGATGCAAAGTCCACCCACAGCAGTGGGACAACTATCACCACAGCCCTCACAGGATTCTGACTGAGTTTCAAGTCATTTTCATATTTACCATAATGGAGATTCCAGTGTATACAGTAGACGCCTTCACCAATTTGCCGTTCAAGGGAAACCCCGCGGCAATTTGTCCACTTATGCATGTGAGTAAGACTATTTAGGTTAAACTAATGCCAAACTCAGACTATAGCCTCTGGCAGCCTGCAGGTTTTTTTTGTTTTTTAATTTGGCAGCACCGAAACTTGCTTTAAGATACTAAATTTTGTTGTTTTTTTCAACGATCATAGCAGCTTGCTTGACACACTTTTCCTATTTGCATGTACCCACAGCATGTCACAACAAAAGCTATTATGTTTGTGTATGCGTTTCTAACAGGAGCTGACTGATGACTTGTATCAGAAGATAGCAGCAGAGATGAATCTGTCAGAAACAGCTTTCATCACCAGGATCAACCCCTCTGACAATTTCACTACAGGTCAGATCACACGTTTATTATATTATCCTTACACCAGTTATTGATCAAAGCTATCCACTGTAATTGATGTCAGTTTGATTCAAAAGAAACATTCATTGTACACTATACAACCCCATGAATCACATGTATCACACTGATACAAGCTATTCAGAGTGTCTTGATAACAATAAAGACACAATAATAAAGATGTAAATACCTGTTAGATTCAAATAGAAGTAGTCACACATTAACTCACCAATGTGTTGTTTGTAAAAAAAAAAAAAAAAAAAGATTTTGCTATGCTTACAGTCTTAACAGTATTGAGGTTAAAATGTGAAAAAAACACATGTCCTCAGAATGAAAAAGCCATAAAAAAATGCTACTATTTTATGATGGTGAGACCTCAAATATTTATTCAATGGTATTTTGCAAACATTTCACATTATACACAGTATACAGTTTTGTTTTGAGATTTTTCCCATCTGATGATTCTGAATATTCACATCAAATTTTACAACAGATTACCTGTTAGATATGTTTTGTACAAATCTCAGTGTCCAATGTGCACAGTTAATGTTATGGCAATGTACACATTACAACTGGCTTGACAGAATATTACAGTATAAGATGATAAGAGGGCACAGCATTACCCACAGTGCAGCTCAGAGCACAGTACATACAGTAAAGCCCAGCAGACACAGGACACCTCCAGAGAAAAGTGCAAATCTGGGCAACACACACTCACTATGGGATCTGTCTGAACAATCAAGGTGCAGTGATGAGAGAAAAAAAAACAGTTAACCTGATTAAATACACAGTTTTAAGCAGTTCTGATACCACACATGTAAATCATTGCAGCCAATAAAGTGGCTATAAGGAACAAAGGTAGAACAAAGGTTTGCCTCTGTGTGTTCTTATGTGGAGCACAAACCCCCCAAAAACACCTGTCCTCAGCAGTCTGACAGGTAACAATGTTAAACAGCTAAGACTTGCATTGTCGGGAATGGGAAGAACAATGCAATGAGCTGTCAGTTAAAAATGCAGCATTCAGTGTTTCACAGAGAGGAATGTCTGTCATTTACACACAGCTTAAGGATATAAACATTTTAAACAGTCATATGAAAACTTTAAATAGGCTTCAGGTTTCACAGTATTGGACGAAGAAACAACTGCAGCAGAAATACAGTCACTGGTTAATTAGCAGTTTACATGCAATAACTCTACTAAAGGTAATTTAACATTATGTCAGTTAAGATGATCAAATGTACAAGCTTTACATTTGATATTAAAGTTATTTAACTTGGTAAACTGTATGGATTGCTAGAACTCATTCGCCTTGAGTTTCATTTTGCGTGCAGCTCAGTATTTACCTATTGTCTGTAAACAACATGCCAGTATTTTAGATTTATATTAGAAATGGTGGGTGTGTGGTGTAAAATGTTGCTATATTTGAAGCAAAACATTTTAGTTAACAGTAGTTCACAGTAGACAGTAGACTTCACACGGAAAATATATGTGATGTTAAAGCAACATGATGTGATTAATAGGATCAAGGTTCTGCCTTCGATGGTTTACACCGACCAATGAAGTGAATCTGTGTGGTCATGCCACTCTGGCCTCTGCAGCAGTGCTGTTCCAGTATAAGAGTAAGATTCAAAAACACAAACACAAAAACTCAAACACACACTAATTTCCAGTTAAAGTCTGGGCTTGCTGTTAAACACAGGAACAGAAAGTGTAAATACTTTTGTACCAGATCACTTAATGCCACATCTACTTTGAAGTAAAACAGTGCAGCTGAACACAAGAAAAGCCAAAGTAATTTCAATGCAGCCACAATCAAATCAGTTACATATAAGCACAGTAAACCTTGTTCATCAGCCAGCTAGTTAGTATAATATTCTTTAATATCCAATAATGTAATATTCTTACGCTGTATATCATGTCTGTTAGATAATGTGAATCCCATTCTGGTGTTTGAGACCAGGAGTGGAGATCTGGCTGTCACCCAGCGGGGGGAAGGGTACGTCATGGACTTTCCTCTCAACCCACCCACCCAGGAGGTACAGTATGTGGTCAGATTAATACATCAGGAGAATGTGGCAGAACCAAGCTATCATGGCCCATAATTACTGTTATGGTTGGAATTATATGGCTCTATTATATGTGGATTTATGTCAAAAGTGATGCATACATTGTGTGGATCTGCAGTGCTGTAGGAATAAATACTGAGCACTACAAACAAAACTATATATTGACAACATTCAATAAAATACACAGTAAGTCCTTTTACTGTCACAGTCTGCTCTATTAGCTCGTCAGTGCCTACACCACCATTATGATGAAATCGGCATCATTATTAAAAAAACGCATTTGTGTTTACCAGAAACTCTGCGACCCTTCTGCAATAATGTAATAATAAACTAAAGCTGGATTAGCATTAGCACTGAAATATGTGAGATATTCCAAAATGGTTTTTCAGTAACAACTACAAATGCAACTACTTTAACAGCTTTTTGGTTTTCAGGATCCCAATGAATTCAGAGACATCATCAAGGTCAGTAAGGCTCTCACTGAGCACGTTTTACTGGCTGCTTCACGGTACACACAAACTCCTCTATATGTGTAATATGTGCCAGTGTGATAACAGTTTTTGTTTGTTTACTTGTGCATGCTTAACTATGTTGCTGCTGCTGTGTGATACAGGCTGCAGTTGGAAACCACCCAATTCAGGATGTTTATCTAAGCTCCAACATGAAGAAACTGATGGTTCGACTATCTGACAGCTGTGACAGGTTACAATCAAAGCACTCATGAACACTCAAACACACACAGAAGCACATAGTACAATAGTCATTCATGTTCTGAGTTTGGCATGCTTGGTTTTCAACTGCTGGCCTGTGAACAGCTACACAGAAGCAATACGGACAAAGTGCCTCGCTGCAGAGCTGGTTACTCATTACATCCCCATACAACTGCCCACTGGGAGAAATTCACACCACTGACCCTCTCAAACACCAGAATCCTTTAGTTGTGTCTCGCCAGGTTTGTGACTCTGATTAAGTGCTGCATGTGTTTGTTTCCTCCAGGTCAGTGATAACAGGTCTGAAAGTTGACCCCGTTCTTCTTCAGAGCAGTGAGAGGACCGGAAAAGTCAAAGGAGTCATCGTCACCATGAAAGGTACCTAGAGCCACCAGGGGTCTTCGGGCATACTTGAGACAAGACAAGACAATCAATATGTCCTTCTATATGAATAGGATCTCCAGACATCCAGCCAGGGTACGACTTCTACTCAAGATACTTTGCTCCATGGAATGGCATCCCTGAAGATCCAGTCACTGGTAATACAACTATGACTTCACACAGACAGTCTTTGCTGGGTCACTGTGTGATCACATTATTGTTCAAATGGTTAGAACTGCAAGGTTGTGTTAAGCACTTGCTGATAAGCAAAAGTGAACATTTGCCCACAAGCAACGGGTACTGTCAGAAATACAAAAACATCTTACATGCATACTGCAAATAAAGCATCTGCACATGCAGTAAAGTCGGTAAATCTTCAATTCCTGTAACTTTCTTATCTCTTCTGTCCTTGCAGGCTCTGCACACACTGTGCTGGGCAGCTACTGGTCTAAGAAACTAGGAAAGAAGAAAATGCTGGGTAATTAAGTTTAACTAACTCTAAACCAGTACAAGTCACCCAAAAACTAACCATTAAGCAATGTCTCACTGACAGGTGTGTTTCCCCACTATAAATAGTTCCTTAATAGCAAACTGAACCACAATGACACTGGTATTGTCTCCTGCGTGTTTGTGTAGCTTACCAGTGCTCCAGTCGAGGTGGGGAGTTGGAACTGGAAGTGAGAGATGACGGAAGAATCAACATAGCTGGACAGACGGTCACTGTCCTGCAGGGAACAATCACACTGTAACCAGACACATGCATGCACAGAAGGTGGAGGTGATGGGACAGGCATCCTGTGCCTGCACAGAGAAGCAGAGACAGGTCTTCAAATCATTTGATTAAAAAAAAATAAAATAAAAAAAATAAATAAATATGGTTATAATAAAAGCAAAATAGACTTTTGTCCAGACTGGTCAGTCCAATATTGAAACATCTCATGCAACATGAAAACATACAACAGGATGACAATATTATTTCACACACACACACACACACACAGTTAGTGTTTGTATTATTTATTCACATAACACAAAAGCAGAAATTACAATATTTAAAAAAAAAAAAAAGACAAAATACAGAAAAAAACAATACCAGAATTTGTGGCTGGAAGTAAAATAGATCAAAAGGTAGAGTCACAGCTAGGCTGGAGCCCTGGATGAAACACAAGGTGCTCCGATCTCAATCAACCTTCAGTTCAGTCATAACAGTTTACTTGCATTAGTGAATAGAAAATGGTTGAAACCTCGGTTTTCTACAAATTTCTAATGTTCATCATGATACCAGGTATCATTCTGTCTTGGTACCACTTTAAATCTGCTCATCTACTCTGCTGTATGCAAAGGATTTGAAAGAACTGCAGTAAACTTGGTTTAACTTTAGTACAACATAAACTAAAAGTTTAAAGATAAACTGTACTGTAGTTTTCTCTCCTTGGGCTGTAATTCAGATGACTGACACATCTCTGAGCTTATGTGACTGATACAGGAGTGACATGAACTATAAATTAACAACTCAACCGATTTGGTGTTTATGTTCACATTACTTATGATTTTTCTCTTATCTGAAAAGAATGAGTGAAAGTACAAAGTTCAAAATATTGTCACAGTGCAGCTAAGGATTTTATCACAAATATCAGTACTGATCAATACTGAGCAGTCCTAACTGAGGTTTATGCTCTGTACCATGCACACACATAGCCACAGTGTCAGTTCAACACATTTAAATGTAAAATGTAAGTCCAGCTTATAACTGTGAACAGCTACACAGAAGCAATACGGACAAAGTGTAACTATCTTAGCAGTTCAGTATCGTAGTGCCTTGTTTCACAGCATAATCATGAAAGATTAAGACATTTGAGATTTAAAGCGAAAACGCATGCTGACGTTCAGTCAAGTGTTGAATAAGGATGGGGCATATGCTTAAAATGCTGTAATTTTATAGTATAAAACCAGCTTTTTTCTGCGCTTTCTAAAATTAAAAACTCCCACTTATAAGTGTGTTCATACAAAACTCACAATGTTTCCAGTATGTCGCAAATTAAAGGCCTACATGTTCCTCAGGTGTTAGTCTCCATGTGCTAACTAGTTTAATCTGCATCTCCTGTTGTACTCCACTCCAATAGCTTGTTATGAGGGACAAAATAATCATAGGTGGAAATAATATTTGGTAATGGTGCTGTGAGTGATCCACAACTACTGGCTGCTTTACTGTGAGACCTCAAACCAGCAGAGTGTCACAGTCTTCTGTCACAGGGGTATGTTTGGTAAGGCCTTGTGAGCAGCAGTTGGGAGCTGGATAATGTGAAGTAAGGGTTCAGGAAAAAAACTTTAGACACATGAAAATAAAATAATTAAAAAACAGCCTCAACCAACATTTGTTGGGAGGATTGGTGACTGTTCCAGCTGTTCCACAGACCATAAATTCTGTTACATATAAAGCCTAATTTTGCTCTACAGAAATGAAGAAACCTCTGCAGTAACCAGTTTAGTAACACTGGATTTTGCAATAAATAACCAGAAATATTGTATTGTGCACCAAGTGTTAACAAGTATTTGAAGGATATCATGTTCTCTTGCTGGAGATGGTTGAGTAGTTTCCCCACGGGTGCGTAGCGTTGCAGTGTTGTGGCAGAGCCCACCATTAGCAGCTTGTGTTTCGCCCTGGTAATGGCCACATTGAGACGACGCCAATCCTTCAAGAGCTCTCCTAACTATGAATGGAAAAGCAGGAGAGAATCAGATCAGGTTCCCACTCACCTGTTCATCCATGCAGGGATTAAGGCACTAGAGCAGAGAGGAGAAAGATTAAAGGGAGCGGGGAAAGATGAATACTTACATTTCCTTCCTCTGCAGTGCTCCTGACAAAAGAGAGAATGATCAAACTTTTGTCCCGTCCTTGGTATCTGTCCACAGTGTTCACCTCCACACCGGTGAATGCAGAGGACTGCAGCAGAGCAGAGATAGTCTTTAACTGCTGTCTGTAGGGGGCGATAACACCAATATCACTGGGCTTACACCCTGCCTGAAAAAAGAAAATTAAACTGGGGTTAGCACAGATAAACTAATTATATCTCTACATCTACTTTTTAAAATATTTGTTACTTTCATATACACTTTGTGACCATCAAAATTAAGCCAGGACTTAAACAACACACTTTGTTATGAATGCTTGCGCATCATACATGGGTTACTGATGTACCTTTATCAGCAACGACAGCAACTTGTGTATGAGAGCAGCCTCGGTGTGATTGCTTATGCCTCCCTGCTCTACAGACTCCAGCGCTGGCACCTATAGGTGACAGTGGAGATAAACACAATGTAGACAATCATACCTCCATTCCCACACTAAAAGCCTTTATGTCTGGCAGTGAAAAAGTCTCTTTAGAAAAGCAGTCTTATTGCACATAAACCTCTTCAACAGGTGAAGCAGCTGACTTCATTCCTTGACATTTAACCAGAAAGTGGACCTAATGAAACCACTGTATCAATAACTTGAGCTACAAATAGCTAAAAACATGGCAAGTTAACCTTTTTAAAGGCAGTTACACACTTTTAAACATTTTAGTGTAAAGCAAAGTGGTGGGATATTCTAACAGAACAAATTTAACAAATCTAACAGAACAAAGCTGCTACAGATTTACTAATTTAAAGTGTTCTCTGACTAAAGACCCCAGATACTTCTTCATTCACATTTTAACTTCAGTCAATCAACAGCTTTTCCCTTAACTCTACATCAACACAACACTGTTAAAAACTAGTGCTTGCAGTGACTGCACATTATACCAACCATTGAGCAATCTAGGAAGCAAACAGGGTTGCTAGGCAACAATGTGGCTTGAATCCAAGCCAGGTCGTGCTTGGGATCGGTCTTCGAGTGGGAGCTTAACTCTGACTGGACAGAGAGCAGGAAGGGCAGGGAGAGCAGGGCCGTGGCTGTGCGCTCTGATCCGCACTCAAGCCTGCCCTCGTACATCAGGGAGTTACTGAGAGACATGATCTGGCTGAAAACACAGAACACACACTATTCGTTATGGAGGAGGAAGCCTTTAGATAGCCAAAATGACTCTTTCATGCTGTTTTGTAGATGCCATGTAAAGGATTTATATTTTCCCAATCTTTACAAATAGTTTTAAACGTCACCAACATCCAAACATATGGTAAGCAGAAAAAGGTTCAAGTGCCTCTTGAATTGTTTAAAAGAATGAGTTCATAATGAATAAGACAAGATCACTGAAGCACACAGTGTTGTCTTTGTATTTAGGTTTACCTATTCATCCGGTACTGTACATTGAGTTGGACCACTGCTTCACTGTGGAGCTCCAGTCTCTTAAACAGACTTTCATCCATCCCACGTGACCTGGAGAAAGAAAGAACTTCTGTTAATAACCTGAAATAGTCTATTGCACAAATTAAAGTTACAAGAAGACAATTAACTCCAATGAGTGTAGTTAAAGTCAAGGTCAAATGAAAAATGTTTAAATTGAAAACCTTGATCACCTCCACTGTCATATTGTGCACATTTTTAAACAATGTATGCCAAACATATACCACAAATACATTTTGTCTGCTTCATGTAAAGCAAAATATGAATGGGCCTAATTAAGCTTGGAAACACTCTACCTAGCTTCCTGATTTTGTACTATTGGTGGCAGCTGTTGGTGATCTCCAACAAGGACAAATCTCTTTGCATAGAACAGCGGTCCCACACAGATGGGCTGGCTGATCTGTGAAGCTTCGTCTACAATGCAGAAATCAAACCGCCGGCACGTGAAAATGGGATGCTTGATGCCCATACAGGTGGTTCCCACTATCAGCTGGAAACAGAGAAGATCAGTATTTAATGGGAATGTTAAAAAACCCCCGCTACATTTAGTGAATTGAAATCAAAATTGGAAGCTGTAGTGATTCTGATACTGTGTAACTCCTCACCTCCTTGTTGTAAAGCTGCTCCAGCTCAGGCAGGGTGTGAACTCCCTTCTTCCTCAAACTTTCCTCCGTGTAGGGAAGGATGTCTGGATGAACCTGGAGAAAGACAAAAAAGACAGAAAGAAATCAGACCAAGTCAGAGGGGAAATAATGTAATGTGACAAAACAAGTGATCTAGGGTATAACTTCAAATGTTCCTTTAATATTTCAAAAATACAGATTTACAGATGTTACATTTTGACATATGACAGTATTCAAATAATATCTGATAGTGACTGATACTTTTATGAGAAAGTTGCATTTTTAAAAAGACAAATGTGGATACATCTACAAATCGATCATTTACGAAACACATTCTGGAAGTTAAAAACATATTTATTGTGCTGTACTTCACACACTGAATAAGTACACTGCACCTTCTGTCCTTGCCCGAGACGCAGAAACCCAACTCGGAAACGCTTCAGCTTCAGCAGGATGTTGTCGACAGCAGAGTGGGTGTAGCTGGTCAGCAACACACTGAACCCACATGCGTGAAGGATGCGAACCTGAAAGAAAAAGTGAGGAAGAGACAAAGAGCAGGGACAGAGACAACGAAGGAGGATGCCAGGATGTCAGACGTATAAGAGAAAGGTGGTGTGAGAGAGGGTTACAGTTTTGGTCTCAATAGGAAGTGAATGTCGTCAGGTAAGTTAAAGTGTGATTTTGGTTGGTAGTGTACCAGGGTGCAGATGGTGGTGGTTTTGCCGGTGCCAGGCATGCCGACGATCAGTGTGTAGTCTTTAGATAACAGCACCTTCTTCATGGCCTGTTTCTGGGGTTTGTTGAGACCTAAACACAGACAAAAACAAAAACATGAATTGAGCGAACTCTGAACTAGTTGCTGTTGCTCATCTATAGCTTAGACTACAGAGATAGCACAAACTCCAATTAAGAAAAATGACAAAAGGACGCAAATCAGGAACAGAGTAGATGAGCAGTGGCACCTTTAAGGATGTTGGCCACAGTGTCTTTGGCGTCTCTTGGCAGAACAGAACTGAGGTTGGAAATAAACTGAGGAGGATGAAGATCAACAACCAGCTTCCTAAGACGGTCACTGCACAAACAAACATTAATTCATTAACATCCCACATTTTCAGTGGAAACTCAGATGTGTTATTTCAAATTTTTTAGTATCATATCTTCGTATTGCATGTTCCTGAACGTACCTGTCGTCACTGTTCTCCATCAGTCTGGAGAGATTGGTGAGGTGAGTGCTGAGGCCCACCACACCTTCATCACCATCCAGCCGAAACAACATGCCACTAAACTTCGACAGGTCTCTGTAAAACACAAACAAGAAAACAGGTGCGAATCAGGTTAGTGGCCTAGAGTGTCTTTCAGCAGGTGTATGTGGGCTCTTTCTCACCTGTCCAGAGTGCACATGATTGATGTCCTGCTGACCTCGCACAGATATCCTGTTGCCAAACCAACCAGACGACCTTCCTGGTCACTAACAACGATGCGATCCCCTCTGTCCAAACCGCTGTTGCCCAAACCCTTCTGTGGTACCACACTGCTTCGGTGGAAACGATGCAGGAAAACCCCTTCAGACTGCACCGTCACAGGTCCACTGAGCTGCACGTTCCCCACACAGCTCCCACTCTTCTCACTGGAAACACAGGTCAGAGTGTAATGAGCTAAAGAACTGAAATAGATGTTTTTAAGCAATGCTGCAAAGTACGTTATACATTTTCTATATCCAATAATAGAATTTGACTTTATTGCTGCTTTATTGGACTGCACCAAAGACTTTGAGTGTTTTACAAGTTTAAATTTAAAAGATCAGCTTCTTACCACTCCTCTGCCGTCTGAAGCCAAACGCGCTTTCGGCCATTTTTGGCCTCCATGGTGGCAGCCTCAAGGCAGCAGAGCAACAGCCAGTGGGAAAAATAGCTCAGGTGTGGTGGGGTCAGGTGACCCGTCTCCTCCTGCAGGAAATCACGCACAACATCCTCGGAGCTGCCATGCAAAGCCCTGGAGGAGTAAGGACAGGCATTGAGGAATGAGTGCAGTCAACTACTAATTACACTCAACAGCTCAAAATTTTAGAATAATTTATTGTATTGTGATATGTTGCTTAAAGCTATTGTGCCAGACTTTTATAAATAAATGAACAGAAGTTTTTGTAAAACAAATCCCAAAAAGCTGATTAAGCAGATCACCGCCAGATAAATCTCTGTATTTCACAGCGTACACAGTTTTTAAACCTTGTGTCTGCTGTCATATTCCTACATTGGAGCACCAGTAGTGATGTGTTTCATGTCGACTAGCAAAGACTGGTTTGCCAGAACTCGAACGCGAAGCAACTATAGCTAGAGAGTATGCTACAGTGACTACAGGCAGGGAGGTGATAGTACATCAATGTACAGTCTTTGAATAATTTCTCTCACTGCCAGAAGGGGGAGACAAAAGTCCTGCACTATAGGTTTAAAAGTATTTGACTGATATTTCCCTGGTTGCAACATTTGAAACATTTACCTCTCATATAAAGCACAGTTTCTCCTCTGGGGACAATACCGGCAGGTTTGTCTGTTTGTCAGGATGTCAGGAAGTCGGGACAAATGGCTCCGCCCCGCCTCTTTCTCCACACAGTTATGAATGTGATGAACCAAAGCGTTTCTCAGCTTCAGCAGCTCTGACACAAACAAAGAAGTCAAGAATGAAGGTTGCTGTGAAAGACAAGGCTCCTCTGCGTTGGTTTAACTGCACCATGAAACTGCAGTGAGTCATCCAGTCCTTACAAGATTCATATTGATGGTTTAGTTTAATTATAAGAAAATAGTATTTTCAGACGACTGGCTAAGCACATGTGGGTATCATGTACCTCTGTGGTCCATGTGGCTGGCCACAACAGGGTGCAGGTTCCCAGTCTTGAGGTAAAGCAGGAAGCCAGCTTCAGGACTGTATCTCTCCATGCTCATTAGAGTGTAAAGAATCACCTAGGGGAGAACCACACATAGTAAAAACGTGTTTAATGACACACTGGAACTGTGGCCAATGACCTGCCTTTCCATATGACCCCACCAGTGCATGTTTGTTTACCCAGCTAAACACTCTGTGGTCCACCAACCTGACTGCGATGCTCTATTGAGTTTGACTCCCTGCCAGTTTTCAGCTCCAGTGGGACGGTTCTCTCCTCTGGGGTTCTGTAACTTCCATTACGTGGTCTTTGGATTCGAACCCGTGCTGTCACATCAATTTTCCCTTTCAGGCCAAATCTTGGTGACCACACGTTCTCTTCGATATCTGCCAGTTCTGTAACCGTGACAACGGTTGCTGAGTCCTGACACCTGCTTGGAGGCCTGCTGTTGCTGGGGCTAAGGTCATGGAGACAGAGAGAGTTGTCACACTGGTTTTGAGTAAATACATTTAAAACTGCGATTAGATTGTGTGTGTGTGTGTGTGTGCGCGCGCTCACATTTTGAGGCTGATGGCTTTTGGTGTTGGGGAGCTGAGGTACTCCTTTGCCCAGTGCTCCAGTGAAGGCAGATAATCATGCAGTTCCTGCCTCATCTCCTCCTGACTTACATCCAAACTGTACCTGGAAACACACAGACAAAACACAAACATAACTCTACATGATAAAGAAAATTTAAAAAAATGCATCCCAACACATTATTAAATATGCAGGAAATATAACAAAAAAAACCAACAACAACTGTTCAGCCCTTCCCCTCTGTTTCTTGATTCAAGTGCTCTGCTCTGAACCACTGTGAACTGCATCAATACAGGCAGGAAAAGGTCTGCAGCTTCCTGCAGGGTATAATCTAACCACTTACATGTCTCCGAGGTATTGAGGACTGCACAGCGCCTGGTCAGCCAGCTTAAACAGCGTCTCCAAAGAAAAATCTTTAGCTGTAGCTGCTCTCTGGAAGACTTCATGGACCATGGTACCATTTAACATTTGCTTGGAGCCACCGTCAAAACTCTGCATTACGGCAAACAGAAAGAAAAATAATTATAATGTCACATAAATAACACTCTACAGTATAACGTGTTTAATGTAAAAGTGCTTGATGCAACAATGTCAAACTGTAGCCTGACAGATTTATTAAATAAGAACCTCAAAATGATTAAAAAAAAAAAAAAAAAAAAAGGTCATCAAGTGTGGGACAGCTGTTAAAATGAGATATCTAGTTGCTAATGGAAACTGGCCTTGAAATACTGAAATTTTATTTTCCACCTCTTGGCTACAGAACAAGCTTTCAATCACCACTACAATCATTTATTTTATGCAGTACATAGCTAGATCTACACACTTAGGTACAAAAATCTCAAGATGTTGTGTAGCCTCATTATTGAGCATGAGGTAATGTTATCAATATGAAATGAGGGCAAAGTGAATTGCACACTTCAAAATAAAATGGCATATTAAAAAAAACAAGATAAAAACAGTGTGTGAGAATGTTATATTAACTGTAACAGTAAAGCATTTCACCTTGAACATGTCTCCCAGTACCGCACGCCTCATGCAACGGATGGAGCTTGAGATGCTGGTACCCGAGATGAGGCTATCAGGTAGTAAAACCAGGAAGCCCTGCTCTCTGTCCACTAACCAGGATCCAGCATCAGCCTGGCCCTCCAGATGCACCACATCACCATGACAAACAGGCGTCATCTCCCTTTACACACCCAAGGAAGGAGTGTTTTACACGTATAAAAAAGAAAAAAATGACACACATACACACACACAGTATGAGGAAAAAAATGTAAAGCTCCAAACATGTACAGGATCAAAACCTCCTCAGGTTGCCTTTAAACATCACAAGAAAAGGAGATGGTAGATATAGACACATGCATACATAAACATACAGTGCTCATCTAACATCTGCTTGTGTTGTTTGTAGTCTTCATTGATAAATTGTGACAAGTTATTTCATATGTGTCATATTTCATCAAGTTAAATGTTTCTTTTGATTAAAGAATGTGAAGTTCATACATTGTGAGTTTACTGACTTTCAGTATCTGCACGGATACGGCACATATTCAAGTTTAAGAGTCAGTGCTGCTTTCACAAATCTGGGCATGTATCATAATAGAAGAGGAACAGGATAACACAGAGCATTACCATCCATCTTTCAGCAGACATGTCTCAGTTGGATGCAGAGATTTGGAGCATGAAATAGTCAAGGTTTTCTGGCCTGGCCTCTCCTCCACATCTAAAACCCAGTAGCGATTGTTTGGGCCTCCAGAAAGGATCACATGGTCTGGGACCTTACTGTAAGTATGCATAAAATATATCTTAAATAAATATGTATGTTTGTTAAAGCAACTTGATTTTTGTCCCTCTTTTACGGACATACGCAAATTTATTTTCATCTAATCTAAATAAAACTCTGTACCAACATTCTCCAAGTCAGCGTGTTCATGCTTCATACCAGGGTTTTTTGAATTTATCCTGTGTGACCTGAGCTTCAGTATGGTCCATCTGCTCTGCAAACCAGCTCTCATCCAACTTCTCTTCCCCAGGACACGCAGATGTCATCCCTGCATTTTTTTGGGTATCAGAACAAACACATGGAAATGGAAATAAATTTAAGTCAGACAGAGTTGTGAATTAAAGTTGTGTGGTGTATTTCATTTATATATGAAAGTCTTAAAGCATTTCATAATATTATTGCTAAATGGTTTAAATCTTGTCAATTTTTACCATGTATTTGACTAAGTATCCATTTCACAGGCACGTTGCTTAGACATGTCTGCAACAAAGCTGCTTACTGTGTTGCAGCAATTCATTCAGATTTTTACATATTGCACATTACACATCATACATATATATATATATATACACAATTATTGACAAAGCATGTTGTAGGTGGCAAACAAAATGTAACAGTGTACCTTCAGCTCGCTTCTGATCTGATGATGTCACACTGTCCTCATTTCCTTTCGATGATGTCATTACTGTTCTTGCAGCTGCTTTCATGTTAAGGTCAATCTCTTCTTCTTTTGCACTTCTCTGCATTGCAGGCATGATAGTTTGAGTGTTAGGTTTGTGCGTGTGACCAGTGAGAATGTGCGTGTCCTTATCCAGCAGAATGTGTGACTTTCCACTGGCTTTTGCTCCACATGCCCTCTGCTCTGTTAGCACAGTAAAACCAGAATCTGTGTTATTTTCATCTTGCTCTACCAGATGTTTTCTCTGCTCCCCAAAAGACCAACAAGAAACAGTCTTCACAGACATCATTGGGTTTTTGTTGTCATTAAAGATGACATCAGCTCCTTTGGTGTAACCCTCTGAGTGGTCAATGGAAAGATAAGGTGTCTTCACAGGGCCAGTGACAGGACTTGTGGGGCTGAGTGCATTTCTTTCAGCTAATGGATTGACAGTTCTTTGTTTTTTGGCACCGTGGGACTCTTCAGGAGGGCTGATGAGTCTTTTTATGGAGCTGGAACATCCCATGGCCCTCTTGGTCTTTCCTCCCTTCTCGTTTATCACTCTCTGTGCATGCTGCCGTTTGGACTGAGGACTACGGCAGATGGGGGACAGCTGGTTGAGCTTCCCCCAGTTCACCAGCTCTCTACTGGGATCTCTGAAGGAGGAAGGAGAAGCAAGCCTGATCTGACTGTTGGGGGTCTCAGGCACAGAGAGAAGAAGATCTGGCGAGGAGGGCATGAAGTTTTCAAGGTCCCCGAGGATACTCCTCTTTAAAGGGGAATGTGTTAATGTAGAGGGTCTGACATCTTTGATCTGAGGTTCAGCCTTGGTGAGTGGATCGCCGATGATGGATAATTTTGTCGAAGGTAACAAGTCCTGAAAGCAACAAAGACAAAGGGTATTTTAATATGTAACCTAAAAAGGATAAGTGATAAATTGTGTAACTTCGAGGAAAACAAAATGCATTACATAAAATACAAGCAGCTTAGAAGAAGCAAAAAGTTCACAACAGAAAAGGTGAAAAAGAGAAATAACAGAAGATGAAGGACAGTAAGATGAGTAAAACAGCTGAACTTATACAACTAGTTGAAATTATCAGTATATGCCTAGCTTGACCATTACATGCTAACCTCTGTTGAGCTGTCAAGAGTGACAATTCTGTCAAGACCTAAAATTAATAACAAACAAAAAAAAGCAAATGCAGTAAAGAGAGAAAGAAACAACTATTTGAAAGAAAAATTATTTACCTTCTGGTGGTTTTGAAATGGAAAGAAGGAGGAGATGTTCTTCTGGCCTTGTGCCTGACAGAAACATTAAAACAAAACATTTCAGTGGTGTCACTACTATTAAATGGGAGCACAGTTGACTAGATCTCGAGCTTCACATCATGTCAGCAACATCCAGTGTTTGTTTCTGACATTTTAAGCTGTTGACCACCAAGGTAAAAGATGGCTGCACTGAAGGGATCAGGAGAAATCAATCAGACCAGAGACACACAGCTGAGTTCATCAGAGACTCCGGTGGCAGGTGGCACACGTTTAACCGTTAATGTTACGCGCCATCAGCAGCTGGTTCGTTATGTTTACGCCCTCCTGCTGATACACAACAACATCGATTGGCTGAATCTATTGAGCTTACCTTGGTTTTCTTCAATTTGGTCCTGTTCATGATGATTCTGATTAACCCACAGAGCTGGAGTAAATGCTTGTCTCGCGGGGGTTTAAAGAGCTGCTCTTTTCAGCTAACAGACCGACGTTGTTGTCACCGGCAGGCTAACATCGCTCGCAGCAGCTAACCAGCTAACCTGTCAGCTGTCTGAAGAGCGGTTGATGAGCTCAAATGTGTACCATGGTGCATCTCCGCAAACCCCAGCCGCAGCTAACGTCACCTCTCAGTGAAAACTACCGGACTGGTTTTAAGTTTATAACCATTTTCTTTAAAGTCTCTCCGCCGCCTTTCACTGATGCTTAAAAGTCTGGGGCGCCAAATTTTCAGCTTCGCGCAACGGAAGTGACATCATGTGCACTTCCGCTAAAAGACTTTTTGGTTCCTATGGTGACTTAACGGATGAAAGTAAAACTAAAATATACCTGGGGTTAAATCAGTCAATGGATTAAAGAAAAAATATACATACATTTTTTTAATTAAATATGACACTTGTTAGTTGCTATATACCACATTAAAGAAGAACAACACTTATTTCATTTGAAAGAATTTAATGTACAAAAAACTTTTAATGATAAAGGTGTGTGACAGGTGTGAGATGTGGCTCAAAGCAACAGAGAAATCAAGTCAACGGTCCTGATAAGAGTCCATTACTTTTTTGGTAAAGGAAGTAATGTTTTAAGAAGTAGAAACTGTTTATCAATGTGAAAAAGCAGTAATTAAATATTAATTCACACCTATTAATATCCCATTAAAGGCACCCAATGGGTTTTTGTATTTAGTCAGAAAATGTAATGAAGCAGCAGCACCTTTTTCTTTTTTTGTGCTGTGATGTCAGTGCTTCTATTATTTCATCCCTGATCCCTGCATTGATACTGAAAGCTGCATCTGTTTTTGGCAATGCTATATGACATATTTAGAGTTATTGTTTTGATGCTGATAAAAACAGTCTCAGATGCAGCTTCACAAAATAACTACTACTTACTATCATCTCAGTTTAAATGGACCAAACTATACATAGTGCACAGAACATAGAATAAACCAAAGAATGAGCACTTACATCATTGTTTACATGCTGTGTTCATATGCAATGTTCATTATTTCATCATGCAGGTTGCTGGGTATGTATGTGAGAAAGTGAAGCAACAAGAGAAAATGTATCTTCAGTGCTGTAAATATTTAGGTATTCTCCTGCTCAGGTTCTGGAGAAATGAAATTGAAATTCATAGTTTACACATTTTATCAATGTGGATTCTGAAGTTAATGAGTCATCTGAATTGCACTTGAGAAGTGGACACACCTTTCAGTACTTTTGACTTTACCTTTAGAGGCACATGATGGACTGAATGAATTTATGACTTAATTTGATCTGTCTTCCAAAAATATTCACCCAAAGGAAAGTAAGACGCATGAACTATGACAACTCAATGCATTCAGCTTTCCTCTTGAAACAAACAAGCAGTAAACAACATTTCATTAGCAGAGTGGTTTATTTAATTAAAATTTGCTTTTAAATGAAATGACAAGGCTGAAGATAAAACAGAACATTATAAAATAAGACATAAAATACACAAATTAAATATATATATATCTATATTTAGAACAGGGGTGTGTTTGATGTCAGCATTGTTGGCAAATGAAATTTTCTCTATCAGTGTTGTATAAGTATTGTTTGTAGACTGTCCATATTCGTCTCTTGCCCCCCCCCCAAAAAACCCCCACAGTAAAACACATCTGGGAATCACACTATTGCACTGGGTGGTATGTTCCTTTATTACCATAAGGAGGAACTGTAGTTAAATTCTCCATACACCATCCTGCAACTGTACATTAACACCAGAGCACCAGATCAATGTCTGAAAGAAGTCCACATCAAATACACTACTTCTACCTACTTGAGTACTGTTGGCTAACAACTATCTAGCTGTTTGAACTGGCTCAAGGCTGAAAGCAACAGACATACACAGACGGTGTGTTGAGAAACAAAGGTTTTGCTCTTTCCATGGGATTTAGTGACAATAATAAAAATAGATCATCTATGAATCCCGGAAAGGGCATCTCCGATAAAGAAGTGACCATTTTTAAGGGGGTAAAAAATGCTTCCTTGCTTCCTTTTATTCTAGTACATTGTCTGACAAATTCAGCAGAAATTAAATCTGATGACTTCACTTTACACAGATTGGAGAAACAAACAGTGATACTTTCTTAATAAATCATTCTACAGGATAAACTATGCAGCAACAATGTTTAGAGAAAATAGTTTGTAAAAGAGGAAAAAAGTTGCATTTTTCTAAATTTTTATTCCTCTAATGCAAGTCCTTGTGCAATCTAACTAAAAATGGTAAAATACACATACAACAGAGCAAATTCAATATTTTCTGATGTCTAGAGATTCTCTCCTGCATGAGTCCTCATGTGAATGATTAAATGGGAGCGCCGAATAAATCTTTTCCCACAGGCAGTGCAGCTATAAGGCCTCTCCCCTGAATGAGTCTTCATGTGGCGAGTCAGATTAGACCGAGCGCTGAATTTCACATTGCATACAGAGCAGATGTAGGGTTTCTCACCAGTGTGAATTACTGTGTGCTTGATGAGATCTGCTTTCTCTCTAAAGCTTTTACCACAGTCAGTGCAGCTGTGAGGTTTCTCCCCTGTGTGGATTCGTATGTGTGCATTCATATTTCCAACTTGGGTGAAGCCTCTGCCACAGAAACTACACGTGTATGGTTTCTGTCCCGAGTGAGAGTTCATGTGAGTCTGCAGGTAGGAACGCTGGATGAAGCTTTTGCCACAAACACTGCAACTGTGCAGTTTCTCACCTGTGTGCGTCTTCATGTGGCGAGTCAGAATGGATTTAATCCTGAAATTCTTGTTGCAAATGCCGCAGGTGTATGGCCTGTCTGATGCCTCAGTGGCTTGCTGTGGTGTCTTGCTGTTTGCACCTGAGCTAAATCCTCCACTGTCTCTCCATTCGTCATCACTGACTTCACTCACTTGACAGTCGCTGCTAGGCTCTGATACACCGCAGCCGTCTTTATCAGGCTCTGATTTCAACAATTCAGATGAGCTGCTGGGAAAACTGTCGCCTTTACTTTCAGCATCTTGGTTTTGGTGTGGGAGTGGTTTTCCATCCTCATCACTTCTTTGCACATAAATTATATTGAACATGGAGTCTTTGGTATCAGCCTCCTCCTCTTTTTCACCTCTCTCAGCTGTCCACTGCTCCTGCTCTTCCAGTTCCTCTTTAATCTGTGGGGACTCCTGGTCATCCTTACAAAGGTCAGTCTTCTCCTCGCAGTGATCCTCCTCAGAGGAAGCATCTACATCCAGTATGGAGACCTGCTGGGGGGCTGGACAGGATGACACATGAGAAAAGAAATGAAGGCTTTAGTGTGATCACGCTTTCACAAATTTAAGAGTAAACAGTATAACTGCAGTTTTTACACATTTATGTTGTCTTGTGTGAGTCTGCAGGTAGGAACGCTGGATGAAGCTTTTACCACAAAAAACTTGTGTAGTGGACTACAAATAAATAAGTAAAAACAAATAAAAACAATAACAGATCTGCTTAATATCATGGTTACATCAAAATGTGTTTGGAGTAAATAAATCAGCTTCATTACGGCACTCATTTTGTCACAACAGTATGCAGAAGCTATGGTTTTGGGTTCGCAGTCATTTATGTTTTTAATGCAGTAGGTAGGATGATAAATAAAAGTTGGTAAAAGCCTACTTGCCTCTGTATTTGCTTTTGATGTGGAGTTGGGCAATATATCAAGATTCTATCAATACTGTAGTATGAGACTGGATATTGTGATATATATAGACAATCGTAATATCATGGTATGGCATCATTCTTGTCTTTTCCTTATTTTACAGCCTGTATCACACAAAACTCATGTGATTTTGTGATCTTACCACACTCTTCTAGCTGTTACAATATTTGCCTTTCTGTAAATGCACCAATAGTCATAATTTCTGAAGCAGTAAGAGCCACAGGCAACCAAATGACAGCCATTTTGCATCCCCTCCTCCTTTCAGGGATGCAAAATGGCGCTACGTGCTGTCGATTCTGTGTTTGTGTGCGGATTTAGGGAGTGGCCCTAAAACCGGAAGCTCCAGTGCATTTACACAAACTGTTAAGATTAAATCAAAGTCAAGACCCGCAGGTTCAGCCATGCGTTAAGGTTAAGAGTTGTTACCTTTCCACCGGGGCAGCCTCCGCTCTTTGTCGATGTCCTGTTTTGAACGAAAAACTATCTCCTCATATTCTTTAATAGTTTGTTCAAAGATGCTGAAGATGTCCTCGGCAGCAGCTGTCAGCCGCTCGTTGACCAAAGCTTTTAGTTTGTCTGTTTTGAACATTTCCGCGTGTCAGAAGACCTGCAGTCTGAATCCTGACGGGCTGACAGAAGACGGGCTGTCTGCTGAGTTGCCTGATATCGCGAGGGAAACAGGTAATTTCAACCATCAATGTTTGTCAGTCACATAAACTAATAATGCTTTTAATTATATGTTCATATTAATCTTGTTAAGTTAGATGAACCAGGGTGGATCGGATCGGTATCTCCAACACGCATCTAGCTGTTTCTATGGTAAGCACCTTGGACAAAATATTTTTATTGTATTTTATCAATTCAGCGTTAGGGTGCATGTCTATGGACACACAGAAAGAAGAAATGTCTCTAATATGTCAGAAAATCCAATTAAAGAATAACATACTATGTATTTTAGTTGACAATTATTCAAACACTTTCAGCAATGACTAAAAAAAAACGTTTCTGTGTTTTGTGTCAGTGAAACGGATATTGTGTATGAATTTATCATTAGATATTAAGATACATTAAGCAGGCAGACAAAATGTCGACTAAAACGTGTGTACAATGATAAAGGGAACTTGTAACAATAACAAGCAACACTATATAAAATAGTCGCCCGTTATAAGCAGACATGGCAACACAGGTTGCTGTCAGCGACTGAGACACACAATGGACTCAGTCGCTCAGCGCGATGGAGCTTTGCTGCCACACAGTGGCCGTGAAACAAACCACTGAAATAGGCCTTGATACCTGTCTGTCTTATGTAGGCTAAACCAGATATGCAGTTTGCATTTACTGTCGCTGACCAGGAGATGACAGCAGATATCATGGTGAAGCTACAGTCTATAAGTGAAATTCAGTTACATAAGAAAAGTTTAGACTTGATGCCTTTGTGATATTTATGGCTGCTGCACTTTCTTTTTGACACTTGATGTTTTTATTAGAAATAATATTTCTGTAGTCAGACAGAAAGTGATGATGCTCAGTCAGATTTATCATGATAGATGATGCCAAACAAGAAGGCGTAGTTTAAGTGACACTTTCAGGAAATGGGATACATGTTCTTGTCTTTTTTTTCCCCATTTTGACATGTTCTTTCCTTTTTCTTCATTTCCACCTCTGTCTGTAGATGGATGTTAACCTGCCTTATAAAAGAAAATTCTCCTTTCAAACTGACCCCAAACAGCCTCAGGCATAAACTTTGCCGCATCATTTAGCTTTATCATATGCAATGTGATTACTGCGTGTGATAAAATGTGAAATAAATTATACTGTGTTAACTTTAGAAATTGCTTCCAGCTTAAAGAACCATCATATAATAATGATTATAGATATTTTAGAAATGACTATTGTTTTGTTATTTTAATCAGCATCCAATCAGATTGTCTTTCCTCCTGTGTGTTTATGTGGCATGTGGAAGTTTTCTGCTTGAGTATTTTAATTTCTGTCTTCTGTCCTTGAGCTGCTGTCACATGTACATGTCCCCACTGTGGGACAAATAAAATGTTATCTTATCTTTTCTTCTATCTGTGCAAATGTTTTTTTAATTATTATTTTAGTTGGCTTTGTTTAGTCAATTTTGCATTTTATTTTATCTTGGTCCTTCATGACCCTGCCAGGGTTTGAAAAATACCAGAAGTACCATTCATGGTATTGTTAGTTTAGACGTGAGGATTAAAGTCTACTGTGTCAGTATGGTCAGACAATAACATACCAATGAGGCCCCCCCCCCCACACACACACTACTTCATGTAAACTTTACATACCAACATGACAGATGTTTCCACACCAACTTGTCCTGCAGAGACTCTGCATTTATTCATAAAGCCCAGATGAAATTAAATGCCTTTTTTCACTGTAATATAGACACATTCTGGTGTCTGCCGTGTGTTCTGGGCTGTAGTCAAATGAAAAATTAAGAAAAATAGAGAAATAAAATATAGTTTATCAAGTGGATATATGCAAACAGTTTGCACTCTTGTAAATATTTCTGTTTTGTGTCCACACGACACCATGTCCCATGTTTTTACACTCTGCTAAAACACTTGACAGAGTTTCCTTCTTTTAGCAAAGCAATCCTCCAAAATGTAAAAGCACAATACCATTGTGCTGTTCACTAAGAAATATATTGATATTTTGTTTCAAATTGAGAATCAACACTACGTTAATTAAATAAAACTAATAATAATAATTAAGTTGACACAGCGTCACTTGGTTTTTTGAGATGATGTCCCCATAATGCTGTGGACAGAGAGCACATCTCACAGCTGGGAAACGTTAAACCTATTTATATGTGGTAATAAAACTGTTTATTTGTTACACAGGAACATAAGACTGATGTCACAATTCCTGCTATTACAAAAATCTCAAAGAATGTTGTTTCAGGTTGAATCCATTTATGAGTAACCCTCTACCATCGATGACTGAAGTAAAACTAAAAGCTAAAAACAGCTAAAATATCTCTGTTGTTTTTATTTCCACATTTTTGGGGGTAAATTTTTAGGATATTACCAGTGAAATGAAACCAGATATCTGCCTGTAATGCATACTGTATATAACACTCAGGCAGCTTAAGAGTCTTTAGAGTGAGCTGCAGATGTGTAACTGTGCTCTGATGAGATGGCATCATTGAGAGAGCCTACTTGAAAATAACAATAGGAACAAGATAATGGTGCCAGCAGCACAGAAACACTAATGATCAGATTGTCGTCTGTTGTTCTAAGATGACCCAATTATCATCCATTTAGTGAATAGAGATTTGAAAGATAATGCTCAAACCGCTCTGCAGACCGTCATGTCTATTTGATTTTTTATTTTATTTTTTGTTATTTCAGTGTAGTAGAAAGAATAAGATGTGATAATAATAAACAAGACCATGGGTTGATACAATCTAGTGCCATTATAGCTGAGATATATGCTACAGTCTTTATTAAATAAAAAGAAGATTCCCCAAAAGGATAAATTATACTAAGATTCTTGCTGATATCACAGTAGTAATGTAGGGTTTGACTTTTAGGTGATACCAAATTTGACACATGCTGATTTGAATTTGCTGCAGAGCTGTCAGGTCACCGCTGGGGAAACTGTTATCTTGCAGCAGCTCAGACAGATCACAGGAAGAGTCAGTATACCACAAGCTGGCTCTGAAACTTCAGTCCTGTGAGGGGCTAGGATCACAGGATGGACCACATTATGAGTCAGTCACTCCACTGACTCATTCATACAATTGTTTGCCTCCATTCCATTTTGTCTTTGTCACTGGCTCTTGACGTTTTCCTGCATCACTGCCACTTTTTACAAAGGTCATGCCCACATCTAGAAAAAGGAAGGAAACAGAAAGAGAGAGACACACAAGGAACACAGAAAAAGACAGAGAGGTAATTGGTCTTTGGTAGACTCATTAGGTGCTTGTGTTCAGTGAAGCACCAGAATAGCTGACTAAATTGACCTTTCGATCTCTTTCTACATATTAATGATCAAGCTTTTTAATACGCACAGTCATGTGTAGCTCATTAAGCACTCAATGTAGTTTATCAAAGACTTTTGACTTTTGTCTCCCTGTGACCAGAGTGTCAAGCCTGACATTGAAGTCCAAGAAGAGGAAAGTTAATTTTTGATATTGGAAATAGTAATCTGACAAACAACAACTGCGAAAAATTACTTTACATCTGCAACCAACAAATAAATCAGAGAAATAATATAGAGACAAACAGTGCAGAGAAATACTCAGTGAGTACTCTCTTTCGTATAGGCAAACATGATACTTAATTAAAGAGTCATCATTATTTTCCTGTTTTTCTGAAAATTTTACAATTTAAGTAATGGAAATGCAGCTTGCAGTATGCTGGCAGTATAGTTAGGTGCACTTCCTCCTTTTAATCAGGAAAGTAGCTTCATGTGTTCACAGCTTTGATCAAGAATTTAAGAGCGAGGCAGAGATTAAAAATAGAGACTCTGAGCAGAGTAAAAGAGAGACAAAGGGGATGTACAAAGCTGTGCTTTTAGTTGATTACATCTTATTCATCTTCTTACCTGTAATATAAATCTCTCCCCTTTTTCTGTAACATTATGTATTTGCACACTGAGCTTTCCTAGATAACATATGCAGCAAAATGACACTCTAAAATACAAATACAATAATATACTAATACATATTAACCCTGTAAGACCTGACCCATCAAAAAATAGCCAGAAAATTCTGATTTTTTGGAACTGAGATGTTTATTAACCCAAAATCCACAAATTTTTTTTTGCTATATCATGTTGTTTATGAGATATTTTTTGTATTGCATTTGATACAGTGGGCGCTTTTGGCAACTTTTTGCTCACAACAATGTTAATTTTAGACCAAAAAAAAGAGTTTTGTCCATAACATTTTGAAATTATAGAACATTTTTTGAAGTTTTTCCTCTTTTTTCTTTTTCACATAACACTTTTACAGCCTTTTTATTTCACTTTGTGGTAGGCGGAAAAACAGTTTCTGTCCTTGTTCAGGCAAAGATGCACCTTACACTTCCCACAGTAGACATGTGAAAAGTGATTGCCCATGCAGTGCTTGCATCTCTGTTGGGTTTCCCATGTAGGAAAATAATTTCATCAACTGCATGGCACTCTTCAGGAGGTATGCAGAGAAAATGTTCTCGCAGTTTTTGTAACCATGGCCTGAGCTTCCACAGTTTATCTTTCTTTGCATCATCAGAGACAGTGAAGTTGTCCTGAAAGTGAAACAGTGTCAGCAATTTCTGAAATCGATCTCGAGACATCACATCACAAACTGCAGGGAGCTTTGTCTCCATCTCCCAGTAGGCTCTCACACTGGACATCTGTACTAACCCCATATGCATGTACATGCCTAGAACCTGCTCTATCTCTTTGGCACTTGTGTTTACTGACTTGCCCTCTTTTTGCACACTGTACAGGTTTGTTTGTTCTGCAGTTTCCTGTAACATTTCATCAGTGACAAACTGTTTGAAATACATGTATGGTGTCCAGTCACACCTGTCCTCTGTCCCTTCGTCAACACATATTGTATTTTCTTCCATCTGTATTCTCTCCTTTTTGCATTGCCCTTCACTGACTCCTTTCTGATTGTGTCCTGTGTTGTTGTTGGAACCTCAATGTCTGTGCTACACTTTCCTCTTGCTTGTCTTCCTCATCAGTGCAATCTGAACTTTCATGCATGTCCTGAGGAGTCCATTCCTCATCCTCATCCTCATCATCTTCTGCCAACTGCTCTATGTCACTTGTATTGCCACCCATTATCATGTTGATGACATTTTCAATGTGCTTTCTCTTTCTCTCTTCTTCCTCTAGCCTTTTTGACATCTAAAAATAGACATATAGGTCAATATAGCATAGACATTATTTCAGAGGAATTGTTATTGTGGAAATACTCAAAATGTATTTAAAGATGGCATTTCAGTGATTAATTAGATTAATTAAGTCATCAAAATAGTGTGTATTTGTATTTTAGTAAGCATTATGTAGATTAAATTACAAAAATGTGAAATGACAATTTGGGGAAAAAGCACATTTTATACCTGCAGTATCAAATTTGATACAGACATTTTAACACGATTTAATTGTAATATAAAGAATGAGTTACTTAATAAATATGCATTCTTTCAATAGAGGAAATACTTATTTTAAAAAATGACTTAGAATTTTGATGTTATTCTCACCGTAACATCTCAAAAATTAGCAATGATGTTCCTGAAAAAAGCGAGTGGATGATTTACTGGGAGCAGCCATGTTTTAAATGACCAAAACGAAACTTAAGCTGCCTGTAGTGGCATGATAGTCCATCAGGGGGCAGAATACATGTATCAGATCACATACAACAGGTTTTTAAGGCAAATATTGATCATGTTGATGAGATAGAGGTCTCAGAAACTCATGTAGCAAATATGATACGAATGGCATTATAGGGTTAAACATAACCCTATAATGCCATTCGTGTCAAATCACTGGCTAATGTAGGAATATTAATGTTACAGATTCAGTTCTTGTCCATTTAATTTAAAATACAAAATAAATGTATGTCAGTCAGCATTATAAACTGTAAATGTCACCCAGTAAGTATTGATATGGTTGGAAAAAGGACCAGCAAAACTTTGCAAACTTCTGAACTGGAGGGGGTAGATGAGATGTTGGTCCTCAGTCAGGTTATACAAAGGTAGCAGGCTTTTAAAAAACAAATTCTTAAACGTTGCTCACTAAGAATCACTCAGTTTGCCTTGTGTCACGTCCAAACCCCACCATATGAAGCGCCATTGTAGCCCTTTAGAGCATGAGCGATTCTGTGTGTGTGTTCCTGAGATTCACCAACCTATGTTCCAAAAAAGAAAATACTTGTGATAACATATTAGGGTCACAACATTGTTTTGTGCTGCTCCATCTGCTCAAGGCCAATACACAACATCAGATATATTTTATACAATAATCCCATCACGCACTCAGGACAATATAGGTATTTATTTCTTATTTTTTCTGGTAAAATGCATTTACAGATTCTGTGATGACCAACCCCTCCGGTAACATAAAGCCAACACATCTTGCTTTTAATTTTAAATCCAGTCCCTCCTGGGTTCAGACCTGATTCAAACGTATGAAAAGATGATCTCAAAGGCATTTTATGTGTGTGCACTTGCATGCAGAGACAGATATTCTATACTGTGTGTGTGTGTGTGTGTGTGTGTGTGTGTGTGTGTGTGTGTGTGTGTGAAAGCATTTCTGTTGTTAACATTGTAACCTGAGGAAGTCCAACCAATCACACTTCTCCTCTGTGGATGGAGCCAAACCACATTACATAAATGTCATCCAGGAGGTGGTAATGTAGTTGGAGAAAAAAATGTCAGACCAATTTCATGGTTAATCTGTGTGCTGACACATTATAGACAGTAAACTGTTACCTCTCCTCTTTCTTCTCCTGTCCTCTCATTTCCATTATCTTCATTCTTTTCTCATTGATATTCACATGTTCTTACTTCCCACTGTTCTGTGTTTTCCTTAATCCTCTTTTGTTCTCTTGTCTTCTCAATGATTCTGTAAAGATCATCGCACAGATTTTCCAATTGGCAACATGATTATTAGCTTCATATATTGCTCATGCTCACATATGTCAGTTTTATTCATTTTAAATGGAGTTTGATTTAATTTCAAATTTCAGATTGTATAATGTGGCTTCCTCAAGCAAAAGCTCATATCATACACCTTGCATGGTGCAAGGTGCTGAACCTACTCCTACCGTCAAATGGATAAAATCTGATAAAAGTCCTGAAAATGATGTCTGTGGCTGATGTGTATGCTTCATTAACATTGATGGTTCACATATTTAACTAAAAGTGACATCGTTTCATGTTTTTTTTGGTAAAAATCACATTATTTCTGTTTTTAACACAAATTTCTCAATTCTCTTCACAGTTTTTGACATGCAGCTCAACACAGTCATAATGGCTTTACAACCAACCAATATTTGTCTCCCAACAGTGACACATTGTCACTCATTCAAAACAGAGTTTCTGATCAGATTAACGATTGCATGGAGCTTTTTCTGCTGCATGTTAAATTGTCTTATGTGAAAAAGGTCAAATTATGAGTAAAATGTATAATAAATATTTTTTACTGGCAGATAATCTTAATATCGCCTCGTGATAAGAACAAAGCCAATGAAGGAACTGAAAACAGGCTCAGTGCAGAGATGCTTCGGGGGACCCTCCTGCGCAGTGACACCCACCCAGGCATGTGACTGTGTGTGCATGCTGGGATGGGGGGCAGGGGGTAGGAAATAATTGTAATTAATGAGCTGATGAGAATGTCATCACATGGATTACAATGAGGTGCACACATGAAATACAAAGCATGGACACAAATGCACAAGGTGTATGAATTACAATCACTCCACACTGTCACAGTTGCCAAAACAGGCAAGAGAAAAATGGGACTGACCCTAAAAGAAACTCTGGAGGCTGAGGCAGAACTGGCGCAGTTCAATTATTTAACATAACACAAACACAATGGTCCAGGTAGGCATGGTCAAAACCAAATTGGTGCAGGCAAGATGCAGGCAGAGTCAAAGGTCAATAAAACACAAAGTCCAAGGAAGCTATAAATCCAAAAAAAAGAAAGAAAAAGAAAAACAAGGATAATGGCTGGTATGCTAAGCAAAAAGAGAAGAAATCAGTCAAATCAGTCAAATCTTCAGTCATGTTTGGTGATTTCAGGAGCACAATGTATAAAGGATCATAGAGTTACAGCCCTTCATATTCATCCAGTACAACTACAACCATGGTTTCTTGGTCATTAAGCAGTTCCACCAGAGGAGGTGGAAGACAGCATTTTCCAAGGACATACAGACAGAAGTTATTAAAGGTGAGGGTGATATTTCTCGGTTCATTCATCAAAGTCTTTCTTAAACTTGAACTGGCAACTCGAGGTCACGCGCCTGCCTTTCTTCTTTACTACCACTATCTCCAACACTACAGCTTTGATGTGTTGTTATTTATTAACTATTGTTGTGCAACGTAATGTTTATGATCTCTGCCATGCATTTGACCCAGTAAACACTGGACCACTTCAGAGTCACTGAACAATGCAAAGCTAAAAATAATTCATAAAACTGTCGTGTGATAACAACTCAGCAATAAAATTTTAATGGAATTTTAGGCTGTTCAGTCTATATGACCCAGACCACCACCAGCAACACTGCCTCAACCTCTCAGCAAAAAATCAGCATCATGGTCAAAGATTTACGCATGAAACTCAATCATACAGCCACATGACAAACACTGAAGGCAACATTAAACACTTAAACTGTGCAAGGGAATTTGTTTGGACTTGAATTTGTGAGTTCAGAGCACGTTCCTGTTTTTTATTTCAGCATTTTTTTTTAGCTTGTGGAGCCCAGAGAGAGGCTCGGCCAACTGGAAAATTTCAAATAAATTGAATGAAAGTGGCTGTCGCGGCATTTCAGAGTAATGGTTTGCACGGACTGTTTTGCTATGACCTCACAGACAACAATTTGGCCTTTATAGTCACTGCAACACAACGTTATGGCAGAAGGTATATGACACCAGTGAGACAGTCTTGGAGAGAATTTCAAATCGAATCTGGAGCAGAAGTCACAGAAGCAGTCAAACACAGTCGGATACGGGGGGACACATTTACTATGCAGGTCCAGACGTACAAAGCACAGTTACATTTTCCAAAACAAATTAACAAAATCAAAAAGAGATTAAATGGATGGATAAATCTGCGCTTGGAAAATCTAAGTAACTTTTCACACCTCACTGCCCTTTTCTCTACTTTTATATTCCTTTATTTTGAAATTGCCGTCATTGCTAGTAAGTGCAGTGGGAGGACCTTGCACTTTATTGTCTTCAATTTAAATCTTTTATTCAAAGATCAAGCAGGCAAAAACAATTTTAACTGTTTTGCTGTTGCCCACAGTTACAATCTGCACTATTAGCCTTCATTTGCTGCCACCTTGTTCCTTTCTTGTTTGGAAAATGTCAGTGAAAAAGTGCAAATTCCAGACTCAAAACAAGTCAAATATATCAATGTCAGCCTGATGGTTGACCCACGACTTTGATTACAACAACATATTGAAACATTCATGGTTCACATAGCATCACCATAAGGTTAACATTGTTGGTTTTGAGTGGAACATTTCTACTACATGTAAAGTCATAACTAGTTAAGTTAAGTCTAATGTCCAAGACTGTGTTTATGATAAATGGATGAAACTGTGCCATTACCAAATGTTCAGCATGCCAGGCTAATATGATGAACATTGTGAATTTAATATGAGCTAAACATCAGTGTTGTCATTGTGAGCAGGTTGCAATGCCAGTGTTAGCATACAGCTAAAAGCTCAGCTGTGCCTGCTTTAAGTACAGCCTCACAGAGTCACTGGCATGACTGACTTTTTTAAAAATTTGGTGAAATGTTTGGGAGGTTTTTTGTACTTAACTGTTCTTTATTGATAAAGTGGATAGCAGACAGCATCCGCGGGGCACTTTGACAAAAACAACAGTTTTAGATTACAGGATCTCTGAGTGAATGACCAAACACATTCACTAAACTAACTAAAACTAAATTTCCTCTTGAGATCTGGGTCATATATATAATCAATGTCTGTTTGTTCTACTAGTCTCTGCCCATCATTTAGTTTCCCTAGATGACCTTTTAATTTTCAAGCTCATTGGCTCGCAATCTTTTACAACTTGGATCTCAAACAGATTAAATATAGTCTGTCACCTGAGGCCCAGCTTCATTCCAAAAAAACACATTTTCATTTGGAGACTTACCAGAAAAATGCCTGAAAACGGAACCGTACCACAGCCAATTTCTCAGTTTCCCTTACTGCACGACTATTTCAATTACTGTGTGTACACAGACACAGAGACGGTACGGACATAAGGGATTGATTAGTGTTGACCATGTTCACCCTCTGATGTAAAAGTAGCTGTTACTGTGTCAGGAACTTATCAAAAATACCATGTGAATAATTACTTAATCTTTGATTAAATCTTTGTTTTGCTGCTGCATTTCAGACTCAATCTATTCCAGTGGTTAGCTTATTGAGTGTTGTCATCAGCGTTAAATGCCAGCATCAAAACTGAGTGATTACCAGACTGACAAATGAGTCTCGCATAATATTGGTTGTCACTGTTTGGTCATTTGTGTTGATACATTCAAAACAGTGCATCTGCGTTGTCTACTCTGAAGGATAAATATCTTAATTCAGCCTAGCCACAGTGAGGGGAGTATACACAGTACATGTGAAGGGTGTATTCATGGTCCACAAGACGTGTTTCCGATGTGGTATGTAGACGTGCTGACTACAATTATTCACGTCGGTTCCACCACTTAGCAGCATAAAGAGAAGAAGTAGCATCATGGTCCAATTACACTGGGGAACAATTTGAAAAAAAAATTCTGTTGAGTTAGATTTTTATGCTGATTAAAACTAAAATTGGCATGCTGATTCCAAAATTGCAGTCAGTTTTTTTCTAGCATGTCAAGTTTTTTCTCCACAGCTCACCCTCCAGATAACATATGTGTACATATGATGTGTACATATGATGGCTGACTGTTGTTGGAGCATCAAATGCGATAGTCCTCAAGTTGAACACTCCAGAAAGAGCTATAAACGTAAATTTTTACCTTAACTACTTGCACACAATTATAATTACAGTAGCCATATCCTTTGTAAAAACATAATACTGTTAAACATTGCAGTCATGCCTGTTTCTTTCATATTTCATTGTATGTCAATATTTGAAAATTTTTATAAAACAAGCACATATCTGTTAAGTACAGTATTTTTCATATGTTTTAAGAAAACGGGGATCCTATAGTTCAAAAACTTGACGTGATAGAGAAAAACTGAGATCAGTTTTGGATTCCGCACCCAAAAATTAGTTAAAAACAGCTGTCAGACCTAACTCAACAAAAATTGTGTTCCCCAGTGTTATAGTTGAACTGTGTAAGTGAGTGAAAAGCCATGTGGTTCTAAATATACATCTGTGCTGCTGCCGCTGTTGCTGCTGCTGTCCACACTGACTGATTAGGTTGGTCTGTTAGGTTCACAGGTGCACAGCTAAATGTCACCATCAGACCAGTCTAACAAATGACCGGTTCCCTCCCACACATTATTGGATACAGTCAGTGTGTGTGTGTGTGTGAGTGTGTGTGTGTGTGAGAGAGAGAGAAAGAGTATGTGCCCTTAAGGTGAGAAAAGAAAAGCACAACTTTATCCATGTAGAAAAAAATAATATTAATTTGCTTATGAGCTTCACATCCTATGATTTCTGATTTCCTGCAAGATAAAAACTTGCACTCTGGCAGAGTTGACTGGACCCAAATGCGAAGACAGGTAGGTTTTGGGTAGGTACCCAGTTCAGTAACTATAGTTTAATGCAGGAGGCAGGGAATGGCTGGATGGCAGGCTGCTGGGAGACCGTATGAAAGTTTGCTGGTCTTTAGGCTGAGTGGTGTGAGTTTAAGCAGTATGTGATGAGTGGCAGAGTGGCAGAGTGGCAGTGAAGGCAGAATTTAGTTAGTAATGTTAACACAAGAAATTACCCCTCTAACACAGAGGGGCCCAGAGACTAGCTACCACTTAGCTTACAGTACAGTACAGTCTGACAATGATTAGGTGAGCCGAAGTATTTAAGCACTGTGGAGAGCCTGATGACAGTTGGAGCCGGGTGTGAACCCTGGTGCCAGGTATAACAAGCTGTGCCCATGCCACACACACACACACACACACACACACACACAAACTTGTGTTATTGTTGGTGCAATAGAGCTAGGAGTCTAAACAGCATTTCTCTTATTAGTTAAAATTTTCACTTGGATGCACAGACAGATTGTTGGATGTACAATATGTTGAACACAGAAAAATTCTTTCCTGTCAGCTAAATTAAAGATTAAACCTATCAAACACAAGCGAAAAGCAGACAACCTGTTACATGTTGCCTATTTTAAATCAGTTAAATAGAATTTAAATCACCCACCTTTTGTCAGTGGGCAGGCAGTTTGTACATTTGCACATCATATAATAATAGAGTCATGAAGATGAATTCATAAAGATGTCTTACATGATTTTATATTTTTGTCTCGGTTTGTTGATGAATATAGTTGCATTAACACAGACTTTTTAAACTTTCAATAATACACTGCTGCCCAAATTGTAAATGATTTTCTTTACAGTGGCTCACCTATTGTTGCATGAAATGAAAATATTAAGACAATCTTCTTCCTCACTGAAACGATAAACATTTAACCAAAGCCTTAATCTGGAAACAGTTCTTGAGGAAAAACATCGGACAGACATTGTTTCAAACACACTATTTGTATACAGTTTATGTCTTAATACATGTCTGCAGGGGATCTTTACTAGTCATACTAGGACCATTGACTCCATATATGTAAGCAGGCCATTAGTAGAGGTTGAATGGGCAGGAGGAGACTGCATACTGTGTGTGTCTGCATGTCAGCTCAGTGGGTCCAATTATCCCCAGAAGAGTAGGAAACATAGCTTGTGTGACAGTTTTGTTTCCTGTATGTTGGGTTTAAGTTTGACAGCAATGATAAATAACACTGCACGAGCTGTGGCAATGAGCCATTGGTAAGACCGGCAATTCCCTCTACAGTCATGGATACACACACACACACACACACACACACACACACACAGTTACTAGTACATGTGGTGTGGTGTGAGGTGACTGCAGATTATGTGAACAGCAGGATCCAGCTGGTGGATCAAGAGTGGGCTACACACACACACACACACACACACACACACACACACACACACCTTTGTGTGAGATTATATATATATATATATAAAAAAAAAAAATTCCCATCTCGCCCTCCGCGGGCGGTTCCTCCTCTGCAAGCTCGGGTCCTCTACCAGAGGCCTGGGAGCTTGAGGGTTCTGCGCAGTATCTTACATGTCCCTAGTATTGTGCTTTTCTGGACTGAGATGTCTGTTGTCTTTCCTGGGATCTGTTGTAGCCACTGCTCCAGTTTGGGGGTCACTGCTCCGAGTGTGTGTGTGTGTGTGTGTGTGTGTGTGTGTGTATATATATATATAAAAACAAAAAACAAACTTATAACTTATAAGTCACTAAACTCTGGACTCATTACAGAGTGCACACTCTGGCTGCAACTGGAACAATTAGAAACAACTAGAAACAAAGGTGTCTGAGATAAAACCCACCACAGTAAGGTGGATTTATGTGTCTGTGTCACTGTGCTTTTGGTGACCCTGCAGTATGAAGTGAGGGTTGATTTATATTTCGTTGCAGGATTTAACCTGTTGGTTGTAGCTCAACTGTAGACAACATCCTTTTGGAAACAAAATATGTCCAGTGTTATTGAATGGGAGGATTACAGAGCCTTTCATAAAATGTGTTTAATGCTGCTCTCACTATCAACAATCTCTACTGGTGCTGAAAACCTGAGGGAGAAAACATTTGGACAGTCAGTTTCATTGAAAAGCTGTAATTCACTATGAGAATATGAGTGATAAATAACAACAAACAATAAAGTGACAGGAAATTAAACTGACTGAATTAAAGCACAACATCTTCACAGTCTCCTGTCTATACTGTCTACTTCTGCCAGGCAGAGCACAGCAGGCACTCTCGTTTGCTCTCTGTACATCTGTCTGCTCATGTGCTTCACTGTGAACAGCTGAGGAGGGGAAGTGAAAGTCAAGGGCAGACAGACCGAGAGAGAGAGAGACGGGCAGATATGACCGACACAGATCACACAGATCAACTCAAAGTTTCTCACAGCAGAGGTACTGTAAGGTCAGGAACCGTACGTCTGATGTCTTACTTGTAGATCACACATTAACACACACACACACACACACACACACACACACACACACACACACACACACTTTCAAGTTAAACCTTAACAAACAATCAAAAATGCACTATATTTTCTTTCAACACTGATGAAAGCAGATTTCTCCTGGTAAGAATTTCAATGCTCATATGTTCATCTACAGTCATCAATGTTTTGGTCAAAACTGAAGGAGAATGTGACGCTACAGAGACAAAGGGATAGCAAGTATGTCTAATGGTGCATCATCATTGAGTCATATAATGAGTAAAAGTATACATACAGTTAGACCTGTTCAACACATGAAACAGCCATCTCTATATGTATCTAAGAAGAGGGGGGTGGTGGTGGACGGGCGCTTGCATGTCAGACTCTGATGTCTGAGATGACAGTTGCAATAATTATATTTTACATGGCCTTGACCATAGCTGCCATGTACAGATAGATTGAAAGCAAGAATTAAAAAAAAAAAAGATGAATTGTTGTCATTGGATGTAATCTGGGGTTTCGCGTAATCATCCATCACTTGTCAGCTGCTGTTGTTTCTGATAAGATCTGGTACATCTTGCTCTTATATGCTCAGCAACATGATTGCAACATTTACTGTTGAATCTTGTGACTCCTGTGACAACACTGCCTGCACATGACACACTACTGTACATATGTCACATACCACTTTTCTCTGATATGTTTGAACATTTTGCAAAGCAGCATCTCTCCAAGTGAAATTATGGCACTCTCAGGTAAACAAATAACAGGTGTAGTTCATAATGGGATCATCTTTTAATTTGGACATGTGGTACGTCAAGTCCACAACAAAAACAAACAGCCTGACCTTGCACAGTATTAGAGCTGGTGGGAAGAGAGCAGAAAACAGTTATTTTAAGCTGTGAGTTGGTGGAGCAGAACAACATGACTACTCCGTCCAGACCATTCACAGCTCCTTCCTTCCTTCTTGGTGATGTAAGAAAATAATTTTCTTCTCCGTGGTCATGGTGGTAGGAGTAAAATATTAATAGATTCAAAGCAGCAGGAGGTCCTTGAAGCAGCAGGAGAAACTAGGAGTAAGAGGGAGAACACAAATACAACAGGAAAACACTAGACTGAGTTTTCCCAATCTTGTTTGCAACACTTTAAATAAAAGCTCCTCAGATGTGTAAAGGAGTTGAGGTGGGTTTAACATGGGCCACATAGTGCTGAGATGACAAACAAACGATGAGTATGAAAGGAAAATGTTTTGCATTATAATGTTTTTAAATGAAACATGTTGAAGCACAAACCTGCTTTAATTTAAGTGACAGTTCTTCAAACAGAACGGTTTCGAAATTATGGAATAGATGATCGATTGATTGATTAAATTAATCTGAAGTAATAAGAACTTGTTCTGGTGGAAACCAATTCTGTTACTGTTTTTAGTTATATGTTAATATATTAAGTTTTTTCTCAGCCCTTAATTAACCTGACCTCACCCCTTTTATTGACAATAAGAACAGATAAAATATGAGCTTGTGGAGATATGAACAAATCAATAACCTTTCTTTGTTGTCCTCTTATTATGAAGTTTAAATCAAATGATATAATTAATTGACAAAATATTAGTTCTTTTAAATTAAATACTACTACCAAGATTTCTTTGTGTATAACAAATACAATGTGTGTTTGGACTGTATTACTGCATTTATTAAATGAGACATTGTCTGAATGAAAACTGTATAGTAAAAATTAAAAACTACTGTATGATTGTTATAATGACTATTTAAATTAAATATGTTCTGAATAATTTACAATAATAATCGTTATTGCTTTTGTAGTTGGCGTTATGTAAAATGTCAATACTTTTGATTGAACTAATCTGCCTTGTAATGCCTTCTGATAAAGGTCTTTACTACCTTTGCATCTCCACTGTATTCATATTTGGACCTTTCACATACACATTTGTGTAATTTAGCATGAAAAATTTAGACAGTAGTGGTGACTCAGGGTGAGGCCTGCCCTAGAACAAACACAGTGTGATGCTGTGTGTCAGCCATCATTTATTTAACAGGCTCCCAACCACCAAATATCCCTTGACGAGAAGATCTACTACACAGTGCTACAGTCAGCTCAAAAGTAAACAACAGAACTTATCAAACAACAGTAAACAATTTTATTTTTAACCCACAACCAGGCAAAATCACTTGACAACATAATTCTGTTAATTAGTATAGTTCAACTTAACATTAACATGACAGTGACAGCGAGATTCCTAGTGAGACCACTCATATTTTTAAAGCACAGGCAAACATTTGGGCAACTATGAAACTAATTATTTGTCTTGTGTATGTATGTATCGTCTTATTTCTTTAAAGAGACAACACTGGTGCACAGTACTGTGTTGTGCCAGTACTGCGATGGTAAACTATAATAATGATAACTGCATTTTCATTACAGTGACTAAAATAGTGTTTATGACATGTAACATCTTCAGAAAACATCTGCCATGCTGCACACATTTACGTAAAAGTAGCACCTATGGACCGTCTTTGGTTTTAAGCATTATACAGTTTTATAAAATTACTATAAACATTCTCAAATAGATCATGAAATGTAAATAAAATATAAGGGTCACATCATTTTTAGTTTAGAAAAAAATTAAACCTGCTGAAACTTACTGCCATTTCCCCTGATTAGCTGGACTGACTAGTGAAGCAGCTAAATGTGTGATGGCTCGTAAATTTGTCCTTTTAACTCATTACGTTATGCCTGCTTTAATGAGGCAGACAAATGACAGGAACTGTCTTTACTTCCATATCCAATTTTCATAAAACTTAAAACAAAGGCATTTTCTTATCACTGCTGAAGCAGTCAGTGTTGCTACAGGTTGAATCTGATGTCCCTTCTGTTATAGGTATTTACAGATGTGTCAAAAATCCTGAAAGTGTGTGTGTGTGTGTGTGTGTGTGTGTGTGAATGTAGTTGCACTGCAAATATTAAATAAACCCCTTAGCCAGTTGACTATATACACAGATAGCTTTTACCTTCAACCCATTAGCCAATAACTTCAGAAGTTACAGTCAAGTAAAGACTGAGCTGAAACATGAAAAGACGCTTTTCTAATCATGTTAATGACATTAAAATTAACTTGTGTACTGCATAAGGTTTAACCCGCACAATTATTATATATACATTTAGCTCTAATATCTGACCATGCTAATGAGGATACAGTTCTGGTGAACTCAAACTAACCGTCCAGTGCAAACAAGGCTGACATGTAAACCTTGGTGAGTCCTGATTGGCCTTGAATCCTACTGAAAAGAGTAGGAGTAAGCACATACATACACATCATTAAGAATAATGTGTGAAGTCATATAAAGACACAAAGGCAGGGAAATAAAAGTCAAAAATAAAACTAAAAATAAATAAAAATCATTACAAATATTAGGCATTTGTTCTTCACATCAAACCAAAGTTAATAAGCCCATTAAATTCACAGTTTTCACTTCTATCATGTCAAGTCAGTGTCTTAAAACCATATTGAACATTATGGGTTTTTTTTTTGATGAATTGAGATGTTTTTACAGTGAATCTTGATTATCCTATTTTAAAATTTCTAGATGTGGCTCTCCTAGAAATTACACTTGTAATTCATTTTTCCACAGATTCATTTATCTCACAGATACACATACATAATTTCTAGGAGACAAAGTTGCTGTACACTCAATAACCCTGATCCTTAATATGGCAGTGGCACTGCAGTAGCATCATCTTCTAAAATCAAATCAAAAAAACATTTTGAAGCAGCCTCTCTGACCCGACACTTCCGGGGTCAGTGAGTTGACTGAATTTCTATGATTTAAAAAAAAAAAAGTCAGGCTTTAGTTCAAATGAGGCATCAGAGTTAAGGCTTGGATGTAGAAAATGTCCAAGAATTATAGACAACGCTTCCTGTACTAAACACATCATGATGGTCCAGTGAGCACTTGTGGTCATTAGGGGATGTGCAGGGTGCATGAATACTTATTTACCACAGGATATTTCAAAACAATTTATTTTTATTCTTAAACTTTTGAGTATTTCAAGCTCTATATACATATAAGGCAAACTGCTTCCAGATGACAAATATTGTCTTCACCTACAAAATCTTGCATTGTTGTTTTGTTGTTATTGGAAACAGTAGAGAATGAATGACTGGACTAGTGTTAGAGGAGTCAAGTAGTGAATGGTTTAACTGGCAGCAGAAGACAAACAATGAATGTAGATATAAAAGTAAGAAAGAAAAAGTCAGTGCTGAGGTTGTGTCATGTGACTAATATGTCAAAAAACAGATGCAAAAGTGGTTCTATTGGTTTCTGTGTTCATCCCTGAGGGTGTCTGAGGCACAATGCAGATAAAAAGACATATTCTCACAGTGCCCTTATTTCCTGTTCATGCATTAATACACTGAATGTTAACACTTGAATATCGAAGTAATAATGTTAATGATCTGACTGAACAACTCCCCCACAAAAAAAAAATCTCTGCACTTTCAAAGTCAGGTTCTTATGTATTTGCATCAGCTTCTCAATCGACCGAAGTGATCTGACCAACTGTGAATGTTGGTTGGAGTCCATTTGCTGCTTTTTGGTTCCATCAGTCGATGTCTGGCATACACTTGAACCATTTGGACACACGGCCATGCGTCTTGGCTTCTCTCTCGGAGGTGTTTGAGTTTAGTAGTCCATCCATGTAGTGACCATACTCATTGATGGCATCTTCGACACGAGTGATGTACAGCCAGCTGATTATCACACCAAAGAACTGGAACAGAGAGAGAAGGAAGATGACAACAGAAAGGAAGGAAAACTCCCCTGAACAGAAATGGGAAAAGGAAATGGAGACATCTGTCTCATGGAGGATCAGATCAATATAAGAGCCACGTGACAAGCACGTGTTTGTGAGCTACGTTTTCCTCGTATGTCAGGGACAATTTGTGCTGAACATCAAATCTAAGGTTGTGTATTTATGTGTGTGTGCCTGTGTGTTTGTGTGTGTCTGTGTGTGTACCTGAGGCAGCAGGATCCCTAACAACAGTCCTGCCATAATCTTGTAGTTGTCCAACAGCCAGATGAAGAAAGCATCAGTGCAGCCTCTGATGTGGATGATTGACATCAAGCCCAAACGCTGCAACACATAATTTTTTTTTAAGATTCCACAGTTTGCGTTTACAGTCAGGAAACTGATAATGAAGTTATGTTAGCAGCCACACAGCAGATATGGAGGACAAATACACTGGCTGTTAGGTATGCAGGTTAGTGTTTAATTTTACAATTTTTCAGACATAACTCTAACTAAATACATTACGTCTTACATTTCCAAAGAACAGTTCATATTTTACTTAATGAAATAACACCATCTGGACCTGTATGGCCTGATCTCTATGCAAAGTGGAGGGAAACCATTGAAATGTCTTTATTTGTGAGCTGTACTTTGCTCGAAAGATTTGCTACACTAGTGAAGCGTAACACACAGTAGCATGTCAGCTCTTCATTAATGTCACTGTATTAATAAGAAAAACTGCCTTAAAATGGCATTTCAAATTATTGTGCTGTGGCTGTCAAAGCAAACTTTAAACCAAAATTAAAGGAGGAGAGGAGCTGTACCTGGATTAAAAAGTTAAAGTTAGCTATTGAAGTCAGTCTTTGAGGTCTTACCTCTTGATCCAACACCTTGTACCCACACATGGTGTTAGCCACTTCATTAGGCTGGAGGGGGAAGAAGAACGAGGTTTTATCAAACTTCATCATTAAACAGGAAAACTCTACATAAACAGAAGAGACAGACTTCCAGGGAAATACACACTATTTACTACTTGTGTGTCTGTGTGAGTGTGTGCCTGTGTGAGTGTGCACATGAACTGTGTATGTGAGCATGTGTCCCATGACTTTGAGCTTTTGGTTATTCAAATATTCTTATATATTCATTTATTCAAATAAGATACGATAAACTGAGAATCTCTTGTGGCCTTCTAACATAGGATAAAGGGAAGAGTGATCAACCTTTTTAAGTCAGCCTTCAAGTTTTATTGGCTTTGTAGTCTTTATACTTTATTTTTCAATTTATAATCAGCAATAGGATCAGCAATAGGATTGGGAGGGTAACTCACAATACTGTTCTGTCGTGATACCACACATGATTTCTGCACAGGGATAGATTACAGTACAGCCTTCTCATGTGAGGGGAAAAGCCCATTAAAAACAGCCAAAAACAGGAATTATTGTAGTTATGACTGCAGGTGTAGGTGACTTGTCTCCAATCATATGAATGAAAAAGGTGGGAAAACGTCCTCTGCCCGAGAAAACAATCTGATGTTTGATCAAGTGCAGTTAATTGCTGCTTTGTCAGTATCAACACAGAGGGCACAGGTGACATAAGACTTGTGTTTTGCCCGACATGTCATCTCCATCTCAGCCAGTCTGCCTCATCTATCACAGACTTTGACTGAGATATGGTTGCTGTTAACTGTGTGTGTGTGTGTGCGTGTCAGATAGCTGCCTTAAGTAAATGTTTGTGCATGTCCACAGAAATCAATGCTGCATGTATACAAGATGCAATATGAACATTTTATTTATGAATTTCTATCATCTTTTTATTGTGTTTATGCAGTCACTCCTGGTGAAGATGACACTGATGATTGAAGTTGCAGTAGGAGTGCTGTATGGTTCAGGTGGCACAATAACTTGAGTCTGTCTCAGTATTTCATGATGGAGGTCCGGTCTACAGCAACAATTAACTTTACTACGATTATAGCCGTGAGTTGAAAATCTGTTGGGAATAACAACTAACCAAACTGAAAATCAATTAATTATTGCTTCAACCATAACTTTTTAATGAAAGGATTACAGTAAACATCAAACATTTTTCTGCCTTAAGGCTGCTGCTGCGTTTCCTCTACAGTTGACAGCACTGAGCCACTAGTGCAACACTTTAGAAAACAAATTAGCTGAGCCACCAGTGAAAATGGGAGCTAGAGACAATGGCACAACATTGTATGGTATCAATTAAAAATACGTTAAATGTTTTTTACTTAATTAACCTCGTTATCACAAGTGACCCTTAGCAATGCAAAAATTGTAGATTAATAAAATAATAATAAATTGCTTATAGCCACATGGCAGTAATTGAATTGAATATTGAGAATATTGAGATAAAGGAGCGGAGGTTTCATGAGTCTGGCTGGGGGAGTGTAGGTGTGTAAATTAAAGAGCACGTGTGCTGTTTTGTGTGGGAGAAAACTGTCTGAGTGTGTCTGCCATTGTGATAGCATAATCACCATCATAAGGATAATGAGATGCATTTTAAAACATAACTCTACACTATTACAGCTATTACTGTAATGACAGACTGAGCAGAGTGTCCTGGGTTTCACAGAGCCTTTATGAATATATATAGCCAGAAAGGGTGAAATGTTTACTTTAATCAGCAACTTTAGGTAACGTTGCAGATGCTCTTATGTAACACTGTCAAAACCAGTTAACGCTCATAAATAACCATGAGGGGTCTTTCTCGGCTCTGCCTGGTGTTAGCAGCTATAGTTAGCAAAGAGTGAAACAGAACCTGTTCAGTTGGCAGATGACCTCTAAACCAACTGAATTTCTGAGGATTCGAGCATTGAAATACATGCATGGATTAAAATAACAGTCTTTATATCAAAAGAGTAAAACAGTGACATTAAAAAGAGACAGAATGATGATAATAGGTCTTTTTTGGAGGAAAAAAATCAATTAAACATCATATAACATCATATCAAATAACATATGCCACAAACTAGCATGCAATTTAATAAATTGAGCACTAGCAGTACTAATAAAACTGGTTTGTTTAAACAGGTTCATATAAACCTCGCAGTATGAGCGATACCTACCTTAGTAGTGATGCAGCAGGTATAAGGGACACCGCAGGCCAATGGACCAGGTGCAGAACAGTTGTGGTACATATTGACCGCCCAGTCTTTATACTCTTGACCTCCACAACACTTGAACTGCCGGAGACGAGAAGAGATTTCAGCAGAGATAAGAGCGGAGATTGAAGAGGAGAAGAAAAGACAAAAAGAGAGAAGAGAAGAGAGATGAAAGAGGATGTGCAAAAGTAAACAACTAGATGAACAGCATTTTTCTGTTGTGTTGGCGTAATGCCACTAACATTTTGTGATGAAATGAGCCATAATTAACTACAATTTGCATGTAATTATGAGTCTGTTTTCTTTTTTTTTCTCTCTTTGCCAAAATCAGCATACAGGTGCTGCTGTGGGTGGGCAATATGGATCAAATCAATATTATAGAATCGCAATATAATACAATACTACAGCACAATATCAAATATTATGGTATATTTATATTTTTAATGACATCAAAATATACTTAATAGCAAATAAATTACAAATGTGCCACACGTAAAACATCTAGTGATTAAAAACGTACTAATTTGGGAAACAGACATTTGCTGCTGGTGATGGACATACCATCATCTGCACCTGTAGATATAATCAAATCCTGTACGACAACCGTAAAACAAACTCTTTGTATAATCTTCAGTTGCTTTGTTTTTGTTGTTCTTTGTACTTTATAGTGACACATTTGAATCATGTATCATTATTTTTATACATATCTAAATATAAAACCAAAGATGCAGTTTTCAGCAGGTGTAATCCAGATTACAGGACATTTGCAATTCGACAAAACCTAAAACTCCACTTGTCCTCTGACTCACAGTCAAAATATACACATATAAATTCAAACACTGACATTTTTCTAGTGAAAGGTTTCTGCTACCTTTGCCACAACACCCAGTCAAAACTAAAGCTGTAGCCTCATAGATAGTGTCACCTTCTGAATCAATAACACTTGCAGCCCAAAACAACAAATTGATACCTGCCAATGTCTTGTTGTTGTCATTTCACAGGCACAAAATAGTGTTACACCAGCCTATTATCTCTTTCATTGCCCTCTATTTCAGCCATTACTGACAGAGCCCGAAGAAAAGAAAAGAGCATTACTTCACAGGGAGAATAAATGAGCTTTGATAAGCGGTCTAAAGGAAGTAAATTATTATTGGTTTTGGCTTAGAGCTGTTAAGGCACATTGACTAAACGCTGCTTCACACAGCTTCATCATTTGTTAATTGAATGCTCCTGTGTTATACAGTTTTAAGCCAGTTTGGGCAGTGATGGTGTCAAATATCCATCAAAACAGGCCCAAACAAATGATGACTGGAGGTAAACAATATAAATGTATAACATATTCTCTCAGTTACCTGTAGACCTTTTCGACCGTGGGTATTTGACCTCTCAAAGCAGAAAAAGTGGTGTGACAGAAAATATTTGCCATGTGAAAATATATAAAAACTCTATTTATAAATGAGACATGATGACCACCTGTAAGTAAATGCTGCTCAATACTAAAATTAAAAAATCAGTTCCCTCTTGATGGCACTCAGAAGAAATTGCAGCAACCCTGCAGGCCCCCCAATTCAATTATTTCTATGTTATTCATACTTTCACTGGGAAGGATGGTGGCTGCACAGCAACCTCAGAGAGTGAACAATTCCAATCAGCTCCGTAGTTGTTTACTGACACAGTTATTGAACTGGCAGGGAGAAAGTTAGTTAAAAAGACAATGAGAGCGAGAAAGAGAACAAACAGGACAAGGGGTCAGACACCAAGGGGACGAGACAAAAAATAAAGAGAGAGGATGAATAAATGAATAAATATGAGGTGCTGATGTGATTAGTATGCTGACGTGATGCTGGTGTGCCACAAAGTTACTGCTGCCTGTTGCTGCTGTGACTCCACAGAGTGCAGTTTTTCCAGCACTGGGTCAGGACCCAGGCAAGGGTCACAGGAAGGCAAAGCAATCATGATGTGATTAACGTCTGCAACTGTTAGGTATGAGTCCAAAAGCACAACAACTTCACGTTGAGTTTTCAAGTTTAATGGGTGTAACTGTACTGTACAATACAACAGTCCTGCAAAAAACGGTATCCTTGGGAAGATTGATGTTGAGTGGAGGGGGGATTTAGCATCCTTACAAGACCAACCTGAAGGAACAATCTCTCAAAACAACAACAAGGCTGCAGGAGACGAGGGAAGTCCCTCCATCCTCTCAGGTCCGACTCTCCTGTTTTCTCCTAGACTGATGACCGGATTACACAACAATTTGTTTACTCTAGTGATATTAAAATACAACCGAAATCAGATTAAATGGGACTGTATTTCCATGGCTTTTCCTTCATTTGTCCAACAGCCTGGTTGATTGATGACCTGCTGTTCACTGGCTGACTCAGTGGCTAACTGTGTGGCTAATTGGCAGGCAAACTGCTCAAAGTGTGGGCGGCAGGACAGAAGTCAGTCCATCATGTGGTCCATGCCTTAATTATCACATGGCATCCACAAACCAAAAATGTGCATGGTTTGAGGCGAGAATTTAGCATTTAAAAACACGTATGTATTAATGCCATTAGAATATCACAGCATTTTGATAAGTAAGTGTAATTGACTTTAAGATTTCTGTGTTTCCTATTTTCAAAATAAGTGTTTTAACCAGCTGCTGACAGTCTCTGCTGGGGGAGATCTTTCATTTTTAAACCCCACCAGACTCAAAAACCCTCCAAAAACAAACAGAAAAAAGACAAATTCTTATATTCAGGTTATACTGTCTAAACTGATAATGGCAGATTCTAGACAATTCGACCACATTCGACTACATTATGACTTCATATTCAGCCATTTAGCCTCTTTATTTTAGTAAATTACTCACTGATATAATCAGTTTGATTAGTCTTTAACCTCTGAGATGCATATTCAGCTTCTCTTTCAGAGAGAGTTGGAAGTAACTAGATAAGGACAGCAGAATGTATTAAAGTAATTAATACTGTGTGTCACTGATGCATCTCCACAAAATGTAACATTCACATTCAATGAGGTCCAACCCTTGTGAGCTACTGTATCAGCTGTACTGTATCATGTGTATGCATAACAATTGGTTTGACTGTGATTTTTCTGTTCCTGTCAATTGTAGTGTCCTCCCTGATATGATTTAAACCTGTGTACCTTTAATTGCACTGCAATCAGGCCAACTGAGGTTGTATTTTCTGGGGAGTCCTTAAAAACCATTATCCATCATCCTGCCGTATACCATGTCCCCATCATGTGATATCCCACAGCAATTAGAGAGACAGCAGGCGAGGGAGCAAGGGATAATAAACCTGCAGAAAACAAAAAGGTCTCAACCACCCGATCACTCCAACATCAGCTATTCAATTGAAGGCGTCTTCAAATGATCAGACTATGAGACCAAATAAGTACAGGTTCTGGTTACAAATATCTTTTAGGAACAGGCTCTGGCAATTTGTTTAACAGCATGGGTTCTACAAATCACTGATTAAACATTTTGCAAAAGACAGAGTCACTTCAAAAGGTTTTTCAAGTGGTTAAGATGCATAAGTAGTAACCCAAGTAAGCTGCTATGACTGGTGGTGCCATTTGGTAAAAACAAGACAATGTCTCTCTCAGCCCAAAATACTAACGGAGTGTGTGTGTGTGTGTGGGTGTGTGTGTGTGTGTGGTTTATTTCCTCTATTTCACCATCTGAACACATTCTTGTAGACATTTCTTCCTCCAGTTTAATTTGCTTAGTTTCATCTTCCTCTCCAACATATTTTCGTTATGTTCCCTCTGTGGAGCTGAGGAGCTGTGTCTCACATATTCCCGCTTCCTTTCTTACACAAATCAAAAGTTCAGCATCAAAAAACTCCCAAATGAACCTGTGCACCGAAACAATCACTAGTATTGATTGTTTCAGTGCATTTGAGAATTTGACCATTTATTTTTGGTGGAATATGCAGACATATGTATATATATATAAGTGGTTTATATGTAATTACATATAAACCACTTTGCCACTGAGTTGAACACTGAGGCTATTTTCAATACGCATAGGTTTGAGATTGCAGCATATGTACTGCTACAGCAGGACCAGACTCCCAAGACTTGCTCAGACTTGTAATCTAATAAAATAAATAAAGTACCATATTTTTCTCAAAGGCAGCAGGAGAATTGTATTTTCTCAGTCCAGCTTAAGTGCCCTGTGCTTTGTGCTTTGACTGGGTGGTCTCTGGCAGTCTAACAATGCCTCAGGATAATACATCAGGATGGTGCAAATTAGCAATGAGGCACTGTTTATACAAGCAGCTGTGATACCAAACTGACATACTGACAATAACCAACATTTTTGATAATGTCTACTGTGTGTGCTTAATGGATGACACAGAAAGATATGAAAGTGCACTTTGAATTAGTAAATGTCTCAGGTTTGTAATTATGGTGATCTGCTGATAGAATAACACTAATATATTTTAACAGCTACACATTGTATGTATTCAGAAATCAGGTACTATAACTTCACAAACAATTTTAATAGGCATACCAGAGTACAGCCAAAGTTAAATGTCAGTCAAATTATTCTTGATGAAAATGGTGAAAATGATAAAAAATGACATGAAATGCACCAATTAAAAATCTAATTTTTACAAAAAGCTTTCTTATGCTTTTGGAAGATATAATAGTACTATACTAGCAACATACTTCCAATACAAAGCAGTTTTAATGAGTGAGATAATGTATTACTTTAATATATGGCTGATAACACACTTGGTAGTACTTGACTAAAAGTAGATTTCACATCATACTTAAAACTTCAAATAAAATGTATTAACTACATTACATGAAAGACACTACACCTTGACATATGAATGGTGTGACTTTACATGTTTGTTTGGTTTCATTTTAAAAGAAAACAACAGATTTTATATCCCTGTCATAAGATCACATTACAGATGTATAGAGGCTGACATTTACATTGTTGTTTTCTTTTGTCTTTGCATTTCAAAAACCTGCATTTCAAAAGACACACTGTACAAGAACAGTCTCTGTGATTTAAACTTGTAACACGGACATAGTAAGGCAAAGTAAATACATCAATGCTCTTCAACATGTACATCACGTGTCTAAGCTTATGAAGTAGAAATCTCAAGGAAGAATCTCCTCTGTAAATCCTGTTCTATATATTGAGTGAAAGCCCTTAAGACTGATTTCTGTTTAAAGCTTCAAGTGTTTGAAATTCTGCGTTGCTCAGCTTTGAAAAGGACCCAAAGGACAAAACCAACCAGTGTGCAATCAAGCCACAAAAAAACCAGCGTGCAGTGATGTACCACTCGAGGAAAATGGTCCATAATTTTGACAAACAAGCTGAATTATCCACTATACCAACTGGATGATGGACGGTTCCACAGATGTTAAGCCTGCCTGTTATCTGATGAATGAACACACTTTGTAGACCACAGTGATCAATCAGGGCTTCTCCAGGTGTAACGATTTGCTCCTCTGAGAGAACAACATTGACCAGTACATTTAAATGATAATCACCAGACTTAAATCCTGATCATTTTGTTAGTTTGTGTTTGTTTTCCTAGAGTTGTTTACCTCTAATTACATAGATGCACCAATTCTTGGTTAATGCTTGTTTGTGTGTCAGGTGGTTAAACATGAAATACAAACAGGGTTGTTTTTCTTTTTTGACTTAAATTACTTAAAGGCACAATACATAATTTTCTGCCTCTCAGTCCAAACAATAACCAAAAATGCAGTTTAGTGATGTTGTGAAGTAGCATGGGATCATGGGAATTGTCGTCAACACCCACATTGCTGTGACTGCAGTCAGAATCTTCACAGAAATGTCCTCCTCGACCGGGGTGATCAAAGATTAAAGCAGCTGAATAAAGCAGTTTCACGCTACACGTTGGTTCTCTGATAACTTAATAGTCAAACAGCAGATGAGTAAAATTCTTCATAAAGTTCAAATATCTGGTTAAAAAGTGACCAAGATCTAAAAAGAGTATGGTTAAAATAAGACTTACAGTTAAAAAGTCAGTTTATGACAACTTCTGATACACGGACACATGTACAAAAGGGACATGATGCCACTGACGGTGGTGACCAAATGATAGGGGATGTCTTTTATTAAAATTATGTATTTCTCTGGGTTTACAGCACTGTACAGAGGATGTCTGAATATCACAATATATACAAGTGATTGTTGTTTCTGATTATGTATTTACATATTAAAATTGACAGATGACTCACCATTGTTTAGTTAATAGATTAAAGTTCAATTTCTGAACCCCTTACATCCATAAAACACTCAATAGCTTTATTGAGGCCTTGAATAAGATCCAGATGTGGCGAAGTTAGCCTTAGTTACTGTGCTCCTGCTCTAAAGGAACAAAGTGTGTGTGTATGGTTTATAAATCAAGGTTTTCCTTGTACATTTATCTGTTTGTTTTTGTATTATTTCATATATTGTTCATCATATTTTCGTATGCACACACTACTTGTTGCTGTATGCATTGCACAGTGGCTTTATGCTCATAAAATGTGCTGCGTAAATACAATTGCTTTGCTGTGTGTTGCCTAAATGCCACCAATGCCTGTTGTGATGAATTCAAAATGGACTTATAAATATGCATGATCACGTTTGTGTACAACAACCACACAGTGCAGAGGAAATGAAGTCCGTGTCAGTCCAAATGACTGAATAGCTTTGTTGTTTGCCTTGCTGTAAAACTTTTTGATAGAAACCACAAAACCATGGTGCAACACAGAACGCTGTGACTGCCACCTGAATTCTGACAAAAAGGGTCTGAAATATCAAAGCTGTGTGGTGTTATAGTCCGAGGGTGTCTCGAGCAGCTTTGATTTCCTTGGATAAGGGAAAGGAAAAAATAGATTCTTGTTTCAAGACACTACTGTCCTCAACTTTATGAAAACTTTTCTGGTTAACAATTCAATGTAATTGTGAGCAGAAAAAGGCTCACTGTCTTCCCCAGTGTTGAGGACACCAGCAGCCATTTCTAGAGGATAAATGTCAAATTTCCATTCGAATACTGCGATGCTGTGAGTATAAAGGTCAGCTTCAAATTAACTTAATACAGGATATGATATGACCTGCCCCTAATCTAGTGATTTGTGCTATGGCTCCATGATGAGATTTTTCTCATTCGCCATTGTCTCACACCTGATACAATTTAGTGCCACACAATTTCACAACTGGAACAAAGGGCATACAACAACTTCTTCACATCTTGCCAATCACTGCATGAAGTGGAGGTGCTTGTCAGATTGTCAATTTCAAAGAGGGTCATGGTCACAGGCTGACAAATGACACTGTCAAGAAGACAGATCTTTTTGTGATGACTGTGATGGATGGTTGATGCTAACCCTCTTTGCTGCAGTGTTTTGCTTTAGTTTCAGTCCATTTGTTTACCTAAATGAACTGAAATCGATGCTGAGCTCAGCGCACAGTTGGCCCCTCACACTTACCAATCCAGCCAAGTGTGTGGCGCTGCGGGGGACGAGTGGAGAGATGGTGGAAAGTGAGTCGAGCACAGACAAGTTTGATTAATTAAAAACATACAAAAATAGCCAAATGTAGCTCCTTCCAATTCAGACATCAGATATGTGTGCAGTAGCAGTTTTCAGACATTGCTCCACATTTGGACCAGCTCATTCATTGTTGCCTCATTCACACCTTCATGCCTTCACACTGGTTTCAGATCAGGTAACTCTTTAGATGTTTTTAAACCTGGTCCAGACAATCAGCCTCAGCTGCATCACTTGACAACAATATTAAAGGTGTCTTGTGAAGTAACAAATAGAACTTTCTGTGCACTTATCAAGATTTGTTACTAACCAGAATATAATATGTGTGCCCTTAAGATCCATACATATTTTCTACTTTTTAAAATTTTTTCTTAATCCTTCATTGTTTATATGTCCACATTTGTTTTTGCAAATTACTACAACTCATCAGCAGAGTCGTATGACACCAATGACAGAATTTGCATCCTTGTGTGTGCTCGATACTAACGAAAGCAGTGACTGACTCATAAAACCATTGCTCAATTATGCTACTAGTGGTGAATCAAATATTATTTATATATTTATTTATAATCACTTAACCTGATGTCAAGATGTAAAAAAACTGAGAACACAGTGAAAATCTATATAACGCATCAGTGTTACCACTGCAACATTAAAAAAAAAACACTGCAAGTACTGCACCTGATCTCAACACAGACAACCTACATGTGGTGACACACTCCACAGACTCACACAAACATACCTAAAAATTCGCATGCAGTCACCAACCAACACTATGCCACTGTTGACTCATTTACTCCACTCAGACACATGACTGACCATGGCTCATTCAGGGCTTTATTCTCACAAACGCAGATAAATCCTGAAAGCCTATTTACGTGTGGAAACAGCCTCAATTCCCCACAAAGGTTTTCTGATTGTTTTTCAACCTCCAGGGAAAACACTTAAATCTCTCCTATAGCAGTAGACTTGAGCCAACAGGAAGCTTTAAACCATGACAGGAAAAATATAGCAGAAGCAAGTGCTTCATGCTGCGGCTGCTGCCAAATGGCTTATTATAATTACAGAAGCACTGTTTGTTGTTATCAGAGCAAGCAGATCAGTGTGCCAGCAAGTTGACATTTTTTACAAAAATCACATCACAAGATAAACATTGAAAAGCTGCTGCCAAAGCAAGCCAGCCATTTTTTGTTAGGAGTGATAATGAAGGTGAACAGCTTTTTTAGGTAATAAAGCCAAAATTTGCCAAAGCTTTTGAGAAAGTGGATAGCATGCCAAAATAACTCTGGTCACTTATTTGACCTCAACTTTTAACAGCACCAGCAGCATTTCCTAATTTCTCTCCAGCAACAACAACTAAAATATAACTCACATACATGTGAAAAGTCTCTTGTGCAACTATAACATTCATTTGACCATTTAGGGGCTGTAGCAACAAGCTGTGAACACATGTCTGTCTATTATCACCTTTTATACTTTTAGCTCTGTTTTGGTCTCTGCCCTCTCCCATATGATATATTTAGCTCTTTAGTTGCTATATGCTCCAGTATGTTCACCTTTTAGTCACTAACTGTGGCTGTCAGCTTTTTGATGATGAGCAGTAAGAGTGCAGTGGATTTTAGAGATTTTTCAATGAAAAGCGCTGCCTGCTGCAGTCAAAAACAACACTAGGAGAGTGGTGAGAGTGAACCAAAACAGTAAATGTGGTTTGTGTGTGTGAGAGAGAGAGAGAGAGAGAGAGAGAGAGAGAGAGAGAGAGAGAGAGAGAGAGAGAGAGATGCGAGCAAGTACACAGTGATGACTCTGCACCGTATACTGGACAACACTTGCTGTGATCATCCAACTTCACTTCTGTTCAAAGTTCATGTGCGAAACAACATATTTGAAAAGCTAATAAAAACATTTTAATACTGACTTTTGTTAACAGGACTGTTCAGTGTCATAATCTTACCTTCCTCTGTACAAAGTCCATGATGTTTTTGAAGTCCAAGTCATCATAATAATTCACTATGCCCCTTCTGATGTTCTTGTTCAACAACTCCACCGTCTGTTAGAAGGAGAAGAGAACAAAAGTGTGTGTGTTAATAGGAAGGAGGAGGTCATATTACCTCTATCACTTTATTTCCATGACACAGCTGATCTACAATCAATGTGTCAGACAGGCAGCTCTGGAGAGGAAATGCTCAGATTAGTCAAGGTGACTGATCCACTGAACTGGAATATTAAAATATGACAGTTTGGCAGCTCACATCTGTCAGTCACAATCTGGTGAGGCAGGGTCACTTTAGGTTAATGCATCCGTCTATTCAGAGACTGAGAATAAATATTTGCAACTTGTATCTCCACTAAGTACGTTCATGGAGAGCTTCAACCTCATTCAGTGTTTTCATTGAGGGAACTCATCGTTTATTCTTCTAATTTCACCTCATTCCACACTTTGTTTGTGATACATTAGTCTTTATTTACACCTCATTAGAGATGAGGGCAACAAAGCATCAGGCTTTTTACCCATTTCATGCCCCGACATTTCACTCTTTTAACCACGGATAAAGTTTTTAGACTGCTCCCATCATGAGAGTTGTAAAGATAAAAAAGGGGGCTGAGCTTTTCATTTAATTTCTTTTCTTCCTCACCTCAACATATCAAGACTTCACAGTGAATCTACGGGGGCACGGCTGCCATGTTTAATCGCCATTACAATGAGCAGACTCATAGACTTGCAGTGAGTCTATTGGGGCATTTCACTTTGAGACTGAAGACACTGAGCCATTATTGAATGACTCACTATGAGCGCACATTAACATCTTAAATATGGTCTTTATGGAAATGAGACCCCTTAAAAGAAGGATCCATCTTTCTACTTATATCTCTACTTATATATGCAAGAAAGTGAAATCTTATTAAAGGAAACACATTTCCTCACGCACTACAATGTTGTTGTAATCTCAATGTAAATGAGATGACAGTAAAATAAAGATATGACATATTAGAAGCTGGGACCTTATTGTATTTTAAATAAAACTGCCATTAAGGGGCTGAAATGTATAATCATAATGCTGATAATTTAGCTTTCCTTTTGTCAGACAGACATCAACATTAGAAAACATCATGGGATATTATTGTAAAAGTTATCCCATGACAGGCCATTATTATGTTTAATGAAAAAGTCATGGAAATTAGATGATTGAAAGCATTAAAAAGAGGTGAAAAGACAGATTTGATACTGTTTTCCCACAGAGCCACATTAGGATATTCATTATTGAAAACTGATGGAATGAATTTCTGAGCAGTGGACTAATCACACCAATTTGGCTCAGTAACCATAAGTCACAGTTGCATGATGACATCGGCAGTAATAATGAAAACTTCCTCAAGATGTGATTTTTTGCCCCTGTGTTCCTAAAATGCTGACTTCATAAACAAAAGGGGTTTTCATCTGACAGAAATAATGAGGCGCTTCAATCCCTCGTGCATCATCAGTTGTAAAATGATATTTATGTAAATGAGATGGATATATAACATTGAAACAAAAAGACAAAATACATACTTCGCTCTACTTTTATGTTCATAATGCATCAACAAATCACACAAATGCGAAGGCGAAACAGGATGAATCATGAGTTGTTATTCATCATGTTGTACTAATTTCAGACACAACAGACACATGTTTGATAAGGAAGTTTAGCAGCAACCATGATGAAGGATTCAGTAGCTCTCCTGCTGGTTTAGATTCACATTTAAATTAGTTTTCATACAGTTATACATGAAGAAAATCTGATTTCATTCATATAAAGAATCTACTAAAGGAGCTCTGCATGCTGCATTACAGTTACTATTTGGTATGTGCTTAATGTTAATGTGCTTAACAACAACAACAAAAAAACTATATATATATATATATATATGTATAAAATTCATATTCATTTATATATTATTTATTTTACTTTTATAAATTCATAACTTTGCCTGCCTTGTATGCATTGACTACATACATATGTTTATTGTGATTTTTCTGACTGTGGCTTCCCATTCAACCTTCCTGCTAAATAAAAATATTTAAAATTGATCTTTTTTGGTTGCACCTGTGGCTGTTTCACTGTAAAAGGCTTTAAGCTGTCTTAACATGAAGATGCAGCAGGACTGGTTTAAACAGCAGCATTGTAGTGCCAATAAAACAGCAAATAAGGATGCTAAAGTCATCAGGATTCTCTGGCAGGTGGTCCAGACTCCTGGTCTGGTTACTGCATTTAATGTGTCACTAATATCTGACAATAAAAAAACAGTATTACGTATAAGGTGAGTGTTAAGGGTCTGTTGGTCATGTTAACATCTTTCTTTCCTTCTTTTCTTGTTTCCTGCAAGGTATCATTCGTTATTTCAACCTGATTTGGAGGAAGTCGCTTGTGTTGTCACAACTATATTAAAAACAGCTGTGTCAGATTGCACGGCAAAATCACTGCATTTTATTTCATGGAAGGAAATGAGACAAAAAGACAGAGTGAGCGAGACAACAGGTGAAGCAAAGAAAAGCTATGAGGGGAGCACTGAATAGAGAGAGAGATACTAGAAGTGAGAGAGGAAAGATACAGAAACACAGAGACGGGTCAGGAGAGCAGAACGTTCCATCAGCATACTGATAACATACAAATATCATCCTCTCTGCTCGGGTAGATTAATTCTGATTATACTGTCACTGTGCATTTCATGACCAGCAAAAGTGGCGCCAGTGAAGCCTCCATTGATTGAAATACATTCTTCTTTATCAGTTTATTAACTAGCATGGTTTCGTTCATTATTTGTCTGAAATTTGTTGGCACTTGTGAAAAATTTAAATAGTGATGACATTACTTTTAATACTTAAATGTACTCCCATTTCACTAAATTAGACATTTTTTAAGTCTGACAACATGACAACAGTCCATTCATTCTTCATATCAACATCATTTTCATGACATTGTGCAGTATATTTAGAGGAGACCTGCAGTGTTTGGTGGAAGATGATGAGTCTAAATTAACCAAAATTATGCAGCTTTATTTTTCTTGTTTAGTGTTGTTTGTGTCACGTCCCTGTAATAAACACTGTCACTATCAGCTCACTGCTCTATAAAGCCTAATGGTTATCTTGGACTGCAGGAGGTAAAACTTCACTCCAAAATGCTCTGAGTGCCTCCCTGCTGGGCTGGTGGAGTTTCTGTCAGGTTGCAGATCAACGCTTCAGATGACTCACCTGGTTTCTGAACACAAGAGCCAATATTCCACCCAGCAGCTCCAGGATCAGACACACAGTCAGGGTGTACATGAACTGTGGCCAAACACACAAGAGACAGGAAGAGACGTTATACATCCACTCATTACACATTTAAAATTATAATAACTATCTTTTTAATGAAATTTAAAGTTATCAATAAACAGATACAATGCACTTGACTTTTGTAAATATATAAAGACTACCCGTGTCACAGACACATCACATTTTTTAGCATTCCTCAACCTAGGATGTGATTTATCATATGTTGTTGTTTCACATCTGGCAACATCTGCAGTCACATAAACCTGAATTGTTGTGCTGTCTCTCTTTGTTACCTCACCCACCTGTCCTTTGCTCACATGGCTTCAGTAAACTGCTGCTTATAAATTTGTATTTGTATGTCTTCACCCTCAGACCATTATACTTTAATTGAGAGGCACAGACAAGGACTCTCATTACCAGTCAAGTGACTGTCTCACACTCACACTCGTCAGTCATTAATATGTTGCTTCACTGTTTCTGAGAAACTGTTTTCTGCAAGCTGATGCTAGCACACCAGTCAACAAGAAGTTACCCATTTAGTATCAACTGCCTTTTATGCCTTGCTTGTGTAGTGAAGCCACATCTGAGAAATCATCCATTATTACAGACTCTTTCAATGTGACATCTACAGTTTTAGAGAAAGTACTGTGTTTTACTGCAACAACTTCACTGCTTAAATTTTTTTCACAGGTTTTACAGTGCTTTAAAAAAATTATTGGTATAAAATAGAGGTAAATATCAACACACTTGTTTTTGAGATATGAGTAAATATGAAAGTTAACAAAGGAGGCATGTTTTGAAGGGTGTTATTATAAAAAATAAAGAATAAGTAATTTATCATTTACAGACATATCTTCTGCATCCAAGTAGCCTCTTTGTTGTGTAAAAAAAGCTATATTACTTTGCTCACAGCACTCCACTCACCACTTTCAGAAGGGTTAGATTGTCCCTGAGTGAAGCTAAGACTCCAATGAATGAAACAGCAAACATGATGATTCCCAGGAGGATCAGGATTATAGCTGGGGCCAAAAACACTCCCTCCAGTGTCTTGTAGCGTTGTCTCTCCACCTCAGCATAGATGCCAATGGCCAGGATAAAGGCGCCAATCAACTGGAAACACAATGAGAGGCAGTTGGGATGGATTTGTTCACAAATTCATGTTCCCAGCTAAGGATGGACTGTAATAACTTCATGGTCCCCTGACTTTTTGTCTAGTGCCACCATCAGGTGACAATTTAAATTTTACCAAGCATCAGCATGTTAGCATTGCCACTGACTTTAGCATCTCACTCAAAGAAGCACTGCACCAAAGTGAAGCCGCTGTTCTAATGTCAATGGTGCACTTTCTTCAGATAGTAAGAAGTGCATAGGCAGGTTATACTTGTTACACACACAGAGACGCACAGTGGTGCTCCTCCTCGTCCCCATCAAGACATTTGCTCATGTGCAGTTGAATATTGTATGCTGAAGGGACAGCGGTTTGTGGGATGGCAGGTAGAGGTCAACTTGCCAAGGACCCCCGCCTCTCCCTCAGTGCCATTGAAATAGTAATGCACCAACTGTAGTTAACTTGGATTTTAAAAGGAATAGCAAATGACATGCGATTGATTTAATTCATACTACAGCCAAACAAATTCATGAATGAATAAATAACTGAATAAACCCCTCTTTGCACCTTATTTTGTGAGTGAAGTTGGACATTCACTAAATGCGTGTCCTGCATGCACTTTAGACCATGCACTACAGACTGTATGATTAAAAAGGCCCCTGAGTCTTCAGAGAACAGACTAAAACAGACTAAAAAAGTGACTTCCTGCAGTGTTGAACTGTCCACAGGAGTCTCTTGAGCCTTGAGAGTATGAAACGTGTAACTGAAACCATGCAAGCTAATTAGTGTCTCATTGTAATCTGCATTTTCACCAGGCTGGAGTGGACTGCAGAAACAGATAATTCAGTGCTGTTATTGCAGATGACAGCTTCCTTTAATTGGGTTCTGTCAAGCTGTCTTTGAGGTTTTTCTCACTCAATTACTCCCACATAATTTGATAATCAATTCAAGACTGACTGAGGACTTTTTAAGAACTATCAATGCTGTGAAGCAAATAATTGTTTAAACTGCACACACTCACACGTTTTCTCTACCATTTTCTCGTTTGATCCTTTAGTTCGTGTATCAATCCATTTTTTTAATATTATGTTGATCATGGCTGCAAGATGCAGATTTTTTTCTCAGCATCTTTTGAACGAGTGTTAGATAAAAACTATAAGTGTGTAGTAAAAACCCACCCAGACAATAGAGAAACTATTGGAATTTAATTTGTGGTTCTCACAGTACTGTAATCAATGTCCTGGTCACTCTTGATAATCCACACACCTGGCACCTGGATGTTTAACACCTCATTTTGATAACTGGCTGATCACTGAAATAACAGTCCATTCAACAATGACATGCAGCCGGCAAAAATCCACAGACAATTTGTGATATTTCTGTTACTATGATGCAAATTCTCATGGTAGTTTGCTTTATCATGCATGGTTGATGATGACCGTGTTACTGATCAGGAAAATGACAAGAGTAACGAAATGTTCATCAGCAAAAAGAAAAATTCTGTTAAAGCAAAAATTTGAAGCAGCTTTTTCTTCTCACTTTTAATGTATAATAAAATTTAAAGTAGAAAATGAACACGCAACGATGAAGTTAAATGACCAATCGTGTCCCCACAATGAGCTCCAGGCAAATCTAAAATTAAAAAAGGCCAAACAGATTCAATTACAGATGAACGGCACATGAGCAAATGTAGACCTGTAATCTGATCAAGTGGCTGATGCAATAACTTGGCCAAACCAATGACCCATTTATAATAACTTTCATTTTTCGTACTTGATGTATCCCGGGAGGGCTGAGGTAGGGTGTTAACTAAAAATCACATATCTATACGTGCATATCTATTCACCAGGAAGCTTTTTAGAGAACGGCTTTGGTTTTTCACAACCTGGGTTATAATTTCTGGCTCACACAATTACTTCTAAGGGGAGTGACTGTTTGCTAAGATGTGGGAATACTGACAAACTGCAAAAAGAGTAAAGGTGTAACAGATCCAAGTGATCTCACAGGTTGTAAACAGGCTGACAGTTTTGCAGGCTTTTGATGATCTAAAGCGCTTTATTTGGAGGTAAAACTGAGTGCTGCCATAATGAGGTTTGACAGGACTAACAGGCCGTTCACACGTACGGACTCAAAATCTGCAAAAACGTCAGAACACGGTTTTCAAGAAGTACCAGAGGACATCAATTATGTATTCAGTTCAGCACAAACAGAGCTACCGTTTCATGAGAGACCATGCTACCACTTTTTATCTGTTAGTGTTGTCAGTGAGTCTAAAGCCACAACAGCAGCACTGTGACAATGTACTTAAGCACTGCAGTTCTTTAGGCTGTATTTTATTACCACAAATTCAGTGCTAATGTTCCATTTATGTTGGGCATTTGAGTTTAGCCCGCTGGCATGCTAATTATCACTAAATGTACAATCACAACAGTGAGCACAACCTTACTATGACCAATAGATTAAATGGCTAGAGTCGCAAGTGTGAAGCCCAGGCTGTGATAAAATTTTGTTTTCCTCAACTTGAGCCTGCCAACTGTACAAGGCATGACTATTTCATCAGATGAAACAGTTTTAAATAGTAAAATATTGTTGTTGTTGTCTTCCCACTTGGTTATCACTCCACACCAGCATTGATTCAATGCAAAAACCATTAAAAGGGGGAGTGAACCTCATTAATGCAGGCTCAGATTTTCCCTGAAGCAAAGACAACCTCCAAGAAAGCACAGTGAAGCACCCACGCACACATGTACAAATGCCTGCATGCCTGCACACGTACACTCACATACAAATGGCTTAGCTCTGGAGGATCATTAGATCACAGCATGTTTCATCTGCAAACACCTCATTCTTTGACACATTTGTTACTAATTGCAGTCTGCCTCCCCACGATCTATCTTCAGCCATGGCAAATGGAGACAGACAACATGTCACTGAGGAGGAGGGGAAGATGGAAGGAAGGAAGGAAGGAAGGAGGAAGGAAAGAAAAGATTGTTTTTACATTAGCAGAGACCTGTGAGTCGTGAAGGTCCAGGAAACTGTTTATAATCCACCATGATGTCTTTTCCTTACAAGTCCCTGCTTGTCTGTCTGTTATGGTATCTCGGTGCTGGTGGGTCGCCTGCCCCCCCCCAAAATTCACTTACATACAGCCAAGAGGAGAGGAGGACACTAAGAGAAATAAACAGAGCAACTCTAAATCTCTTTGTAAAGACAATCATGAGCAATTGTCTTTACAAAGAGTTCACGAATCAAATTTGTTCGTACAAATCTCAACCAAAATAGATGAGATAGTATCATAACACAGGCAGTGCTCTGTTTATCAGCATGCACTTAGCTGCAGATGACTTAGTGACAATGCCAGGGCATTAGGCCAAGGTTAAGTAGTTTTATATAACCGATTACACTCTGTTCAAACAACTTCACAGTGCTATTCGTGTGCTGCTGCAGTGGGGGCAATGCAATGACATGACACTCATGTAAGGACTCTGTGTGCAACTGTGACTTTGTTTAAACTGTTAATGGTAAACTAAAGACATAAGACTAGAAAATAATCCAAAACTATCTATACTGTAATCAAATATGCACTAAAATGATGGACCTGAATTAGAAATGCCCATTGTGATTTTTTCCTTAAATGACAAAATGTAACATATGCCAGTCATCCAATATTAGACTATTGTGGGCCTACTGGTTTATATGTACCCGATAGGCGCTGATATGTATACAGCTTTTTTTTTTTTAGTATTTAATGCAAAAACAGACTCATGACTGACAGATATTCACAAATAAAGTAATTTGTTTAAAAAAGCAGCTTTCTGAGCACCAAAGTCATACTGTTTGTGTGCACAACCATAAGAAAAAGTCTACTGAAAAATTCAAAAATTCACCACAACATAATCTGAGGATCCTGAGGATATGAGATCCTATATGACATGGGACAAACAAAATGTGGAGGGAGGGTCTGAACACACTGATCATAATTTTACAGGGTTTAAAATCAAAGAGGAACCTCAAAAAGTCAGAATTGTTTCTACAAATATAATATCAATCTGCCTGTTGGTTTATTCATCACATTCATCCAGTCTGAAATAACCTCACTTTTTAATTTTGGTTATGGAAAAAATACATGTAAAACTAATGTCTGTCCCCCCAGCCTCAGCTTGTAGCAAATGCCAACATGCTACACAGAGACAATGAACATGGCCAACATTATATCAGCATATGGAAATGTATAGCATATATAGCATATATAGCATATATAGCATATAAGCTTATGAGCATATTTGCATCAGCCTAAAGCCCAACTCTGGAGCCTCATGTAATGCTTGTCATAGGACACCAATATATTTCGTACTTCAAACGACTCTGCAGCCAATTTAAACCTGATGATTTTCACAACAGCAAATAGGGACATGTTTATTTGACTATAAAGTGAATATGAGTACATATGATGCCAGTAACGCAGTAGAGGACTGAATTTGTGATGATTCCCTCACATACCGACACTTGTGTCAGTCGGATGGGCACAACTGTTCCAAATTACAGAGCAATTACAACAGTGCAGAGACCAAAAGTCAAAGAGCTCTGTTAAACTGTGAAGTCCTGATGTGTGCCTGTGTTTTAGTTTGACCCACTGTTGACTGTTGACTGTGCTCAGTCAACCTTCACTGGGTAAATAAAGGTTAAGAAAGGCACATAACCTCACACAACAGAGAGAAGGGAAATCAACCTACAGGAACAAGTTCAAGTTCAGTACAATTTATCAGATTAGTTTCCAAAATGCACTGTTTTTATTATATCACCACATATACTGGCATAACAAAGACCATAAAACATGACCTTTGGAATAATTATCTTGCGCTTTAGTTTTGGTTGTTGTCAACTGCAACTGTAATCATCCTCTACAGTGAGCAGGAAATAACTAATCATCTCTTGTACATTGTTCCTTGAACATTTGCTATTTTGATTGGCTGTTTGCAGATTCAGCAGCTGGTCTCCTGTATACGGACATCCTGTTCTGTGTTATTTTGAATCCGTATAAAGAACAGATTATTGAAAAAAGAGGAATAAAAAAACAGAAAGAGTAAGTGAAACTCTGAAAACTTCTTCAAGTCAGTTTAAATGATCAGTTCACATGGTGAGAAAGGAAAACCTGAAAACATGAGACAGGAATGTGTTTGAGCAACACAAGCTTAAGTGCCACCAAAGATGTCTGTTGCATGGGAATTTGCTGTTTCTATCTCTTAATACAAGAAATGTGGGACAATATCAGTGATTAGAACATGCAGTCAGTAAAAATTACTTTAAATTACTTCCACATTCTTGATTTATGAAACATTACAGCAGAAAAATGTTGCTGGTGCTGCTTTTTAATGCAACTATAAGTGCTGCCTGTGGCACATATACTACTGTCAATGTTTGCTGAAGGATGTGACAATATGACGTAAACTGCTCTTTATTCTTGACTATATCACACTAAGATAATCCACATACATCGCAGACTGTGTGTGGTGAAAGCATTTAACAGGACTGAATCGACAAACTGCAACAGCAAAGCAAATGTAACTTGTCAATCTGTTTCATCTCCCCCCTTTCACGACAGCACTCACTCTCCATAATAAACCCATTACTGACTCCTCAGCTCTGCTCTGTCTCACCCTCTCCTGCTGTTTCTCTCTCTCTCGCTCTCTCTCTCCATGAATAAATGTTTCAGAAATGTCTCACAGAAACAAATGACTGAGTTTCTTTGTACAGTGAGTGTTGTGTCAATCAGCCAGCTGTCGGCACAAATATACAATCTGTAGTGTTGTCTGTGAGAGGGAGCAGCTGCAGGGTTTGGCTATGTCGCATAAAAGCTTTATTCTCCATAAAACTGACATAAGCCATCGTCACCACTGAGTATCTTGTTTCAGTTGTATGAAAGTTATTTTAAGACAGTTGTTAAAACAAGTGTGCTCCAGGAGTTTAAGGACTTTCAGATAGAGGCTTTAAAAAATAAACCGATGCAAGTAAATTATAATCATCAAGGTATTTCTTGCTTTTTTTTTCTGATAAATCACAGCATCTCAGAGTGTATTTGTGCACTTAAACCACCTATATTGGACAAAGAGTTAGATGATGCTCACTTGATGTGTGACTCTAAGTGTCTTTGTTGCCAATCACATTTATAAAAAGACCGGTATATAGTTGGTTCTACCAAAGAGTGCTCTTCTCATCTCACCTGTTGACTTCAAACACTTAAACCTGCAATAGCTGATTTTTTGTGGCCAGATGAGACAATAAACATTTACAAATCATCACTTTTGTAGTTAATATGTTGAACTTGTTAGCACACTACTGCTTATAAACATCCAACACATAAAGAGTAACATTATCATTCATCTGTCATTGAGCTCTAGGTTTCCACCACCTACTGCTTGTGTATTACCTGTGTATTGACTTTTTGTTGTATAATCCTAATTTTATCTGGGAGTTTTGATTTAACGCATGCTTGCAAATTTATCTGTGTGTGTCTTTAAGGGCCCTTGATTGTCCCTGGTCTGCTGGACACCACTGTCCCTGTAAGTAATCCAGACATGCAGAGGCAGCGAAACCCCATCAGTTAACCACACTGAGCTAGTCAGTCAGCAGATCACTTCATGATCTCTGCTAACCTTATGTGTTCAACGTGATAGCCACCACATGTCTAAGCAGTATGTGAAATATGGTATTATATTCCTCTTTTTAAAAAACACTGACTTTAGAGAAGATATTAACACTGATGACACATTGCTAAAATTCATAAAACAATCCTGTCAGTCATTTAGCAGAAGTCTAACAAATCCTACCCACCTGCACGCTACTTACTGTCATAACAGTTTTATTCTTTTTATTCTTTTATATTATGAACCTTTACGGTCATTTGCAATAGAAAGGAAAGCTACTTCTGCTTGTGACTGATCAGCAATCATTTTGTCACATTGGTGTTAAAAATCACACAATCTCCCACAATGCATTTTACACCTCCACCGCCACCTAGGTTAATGGTTATTCAGTGACAGCTCCTTCATGTTCAATAAAACAGCCAGCTCACTGTGACTTACTCTATCCTGGAGCAAGTGGACATGTAAACTAGGCACCTGATATGGTGCAGTGACGCAGAGTTTCAGATTAAAAAGAAGGAGCCTTTCTGACCAGAATTAGTGCTGAAAACTTCACTGAGTAGTCTGCAGGCAGCACCAGACTCACCAGGCAGACAGACTTAAGTGTGTAGGCTGCCTGTACAATACAATTACTGTAGCAACTCTGTCATTTAGAGCAATTGAATGCTGTAATTTCCTGAAAACGTGCCGCTGATCGGTCATGTGTTGGATCGACATGATCGACATGACCCGTGTTGTGGGACAGTCTGGCCACTGCAGGACAACAAAACATCCACGAACAATTTGTGAAATTCCTGACAAAACAAAAAAGCCTGACTATGCTGTTCCTCTCTTCTCTTTCTCTCTCGTTATCTCGTTGTGTTTACACAGTACCAGGCAAGTATGCCGGGGGTAATGGTGCACAGGTGAGGGTGTGGCCACATTCGTAGAAAGACGGCTGTCCAAGTCACAACCTGCAGAATAACATTACACCACAGGTACAACACCTGTCGCGTCAAAACTGTAGATCGCACCACGTACGCTCATACAATACACACAACAATAAAATCTTGTTGATTTTAAAAAAAAATCTCGCAATAATAAGATCCATCACTATTTTCCTTTGAAGACAGCAAACATTGCCCGAGTTAAAACAGAAACACACAAACACACCCTCCACCCTCTGAAGCCGGGATATCTGTGCAAACAAAGCGCACGCTCCTCTTTGATAAACGATCGTCATGACGCTACTCACCCAAAAGACGACGGCATACGAGAAGAGGATGAATTTGAGGCAGATGTAGGAGAATCTGTTACAATATCGGATTTCATCGTCGTTGGACATCGTGTCTGACTGGGGACAGTTGGCTTCAGCGGCTGGCTGCGCTGTTGACAACCCACTTCCGCGTTGTCATCGTCACCACACCTGGTGGATGGGATGGGATGGATGGGAGGTGGGTGGGCTGTAATGGAATGTAAAAGGGAGTTTAACGCCGTGTACACACTGGGGGTTCTTTATCAAATGACTGATGGGCTGCGTGAAATACTGTTGTTGTTGTTGTTGTTCTTTTTTTTTATCGCTGAAACACAAGATTGATCTAAATGCGTAAAGCTCCCTCTGCTCTGGGGCGTGTCCAGGAATTATGAGCCCATTTTACTCAGTATTTCAGTTCAATTAACAGTTTGCAAAGGACCTTTATGTTTCTCTGGTTTGGTGGGTGTGTCAGAGGTGTTAGCCAATGAGATCCATGTATATCCATCCTGGTAAATTAACATTTTACAATAAAGGGCACAAAATTTGAGTAATTATTACGGAAAATGAGTAGCGTCTAGTAAAACATTCATAAATGAGTAAGTCCTAATCAAGTTTTATGGACTAGCTAATGATTAGTCAAAGTACCCCAAGTAATATTTCTGCATTAAAATGTCTATCAATTACCAGATCTATGTTATATATTCCTAACAACACCAAAATGTTTATGACAATACTCAAACCCAGAGAAATAAGTAATTTAATCAAGGTGACGGTCCGTTGTTTGTTTCATTTGGTCACATGTCAATAGCTCCTCTTTTGCACAGGAGTTACTGTGGTGGCTGTCTGCCAGAAGCTGTCATCTATTGACTTTTTCATCCAGCTGGAAATCAAATTTTTGCAATTCTGCTTTTAGTTCTTAGTTGTTTTAAACTACACTGATAAGAAGGACTTTAGTCACTGGACATCTGGGTCCTAAGTTATGAGAACCCCAACAGAGTTGAAGAAACACTGTTTTCCAATTATTCAGTGATTCAATGGATCTCGCCACAACGTAATAAAATATTATAATCATGGCAGGGACATGAACATTTATTAATTTTCTGTAAGCTTTGCACTTGCTGGGTTACAAAGTAACTCAAAACATGTAACTCTGCCCCCTAGTGGTGAAGTACAACAGAGAAAACACAGAAACGCTCACTGTCTTGTTTGAAGCCGTATTAGGCAGGGCGCCTTTGGCTAAGCCTCATACACTGACCAACACACACACAATAATTAGTTGATCTTCTTTAAATGTTAAATAAAAGGCTTAAAAAATATTAATTATATTTAACTTTTTGTCAGTGCCTTGGAGCAACCGTGTGAAGAAACCGCGTGAACCACTTATGAATATATATTTGTGGCCCACAAAAGACATTTTCATTTCCCTGATACCAAAATATCAAAACAACCGGCAGCCATCTTGAGGCTGTCAGTTCATTGCTCTTAGTGTACACAGCATTTCCAGTACCACAGGCTCTTATCAGCAGCAGTTCAGCCGATAAAGCATGTTGAGTCTTTAAGAGGGAGCCTACCTGAGTGGCTGTTCAGTCAAGTAAATCACTATTTTCTCTCGGTTAGTTTGGTTATTCCTTATTTATCACCTCTTCCTTTTCTTATCTTCTTCCAGAGGCAAAAGACCTTGGTACAATAAAACAAAAATGAACTGTTTAAGTTTTTTTATCAGGGATATCCTTAACCATTCTGGCATGAAATTAGTTGTTTTTGTTTGTTTTTCAGTGATGTTTTGTGGTGGAGGAATACAGATTATTGACTAATTAGTATGTGCAAAACGTTCAGATGAGTCATTGTAACATTTTCAGGTACAACATTTAACAGAAAATACGACCAGTGTGAGTCAATGGAGCTATTGTCTTTGTCTGTGCTAGTTCAGGGAAGACAAGATCTGTCTCATCCCTTTCTCATTAGTTTCAGGCCCTGAATAATCATGCCTGTTATTTGTCCTGCTCCCGTGCCTCTCGGTGTCAGGTTCACCTAGGAGACCACACCTGTTAAATACAGCGACACCAGCCTGGTCGAAACTTCTCATTCCCCTGCATGTACCCTTGAACGTGCCCTTCACCAGGTCCTGCTGGCCAGTAAGGACTTGTGAGCATGTGAAAGCACACATATGCAGTGCATACTGTACACACACAAGAGAGAAAAGACAGACTGAGTTCAGCTGAAGTCAGCAGGGTTTACCTCTATCTGTTCTTTTCTGTGCAAACACAGTAGATTTCCCCCGAGAGGAAGCACAGTGCAGAGAGAGCACAGATGAGAGGAATGAAAGTCAGTAAACAACTTTGGTGAGAACAAAAGCAAAGCAACATAAGAGGAAATATAGTAGTAAAAATGAGAGGCATAGATACCATGATATATTGAAAACACAAAGCAGATATCACTGACTACCTGTTGTATGCACTGTAGAGCTCTTTGGTGCAATGGGAAACACCAGCCAAGTTTCTGCCATGACACACTGCTTTCTAGAAATGTAAATATAATAAAGTGTACATATGTGAGTCCTTAGAGGCACCTGTGATAAGTGGTTAAAAGTATATATTTATATACTTAATCTCTTTTTAAACACACATACATATGTACATACAGGCAATGCATATGTTTAAAGAAATATCAAGATAATACCAAGACATTAACTGAGTGCACTCAAATCTTAGTACTTTTATTTAGGTTCACAGTTTTAAACCCGCAGCACATAAACAATGACTCATTCAATCTCTGGGGGGACGTTTAAGTGTTTTGTCATGTTTCAGATGCCACAGCCCTTACTAAACGCAGACAGGAGAAGTTTTTTGAAATGGTCAACTGCCAATAGCTGCAAACACGAAGCTGTACTTTGCAAGTACTTCAGCAATGATCAACCCCATTTGCAGCTCTGCAACCCCCTCAGTCCAGCTCAGATAAATTCTCAGTTGAGCCATTAAAAATCTTACACGACTGATTGCCCTTCTTCTTTTTAACAGAGTCGCAGACATTGTTAAATGAGTGCAATAAGCATAGAAATAATACTGGATGTTGGACTGATGCTGACTGTGTGGTACAGGAACAATATCAAGCACAACCTGGAAAAAGATCCACATCAGCAGGAAAGACATTGATGAATACATAACACAGAGATATAGAGGATGTCGAAAACAACAGACAAACAGACACTGCAATAAAGTTTGACTTCTCCAGCCATGTCAGAACCAACTGAAAGGGGGGACGACCTCCCTCCTGATCCTGATTGATTCTGCACTTGCCGGTTTACAATGGTTATACTATAGTAACCACAGGACATGGAGGCTGAACACCACTGCAACAAGAAATGATCCTCGTGGACAACAGGAATTTTGATGCACAAATTTAAAGACAGTATGCAACACCTCCTTAGGTTTGTGTTAACCAGTTACAGACACATTTGACTGGGGACATCAAGATTTGAGGTGCATCTACATCAGCACACACACACACACAGTGAAGATTTATGTAAAGTCAAAGCTCCAGAGCGCTCTCCCCTGTCCGACTGTAACCCCTCTGTGTGCGTCTTTTTTACTGTATCTTGTATTAAACAGAGTAGAAGATGGTAGTTTACAGTTTAAAGGTGCAGAAACAACGCGTAGCAGATATTTGCCTTTTTTAACCATTCCTCGTGCAACTTTTTCATTCCTCATCCAAACAATCAGCCTAACATCTTGCTGTTTCACACCTATTCTACTCATCTCTCTCTTGTGTCAGATGGAGCCATGCACACGCCGTCCATTAATGTCCCTCTCTTGCCTTATCTAAACACGCTAACAGGCGTCCCAGCAACAGTTTAAAACCCATTCAGTAGTCATTCTTTTTCTGCTTTTCATTCATATCTCTCTCCTTCTCCTTCTTTATCACCCTGTGTACGTGGAGTTGGCGCAGCTCCACGCGCGCAGTCGCGTGCCTTTCTGCTGTGCGTCTCCGTCACTCTCGGCAGCTTGTGGCGTAACCAGCTAGTTATACATTCCAGGAGAGAGAGAGACAGCGAGAAAGTGTGTATGTGTGTCGGTGGGTGCGTGCGAGAGAGAGTAGAGATGTTTTGATGGATTATTGGATGGACCTGGTTGTCCATTACGCAGAGGGAGTCTAATTTTCGGAAATTTACGATGGATCGGACAAACTGGTGATAAAACTGACAACAACCGCGGAATCAGAGAGGTAAACCATCTGGAAATAATAACCCGACTTTAATCTAACAGGTTTTTTCTTATTTTTTACGAGAACATTTGTTCCTTTCGCTGCCCAGTACATCATTTCATCACTTGTGGTGGTGGCTGTTGCGCTTATTATTGCAGCCAGAAAATAATTATTCTGTGTGTGTGTGCCAGATGTTCGTAATGCATGTTGGCTGACGAGAGCATTATGTATTAGCGACAATTGCTTCAATCAAATGTTGACCAAAATCAAGTGCAGTTATCATTATTTAACCTACAAGGGAAGGTGCGCCACCAGTAGACTGTGGAACTTGCTTTAAGAGTAATAGCAGTGCTGTACATCATTATTAATTCAGGCGCCACATGCTCTCACAGTGTAATTTACCACCTTGGCATGACTGAGTCAAAACTGCACAGTTTGTTTTATGAAGTCTCTGCAAACTAGAGGGAAAATACGTGTAAGACTCATAACGTGCAAGAATGAGTGCAGCTGTTCAAGAGCTGATAGGTCCTCAGTGCCAGTTTTTCTATATTAGAAAAAGATTAAAATATAGAAGAAGAAGAATTTAGAAGAATATAACATAATGCAAAAAGATCAAACATTTTTTATGCATGCTAACCACACGACCACCTATTTTGATTCTTAATTAAGGGATCATTATGCCTCATTACGCATAGCGCACAGATATAAAATGATAAAGATTCTGTCACCAGGTGGACTGGAAGGAGAATATGGACGCCGAAAGTCTTATTCAACACATTGAACGAGATATGGAGGGCACTTCATTTCCGTTATCAGTGACCGCAGACTGGCTGGAGGACGGAAACGAGACGACTGGGAATCAGTTCCAGCAACCTGACTGGCAGGTAGGACCATAGATTAAACTGGTCAGGGACAGGTCTTTGGTGGAGAGGAAACTTTGAAAATTTGATGAAGGAAAAGCGTGATGAAATTAATTAGGAGAGCAATACGTAAACTTCTTGAACCTGGATTTGTGTTCATTGCGTCAGTGTTGTGTCTACCTGCCCAAGAACTGTAGATGGTAATTAGTTTTCTGTGCATGATGCAGAGCGACATGCAGTAAACAAACTAGGTTCAAAAATGAAATGTTTTGGGAAGAATTATTGCATCTAATAATTATCATGTTTAATGAAATATCTATTTTTACCTGCTCCTTGCGTTTGTGATTGTTTGGTTTCCTCACACCATATACAGATTTTCCAATCCTCTCCTCTTTCTTTCCTCTTTCATCTCTCATCTCCTCTCGTTTCCCTACCTTTCCTGTTGTCTCCTCCTCCCTCAGGTGGCTCTGTGGGCTATAGCCTATACCCTCATCATCCTAGTGTCCATCACTGGGAATGTCACAGTGATCTGGATTATTCTCGCTCACAGACGCATGAGGACTGTAACCAACTACTTCATCGTCAACCTGGCCTTCTCTGATGTTTCCATGGCAACGTTCAACACTCTCTTTAACTTTGTCTATGCGCTTCACAATGATTGGTACTTTGGCCTGGGCTACTGCCGATTTCAGAACTTCTTCCCCATCACTGCCATGTTTTCATCGATATACTCAATGGCTGCCATCGCGGTGGACAGGTAAGAAAGCTTTCTTGTAAATGGTGCAAAGACCACATTGAGTCCAACACAAACTAATTAATGCAAATTGCATTACAATTGAGCTGACGGTCTCAATCCAGTTGCCATTAAAATGAACAAGTCTGCACCACTAAGAAACTGTTTGGTACCAGCAATTAGACAGTAATGGGATGACTGATCCTCATCTCCAGCAAAACCCCATTTAGGAGCTGCATTATGCAAACAGTCAAGAAGGGATGGATGGCCACTTAATGAAACAGTCAACTCAGCAGTATGGAAACCGTGTTGAATTAGCAAATAGCCCTCTTAATTGCTACAAGACATAAATACACTATATGTGCTACATCAGTGTCTATATCTTTCTTATTTTTAATAATGTTTTATGAATGTGGTTTACATACTGGTTGATGAATACACATGTCCTGTCTTGTGTGTTCTGGTCTTTAATGGCAGATTCTCACAAAATGTTTTCATCACTTTTATTCACTGATTGGTTGAACAGCAGCTGCTACTGGCTCAGAAGCAGCAACTGCAGCACCTAATACACAGGAAAATGCTGCATGAAGGAGATACGGGTCAACAAGCAGCTAAGATACAGAGGTCATTAATGCTTAATGGAGCACAAGTGGTCAGTCTGTTCTCAGTCTGACACTGTGCTTAACATCTGACACTTTGCAGAGCAGAGTCTTCTGCAATAATCTGCAACAGCCCTGAGACAGATATCGTGTTATTGAAGCTTATTTTCATATTCGGGGCTGTGGTCAAAGGTGGTGTTGTATTAGACCACACAGTATAGAGGGAAATAACAATAGTAATATTATTTAGTCCAACACAAGTTTTCAATCACAAAGTCAGCAATTAGGGCTCAGAATTACCATGTTAGCACAAACCGAACACTGAAAACATTATAAAGATGGGATTTATTGCTGCATTGTTGTACTGAGATTTTCAGTGGAGCGTGAGCGTCTTTCGCGTGTGAGACATATGATGATCGGTGCTCAATGAGCCTCATGCTATGATCAGACCAGGTGTAAAATCTGCCTATAATTCAATATTTCCTCCTCATTAGTTCCCAGTTTGCAGGATCATCAGTTTATGTTGCTTTACTGAGGCACGTTCTGAGGTGGCATCAGCTGTAGCAGCAAGAAGACAGTAATTAATTACGCATTAAAACTGTGAAATGCGCATTCATAAAATGGCACAGGGTGCAACAGTACATGTGACTGAAAAAGGTTAAAGAGGAAGGCCACTGGAGCTGAGAACAAGACAAGAACTTAATGTTGACATAGAGGCAAGTAAGAAATCTGAGAGTGGGTTGCTTTACACAACAGAGCCATGATTACATGATGCACAACTGTTCTGTCTTATTTTACAGATCATTTGATGCATTTATCATAATTTTTATCTAAGAAATACTTTCTCTTTTGCACTAAGCTCAAAAGCCAGAATACAACACAACAGAATAAATTTAAAAACCCTTCGAAGTGGCATCTTTAATGCAAATCATTTTATGCAAGATCACACACTCGTTATTATCCATAACACTACAAATAGGGAAAAGAGGCGCAGCTATTCAAATACATTCACACTGACGGTCTTGAAGAATTCAAATGAATGAGTCATAGTCATAGCTGAATCATTTCACTATAATGGTGACAATACCGATTAATGCCGTGAAGCAGATGAATCTAAGTACATTGCATCAGAGTAACAATGGGTTGCCATGGTCACAGTGTTTGTTTGTGTTTGTTGTTGTTTCTAATAATTTTTATTTATTATTATTTACACAACTTCTCTACAGCAATCACAGCTGGGGTCAAGTAGATTAAAGCACCAGGGGGCACTATTTGTCATCTGGTTCTTAATCTGGTTGGTTTTTATCCTCAAACAGTTTTTGTTCTTACAAATCACATATGCAGTACCTTTAATCAGTCATTATTTTTTAAATATAAATATATACACTTTGTCATCACATTAATTCTATTTCTAAGGACGAAAAAGGAGTAAGGTTTTTAATGCACACTGAGTGTTTATTGAGTCACTAGTTTCTTTATGCTCATGTGAGGAGAATAAAGTTTGTTTCTTTCTGACTGTGTAAAAGACAGATATCAATGTGTAAACTTGTTATCTTCTTACAGGTACATGGCAATCATCCACCCTCTGAAGCCCCGCCTCTCCTCCACCTCTACAAAGGTTGTGATTGCCCTGATTTGGATCGTAGCCATCTCACTGGCTTTCCCTCAGTGCTACTACAGCGTGACCAGGTTTTATTACCCAAGAACTGTGTGCATGGTCGACTGGCCTGACGACTATGGAGGAACGCATCAATTAAGGTGAAAGAACATGATAAATAATATAAACACAGACAAAAAGAGGGACAGTGACATTTACAACAAGGCAGATCAATAATTTCTAACAACAGGTTATTCGTTTTCTTTCATGGACTGTTTGACACCTTGTGTGTAAGAAACATCTGGACATCTAAATGTTTGCTCACATTCTCACAGTACCTGAGACCATTAAGTAATAATTTAATAATCATGTTTCTCAATGCGCTGTATTTTTAAGTATTGTAAAATGATAATCACAGGAGCCTCATTCCCTTTGTCCCTCTGCAGTTACCAGTTTGCAGTGATATTGCTGATCTACCTGCTCCCTCTGCTGGTGATGCTGGTGACCTACAGTTTAGTTGGCCAATCGCTGTGGGGTGGGCACATCCCCGGAGAGGCGACAGACCATTACCACAGCCAGATAACAGCCAAGAGAAAGGTCACGCACACTTTTATTATTCTACTGTCATAAGCTATAAGTCTGAGCTTTAAATGTGTCACCCACCCTCAGTGTTATCTACATGCTCAGATTAACCTGGGCCAAATTTAGCTTAGCAGAGCTGAAATAGACTGCAATGCATTATACTCTAATATATAAAATATCTCTGTGATTCTTCATAGGTGGTGAAGATGATGGTTGTCGTGGTGGTGACCTTTGCCCTGTGCTGGTTGCCCTACCACATCTACTTTATACTGGGAACATTTAACAGAGATATCTATAAACAGCATTACATTCAACAGGTTAGCAGCTGCACTTCTGTCTGTGATTAATTGTTTTTAGTCTCATACATTTATTTATTAATGTTTCCTTGTCCTTGTCAGGTGTATCTGGCCATATTCTGGTTGGCGATGAGTTCGACCATGTACAACCCCATCATTTACTGCTGTTTAAACCAAAGGTAAAAAGCACATTCACACCCAGAGAGCCATACTGTTACCAAAACTCAGTGCAAAAAACCAATTCTCTGCTCCTTCTGCAGGTTTCGTGCTGGTTTCCGTCATGCATTTGCTTGGTGTCCCTTCATCAAGGTGTCGGAGGAGGACAAGATGGAACTGCAGCACACACACACCTTCAGAGTCACCATGACACGCAGCCACCGCAAGGACAGTGCATATGCACACATGTCCATCAAAACAAACAGCGCCTTTGATACAAACATGGCCGTCAGTACAGAGCTGAGCACAGAAAGAGATGCTTGCATGCAGCTTAAGAAACAGACATCATCACAAACATGCAGCACACACAACATGCATGTGGTGAAGAGGCCAGACGATACAAAATCCTCAGCTGCTAAACTCATGCATCATGCCCACTGACTACTGAAACAAGTCTTAATGAGGACATTCTCAACAGGATGGCAACAGGGTTTGACTGTAGCAGCAACAGAGCTGATTTAAAAAGACTGCAGCAGGTAAAGATGAAAGAACTGACCTTCATCCCTGTGGGAAACCTTGAACGCGGGACCATCACCCTTTTTGTTAGAGAGGTAAATGTCTGAATGTGACTATCAATATGATGGATGTCAATACCAAAGTGGTCATGTGAGCATGTGAAAACGGTTAAAAATGGCAGAAGCTGCTCCTGTGTACTTGACAACAAGAGACACTTAGTTTTGCATTGCTAGTGAGGACGTCTGTAGAATAAATCCATCCATCATTTGTTTCTTTTACTGAAGCCTTTCCTCTATCTTCTACAGTCTTTCTTCCATTTGTAACACTTTTGTTTTTCATTTGTTCATCCTCTCTTTTAACGGGTAAGGCTGTGAACTCTGCATATTTTGGTGTATTTATAGAGTTTTTATATGTGGTTACTGGTTTTCAAGAGCATGTAACAGATGAACAGTCCACTGGCATCAGCTACAAGCCTTAATATCATTGTTGTTGTCTCGTTGTCTTTTTACTGCCCCAGATAGAGGACTGTTGTTTTTTTTTGTTTGTTTTTTTTTTAAAAGGGCTTTTTCTCAAAGGGACATTTTGTATTTTTCTTCTTGTAAAGCACAAAGGGATTAATACATTGGTAACTCGGTTCATTGAAAAAGTATTTTCAAGCTTACCATCATTCAAAATTATCACCAAAGTGCAGGTTTTCTCTGACAGTTAGTGTGGGTATAAACAATTTTTAAGAATGTGGCATCTCTGTAGTCAATCAGATCAGTCAGTGTAGTTCTGTGATTTAAGGGATTTATTTTTGTCAATACCACTGAGATAGTTTCAGCTGCAGTCAAACAGCTCAACTGTCTCAGGCAAGATGGTTTAGTAAATAATAAGTAAAATTTCAAGTTGTTGCTTGTATTAAATTATCATACACGTTTAGTTATTTATACTGTAAAACATGATGTATCGTACTCTTGGCTGAGACTGGAGTAAAGAACATTTTCTGACCACATGGTGATAAAGCGTACTCACCAGCCATCAACAAAGTTTCAGTCAAAGTGAGATTACTGACTCATTTGTTTAATATCAATCACAAAATCAATATTAAACGCTATCAATGGTTATACATTTCAGGAGGAAAATCAGCCTAAGACTGATCCTATTTTAAAGAATTTACTGTATCTCCCTCATCATTAGTTATTTGGTCAGCATGTATCTGTGCAGTACTGTTCCTTTAACATCTCTGATACATGATGTGCATTTATGCAGTGCGTTATTCATACAAATATTGTGATTTCACTGTGTTCATACAACTGTAACTTTCTTATGGTCAGTATACAGTAGAGTCCAGATCAAAAAAAAAAAAGTCAAAGTGCTGCTGCTAAAAGAATCTGATGTGAAATGTAACATGTTTTTATCTACTAAGAATATTAATCTAAAATATGCTGGTAAAGTGAAAATGTAAATATGGGACTTATTACAAACATACTGTCACTTCATGATGTTGTAAATACTCTAGCCTGTTGGTGTTAACGTTTAAGAAAATCCTTCCATTCCTCATGATGATATTTAAAACATGCGGTGACACAGTGAAACATCTGTATTTGTTGTCTACACAAAATGGCCAGTTTGTTTTTTGTAAATAAAAGTTGATAATATGTTAAATGAATGTGTCGAAGTATGAACCTGTGTGCAGTTCCCCTCCAGTTGTTCTCCCGACACTGCTGTTAGACTCAGTGCCATAAGGGCCATCGTACATGCTAAAAACTAGTCGGCCTGTTTGTGCTTTCTAAATACCTAATCTGTGTATTTATTACAGGAGGTGTTGTACTTCCATTTTAAAATAGAGTCACATATGGAAACCTCAGTTTTGTCTTCATTGCCATTTACACTTTATAATGAATGATTGAACATCAGATTTACTGCAGAATAAAATGGTGGCTTTTCACATACAAGGAATTTTTCTCTGTGAAAGAAAATTAAAAAATAAATAAAAAGAACAGCAGGTACGGTAGGTCAAGAGGCATGGCAACAGAAAACTGACAAATGAATATGAACAAAACTAAAATCTTTAATTGATGTCTAACTAATTCAGTATATATCAAGAACTCCTGTTGCTCACTATTAACAAATAATCCATCTGATGATCTGTCTGACTTAATGCACTTAGTTTGCACTTAATAAATCTAAATAAATCACTTAACTTAATTTTAGCGCACAATTACTTTATTCATAAGGAGATATGCAATTGATTTAGCTAGATTTCAGTTACATAAAAGTTTATTTGAGTAACATTTGTTTGAAAACTGTCCTGCTTCCAAAGAGTCTGAGCAAAGATACATGGGTCTAAAATGAAGTTTTATGTGAGACAATTAAGTGTTGTACTTAAAAACATCAGAAACCGAGTGAACACATTATCTGCTGTCATTACCATCACCAAATTATGAGGAAAAACATTACAAACTAGCATGTGATGTGCATGGCCCAGGACACGAGGGCAGTGGGTGATCAAAACCACCTAGATCATCATTTTTATCCAGCCACAAAGCATCACTGATACTGGTGATGTGAGGTGCCTGTACAGAGCCAAATGAATACTAAAAGACCCACCCGAGTAACAGTTTACTTGCCCTGAGGCCAGTCTGGCAAGCAATACAGAAGTATCCACTCCATCATAAAAACAGTTTAGCTTTATGACTGATTGTTCACTCATCCATTTATATACATTTTGTTATGCTTAAAGGGACTACAACTTTACTATTCTTTTTATTGTGTTGTGTTGTAGAATGATAAATTAATGAACCTTGAACTTTGTAAAAGTTCCCTGTGTCTTGTTCTTTTTATTACAGAGGCATAGTAGTTACACTTTAATTCTAAGTCACGTAATAAAACAATTTTAATCTTGATCAAGGTTTGAACTTTTTTAATTTGATGATCTCAGCTTTCTATGTGCTGGTGCTCCTGCCCATCAAACAGTCTGCAACCACTGTAATAATGTTACAGAGCCACAATTCTACAATTCTACAATGTCATTTTTGATGCTGAATAGGTAGCTTAGCAGAATAGGTACAACACAAGCAAAGATCTAGTTGGAAAAGCAATGCAGACAAGTGCTAAGAAATGTTTTAAGTCCAGTAGGACCAAGGTGTCAGCAGGTAGTGCTGAAGTCAAGTGAAAAAAATTTTTGAGTGCAGTTTCTTGAATGTTTCTGGTGCAGATTTAACATCTTGTCAAAGACGGAATCAAAATATGAAATGAATGAACAACAAGCTGCAACATCAGAGTGACACAGGTTTGTCTTTATTTAGTGACTGATTGATTGACAGTGTTGGACAGATAAATTATGGGTTTTGTGAACAGACAGCAGTGGGTCTGTGTGATGTTGAGCTGGCTTTCAGACTGGCTACTTTGGGGAGAAAGCTAAAATCAGGGTAACTGAGGAAGAACTGCTGAGGAAGCTCTTTATCCAGGCAGTTTAGCTTGATTGGTTTTGTGCTAATCTTTCCCCACAACCCAGGATTTTAACTGTGGTCAACAAAGATGGCAGTAAAAGTATTATAGCATCTCAAAGAGTTATCCTTGGTCAATACCTGCCAGCTGACCCTGATTTTAAAAATGTTTTATAGTCCAGGATTAAAAACAACAAAAAAGACCAGCTTCTACAATGTAAAGAGAACAAATTCACCAGTCTTCCAATGTGTATCATTACTGGTAATAATATGATTATTTTATTAGATTAAAGAGAAAAATAAATATAGCTGACTGCATGTTACTTCAATGAGCCATACAGTAGTTCACTTAAACATCTCCTGAGCCTTTAGGAGCATATGGAGTACAGTGAGTGAGCATGGGGATAACCCTTAGCTCTGAAATGTTTAAATCCCCCTTTAAGTTTCAGCTACTGTTATATTCTTCTACATTTGGCCATTGTTGTTCTACTGGCATCCATGTTAGCACCACATTCCTGTTTCATGGCTTCTGTGAAGTAACTGGCCAGTCTCATTGTGATGACGAGGACAGCCAGCACTTCTTAAGACAATAAAAACTTATCAACAGCTGTGATTAGTACCAATAACAGGATTTCTGCTTAGTAAAATACAAGCGCTCTTTGGACATACTTAACAGTAGAGTAGAGTAGAGTAGAGTATGATTGTTGTCGTACGTTAAACCAAATTTGCACATTCAGTAATCATGTGCCATGGCTTTCCCCTGCAGATAAAGCATGGTAGAAGTTCCTGTTTTGTCACGTTTCGGCCATGACGAGGTTTATTAAATCCTGTACTACAGGACAGATGTTGTCTGAGACTGATGATGGTTTCTTTCTTTGTGCACCTCATTATTACAAACAGTAACTGTTTTCAACATGTCCCAATATAAAAATAAAATAAATAGCAACAATGTATGTATAATATATTGTACTATATCTGGGTAAGATATTCAAAAGCAAACATATTCCCTTTCATTCATTATACATTTATATATCACTTCATGTTGCTTTTCTGCCTGTTTACTTACAGTCAGCCAGTAACCTACAGCAGATTGCAGACACACTTTGGTGACTTTGGTCTGAAAACAGTGTTTTTGTGTCCCTGCGTCTACAGACTTTGTTGCAAGGATAAACATTTTTTCTGCAAAGCTTTTGAAAACTACCTTGCAGCTGTTGTATTTGGAATATTGTATCAGACTGCAGTTATCAGAGGAATCCTCCAGATGGCGATGATAAACAGCTCATGGGAGCAGTACAGGAGTTTGCTGTGTTGCCAGATTGGATGGATAGCCTCCCATTCATGTCTTTAGCGTGAACCCTCGATGCCTTAAAAGTTACATCATTATTTGTTTAGCTTTATGATCCCTCATGTATATGACATTTGAGCTGTCCCATTATTTGTAAGGCAGAAACAGAAGATAGACTAATGTTACAATGCAACTAAAACTATCTGTGGTCTAGTGTAAGAACACTTGATTTCTTGTTTTGTCAATAAATAATATTACAAAAATATGATAAACGACAACACTGTTGCTACTGTTTAGCAATGATTTTGTACTGTGTATTATAGATACATTATACATTATAGATGGACTGGATGGATTGTGACCAATTATTAGGGCTGGAAAACATCAAACCAATCTGGCAACACCGGAAGTGTGTGGACTCTTTTGTTTCCTGAACATTTTTGAATGTGCATGTTTTATCTCTATAAGTTTATCCTCAAATCACAAAACTGGGTATGGTTACAATCAAACATAAACTAACTACAACATAGTCTCTGACTCTTTGTACATAACACAGCAGTTCTCTGCTCTCACCTCACTCTCAGCCATGTAGATGGGGTAAAGCAGCTACTGGAGTGTGACACGTTGACTGGATTAGGATGATTGAGGAGGAAAAAAAGGGAAAAGACAGAAGGGAGAGACAGGGAAAACTTAGAGAAGCTAACAGCGAGACAGAAAAGACATTTTCTATTTATTGTTCAGCTCCTGTCTCAGCCGGCACCCCACGGCCGTGATGAGTGCCGCTCCTTTCCCACTGCCATCCTCTGACAGCAGGAAGTTGACGTTACACTGAGGGGCCAGTTCATTAACTGTCTGGTGCATGATCTTGGAGAAACTGGACAGAAACAAGAGATTTGACAAAATATTAAAAAGCTGGACAGAAGAACAGAAAGATCATGTAGCTAGACTAGAGAAACTAGAAACCAGCAGGGTGATCATCTGTTTAACAAATTGAACAGCAACTTACACGTGCTACAAAGAGAGTACGAGCTGCTGAATAAAGGTCTGGATCTTTTGATCATGTTAACTTAGCATGGGTGATTCTGCTGGTCAGGGTAAGAAGACAGAATTAAGCAGTTTGTACATAACATGCTAAAATCTTTTAAATGTATATGCACAAAGACTGCTGGGTGGGTTAAAACCCAAGCTATTATCACTTCCATCATGACATGACTACAAAATAAAATTGTTAACTATATATACTTATTTGTTTAACTATAATGGCCTGCATTGCTGCTCATAACTGGTTGAGCCCGCTTTTGTGTGTGTTTGGTTGTCCTAAATGATGACATTTATCAAACAGAGTTGCTGTGTAATTAAGGTGAATCATACAACACAGTGGCGTTAGGCACATCTCATATTTGTTTGTAAGGCACTGCAGCTGACAGTGAATTGTTTTGTGTGACCGGTTACTGACTAGTTCAACTCACTGTGGATGTAGTTTGTAGAGTGTCCCGTCCACCCCTACAGTGATGTTCAGATGATCCAGCCCCCGGTTCTCTCTGATCTTATCCACCACGGCCGCCATTCCTGCCCCACACAGCTGAGCTGCACGGCATGACACTGCACCACATACCTGCGTAACAATGGAAACCATTATCATCATCATTGCAACACTTAACAGGCTGCTGCTGCCACAGTTTACCGATGTTGAAAATAAATATAACTTGACATGTCTGCCTCTGTTCACTTTTGTGTCGTCACATATACCTGCCTCTTTCACAAGATAAGTGTGATAAGAAGGTATTGTGAGGCTCAGACTCTTGCACAGTGTCTGTTAACTGTATTGCATTATACAGAATAGTGATCCTGATATTTTCTGTGACTGACTTGAATGGAGTGGATAAACCAATAGATACACTGGTCTGCACAAGTGAACAAACACCTCTCTAAAACATTTTCAACCAAAACTGAACATGACGACCTTCAGGACTAGAAGAGTTACTGCTGGACTGTTAGACTGCACTTGTTTTAGCTGGGTGGACCTAATAAAATGCCAGCTCAGTGTATTTTACTCTGTGTGTTTGTCTCTGTGTTTTGATTGGGTACAATTTTAATATAAAAATATATATTCTAATAAATGCTTTTTTATGTATACACAGGCATCTACTTCACTATACTTTACCTCTTTGACGATGATACTGTCATCACAGGTGCTGTCCAGGCCTAAGTGCTGCAGAATGGATCTGACTTGCAGCAAAGCCAATCGGTCGCTGCAGAGAGACAAAGGCATGAAGACTGAACTGAGGGGGAATAAACTAAACCACAAATCTAAGTTTAGTTTTAAAGGATGAGAATATTGGTGGCCTAACACTGAAATAGGATAACATTTTTGTTGGAGATAGATGGGGAGCTAATGCAGTGCGAATTGCTGGCATTGAAATAGTTACTGTCACATTTGGACACAAGAAAAACACTGGTCTTTTGTTCTTTTACCTCTCTATCTGCGAGAGGAACTTTGTTTCGAAGATGCCTCTGGTCTTCAGTGTTTCAGAAATCTGCCCTCTGAACAGAAATCCTCTCTTTGTCATATCGATCAAGATGTTCCGCACAATTTCGCCAAGGTACATGCCACTGCACATTTTCTCATATCTGTGAAACACATGCAGGCACAAAACATTTGTATAAATACACATATGCTTGCATTCACATGTACTGGAGATTATTTATAACGATGCAAGTCCAGGAAATAAAGGGTCAATACACTAACAGGCATTTAAGACTCGAAGATAAAATATCTGTGTGTGTGTGTGTGTGTGCATGCTTGAGAGAGAGAGAGAGTGTGTGTAAAAGGAGGATTTTAACCTTTGTTTGCCTGGATTGAGGGAGAAGTCATCTACAGAGCGGTCAAACTCTGTTCTGATGTCGTCGAGGCATCCGTTGTCTCCGAAAGCTCCCCACTCCATGTTGACACACATCTGTCCCTCATCTCCATCTATCATTTCAATGTTCCTCATCTCCTCCATGTAACATGCATTACTGCCAGTACCTGTAATCACATGGACACATTAGATGGACAGAGAACAGAAAACTGAATGCATGTGTCAAAAAGAGTCAATAAACAGAGAAAACTAACCAGCGATGAGACCAATCTCACAAGTGGGCTCTTCATAAGCACATGTCATCATGGTTCCCACTGTATCATTCACTACAGCCACGACATCCAGGTCAAATTCCTAAAGAAGAAATGTATAAAATGAGGCAACATCACAATCTTCAGTTAGGCAAAGTGTCATGTTTAATTACTGCTCCTCATATCCTACTTCTCTCCTCTTTATGGCTTCCCTCAACAGTCCAACCACATCTTCTCCTTCACAGTCTGTAGCTTTGAAGCCCTTAGTCCATGTCACCAGGATGCCCTGCACACAGACACATGGAGACACAGCTATGAAGAGTGTGTTATCTTAAGTTCCTGGCTCAGCAGTTTCAAGTCTTGGGCTCATGAAGCACAGTGTCATCAATCTAAAAACAGAATTGCCTCTAGAAAAAGTTGACGTTTTGGAAATCTCTGTCTTTTTCTCTTGACAGTGGTTTATAAGTGGGCTCTGCAGTGGACCCATTTTACAGACTTAGCAGGTTCTGTTTCGTGATAAAGCTGATTTAAGACTCTCAAGGAAAGTGGGAGACAGTTTGGTTTATCAGAGAGGAAGGAAAGAAGCTGTGGACTCACAGCATCCAGGCTGGTCTGTCGGCAGGGGAATGAGAAGGTGAAGCCCAGAGGAAGACGAGTGTTCTTCATCCCCATGTAGTCCAGGAAGTCACTAATACACTGCACGATGTGATCAAACAGCTGCAGGAAGACAGATACAACAATATGTCAAACCACAGCATATATACCAATTATGTTTGACATATTTTGTTGCATTTTGAGCCCCTTGTGGTGATAATAATAATAATAATAATAATAATTCATTATATTAACAATAAATATATATATATATATATAAAGTTTTAAAAAATTATTTGAACAACAGATCTGTCGTGTAATTTGGGTGATCTGCAGACAGTGCAGACATGTCACAGGGAAAGGTGGAATTTAGTGCACCTGTGTTAAATCTGTTGCTAATGTGTGTCACTTACTTAGCCAGGCACTGGGTAATGTTGACCAATAAGAGGGCAAAGTAACACTTAATCACATGGGTAAGAATAATGGATTAAGCTTTTCAAGTTTCTGATCACTAGGAGCATCAGTTACATCACAGTAGATATTTTGCCCTGGACAGCTATGTAGTGAGGTGTGGCAACAGATGTAACATGTTAGTCTTTAAGCTGGTGTATAACATGTACAGTGTGGGGCAGGGATACACTGAGAAACACACAGGTTTTCCTATACGAGAGTGTCCAGAGTCTTGAGAAGAGGTCTGATTAGGCAAAATAAGTGGAAACATCTGTGACATGTCAATAAAATCTAGCCATTTCTGTTCTGACTCTCTTGTCCTATGTACCTCAGGAAAGGATGAAAAGGCCAAAAGGTGACAGACAGGATTAGCTTCAGCAGGGGCAGAAGAGTTAAGTTCAAGTCCTTCTCTGCTCCTATCCTATTTTTGAACCTCTACACCAACAAGCGTCACATCCACAACCTCTGACCTACCATAATCAGTCAAGTACCACCAAAGCAACAGAAGGTTAAGTTCAAAATTTTTTTACCCGTTATTTTGATGTTCATGCAAATGTATTATCGGATCTGTATTACCACAGATTATAGGTTCAAATGGCTGATGGCCCTCACCTCCTCTCCTGTGCCCTGCATCACTTCTAGAGGAATAGCATAGATCTTGTTGTGCATCTCCACAGTTCTCCTCTTGCCAGAACGAATCTTGACCAACAAAACTCTGAAGTTGGTTCCACCTAAATCCAAAGCCAGGAAATCACCGTGCTCTGGATAATGAGGTAGGCAGATAAACATACAGATGGATTAACTGATAAATAAACAAAATGGTAACAATATCTTACACACATGTATATGCCTTACACAATGCAAAAGAAAGAAAATGGGAGTATGTCAATGTCAAAAGCATTTTGGAGATACATTTTCTATATAATTCACATTGTAAATCTGCAATTGCATTTTCTTATCCTGTGTTTTCAGTAGTTTCACTGCTCGGTTTACATGTATACATCTATACAACATGTATACAACATTACTGTTGTTATTGCGGCCACCCTTTAAAATGTAAAAACAAGTATCTGTTGGTAACTTTTTGAAATAACTGTAGGCAGTTGTTTTGAATGGGACCACAAGAGCTTGAATATGTATGTATATACATGAGAGTGTGTGTGTGTGTGTGTGTGTCTGTGTCACCTGTTCCGTCAGGCGTGCTTTGTACAAAGGTTGGCAGCATTTTGACAGTAGCGGTGTCCTGAGTGCTCTTTGAAAGGCCATTTTGGATTTCTATCTTCATTCGCTGTTTTACCTTCAGAAATTCAGATTATATTTAATTGTGATGTAACACACACACAAAAGGGGCACAAACAGACACTCTGCAGTCTCTCTATCTCTGTGTCGTCACCTCCAACAGCTGTTCGGTTGTCAGGCGGAATTCGGATAGTGTTTCGGCAATAAGTCGTGACTGTTCGGCGAGTCTGTAGGCCACGGCCGTCACCATAGCTGCTCCTTTTCCACTGCCGCTCTCTGAGAGGAGGAACCGAACATCAATGTCCGGGACCAAACGACGGACTGTCTTATGAAGACGACGGGCATATCTGAAGTAGATGTAAGAGAGTTAATGTTTTATTTTGAATAAGAAATATGCTCCTTCTTTAACAGCATATACTCCATACTAATAGAGAAGGGATAACACGCACAACATGAACAACCTGACAGCATCACTCAATGCGTGAGAAAAGCAGGAGCAATGACACGCATAATATCAAAAGGGTATCATAAAATATACAAACTCTGGTAAAAAGTGTAAGATTATCACAAGTGCAAACATTTTTATTGTAAATTCATGTTATCGCCACTCACTGTGGATGCATCTTGTATAGAGATCCATCGATGCCAACAGTTGTTCGGAGACGGGCCCCGCCTTTGTTCTCCTTCAGCCTCAGTAGGATGCCTGCGAGCACAGCGGCTATCAGGTTGGCAGAGCGGAAAGACACAATGGTGCAAACCTGGAAAAGGAGAGAAACAATGATTCGGTGTAAACCGTTTACAGATACTATAGTGGAGCCTGCTTTGACCTGTCAGGTCATATTTACATGATGGTGTTTGCAGTTAAAAGAATCTAAATAGAAATATGTTCTAAATGTTTCATTGGAAAGTACTATATAAAATACTTTGACCACATATGGTTGCACAAGATTTAGGTGCCATTTCTGCAGCAATACTCACATGCTGCACAGCGATGCAGTCTTCAGTTGAGGGCTCCACACCAAGTCTGGTTAAAATCTCTCTAGCCTTGGACAGACCCTCCTTACTCCTAAACATTAAAGACAGAAAATATATATGATTTAAAGTTTTTTTGATCCAATTTACACTCACTTACGATTAATATGAAGCATGACTTACTTCTCTATGGCTGAGATGTGTTTGGTCTCAATCTTCCCCCTGGTGAGCAGCTCAGGGGTGATCCTTCCCTCGAACAGCAGGCCCTCTCTGGCCATCTTCACCAGGATGAGACGAACCAGCTCCCCCATGTACATACCACTGACCATCTTCTCAAATCTGCCAAAAGCAACATCACACAAAAACACACAGAAACTACTGGTTAAATATCCTGAGATTTAAATTAATATCATTTTTATACTGTTTATCATTATTTCATACAAGAAAAGCTCTAAGATGCAACTAGTTGATTTATTTTAACAAAACGTTTCAGCTTGTTTTCAGGTTGTAAAAAGCATAAAACTGCTGATTCAAGTGACACGAGAGCCAAGAAAGAGCATCTGCCTTTTCTCTGTTGGTCATATCAGGTGCAGTGCAGGACTTCTGAGGAAACTCATGTTGTGCAAACATGCAAGATAACTTGGGTTTAAGAGCACAGCGTCATAAATCTGCTACGTTCATCTAAACAGCAGGGCTGGAGCTGCGTCGTTGCTGTCCTTTCCAGCCACTGCTAAAACATTTTTACACATTGTGGCCTTTTTTACTTTAAAAACAACAGCTGGATGAGTGACTGACAGCTAATTATCAGCTGATTCTGTGTGGTTCCATCGCAGCTCAGAAAAGCAGCTCATGTAGATTATCTCAAATACAAACAAAGGTGTGATCATTTTGGTTTGACATACAGCTGTTTCCCAGGGTTGATAGAGCCTCTGTCTATCTCTCTGTCAAACTCTGTCCTGATGTCTTCCAGCCTGCCATCATCCCCGAAGGCTCCCCACTCGGTGTTGACACACATCCTGCCCTCGTCTCCCTCCACCAGGTCGATGTTACGCAGCTCCTCCATGTAGCATGCATTAGTGCCAGTACCTGGAAACAGAAAAATGAAAATTCTTTCAGTTTAATCTCCTATTCTACTAATTAAATTTATCCATTAAATTGGCTACAAGTATTGTCTTTTCCTTTATAAGCAGATGTGAACATAGTTTGCTCCATTACTTTGTTCATTTAAGCATCAAACAATGCCAAAAACACTCCTTTTGATTGGTTCCTCTACTGTTCAAATGCATTTCAGTGTTGCAGTACCAATGATTATGCCAACTTCGCAGCGCTGGTCATCGAAGCCACAGGTCATCATGGTTCCTACAGTGTCATTCACAACTGCCATGATGTCTGCATCATAGTCCTAAGACAAATGAAAGTACAAACAAGTAACTAAGTGTTCCAGTTTGAATTAATACAGTCAGAGATTTACTAGTTCAGACAAAAGTGTTGCATCAAATAAATGCAAATGAGACAAAAGACTCACTCCTCGTTTCTTTATAGCTTTGTTGAGCAGCTTGACGACGTCCATTCCCTCCACTCCACTGGCCTTGAAACGCTTTGTCCATGTTAGCAGATAGCCCTGCAGAGAAACAGAGAGACAGGCAGACAGAAGTGAGAAAGAAAAGTGATACTTGATGGAGAGGTCTCCTTTACAACTCCTAATGTAAACCGAGTTCATGCCAATCTTCTCATATTTGACTAAAGGATAATTAACAGAAAGTGTTTTGATTCATAGAAAACTTGACGACATAGCAAACTGTAGTTTAGTTTTCATTTTTTGTTTCACCTCGTCTAGTTTGGTCTGCTGGCAGGGGAAGGAGAAGGTAAATCCAACTGGGAGCTTCTTATCTTTGATGTTGTGTTTTTCCATGAAGTCACTGAGACACTCTGCCACATGGTCGAACAGCTGGAGGGAGAAGAAAAGAGAGGTTGACTCAGGTGGGGCTGAGGAGACTGTGTGTGTGTGTAGAGGGGAGTGGGTGTGTGTGTGTGTGTAGAGGGGAGTGGGTGTGTGTGTGTGTGTTTCAGGATAAACCTACTCTTGTTCCACTGCCGTGAATGATGTCCTCCGGTGTGTCGTAGATTTGACTCTCCATCTGAACGGTCTGTTTCTTCTCATGGCTCACTCTGACGCGGAGAATCCTGAAGTTACTGCCTCCCAAATCCAATGCAATGAAGTCTCCCTTCTCTGTAGAGACAGAACAAGTCAGGAGACAGGAAGAGGACAGAGTGCGACGTTCTATATACTATATAACACACATCAAACTACTGCAGCTGTGCAGGAAGACATGCATTATCAGTATGTCTTTGTTCTGTTAGCTTAGCAAACAAATACAGCTCTATGACTATACTGTGAATTCATGTGACGTAGAGTGTGGTCTCTGAGCAGCACAGGAATAAGTACTGCATGCTGCGCTTTAGCAGTTCCTCCACATACAATACAGCAGTGAGTAAATAACTTTTAAAAAACAAGGTCTGCAGTGTCTTTTTACATGCATCGAATCGTATTTCATTGTGGGTGCTGGTGTGTCTTTTCAGCAAGATGAATTTGTATAGTTATTGGTTAATGATTGTCCAACCCTGTCATCAGGAGTTACAGTAGATAGATTGCCTGATCAAGAGCTTATCAGAAACGATGCTCAGTGAGTAAATTAAGTGTTCATTAAAAAGCTGAGAGAGAAGTATCAGACAGATGAGGTGCACTGACACATCCGTTACTTTTATTTAAAGTGATATTTAAGCAATAAGCAATTCATCTGACTGATTGTAAGGAGATATTTGGTCTTCCTCAATGAATGCACATGTGTTAAAGTGAAAGCAAATGTTTATCCTAACCTCAAAGTATACACACACCAGATAATCTGACTTTGTGTTTGTAGACAGTGTACTGTTGATGGTGTCTGAGAGGCTGTGATTAAGAGTGCAACTTATTCTGACTCACCACTTAGTGACTGCAGTTTATTCTTTGTGTCTGAATTTGGATTGTAACTTTATTTGCCTTTGTTTATCATGTCGTGTCATTTGTAACAGGACTCAGAGAGTTTGCTGACCTTTGATAAGAAGTGATAAACTGGGCAGTACCACCCCACAACTCATTGCACGAACAGCCTGTTTCCTTACAACTTGTGTTCGTTAATCAAACTGTAGCTCTTCACCTTAAGTACACAGTCAGAAAGTACTCAGAAGACGTTTCACAGGTCAGAAAGTTCTCCGTCTTATTGCAGCAGAGTTTAGAGTAAATTACCTTACAGTCGATATTCACATGCTTTCCTTAAATTGTTGGCAGGGATACTTGAAGGGAGTGATTAAAAATGTATGAATGCCACATTATGTAGTTTCTGAGTAAATGAAATAATAAAAAATAATAAAATTTTGATCTTGTACTGCAACTTATCATGTGGATCATGATGCAAGGTCAGGTCAGTGATGCTGACTCACTGATTATCTGAGAGGAATGTAAATTCAGCAGATATAACCACTAAAAAAAAAAGCGTTGGTTTGGCGGTACATAAAATATTTATTTCAATTCTTTTTTTCAGTCCTTTTTGGATACTTTAAGTTCTCCGTCAGTGGAAACAAAGAAATCATAGTAATATCAATATAGTTGGGTTTTTTGCGGATGGTTAGTGTCACACGTGCACATTTGACAATGTCGTCTGATTAAGAAACATTTTAGAGAAGCTCACAGTAAGAAGACAATGGGAGACCTGTCCTTACCCCCTGTTTACCAGGTGATCAGAGGCAAATTCCTGCTTTCTCTAACCTGACAACATTATAATCCCATAATTCAGACTAACTGTATTATGGTAACTGTGGTATGGTAATTATTTCTAACTTTTCATTGTCACTGTCTTCTGACAATGGGAGCAGGATTAGTGCTAATCTTTGGCGTGTGTGTGTGTGTGTGTCTGGAGGTAAAGCTCTCACGTTGTTGACTAAAGTAGATTTAAGATTTATTTTGTGCCGACATGTGTTTGAGTCAGTGTGAAAGCAATCGAGAGAGAGAGAGAGAGAGAGAGTGAGAGAGCTTTGCTTTCATTAATATTCAGCTGACTAAGGTAATAAACCCTGTCTCTCACTTCTAATGGACAGACACTCTCCTCCTGAAGCACAACTTGTACAAGACAAATTCTGACTCACATTCATGTACAGGGACATGAATGTACAAACATTGAGAGACAATGAGAGCTGATGTCTACAACCTGGTGTAGATATCAGCTCCGGCACAGCCTGTGTGACATAAATGTGACTGACTTACTGTTTTTTCCTGAAAGCTGGAACAACTATGAAAAAAACCTGACCTTTTTAATGCTTTATAATACATTGTTCTGGGGACTATGAATCAGTTTAATAATGTTTATATTGTATTAAATATTTTTAATGCAACTCTACTCAGAACCACTTTATTTAGCTTCGGCTCAAAACAGTCAAATTTGTTTGTGTTGTGTCTATACGTTTTTTTATTTGAATGAAGCAAGGTGGAATACTGTACAGGGCCAAGAAAGAGGAGGTGAAAATAGGTTTAAAGTCTTTTTCATAGATTATTTTCTCTTTACAGCTTTCTCCAAATTTAGGCTCAGGTCCATTGTTGACAAACACTGAGTTTGATGAAGTACCCCTCAGCAAAAATAACCATTTTCAAAGCTGACGGTGAAAGCTGAGCTTTGTTCATAAATTAGTGAAATAGGCAAACTGGTAAGTGTTTGTAACCATGGTTACAGTAAGGGTAAGAAGTACTGACCTGATCCATCAGGGATTGAGCGGACAAACGTTGGCAGCATCTTCAGCGCAGCCGTGGGGTTGGTGTCGCGACCAAGTCCTTTGGCCAGCTCCCTCCGAAACTGCTGCATGATGTCCAGTAGCGTCTCATCAGAGAAACGCATGGAGTACAAGTACTTATCGATCTGAAAATTAAAAAAAAGGGGGGATTTAAGCTTTTATGGTGACCACTAATCAACAGTCTGTACTATTAAGAGCCACACATGCAAACTGAGCTAATTTACTTTCATGTTACAATGACAGTAACGGAGATTTACTGGATTTTCTAATGACCTGACATTTATTTTCTGTAATCATGATAATTACTACCCATCATATAATGTTTTTATTCTTCCATGAAGATGCTCCACTTCCCAAACCTACTGAAATAAAGCTACATTGATTTCAGGAAGAAGATGAATCAGAGTGACAAAACAAAAGAATTATTTTTATATTGCTTTATTGCAAAGGAAGAGTCGCTACAAGTGACACACTGCACTGTGGTCATGGTGAACAATCTAAGCATCATCAGTGTGACGCCCAGCAAGACCAGGAAATGGAGGTTACACACTCAGTGCTGTTATCAGGAAAATATTGCCCAGAGGGCTGTTCTCTGTGACTTTATTATGGGTATGATAATGATGAGCTAAGTGAGACAGAAAAAAAAGAGTCTGGTCACCATAAAGGTCATAGTGACAAACTCCCGCTAGGCGTGCCTTAAAACTATTAACAGGACGTATGGACACAGTGTCTAACTCAGCTAGTCTGAGTGGCTGTTGAAACTGTGTAAACTGTCACAGATGCAGAACACAAAAGCCTGGGCTGTCTGTCCTTTTAGGAACAGGATGTTAAACAGTGCTGCTGAAATCCATTGTTGCATCACACTCAGTGATGAAGCAAGGATGTACTTTATTCTCAAGTGCAGACAGACCAAGGGCAGAGTATTACACACACACACACACAACTCTTGGTTTGATGTCATGTTCATTATCAATGGGATGTGAGCAAGTACTATACTTATATAACATTGTATTTATTCTTTCACTTTCTTCACCTAATTTTACGTCACACTCATAATTTGTCGCTTCTATTCAAGTTACTTTACAAACTCAGATTTTTTTTCCACAAAACACACAAAGACCTGGTATATCTGAAACTATTGCAGAACTCTGAAACTATTTTGATATTTTTCATACAGAGTCACAACCCATGAGTAATAATAATAATCTAATGACATGATATATAAGAGCCTAAAAGTCACACGACAGGACATTTTTTTCCATTGAGTACATTTTCCTGAATAGGCTTAAATCTTTCCATGTAACTACCATTTTCAGCATTCTACAGAGTGATATTAGTTCTCCTACTTCTCCTGCACCACTGTTCATTATGACTGACAGTCATGTCTTCAAAGAGCAGGATTAACTCTGAGTCGTCCATAAGACCCTTAACAGGATTATTATCTGTCCATTTCAACTGTTACTACCACAATATATGAGATATAACATACTCTCAGGTTCATCCCCAGTTCACCCAAACATATTCACATGTTTCAATATTCACACAACAACAATAACTGTTTATACAGGGGCGTCAGTTTGATAATTTACTTGTATTCCACATTGTAAGAGACATCAGATAGGAATGTTGTAACTTCCTGTGCCACAATGACTCACACATTAAACAGTATTTCCTAAATAGCTCTGTTCTCTGGTAACTGTTTCAGGACAATGCCAGTCTGGGTGTGAGTGTCCTAACATGAATGAATTTACATCTGCTGGACACAGAAATTGATTTTGTAATAGAAAATATGTACGCTGCCAAATCCAGTGTTTTTGGTATAACGTAAAAATCAAAACCACACTTGAATTTTGTTTTGTGATTAAATGATAAAAAATAATAAATACAAAACTATTTCAATGCATAAATAAAAAATCAAGACAATGTCATAAATATTTATGTGGTAACATGCTTTTGACTGGTACATGAGTCTGGTGACACTTTCCTGCCACATCACTTTGGCTTCTGGATCTCAAACTGATCATCAAACATCAATGATCTGCTGTTTAAACATGCAGAATAGTATAAACAAGCTGCGAGTCACATTGTTGGAGGTACTGTCCAACTGTTAACGACTTTGTAGGTGTTACATTCCCTACATGCTCTCTAAATGTGGAATCTGCCTCAGGGTCGAAATCTCGTTAGCACATACTCTTGTCAAACGGGAATCCACAGCTGAGTAACTGTAACCTCTCACCTTCATAAGCTTAGTAAAATACATTTGTACTTGTAACCTGCTGGACTGCATATCAAACAGGCCCACTGCCCAGCCTGACCTGTACTTTACACTGTGGTCTAGTTGGTGGTGTGAAGAGACATTTTTACTGCAGTGACACATTTGTGCTTGACAACTTCCACACCTAATAACACTCTGGCTTGCCCTCAGCATCTGTTATTTCAATTACACCACGCAAGCAAACCACATGTCTTTACACAAAAACGCTGGACTTTCTACTGTCACACCACACATGGACACAAGTATCTTCACATGTAAAATGCTCTTTCTATGCATCTCTATGAAGCTCCAAGCCCAATACAGAGTTGTATAGGAGAAAAGATTTAACGGCTTAAAGCAGAGTATTTTGAAAGTCAACCTGGTATTTTGTGACCTCTTATGATTTGTCCTGATATGCCTCCATGGTAAGTCACCAAACAGGTTAAAAATGGCAAGACAGTGTGTATTGCTTTGGCATTTATATGTGTTTTTGCATGTGGTCTGTTTGACCCAGGTCAGCTGTATAGCCTGAAGAAATGAAAGCAGAGTTGAGCAAGAGCTACTGAGTCACAAATGTCTGCATTCCCACCAGTAACATCTCATGTACAGTAACAAATGTAATTTTATTTTATTTCATCCCCAAATTTTCCATCCTCAGAGAAGAGTGAACTTAAATGACCTCTAAAGCCTGCTCTTCATTTTTGCTTTTGATTAGCAGCTCAACATTAGCAGCTGCTACTGTGATATAAATTGACCTGAGATTGAATTGCAGATGGAGCTGCAAGGTCTGGTTCATTGATTTGAATCATTTTCTTAAATCATATGTAGGAAAATGTTACAGAGGTGCAATACTAAATTAGTGGAGTACTCTGAAGATATATTATCCTGTTGCTGTTAGCTGTTTGTTAACGTGTTAGCCATTAAATGCAATAAGTTGATGTCACATATCAAGACTCACCTTGTGCCATAAGATCATCATAAAATAGATAAATCAACAACCTACTTGAAACTTACAGTTCTTTTCACTGTGAATGTGGGCAAACTGAGTATTAGTTTATTATTAGTGTCACTTTACTCTACTCTAGCTGTCAGCTGATGTAAACAAATGAGGTTTGACTCTACAACACAACGATCTACTTAAGCTGCCAACCCACGCTGTTCATGCCAGCTGCTACATGCTGCTGCTGCTGCCAGTGCTACTCCTCGTTACTCGTTGCTCCGAAAGTCTATAGTACTTCCATCACAACGGACAAGAGCGAAACACACTGACTGTATAACCATTCACATGTTGTGCTTTCACTCATGGCATGTTCTCAGTGAATTCACTGACTTATATTTAGGACACGTGCACTCATGTAATTTAAATTCTTATGCAAATGACCTGGTTAAAATAAGAATGTGTCACTAATCAGCTAATCGAATAGTCCACTTAGATAACAATGGGCTCCATGCTGACCAGCCTAGCTATGAGGTGCAAAGGGGGTAGACTAAAACCAGGTATTGTCCACATCAAACTAAGAGACACCCACTGAACCCAAACCAAAGTCAGCTTCTGCTGCAGGACAGAAATTAGCATCACTGTACTATGACTCAGCACTCTTCAGCTAGAAACCATGGCTAAGCACTTTATCATAGGAGAGCATCATCTGATCTTGTATAGCTTGGATAAATATCTCTGCCCTGGGCTGTAGAGAAAATTCAGTGCACAATGATTGTGATTCATCTTTCATGTGAAACTACATTTGACCACTACATAATGACCAAAATAGGAGTTTCCAGTTTTTTTCCACTAATATCAAGCAGAGAGACATTCCCCAGTGAGATGACACGAGGCCTCTGTGAGCTGCACGCATGAGCCTGTAAAGGCCATGTTTTCCCCTCAACACACCTCTGACACACAACTTTCTCTAACACGACCAGGAGCTTGGTTTAAGTTACAGGAAGAAATACACTCCCTCTTTCTCTTTCTGCCTGTCCTTTCCCATTTTCTTCCCCCTCTCTTCTTCGCCCTCTCCTTTCTGTTTGCATTCCTCCTCTCAACAATGCCTTGCTTTCCTCGTCACCACGAGGTGCTTCAAGGAAACACTGAAACCTGACTCCATTGTGTATGTACATGTGCACGATGTTGTGCACACAAAGCCTCGCCATGTGGAAAAATACTGTCCTCTGCACTGCCCTCTCCTGCATGTACCCTTCTTTCACACACATTGAAACACTGCTTTGGATGCCTGCTAACATCCCATAGAGTGTAAAAGACTAAAGTCAAGGACACTGCAGTGGATTGAGTGAAGTGGAGAAGCACTTAGCTGACTGAGTCGCTTTGACAACTGCAGATACACACAGTTTGTCTAAAAAAACCCCATATCTGATGAGATTATTTGGATACTTTCACTCATGGTTGCTCTGCTTAATTCCTGAGCTGTGTGTTGCGCAATCTCACCACCAGTGAATTTGTCACTTGCCTTGACAAAGCCTGCTCTTTGAAAAGCTACACAATAGCTACACACCTGGCACAGTGTGTGTGTGGGTGCATTTGTGTGTAAGCCTTCTCCTCCTGTCACCTGTGGTCACATGGTTCAAAGCTGGCCTATTTTAGGGAGGCAGGGAGAGGAAGAGAGCAGGAGTAAAGACAGAGGGAGGTGTGTTGTATTACATCCGATCCTGGCTGCTGATAAATGTCTTTTACCTTTACAGCCTCTGATTTGACTTTGGCACACCAGGCACACCTGGGAGTGACAGCTTAGTGTATCATGAGTCCTGCGAATAAAGATTGCTCTGTTTAACTGAGCTGAGAAAGCGTCTACGAACACAGGAGACATGGGCGGAAGGAGGTGCGATGCTTGTAAGCTTTTTCCATTCATACAGGAAAAAGCCCAGCTTTTTAATGCAGAGTCTGCGGTTAGTGATGATGTGTGACATCATCAGGGAACAACCTTAAAGGGACCCCATGCCACATGTGAGTCATGAAACAATGTCACAATAGACAAAACGATAGAGGAGTATTTCTACTTATTAAGACTATTTTTTACGTTATGGGACTAGTTTACAGGGTGGAAACATTATTTAAAGCTACATTCAATTATGAAATGCTAGTAGTGGTTAACAAAAGCTTAGTTCCTTCAATAGTCTCTCACACACATGAGCGTATGTGTGCTCACACACATGAACGTATGTGTGCTCACACACATGAACGTATGTGTGCACACACACATACTGCTAACGCCAACTAAAACTGGTCGAGTCAGTTTTGTACGGGAAGATGGTGAGGGCTGCAGAGCTGAGAAGTTATGAAAGAGACACATTCATGGCATCCAGCTCATGTCACTCTTCTCCTCTTTCGCCTTGAACTTTTTCATATTTATTAATTAATATTATTATTATTATTATTAATAATTAGAACCTGAGGATTTTTTTTATATTTAAAGTTATATCACTAAATATCCTCTTTTTTTAAACACACAATAATGCTACAGACTTCTAACAATACACATATAGGGTAGAGGCAAATATGGAAACAAGAGAGATACATCATGTCTAGTGCCACTGTTTTGGTTAATTTTTTTTCTAGGGAAAAGGAGAGAAAAATTATTATTTCAAGGGTTTGTCACATTGTCAAACAATCAGTTGTTGACAGACTGCTGCAAAATGATGAATGATGCCGTAAATATCTTATCTTATTAAAGGCCTCTTAGCTCTTTTTTCTGTTTCTGCTCTGTGGAGTCCAACTGTGGGAAATGAAAGTATCATTTAAATGAGGACATAAAAGAAAGTCAGTGACCCCTAAAATTACTCTCTCTAGCCTCTCAGCCTTGTGCACGTCTGTCCTTTCATCATTGCCTCTAACTTCCTCTCTCCTCCTCTTTGCCACACCTCTCAAACTTACATCATGGCACCGATCACACACACACCGTGTGTTGTGTCCTCTTATGCATCATACAACTCAGCCACAAGTTTGTGCAGTTTGTCACGTCTCACTGAGTCAGATTGATACTAACCTTACTTTAAAAGCCTTAGTGATCATTGAATGAGCATTTCTTTCACTTTGCACCCAACATGCCCTGTGTTTAATCACTTCCTTAAAGACATGGATCACACAACTAACATTTCCTGACATGTGCTGCACTGAAAAATGCAAGTCTTACAGCCAAGTTATGATGATGACAGTATGAGTAAACTCAATGACCTCTACAAACACATTCTCTCCTCTCTCCTCAACCACTGTGGTTTCTTCATCATCAGCCGCTGTCATTCATACACCATAAGAATAGAAAATGGAGGCAGAAGAAACAGAAAGGACTCACCTTTTTAACCTGGTCATCCTTGAGTTCAGTGAAGTAATAGGCTAGTAGCTGGGCCGCAATCATCCTGGTCCTCTTTTTCTCTCTCACACACACATGCAGACTCACACAAACACACACACACACTCACTCTCTGTCTCTGTCACACACACACACACGCTCACCTACAGTCAGATGGAAAAAAAATCAAAAATAAAAAGGTAAAAAAAGGAAATCTGTTCTGGCTCTACTTTGTACATGTAATCTGTCTTCACGCTGCAAGAGATATAAAAATATCCTGAATCCAATCTGGCGTGGTTTAAAATAGACAGAGCTGCTTCATGTGCGGCTAAGACTCTCTAGCTCTTCTCTCTCTGGGCATGTGAGTGAAGCCAGGAAGCATGAGTGAGACAGCAAGTTTAGTTGCAGGAGGCAGAGAGAGAGTGAGGCAGGGAGGGCCAGAGCATGAGCCCTGCCTACTACCTTTTAGCTCATTGGTTGGAGAGTGTGTGAGTGGCTGTGAGAAGGGGGGGGTTGGGTGCCACATCCTCTTTCCTGCAATTGGCTGGTCTGCTGACGCCTTGGAGGCAAACCCAGTGATGGAGGAGGTAGAAAGAGGAAGAGGGGTCCTGCCTAATTAGGGAGGAGGAGATGCAGGGAGGGGGAGGGGAGGGATAGGGAGAGAAAGAGGGAAGTAGGGTAAGGAGAGAATTTGGGTTTTACTGTTTCAAGGAAGTTGTAAAGTCATAGACCATTGGGCTGCTAGCAAGAAAATGACTCACACAGTAGTAACATTATTTAAAGCTTTCCATGGATTTTATTCAGTAAGAGGGGGAGGAAAGCTGAAGAGCTGAAGGAAGTGTTACATGCAGCTTTAGTAAAGGCAGAGCAATAGGACAAGAGGAAGGTTGGGGAGCATCTGCGGCAGTGGTGCTTGTGTACCTGAGGTGTAGTTTAGGTGGAGGGTGCTGTGCAGGCTTCTTCTCCCTGAGGACACCCTCAAAGGAGGAAGTTATATGATAGCGTTGCAGCATCTGTCTTTCTATTAAAACTGGATCTGGGAACATTTCCCACACCTGGATGCGTGCTCTATGTTTTTCATCTCTTCTGGCTTTACTGTTTGTCAGTGTGTGAAGGTGAGACTGGGGCTCTTTGAAGGTTTGTACATACTCGAGTTGATTTTTGAACAAAAGCTAAAAGTGTGTTCCTGACTTTTTTCTCTGGTCAGGCAAAATGACTCACAAGTTTCCCCTGGAAAATAATTTATCCATGTAGTTTAGTTAAGTTGGTGGATGAACAGTAATTTACCATTTAATACGCAACAGTTTTTTGCTATATGAAATATGATTTCTACTTAGCTTAACATCAACTGGTTTATTTCATTAAAATGTATTAGCTTGATTTTTGCTGGTGTGGTCTTTGTTCAGACAAGGTGCCCCACCCCTCTATAAAACACAGCTGGAGACCCTGAAGCTGTGAGGTGGTGGGCTGGTGGAGAGGAATTTTTGTTTATAGTGCTGGTCTCCACTGCTGCCTGATGAGGATGAATATATAGTTTACGTTAGTATACTTTTTTAGAGTATAAGATATAAAATATATTTGTCATTATAAAAATTAATGTGCGCATGCTTCAGTCCTACACTCCAGTTTCTCTCTGCATTTGCATTTCTGCATTTTGACACATAATCTCTGGTGTCTTCCAGTGCCCCTGTTGGTTGACAATGGATTTTTTTTATCACAGTTCTGTGACTATTGGCATGTATGGGTTTTGTATGGGTCTCAAATACCAACACACTGGAAGATGTAAACTGCTAAAGGCCACAAAATTGTCATATAAAGCTGTAATATTGCACCTTCAACAATTTCCTTTTATCACCTCAACTGAAACACTGTGACCCTTCTTCCCTGAATATGAGGCCCTGTGTGCCGATGTGACTGAAAGCTTGGACTGTGAAGTGGATGTTTGCAATTGTGTCCAGCTTCCTTTTATTTTCCCTCTTACATCTCAAGAGTCTGCTCCACCTGCCTTTCTATAATTCATGGGGAAACAAAGCCACTCATTCCTGCATCCTGAGAGTCGGCCCGTCAGACAGACACTTTCTCTGGCTCTGCTATCCTTTCAGACAGACGTTACATCATTATCACAGTAACAACAGCTGTGTGTTGTCTGGGCTCTCCAGAGGACAACCACAGACACAGAGGGACTTTAATCCTTTATACTCTCAATATGTGAGCTGTGGAGTTAATTCCACCTTAATACTTTGTCTAAAGGGCAGCAGTGCTGCAAAATCAGTAGCCTGGACCAGTCCCAACTTTGCTGAACTATGCACTAAGATGTTTGGTACAGAAAAATCTATGAGACTGACTCTCACAGTTTTTTATGGAAAGGTTTAAGCAAAAATAAGTTTCAAGTAAATGCAAGAATCTTGTCGAATGGAAACCAGACAGTGGTATTAATTTCTTATTCTTTGAAGATAATTAGTCAATTGAGTCAGTCAGCAGTACTGACTGAACTTAAATGTGTCTCAGCGTCTAGTGTTTAACCCTGTCAAGCCCGACACATCAGAAAATAGCCACTGCAACTGAAATGTTTTTTCTTAAACTTTTTAACAAAATCATATCATATCATATCATTTTGTTTATGATGTGTTCTGTATCACATTTGATAAATTGGGCTTTTGAGGGGAAGAATTAAAAAAAAAAGTTTTAGAGGGTAGAATACATGTGTTAGGTCATATACAACAGTTTTTTAAGGAAAGTATTGATTCTGTTGATAAATTAGAGGTCTCAGAAACTTGCGTATCAAATATGATACAAATGGTTTTATAGGGTTTAAGTACACAGTAAAAAAATTGAGGTGCAGATTTCCATGGTATTCCTGTTTTCTTGGACACAATACATCACAGAACCCACAACCTGTACCATCAATAGGAAACTCCATGCTCAGGCCCCTTTACTCGACACCATCTGTGATGTTTTCAATAATTAATACAGGCAGAGATTTCACTGTATTTAAATGGTTTGATCTGGCTCTTCTGCCTGTGATTTCTCATTTCCTGAGGGTGCCATTACTAGAGATACCCTCCCTGCCAACCTGCCTGGACTTGTTAATATGTGTGCAGTGAGCAGCAGTGAGAGTTGTGCTATTACACACAAGAACAAAGGCCAACAATACATGTATTGAGGCTGAAGTTTTAGAGCATTAACACAGTTTTTCTAATGAAACCTGGTCTGAACTTAAAATGAATGAATGAAAAACATTGTCATTGACCAAACATCATCTATGTTTGGTCACTCACATTCATTAAAAAATAAAAACACAAGGTTTAACACTACTGACCTCACGTAACACATCCTCTTACCAATTCATAGGATTTTGGCCATGTGAGTCTTTTCTTAACAAACAAATGGTACAATTTTTGCAAATGTGCCGGTCTGTTCTCTTGGTATTACTCATAGTAGTCATACTATTACTGACTACACACCACTTGCATATTGCTTTACAGTGAAATATTCTCAAATACCATGAAGATATGAACTTTATCAGCAACATGTACCATAAACTCCTGTGACCGTGTGGTTTCCTCTGATGGACTCCTAATTTTTAAGTTTAATCATTGAGAATTCCCAGTTAGAGAAACAAAAGTGTGAATGACAATGTCTGTTATGAGAAAGTCTGCTCAATCTGCAGCTCTTTCTCTTTTTGGTCTGTCTCAGTTACATGGCTGAAACAATTAACCACCACCAAAAATATCAGAGGAAAGTGACCACACCGTTAGTTGTGCAAGCATGAATCTATACTGATAATGCAGATCTGTATATAGAGCTATCATTAGCCACCCTGCTGCTGCTAAAGACACAAGACATTAAGTTAACTACTGCCACAACAGAAAACTAGATGCCACCCTGTGTGATGGCTCTTTGCAGCTTGAAGTTACATTCAAACACAGTATTTTCAATATCAACAGTTCAAGTTTTGCTACAGGCTTGTGATTTGTATCAGTACCACAACTAATCCCACATGTTCACCACTGAACCAGCACTATTACTATACTATAGCAGATAATCCCTGGCAGTGTTAGCTCCTCTGGATTATTATACTATCTGCGTAATTAAATTACCTTCATTGGTAAAGTTTTCCCATCATCAAATGGAGCCGGCATCCTATAGTTGTTGCCAGAATGATGTTTAGGGACACTGTGGTGTCTCATTTTTCTACTGTCCTCTCCATACTGGGGTGCACATCCCTGCTTCAAGCTCTCGCTCATTGTATCTTTGGTGATGATAAATGGGTGTCGAACAAAAATGATCCCCTGAAAACTGCTGTGTGCTGGAAAAACAGAGAACAATCCAACCAGAAGAGGCCGAGAAATCATCTGTTGGCTCTGAAGAGCCTGCGTCTCAACTGTGCCCATCTACTTGTGACCATTTCTGTGTTTGTGTGTGCATGTGTATGTGTGTCAAAGCTTTTATTGTTGGTTTACAGATAGACAAAGACACACACCCACATACACACAGAGACGTGAACACATACACACACACACAAACACAGACAAAGAAAGTGAATGTATAATAAGACTCACACACCTTGCTCCCTGAGGAATGCCCATTCAGGAAGCCTCTGAGAGATGTGAGGGGCGTTTGAGGTAATTCAAACCATAATAAAACCTAAAATAAAAGACATGTTCAGTTAAGGTGTATTATGGGTGAAACAGAGAGGAGGAAGTAGATGCGGGATGAGAAGAGACATAAAGAGACCTTAAAGAAAATGAAGAACAAGGACAGGAGTGACAGAATGTGAGAGGACAGAAAAGCACGCCAGCTCCTGTGTCAGTCACTTCACTGTGCTGCACGAGCTGCAGATTCAGCAGCCCAGCTGTGTTTGTGTGTACTGCTGCACTGAAGCTGCAGACTCAGTGCATGTATGGTTTAACAGTGAAGCTACTAGGTCACTACTAGGACAGTGTGGGATTACAGTGCTGTGTGTGTGTGTGTGGGTATGTGTGTATGACGTAGCCCTCAGCTGGTAGCATTCTAACATGTTAATCCCTGACAGATTACCTACTGTTTCACTCCTGTTAGCACGCAGCCTTTCTCAATGCATGTCCTTCCTTCCTTCCTTTCTTAAATCCTTTCTAATTTGTTTTCCTCCTTTACTCTCTCCATCTTGATGCTGTGTTTGTTACTTTCTGCCCATCTTGCACTCTGCTGCTGTCAGCCTGCCTTCATCTTCAACACATCATCTAATCTGTCATGAATGGATTATCATAAGCACACTGATCATTGCACTGCTCATGCCCTGTGCAGTATAGTCAAATCAGTTGTTAGAGATTATGATGCAACATGTAAACAAAAACACTGACTGTATTTTTTGTTGGAGAAGATCAATAAAAAGCTTAACTATGATGTTCACAAAGACACGAGACACTTAAACATTTCCCTTGTCACACCAAATGTCTAAAACCTTGAGGTCCATGTTTCTGGATGTGTACAGTTATTTCAGTATGTTCCGTGCAGACACACAGATAAAGACACAGGGTAATGGGCAAGGATCCAGCAAGACAGATAAAGCAGACAGGCTGGATGACCAAAATGGCACAGATGCACAGACAGACAGACAAATGGACAGAGAGCACAGAGGGAGACAGGCGATCACAAGGACAGAAAGTCAATCCAGAACGACAGAACAGAGCATTGGTTGTTTTTATTGTTGGGAAATGTGGTCAGCGGCATTCCAGTCCTCCTCCTGCCCTTCATCAATACTGACAATACTGACACACACACACACACACACACACACCTTCCCTTTGTGTCTCCTTTATCCAAAACCATTTAATATTCAATACATTTAGAAACACAGTGCCAAGAATGATAAGGATTTATGTATGTGCAGTTTTTATCTTTTGTAATTAAACTGCATAGCTATTTGAATCAATTGGAGTTCTCTTTAGCAACTATTGTAAAAAACGGGGGAGCATTATTACAGAACACTAAGTAAATGGGAACATGTTGTAAAGGAGTCAGTGTGGATGAATGAGTAGATGAGATGAGACTGTTCAGCTCATATCATCAGAAACTCACATCATACAAACAGTAAAATCACATTCTGACGACTGAGCTGCACTGGCAGCTGTTTGATCTCGCATGAAGTGCTAACCTTGAGTGGTTTGCAGGGTGTGATTTTTGATATGAGTGTTCTAACTTTTGCAAAGCCAATGTCTCAAAGTGCTGATATCAAAGGCAAGAGGGTCTAATCAGTGCACGGCTAACACTGCCATGTGACGGCGCAGCTGTGGGCGTGACACTTTTCTCACAACTGAGTCAGTAATAGTTGGAGAGTTGGAGCTTTGGTTTAAAGCCCTCTTGTACTAAATGTGGGTCAAAAACCAAATATTTTTGCTAGGCTAGTCATGCATTTCAATTAAAATTTAGAAAGTCGTCTCTGATACAAAGCAAACCAAAAAGTTGGGCTTTTAAGGGACAAATTAGTTTTCTCTAAGAGGAGAAGCAGGTCGAAGGTGAGGGATCATGCAGTCTGTGTGTGTGTTATTCCTTTCAGGTAAAGCTCCTTGATGTCAGGTGAAATAAGCAGCTGGTGAATCCATATGAGCTCACGCATGGCCATCTGCAGCTCTCCCAAACAGAGACCAACAGAGGACACTTGCAGCAACAGGAAGAAGCTATTCTGAAGCTACAGGGCTTTACAAATTAAGAAATAATAATAATAATAGTTTCAGTCATGCCTCTGTCTGGCCACAGCTGTGATGAGGGCAGCACCTTTCCCGCTACCTTCCTCTGATGGCAGGAAGGTCACGTTACACTGTGGAGCCAAAACTTTGGCTGTTTCTTGTAGAACTTGAGAGAAACTAGAGAGAAATGGCAGGAAAATAAATAACATTTATTGAGTAAGTGTAAGAAGCAAAATAAAAGGCAAAAGTAGCTCCTGAATCCAGTCACCAACAACGAAAACATTTAATTGAACTGAATCCTACGACTACAGCAGATAAAAGTAAAACTCACTGTGGATGTAGTTTGTAGAGTGCCCCGTCCACCCCTACAGTGATGTTCAGATGGTCCAGCCCTCGGTTCTCTCTGATCTTATCCACCACAGCCGCCATTCCTGCCCCACACAGCTGAGCTGCACGGCGTGACACTGCGCCACATACCTGTGTGACAATGAAAACCATTATCATCATTGCCACACTTCACAAACTGTTGGTGCAACAGTTTGCAGAACCAGAGTTGTATCACTCCTCAAATCAGTGGAAAGAAATCAGAATCCCAAAGTGAGATTGCAATATGACAAAGCATCGTCGTGTTTCAAAACTCAAACTTTTCACCTCTGTTTGGCATTTGAGACAAGAAATAGGCCATAGGGCTGAAAAGTTATGGTATTTTTCACTAAAATGCTTAATTAACTATTTCTCACAAGGTTCAAAAGTTTTGAGAGTCATCATGTAAATGCTCCCTGCAGTTTGCTGATAGACCTTTATAACAGCAGGTTAAAACAAGAAGATTACTGGTGTAACCAGTAACATTAACCCTGGATGGAATGCCACCTCCATGGCATGGGTCACAGGCATGGGTGAATGAGGAAATTGAAATGGAGTGAACAATGATGTTCCTTACTGCACCTGCGGTTTTTCCTGCAATGCCAAAAGTATCTGCACTGAACAAGACTAACTGATTTAGCTTTAGCCCTCTTGCTGAGGAATTAGACTATTATTAATGTCAAAATATCAGAAGCAATTGCTCAACATGTCTGTGTTTGTCCCTCAGAGTTATTGGCTACAGTATAACAAAACACTAAATTTGACTGGACTAGATTATGTATTTAAAATTGCCTTTTTATTCAGAAACAGACATTTAAAAAAAAAGTTGGTACTCTGTGAAACAGTGCTGAGAACAGCAGTCCATTTGCAAACATGGCATAATGTTACTCATCACTTTCTGTTTTCTACCTCTTTGACAATGATGCTGTCATCGCAGGTGCTATTGAGCCCGAGCTGTTGGAGGATTGATCTGACCTGCAGTAGAGCCAGCCGATCACTAGGGGGGGACAACGCACGTTATAGTAAAATATCAGCCACACATTTACTCTCACATTTACACAAGTAGACGTTTGTCTCTCTCTCTCTCTCTCTTTCAAAAGAAAATCCCTAACCCTACACAGTGGAACAAAAACTCTTATTCAGGTTATCCTACATGCATTTGCACATACAACACATACACTTTTTCTCCTACCTCTCTATCTGAGACAGGTATTTGGTTTCAAATATTCCAGGTGTTTTTAAAGTTTCAGTGACGTGGCCTCTGAACAACAGACCTCCTCTGGTTAGATCCAACAATACCTGACGGACAATTTCTCCTAAATACATTCCACTGGTCAGCTTTTCAAACCTGCACACACACAAAGACACACAGAGAGTCATGGGTTGGATCACCTAGGACTATTGGAGCCCATTATAGCACACATAGTTACAGTACACATGCATTTAAGTGTATAAGTTCATCTGCACACACAACCACATGGTTAACACAAACTTTAGAAGAGCATGGACAGGTTGTAGAATATCCTCACATAGAGAGACACTGATAAGTTACAGAGCTGAAATCATGACGCGCACACACACACATACCTGGATAAATTATGATAAAACATAAGAATGAATTTGTGTGTCTGACAAAAGAGGGACCATCACACACACACACATACACACACACGCACACACACAGGGAGTGTTTCTAACCTTTGTTTTCCAGGGTTGATTGAGTTTTGGTTCACTTCGATATCATAAGGCGTGACAATGTCATCCAGAGAGCCATCATCACCCAGACCTCCCCACTCTGTGTTTATACACATCTTTGGTATCTCAGCATGCCCCTCCTTTCTCTCTCTTTCAGTTCCATCAACCTGCTGCCAGCAGAAATCAGGGGTAAAACATATCAACCGAAAATGCATCCAACTTTAAATCCCCACAGCTCACTGACAAAGTAAACTCTGTCAGTGTTTTGTCAGACGTCTTCTACCTTATCTTCCTCTTTTTCAGGTGTCCCTTCTTCTCTTTCCATTTTTCCTATCTTGTTCTCAATGTTCCTTAGTTCCTCCATGTAGCAAACATTAGTGCCAGTTCCTGTAAAACAGAAACACAACATGGAGAATTTCTCTAATCTATCTAACATGTTGCAACGATGTTAAAGCAAGCATTTAAAACATGTACTGCTTGTCAAATTCAGTAACTTGTGTTTAGAGACATAATCCAGTGTGCTTAGCAACAAGTCTGTGGTGAATAGCTGCATCCACAACACAAGCAAACAGTACTGATCACTGAGTGTTTTTCTAGCCCTAAATCTTATATTCAACAGTCACGCCTGGCTGCAACCCTTGAACATAGTTTCAACCTTAATCCTCATGCAAAGACCGACGCCTAAAAACAATTCACAACAGAGCCAACGTGTCATCAATCTGCAGAAAATGTAAACACTCTGAGGGTCACATTACCAGCAATCAGTCCAATTTCACATTGAGGATCTTCATAGGCACAGCTCATCATGGTCCCCACGGTGTCATTGACTACTGCTGCGATGTCCAAGTCAAAGTCCTACAGGTACACACACATACGCACACATACACAAACACACACACGGACCTTGATCCAACTTGTATCCAATCTTTCTTATTTGTTAATACATAAACAAATGTGTTTATACATAAACAAAAAAGGACAATTACAGCATTATCACTTCCTCAGAAACCAAGGTCATCTTTATAAAACTCTACTCTGTTGTGTTTTGACTCACATTGCGTCTCTTGATGGCCTCCCTCAGCATGTTAACAACATCATGTCCTTCACAGTCTGTGGCCTTGTAACCTTTGGTCCAGCTCACCAATGTTCCCTACAGATCATACAAAGGTTGAATAAAGGTTACAAATTTTACTGTTTACTGGATATTTTACTATATATCTTCTGGAGGGAAAAAAAACATTAGAAAAGTGTTTAATTTGCTCATTAACTGATCATTGATTTCAGTAAGTTTTCTATGACTTAGGCCCCACACTCTGAGGTCCACACTTACTGTGTCAATAGCTGTCTGCTCACAGGGGAAGGAGAAAGTGAAGCCTGCAGGAAGACGAGCGTTTTTCATCCCCATGTAGTCTAGGAAGTCACTCACACAGTGCGCAATATGATCAAACAACTAGAGACAGACAGAGAGATGCATAGATAAACATTACTTAAAATTAAGTACACAAGGTGGCATGTACTGTGTGTCTTTGCCCAGTAAAACGTTTTTAACTCAGTTCCAGCTTCATGTGTTCCTCTGCTACTGTCTGTCTGTCTAACAAAAGGTCCCACCTCATCTCCAGTTCCCTGCATTATCTCCAGTGGTATGGTGTAGATCTTATGGTAAAGTCGTGAATTCTGTTGCAGTCCTTTTTTGAAGTTCACCAGCAGCGCTCTGAAGTTTGTTCCTCCCAGATCCAAAGCAAGATACTTTCCATGTTCTGGAAAGAGACAAAATGAGCCAGCTGATCATCCGTTTTTATGTTATACAGTTTGATTCAAATACAGAAAAAACATTTATTTCAACATTGAGATTTCTTCTGTGGTTTGAAAAAGTCTGATAGCAAGTTTGTTCATTGTGTGTTTAATTTTAGTTTCTGACCTGTGCCATCAGGTGTACGGTACACAAAAGAAGGCAGCATCTTCACAGTAGAGGGGCCTTTGCTCTTCAGCCCTGCTTCCAGCCCTGCCCTCATCCTGGCCTTGACCAGCTGCAGCTGCTCTAGGCTCAGTCTGAAGGGAGACAGTGTCTCATCCACCTGGTTTACAAGTAGGATAATATCAGACATGCAGATAAAACACATCTTCCTTTAAAGACACATGCTACATATCGCACAGAAATAAACACATACTGGACACTAACCTGTCGCCTTTGTGATGCCAGACGTTGGGCGACTGCCGTCACTAAGGCAGCTCCTTTGCTGCTGCCACTGTCTGAGAGGACAAATCTGACATGACATTCAGGAAGCAACCGGCGCACAACTTTATGGAGACGTTTAGGATACCTGAAATGAAAGGAGTGTAATGTTTTACTTCTACTGATCACCTATAGAAGCTGATTCCTTAATATGGAAGGCATGGTGATGGATGACTTATGAGACAAAATGTCCCCAGTGCCTCCTCCAGAAAACCCATGGTAGATTTCTGTCAGTTTGTAGTTGTTATATGTCTCTTTGTGGTAGATCTATTGCAGTTTTATTCCCTTTTGTTGTTCTTCTATGTCTCTGTAATTGTTGTAATTGTCCACAATTTGATTTTAATTTAGATGCTATTTAAAGAATTTTAAGAGGTCATAACCATGTAGCCATACAAATTAATATTGTGTATTGTATATGTACAATTGATTCATATATTATATGAGGTGGATTTATATTATATTATTCTGCCTCTCATTCAAAATATACAGTCTCATCTGAATAGGTTATGAATTTGTTCCCAATCTTTACTTATTTTGGATAAAAAGTGCATACATCCTAATTCTTACTCTTTATGTTAATTTTTCTAATCAGCCACTTTTCATAGCAGACATTTTGATGAGATTAGTGATGACTCGGATCTACTCAGGAACCCTAAAGAGAAAGAATCCATCATTCATTGTATTATTTACGCCTTGCTTTTAATAATGTCACATGTCATAAAGCCCTTTTATGAAAACCACTGGCACATGAATTTAACTGTTGGTGAATATTTCTGCATCAACCTACTGTGGGTGCGTCTTGTACACGGTTCCATCCACACCTACAGTGATCCTTAATGTCCTCAAACTCCTGTTTTGCTTGATTCGATTCAAGATGGCAGCCAGACACGCAGCCACCAGATTCGAGGACCTGAAGGACACTATGGTGCTAACATGCTGAACAGCGACACAGTCGTCAGACGATGGGGACAAGTCAAGATTCAGGAGAATGTCTTTGGTGTTCTTCAGGCCGTTTTTGTACCTGAAAAAGAGAGACAGGTATGATATCCCTTGTTCTGGAGTGTGACACAGACAGACAGACAGTCAGACAGATAACGTACTCCTCCATGGCTGCTACATGTGCAGTGGTGATCTTCCCTTTAGTCCTCAGGGCATCAGACACATGTCCATCAAACAGCAGTCCAAGTTTAGCCATCTTTAAGACAACCAGCCTCACTAATTCACCCAGATACATCCCACTGACCATCTTCTCAAAGCTGCAATTAGGAAGAAATAATGGGAAGACAAAAACAGAGATATTTAATTTTGATATTGTGTTGTACGTGCAGAGCCATATCATGTCACATCATAAGAAATGGCCCTTTCCTCACATTTGTTTTCCAGGATTGTTGGAGGCTGCGTCGACATCCCTGTCAAACTCCGTGATGTAATCATTCAGAGCCCCATCGTCTCCGAAGGCTCCCCACTCAGTGTTCACACACATCCTGCCCTCGTCTCCCTCCACTAGGTCAACATGTCGCAGCTCCTCCATGTAGCACGCATTGGTGCCGGTGCCTAAACAACCAAACATGTGAGATGCAGCTGGACTAGTCACATTCATTTTCTGCTTTTAAATAATCACAGGAACATGTTAAATCCTAAACTAACTAACTAACTAACTAACTAATCCAACATTAATATCCTCAAGTATGCCGACTACAAAGGTAGAATATGAAGAATATGCCACAGAAAGGTCCAAAAGATTCAAAACAATGCACACAAAACTTACACCACAGCACAGGGATGCATTAAGATGGAAAACCACTAGAGGGAGCAGCAGTTTAACATTTTTTTCAAAAACAGTATTTGATTATTTTAACATACTAACAACTAGTAGGCCAATTCCAATATTTATGCCATTTAGAAAAGTCTCAGTTCAATTTTATTGTAATTTCTGAGTCTTTTTGTTTTGTTGGATTGCTTCATAAGCAATCCAACAAAACACAAGGTATTCCTTTTTCGTCCTGTATAGTAGGGTACATGCATAGAAAGTATAGGAGAGGCAAACAAATATGACATAAAGCTGTTAAACTGCAGTTAACAAACACACACGTTATGAATTACAGTATCAACTACAAAGTACTTTACAGCTCCAATTGTCTGCTGCCTCAAACAGCTGCAGTGAATTATATGAATCTGAGAGTTTGTCCTGTGAAAATCAATGTACTCACCAATGATGAGTCCCACTTCACAGTACTGATCATCAAAGCCACACGTCATCATGGTTGCCACAGTGTCATTAACCATGGCTAGGACCTCTATATCCATACCCTAATGAGTGAGTCACAGAGGAATACATCAGGTTATGAGGCTAAAGTAACGAATCAAGTGTTTCAGAAGTGTGATTAGCTCTAAGTCATTACAAAAGCGCCTGTAAACAAGAGCATCCGCTACATGTCCAAGGACCTTCACAGGCTCATCAGTTTGTGTGTAACAGCAGCTTAATGTGTCACAAAGTGTATTCAGGGATCCTACCCCTGTTCTGTCAATTGCATCTCTGAGGGTCTGGACCATGTCTTTACCCTGAAGGCCTCGAACCCTATAGTTCTTACTCCAGTTTAACAATGATCCCTAGAGAGAAAGAAAGAGTGACAAACTGTAAGCTTAGGTCATGCAAACTAGATGGATGAATGGATGGTGTCATTTACCTTATCCAAGGCAGACTGTTCACAGGAGAAAGAGAAAGTGAAGGCCAGAGGGTGTTTTTTCTCCAAACTGATGTTCTTTTTAAGCAGGAAGTCCTTCAGGGACTCTGACACATAGTCAAACAGCTACAGAGAAAGAGAGGGACAACCAAGAAGAAGGTGCAAGAATTCAGGTTTCCTCTCTAAGCTCTCTGTTTTTCATTGCTTATCTTTCCTCTCACACTCTCCAGTACCTCTTTTCCTCTCCCAATAAGTAGCTCCTTTGGTATGGGGTAGGTCTTCTCCTCAATCTCCACTCCTCCCCTCCTGATCCCCATGTCCTCTCTTACTTTAACTTGGAGCACCTTAAACTTGGAGCCTCCAAGATCCAAAGCCAGAAACTGTCCTTTCTCTGCAGGAACGAAGGAGAGAGACATAGGTTTACTTAATCTGTACTGTTCTGTATGTATTATGTGTTTCTTCAAGAAACACTGACCTAAACAGCGGCCTTAATGTCTGAAAGCTATTAACGAGTGAGTGACCTGTCCCATCGGGAGTGGAGCGGACATGTGTTGGCAGCATCTTCACTGTTGCTGCAGCATTACTTTCTGATGAGAGCCCCTTCTTCATTTCTGCCTGGAAACGAGCTGAGATGTCTTTTAGCTGGTCGTCATGGAGACGCATGGCATAGAGAAACCTGTCCACCTGAGGAAAAAATTAAAATTGAGAGTAGAGCAACATTTTTTAGGACAGGACTTGATGATGATGATACATGATTTTCTCCCCTATATTATTGTGCCAGACTATATAATATTGAATATATACTGGATATTATATTATATCTTTAATTAACAGCAGCTTGTCCTGGCACTGGCATCAAGTAAAAGACATTGTGCTGTAACAGTTGCTTTATCGTTGGAAGGTGCATTAATTATAGGGCTCAGTGTAATCTGAGGCATGAGACACAAACAAGGAATTTCACATGTGTTTGGATAGAATACATATGAGAGGAGGAAAACCATCAATTAGTAAGTGGGAGAGAAAATATCAAAAAGCCTTCCCACACTCGCTCCATATATACTAAATTATTCCTGTGTAAACATGTTTAGGTTATGTAAGGTCCCTCTATCTGTGCTTCTGGATCGCTGTCACATTATACACTCTCCTGTCTTAATGGGAGTGTCAATAGTCCTTCCCTGGGATGATGTGTGTTGATCCCATCTGCACCAAGGGAGGAGCAGAGCCACAAGATGTTAATCATTTCTCAGGAAAGGTCTAACAGTGACACAGTAACTTCTGATCAACGTCTTATTATTGCACTGGCCTTATCTTTCAGATTTAGTAGAGACAGCTGTGAGCATGTCTGCAAAACCTGAGGAGGTCAAGTCAGACATATTACACGTTTCAATTTTTTAAATAAAACCCTAATATTTTTGTTATTGAATGGTCAAAGTGTTGTAATGTTAATCACTTACACATTTCCTCAATAAGAAAAGTATTTTCATTTCATATTAAATTTGTCTCAACAAACTTTGGTAACGATTTGTTCTGCAGCAGAGTACATCTCGACATTTGTCTCTTTAATGCCGAGAATAGCTGCTACTGGAATAGATAAAGTTGTGTGTATCATGTTACCTTTTTTGTGGGATCCTCCTGAAGTTTGGAGAAGAAGAAGGAAACAAGATGAACTGCCAACATCTTGATGTGCGACACAGACCACCGTGAAAACTCTTCCAGTTGGTTTGTTGATGACTTTGTTTTCCTCTTTCAGTGCAAAATACAACTGCACACAGCAATGACATATAAATGATCAACACATTCACAGAGTAAACATGTTAAGATAAACAAGGTTTCTTTCTTCCCTCTCGAGCTGCTTTGAGTCTGGTTTTGATTTCACTGAGTCCAACTGCACTGTATTTTAATGATTAACAAGCCAAACCCCTTTCTCCAATCGCACACTCCAATCTTTGTCCCGTCGCTCAACACTGTCTTCAACTACTGGTGAATTACACTAGACACTTAACTCAAGTTCAACAGGAACTTCAGATTATATTGTTAGCAATTAATTGTTGCCTGATTATCAAGAGTAGTTCCTTTTGGTGGAACTGTAACAAGATGATACACAGGATTAATGAGTATTTATAGTTTTAGGCTATTTTTTTTTTTTTAAAAAAACCTGTTAAGGGAATCGTGCAGCTATATACTACTCCAGACAGGTGCATCTGCCGCATCCATAACTGTTTAGCTTGTAACTAATGTCCCTCCTCATTAACTGGTTTGGTTTACAGTCTGTCATAACCTGAGATTGTTTCTGTTTTGAATTACTAAATCTCTTTGTTGCCTCATGATCCATTGTAAAGTCGGAAGAAGTTTGATTAACTCACCCTCACTTAACAATCTGAACCACTTTAAGCATTTATTATATGATACTTCAGAGTTATTTTTCATCATACATTTGCATTTTTTAGTTTCTTTCTGGAACAAACCACAACATAATAATTAAATCGAGACAGTTGAAATATACAGAGTATTTAATAAGAAAAAAATATGGCATCTCATCTGCATACAGATGCTAACAGGGCTGCAAAATGTTCACAGAAACTGCTTCACTTTAATTAACTTACACTAGGTTAACTGTAAGTCATTACCCAACATGCTGTTCTGTGGTCCTACACTGAACTTTACTGAAAGCAATTCCAGACCTGTATAACACACGCACACACATATGCATCATGGTCACTGGGATTAACTGGGACTCTCCACTGACACAATGGTGCAACATTGTGTTTGTCAGTTTACATACTGGAACTGAGACCAGTCGTGGCTAAGACAGGATAGGACATGTGTCAGATTAGTCAGTAAAGTTTGTTGTTGAGCTAATTCGACTGTTTTTCATAAAACAACCTGACATTTTTCAGTTTCCATGGTTTACAGTCACACTGAAATGGGAAAATCTCGTATTTGGTACCAGGGATTAGAGTCATTTTCCAGCACTAGCTGCAGTTTGTAGATTTGTTGTTGCAAAATTAAAAAATATGAGATCTTATAGCACAGTGAAAATATCTAAATTATACAGTTTCCTGGTGTAAATCCAGCTGAATGTCTCTTATCATAATCTATCACACTCGCTCCAATTGTAAAGTCCCATTTTGTTGTTTTTAAATTTAGCTTCAGCTAAAATCTTCTAATGGTACATGGTTATCTAGCCTCTTGTTGGCCAGATAACCAATCATACTTTAGGATAATTGTGGTTGCCAATCAGATTTCAACAGTGTCTCTTCTCTTATTTTAGTCACAGTTTCCATTGGTTGTGTTCATCATTGTGAAAGTCACACTGCCTCCAACTTCCTCTAATGTCAACTCATTTCAAACAAACCACCCAATGTTATCACAGGTTTTTGTCTGTTGTCTGAGTTATTGGTCTCCCTACAAACAGGGCCGCTCATTTTCCCATGACCTCTTCATTTCTTCTTCTTTTTCCTTTTTCCTTTGTTGTCATTGTTGTACTGTTGTGTATCAAGACTGCTCTGACTGGTGGGTTCCTGCTTATTATCTTTAGCCCATTCCCTTTGCAGCTGCCGGAGCACATCAGGAGTCAACAGCCCATCCCTTACTAGGCGACTAGCCAGGGAGCTGTTCGTCACCTCTTCCAAACCTCTTTGTCCTCTCAGACCTTTGCTGCTGCTACTACTGATACCGCGCCTGCTGGTCTGTGTCTGTAAGGGATCAGTGATGGTTGGGTCAGAGGCTCTGATGAGACGGGTGATATTTCGGACTCCCTCTTGAATGATGTTATCAAGTTCCTGCTGGATTTCTCGAACCACAGCAGTGTCTGGAAACATGTCCATGAAACGGTAGCTACAGAGACACAGAGACCAATGTTACGTCAATGGACGACAAATAAGCCACATGTAGGAATACAATGTTATACAGTTAATAAGAGTTTTGAGAGCGCTGTATGATGATGGTAACGAGCCTTATTTTATCAGAATTGTGATCAAAACATTACCTTAACCAGAGGTACAGATCAAACACATCGTGAACAGCTTCCAAGTGAACCAGGTCTTTTATGTTTTTGGGTGGAGCCAGAGGCCAGTTGACATGGCGACAGACCCAGTCAAACGTCAGGGGTTCATCTCGACTGAACTGACGTGCAAACTGAAAGAAGCGAGATTCAAATGAGTGCAACAAAGGGGCAGGTTATGCAAAGCTTGACAGGTGCAGAAGGGGGGAAGCATGTTGAAGTATGCTGTTTTGAGGAGTATTAAAGCATTATCATTAATACCAGTCCAGTGATTATCACTGTTTCAATTACTGTGTTAAACCTGAAACACTCTGCTCTGCATCAAATCATAAACTTCAGTCAACAATCAAGAAGCAGTTTGCTTTATTTCCATTGTATCTTTACCTGGAGTCTCAAAGGTTACTTATTGAGAACAGCAGGTCTATGGTGCGCCAATCTGGTTTAATCAGGGTGATCTCCCATAAAGAGAGAGAGAGCAAATGTGCAGCGTCTATTAAAAAAAAAAAAGTATACATCCCTCTGTGGACTGAAATTTTATCTTTTCACAAAACTGAATCAATGAATCAGTTTCTGTTCTCTGCTCAACTGAAAAAAATCTCATTGTCAAAGTAAAAACAAATCTCTATAGACTGATTTTAAATACAACATGTTGAGAAATGTTGCAGGACAAGTGAGTGTGATGGTTTTAAATCAAATGCTTTGTATTTTCTTCACTTTGTCACCCAATCACCGCTGTCACTATTAATGAATTATTTTTACATCCTCGGTGCTCCATTAATTTCTTCTTTACCCAATCTCGTGCCTGGCTTACACCCACCTTGAGGAAGGAGGTGCAAACAAAGGGTTGCTTCTTGTTGATGGGGGCAGTGCAGAAGACGTAGCGCGACCTCAGGTTAAGCGGGATATGCTGAATCATATCAGCCAGAAACTTGAAGTCATCAATGTTGCAGACAAAATACATACCATCCACCTGCGAGAGGCTGACAAATATGTCCTGCAAGAAAGAGAGAGGAGTCACAAAGTGACTTTGTTTGAACAAGTTTCTTTTGTGACATACACAAGATGCTGATGTAACAGTCAGTGTTTTCTTGGCATGTATTATCATCCCTACTAACTATGTACGTCTATAAGCAGCCTTGCTTTAACTCAGTACTATAATGTGCCATGTAACTCAGGGCATTCCTCTTGTCAAATGGGCCCCAGGACAATGGCAGTTACTTCAGTTTACTTTGCCCTGCAGTCTTGGATCCCAACTGTAGCTTTCCAAATCGAAGCCTTCAGCAGTGGGCAGAAATTGATCAGTTGTTGTTTTGAACAAAGTTTCACACTTAGAAAATGTGATTAAAACTGAACTTTCAGCATGAAAACAAATGGGTTGGCAATAACTCAATATTATATCAATGCTGTGATATATGACTTGATATTATCTTAAAATATGTGTATCGCCATACATTGATAAGTGTTGCCGGTCAGAAGATGCATTACAGTAATGTGATATGGTTTTCTGAACTGACCAGATTGTTCTGGCTGTTAATTAATGTTTGATTATTTCATTAAAATGTAAATATATTGTGAAAACACCAGTACCCATCCCTGTGCTTTTGACACTATATGTACTGCGGTACCCGGTCAAAAATATCATAATATTTGATTTTAGCCATACTGGGGAGGCCCGTGACAATGTAACGCAATGCAATAACTTCTCACACACTTTTATAGGAAATGAAAGAATGAATGAACAGATTCTATACTCACCACAAGATTTGACAATGTAGCATCAGGTAGATGATAGGCAAACATCTCTATCTGCTCTGCTGTAGGGTGGAGACCTGCAGTCTAAGACAGAGGAATAGAGGTGAATATAGACAGTGAAGCTGGGTGTGAAGGGTTGTTAGCAGAGTGTGTGTTTAAGTGTGTGTTTTTAAATGCTCACCTCAATGGGGTCTACAGTGTGGCTGAGTATTTCTTTAAGAACAGGTAGATCGTCTCTGTGCATTGTTGTAACTTCGCCCTCTTTAAACTTGGAGGAGAACCTGGGAGGTGGCAGAGGAGACTGGTGTAAACCACTAACTGGAAAAACACACACTAAAATGGCTTTTCATACCTTTGAGCCACTTGAATGAGGATAATACAAGTAAAAATAAGACTGACCTCCCTGCACGGCCTGAAATCTGCAGAGCTTGTGATGTGCTGATAGTCTCCATCTGTTTCTCCCCTTTCTCATTAACATTCGGCTTCATGAGACTGTTAAAGATGATGCGTTTTATACTCCTGGAGACAGAGACAAACGGGGGGGGGAGAGAGAGCTGGCAGATAAATGTTATTTTAACGCCCTGGGCGTGTAGCATTTAAGAATTCCCTTACCTGCAACTGCTAATAATGAACATGGCAGCAAACAACAACACAACATTGTGTTAAAGAACTGCTTAAAAGGTTCCTGATGATGGATTTAGGATAAATAAGAGAATACAAATAAAAGGATAAAGACTTCACAGAAATGGAGCTTATGGAATAAAGGCCCGATTTCACATGACACTGAGACACATGACACACATTAGAAATAATCACATAATTTCAAAAGGTCATGTAATGGCATTTAAATTTTTTCAAATGATGGTTGTTGTAAAAGTAATATGGTGTGTATGATGGAATTTACAGGTTAAGGCCCATTCCAATGGCATCTAAGTAAACCAGTATCTTGCAGGGGCCTTCAGGGTCATTGAACTTCTTTGGCCTGTGACAGCTTTTGGTGCCTGTATTAAGAGTACACTGCAATTTTACTTTCTTTATGATGTCTTTTGATGTTAACTAAGGAACATTTTACCCACAAAGATATTATTCATTCTTTAGAGTTTGACCACCTGTTATAATAACAGACATGCAGATGCTTCATGGATGGAAACTCACTTATCAAAGGTATTTAAGTTTTTATCTTCATCTTTTGCCTTTTACTCTTTATAGGGATTGGAGACCAAAGAGAAACTCACCTGGAGGTAAACTCCCATAAATCACAGCACATTCTGTCCTCTGGGCCTCAATCTGCCCTGCTGCTGATATGAGTAAAATGTCATTTTTGCTGAAGCAGACAATACAATCTCCTGGCCTCAAATTGTCTAATGACTCCACAGCTTGATCCAGGACTGTGAATGGAGTTAGCGCCAGAAGCCAGGACCTTAAGAGAGAGAATAAGGGTGGCAGGAGACAGGGAGAGGAGAGAGGTGAAGTGATTTTAAAAAGCTGGAATGACAGCAGTGTTAATTCTTTCTTTCCTTCTTGGTTAACATATTACAACCTCACCTCCATCTCCTCTCCAGTGGTGTGTACATCAGCTCTCTAATAAAGTCGATGGCTGCAGGTTCCCCGCACACATGTATCTCATCTGCACAGAGACCTACAACAAATACAAAGAGTTAAAAACAATCATTTTTTAAAAAACTTAGGGTTGTTAGAGGTGATTATTAATGTATTTTACTTAAAACAAGAGATTTAGTTCATCAGTGCTGCATTATCACATGTTACTATGTGAGCTGAGTTTAGCTCCAGGCCAAATGAATCATAGGATGCATAGAGAGACATGAGGTCCAGAAAGAAGTGTGTGTGTGTGTGCCATGCAGTATCCCTCAGGTGTTACAAACCTAGCAGTGCTCTGGTCCAGGCTCCAGCCTGGAAGTATCTCTTATCATTTGAATTTCATCGATTACAGCCACCTCATCTGCAGACAAACATAGCACATGATCATGTAGTTAATAAGTACACATAGACATTTCCATCATTCCTACATTCCTGCATGATCTAATAGAACAAGGTTTCGCTCCTAGTGGAGACATCTGAAATATCAATTCAATCTAAAGTTCGCACTGAGCAGCGTTGACTTTACTTTATTACATCTTCTTTTTGATGGGCAAGTATAAGTTTTCATTTACATGGCGGTTGACGCTGCACATTCCCATGGCACAGGCCACATGATATTGCTCGACCTTCCACGTCCATGAAGGTCCTCTCCTCTCCAGTAACTAAGTCACATGTCACACCCTGCACATACACACACAAAGACACACACAGCAAGACGCACATAGATGATAGAGACATCTTAAAATGTAAATCACCACAGCAAAACCAGACATATCTTTTTTTATTCCCTATATTTTTCTTCCAGTTAAAGCCCGACACCCACATTATGCACAATGCAATCAGAGCAGTAATTCAGTCAAAATTGTGTGTGAAATCAGTGGAGTGTCCCTTTAAACTTGACAGATGACATAAGAAGATGGAGACATACACTGCTGTTCTTTCAAAGATCCTGTACAGTAGCTTCAGGGGCCACAGTAGATACCAGACTTGCAGCCAGGAAGCGCTGAATGGCTATGGAGTATGTTTTACCACTGTTGGTGGGACCGCATGGGAAAATCACCTTCCTCTGGATGGCACGAGCTTCTGGGTACCTGATGAACACAAATATGCAGAAATTCTGTAACCACAAGGTAATATGGTGCAGGTTATGACACATACATAAAGCAGGTGACTGACAGGTGGAAACCAGTGTTGGCACCACAATGTTGCCTCCATGTCAGACGTATAAACAGCACATACAGTAAAGGCCTGTCATTCCTGAGTCATGCTGGATTACATTGTACATACCAGTTAGCAGGAACCCTGAGGTCTGAGATCTTTCTCAGGTCATCCATACAGTCCAGCATGGGAAAGATTTGCTTTGCATGTCGCATAAAGTACGGGTAGATGTCATCAATATGACCTGGAGAAGAAGACAAATTAAAGTAAATAAGAGTCAATGATATTATTTAGTGACACGACTCCATGTTGAGGTTTTGACAAAAACCGACAAACCTGCTCCATAGCAGATGTCACTGAGGATGATATGCAGGTCGGCGGGGAGTGATGTCAATTCCAGGACATACTTCCTGAAGCTGATGAAGGCCTGGTGGAACAGACGAGCTGTGTATACACACACACACACACACACACACACACACACACAAAGAAGAAACACCATACAAAATTAGTTAGATTTCTGTCCACTTTTCCTGTGAAAAGTTGCTGCAGTTTTCACAACAGCCACAGCTAAAGTCATCCACTCAAATGTGTGTGTGTGTGTGTGTGTGTGTGTTCCTAATTGTAATAAGAGACAACAAATTAGGTAATCATATAACCCTTAAAATTGCATTAAAAAAACATTGCCAGGTGTAAATTGGTGCACATCCATTTCTCACCATCCAGGCCTTGGTCTGCTGCAAGTTTCTGCATCTCTTTCCTCTTGTAAAACCGGTTCATAATTTTCAGCAATTCATCTAAATTTAAAAAGGCGAAAAATCATTAGAACACACACGGTGCTCAGACTACTGGACATCTGACATCTCAGATAGTTAGCGTATAAGAAAAAAACAGAGCAACAGCAGAAGTTAATTGTTACCTCGATTTTCAGAACCAGTTAATTCCCAAAACTTACATCTCATTAACAGTTAAAATAAGAGACCAGTTCAGTTGAATTTACTCACTTTTATCAAGTGGTTGAGTCAGCTCGAGTCCCACACCACCATCTGCCAAGGTGTCGGCCTTCAGAGAGACGGGGACAAAAAGAGAGGTGTCCGGGGGTTTTGCAGAGGAGCTGTTGGATGAAACATTTCTGTTGCAAACCACTGAGCCAGCCTGGTGCTGTTTGTGTAACAAACCAGACCCAGAAGGCTCATGACAGCTATAGGCAGTGATGCGGGCACTCCGGGTGCTAATGTGGCGATGAAGCCGAGAAAACAAATACACAGACCGGTTCACTGACATCGCTGTGAGTAGTTTTTATCTCGGTTCTTTGCTCTGTCTGTGGCTTTGTACAAATCCAGTGCTACTGTCGCTCCATGATGCTCAGCAGGTCTAAAAGTGCATATTTCATACTGCCAATTTCAATAGAGGACGGTCAACATAATCCAGTTCCTGCGAACTCAACGTGGAGCAGGACCAGTCTTTATATAGCTGCCCAAAAATATGCCTGAGTTAATATTGAGCATAAAAATGAAGTGTTGCGTTCAAAAACCAAATAAAGGCTGACTTCAGAAATTAGTCTGATTAATTAATATGGATAGAAAATTTAGTCTTATTGACACAGTTTTGCAAAGAGAGCAAATTACAAACAGGCAATATAAGGACACAACTGTAGCCGAATCCAAAGATCGTCTATAAAATACAGACGATCTAAAAAATCTCCAGCGTTCACCGTGTGTCCATACGTTGCCTGCTCTGAATACCGATCATAAACGATCTTCGAGGTTACCCTTTGTTTGTTTTATTTGTTTTAAAACTATAGTAACTTTCTATCGTACAAGTTTGATGGTCAGAATACGGTTTTATAACTTTCCCAACTTTTACAGGAATGAAATTCTGATGAACAGATGCTAATCTTCCTGCAAAGTTGCTATGAAGCTGACTGGCAATCAAGGTGCTTTTACATATTGGTAAGGAGTAGGAAAGTCAGCTGGTTGTGTAACTGAAAGATTCTCTGCACAAAACATGAGATTAACCTGTTCACAATTAAGAAATAAACCAAACTCTTCTGACAAATTGCTGCATAATTATCTTTCAAAGAACGATTGCTGCTCAGACGATATTCAGTATAAATTTGCTTTATTCATGATTTATTTTAGCTATATATTTGGGTGTATACACACATATCATACACACAAACACACACACACACACACACAAACACACAGACGTCGATGGCATGTTTAGACACTGTGTAAAGATTAACATGCAGAATATAAGACGGGGCAGAGAGTTTTGGCATTTAAGTGGCTCTTCATTACCTCTGAAGGTATTTAAAACACACCAAACAAACCCTACCCGTACAGTGTTCAGAAAGACAGAAAATATGTTCGACAGGCAGAAAGAAAGAAACTGTTCCTCGCAAATAAATTACAGTTCCCAAACAAAAGAACACCAGATAGCAAAAAAAAAACCTAGCATGAAGGAACAAATAAATCTGATCTGTAGACATGTGTTCAGAAGTGTATAAACTGAAACATGTAACAGCATGACTTGCACGTGAAAAAGACAAAGCAACAAAATATTGTACTTAATTAAAACAAGTAGTGATATATAAATGACAGTATCATTGCCACCACAGACACAGGAGATCTCTGAGGTGAAGTTGTCCTTGAGTGATGTTAAGTTTCTGTTTCCATGCCCCCTTTTAAACGAAGTTAAGCATCGGAGGGGAAAGTGCAAAACTGGCCACAGATCAAAGCTGAAGGGCAAATTCAACCTACACACAAGGCTGGTTACGTCACCAAACTGTGTGTGTGCGTGCGTGCATGCATGTGTGAGTGAGTGCATGTGTCTATAAAGCAGGACCTAAACTGCCGGTCTGAGCATCACAGTGGAATATTGTTGGATCTTACAGTGTATGGATACCGCATCCCTTCCAGTGCTTGCAATAGCAGACATGACCCATTTATATACTTAAGTATAGTACTGATAACAAAACCAAGAGGCTCAAAGAAAGGATGCATTCTATAAAAGGAAAGTTGAACCAGCCTGATCTGTGAATCTACAGTCTGATGATTTGGATAAGGGTTAGCATTATTTAATTTTTCTATTGAAAGTGTAAACAGAAACTACTCATGTAGCAATGACATGACTTTCATTTTCATGTGTAAGTTGACAGAAAACTTCTATTTCTTACATCGACCGAAATGAGAGTCAGCTGACGTCAACTCAAAGGTTCAGTTCAGTCAAATTACAGGAAAAACATTATTTGTATTTTGCTGTACTAATATGATGTATCTTAGTTTAGAGATATCTACATGTGGTGTTCAGAGCACTGAATTTTAACTGCCAGTTCATCTAAATTACCCACATATCGCAAATATTTTTCTTTTGTAATTTGGATGAACCGACTCTTAAATAACTTTGGAAGACAAACAACAAAAAGATTTCTTTTCTTATAGATAAATAAATGGCACTTTAAAGACGAAACAAAATGCCTCGTGCCAGAGAAACATCTTGTCTTCAGAGAGCACAGAGGGAATATTTAGATAAATTTGTAGGTGATCCTGTAGTAACCTGACAGACAATACCAGCAAATACTCATCTGAACACGAGACTGAGACGTATTGAGCTAAAGAATCTTAAAACAGGCGAAGAATTTGAGTGTTTGATCATTTTAGAGCTGCAACCATTAGTTAATTAACTGATTAGTCATTATTGCAGCTCTAAAAGGAAATTGTGAAATAAATGACATTGAAATGATAACGTCAATCTTGAATCAAAAAACGTTGTTGTAAGAAATGAGATGTGGACTAGCTCTGGAAACGTGTAACAGCTTTCATTATTACAAAATAGCCACATTAGAAGATAGACTACAGGATTATATTTGTGTGAAGATGGGCATTTGCTGTCCTAAACACTTAATTTCTTAATTAAGCTTAGAAAAAGCAGCCTGTGGACTCACACTTCTGGGATGGATGAATAAGAGCATAGTGGCATCATGACAGCTTAAACTCAGGTATTTTAAATAAACATGGAGTGTGTGCATTGACTCATTGCTTAGCCTCTCATGTCCTATATTCAGGTCAATCCTCACACATCTTGAGTACTTTCAATCACTGTGAGCATCATTTTGAGGGGGCGTGGGAGGGAGGGAGGATGCAAGAGTCCAGGATAAGTGCCATCCAAATATTCAAACAAAAGAAGCTCCTGTTGCAGAAGACATGGATAATAATGACGGTGGTCAGGTGCAGCCATCTGCTCTTCTGTCCTTGCTGCATGTTTCATTATGCATTCAGCAAACTGAGACCATATGGCTTTGCTTGTGTGTGCATGAGCGTGTGTTTTCAGTCTGAGACACCTAAAAATCAAAGGGGCTGCCTCACTGTTTCTTCCTTGGATGGGTTTGAGTTGCACTCCCGCCTTAACATTTAGCATTCAGCCTATTTAGATTGTATGCTTGTGCATCTGTCTGTGAGTGCGTTTCAGTCCTGGGGTGGGTTAGGGCTCTGACAGTGGTCGCCCAGCTCAAATCTGAAGCTGTGAAGTGGTGAAAGTTGGAGGGGAGCAGGGCGTTTGAAGGTATGTTATGTGTATTCATGTATAGAGACATTTCTCAGTCCAGGGAGATAGTGGGGCAGCCCTCACACCTCTGGCTGGTCAGCAGTGACAAGTTGGGGTGTGTCTGTGTGTATTTTCAGTTCACAGCAGTGCCCTCACATCTCTGGCTGCTCTGCATTAACTGGCTGGGGTCGGGGCTCAGGGGACTCGTAGCGCTGATGGAAGTTTCTTTTCCTCAGCTTCTCTGGAGCTTTTCTCCACAAAACAATCTCCTAAAAACAGAGTCAGAGGAATGAATAATGGGAAACTCACAATACTTCCAATATACATAGATTGCAGCATAGCAGATAATAGATGCATTCAAAAGGAGAGAAACAACATAAAAGAAAAACAAGAACTAAAAGGATTCATCAAGTAAAAGAGAAAGTGGTCTCAGACATTTGGTCCTGACTGTGGCCTTAATAGTTAAAAGGAAAACGGCAAAGCTGAAAGTTAAGACAGGGTCATGCATGTGTGTATGTTCCCTACTACTTACTACTTACTGCTCACACCAATAAAAACTGTTGCAGAGATGTTAATGGAAATGTAATGTAAATGTAAACTGTAAAACTGAGATGGTATATACTTCACAAGACCTGCTGAAGCAGCATCAGTGGGTATGCTGGGGCTCTGTAAAGACTCTTGGTGCATGGAGCTGAAAACAGCACCAGAGTCTGGATGAGACTGATAAAAGTCTACACTTTTACTAAATAGCACTAGCTTAGCTGATGGCTACCTCTAGTTTATGTTCTATTTTCTTGTCAATTAAACAGTTGCTGGTCGACAAAACTTGGTTACCAACTGCATCTTTTTCACTGCTGAGAGAGAGTGACAGGTTCCTGAGTCTGACTTGTGTCTAAAAGGCAAAGTTATGTTTCCTTGACTTGTTTCTCACAAAAATTTACCGATCTGTGTTAAAACGTAGTCACCTTTTAGATATGTGCATCTCAGAGTGCTGAAGAAGTAGTTACATGCCTCAGCTCACTGATGCAGAATACTACTAACATATACAAAGTGCATTACCTGCTGTTTAAAGTATCTTCTGTCCTCTTCATCCACCAGCACCAGATTGAGGAAGTAGCGTACAGAGAACTTCTTGTTGACATCTCTCATGGTGGGTGTCAAGTCATATCCTGGAAGGAAGCAGAAGATGTGATACGCTGTTGGTTGGTTTGTGTGAAATCACGTCATATTTTAGCCAAAGTTGTGCTTTTTTTTTTAAAAAAAAAAATTAGTCACTGTGACCTCTGACCGCCAGATTCTAATCAGTTCATCCCAGAGTCTAAACGAATGTTTGTGTCAATTCAAATTTCCCAGATGTCCCTGTCAAGACATTCATGTGGCTCAAAATTGTGTTTTGTGAGGTCACAGCTACCTTGACCTTTGATTACCAGAATCAAATTCAGATCATTGTTGAGCCCAAGTTGATATTAGTGCCAAATTTCAGGAAATTCTTTAAAGTAGTTACTGACATAACATAATATTCTGCGAATGTTTTATCAATAGCGACAGGGAAAGAAGGGAAAGGGAAAGAAGAGAAGAGAAGAATTACCTGCCAGGAACAGTCTGATAGGGATTGATTCTCCTTTAACTGGAGCTCCATCCATAATCTCATACTTTGCAACCGTCTCTGTCTCTGTGGTTGTACTGGGACCTGAAAAGAACGACAGTGATCACATTAAGTGGGCAGGACAGAGTACACAAAAGTAGAGCAGAGCCGAACGAAGTTTCTATACTTCGGGACCTGATCGATTTACAGATGAAGAAACATGAAAACTGCTGAACTGTGCAGAACATGCTGTTTGTTTAATGCTGGTGCCATTTTAAACCTGGATTTTACCTATGCCTGTTATTTCCTTCTTGATGAGCTGTAGCTCCATGTGTTGGATCTTGATCCTGACCAGCAGGAAGTAGATCTTCCCAACAATGACATCCTTAAGGTGGTATCTAACACAGAGACACACAGCAAGAACCTGCTCACACTGGTGTGATTTGGATTTGGGGTTTATTGCGGAATCAATAAAGACTTCCGCAGAAAAGTTATAGTGATATTGATCTTACTTGGATTTATTGTATTCAAACTCAATGTGCAGACAGTCTTCTATGCCAACCTCCATCTTGATCGAGTTGTTGACGTCAGGGTAGGTGGCTAACTGGTGGACAATCAGCTCGTACTCCTTCACTAAGTCTGACAGACGCCGAACTATTGTCACCCTCAGGAAATACCTGCAAGACACACGCAATGCAAGCTTTCAGGAGTCAGACTGAAACAGTGCAGAATGTGCTGCAATCCAATGATAATCCCCCACTGTATTAATCTGTGATAAACATACAAAGTCAAACAACCCTGAATTTTATCATATTTTAACTAATCAGTCATGTTTCACAAACATAACAACTAAACATAACACAAAAACAAAAGATAAAACCTTAAAATATGTGTGTGTGTGCGTGTTTGTGTGCGTAGCTATGGTCATTTTGTTATTTAGATTTTGCTAAATAACAAAATTGATCAAATTAGTAGTATTTCATTAACAGTATTTCAATGTCTTTTCTGTTAAAAAAACAAATCAAATATTGAGTCAATGAATAATTTAAGCTCCACTGAATATATTTATTGGTGACCATAGAGAACCAGTGGTGACCAGTGGAGTCAGAGAGTTGGAGGAAAGCTCTTAACTGTTTGCTGCTTTAAGACTGAACTAGTATGATTACTAAGATTTTTTGGTTAACCACAAAGTGTTTGATAAATATACCTTAGTCTGACATTCGCTCCAGTATAGGACTCATAGGGCTTCTCCACCTGCATGAACTCAAAGTCATAGCTTCTGTTCTGGGTGAGCTCTCCAGGCAGGGCCAATTCCTTCACCAAGTCCACAAACTCATGGGTGTTGCTCTTATCAGAGAACAGCTCTAAAATAAAGCAAATTGGATCTAGAGTCAGAGTGATATTCTACACAGTTTAAACACACAACATAATATTGTATATATTAGTTTTAGGTCAAGATTTCATGCTCTTTCAACACGCTACTCTCGTTACCTCCCCCTCCTTCTACAGTTGGAGGAGGGTTTAGCTGCACATGACGACCACATGCTCAGTTAAATCTTTTAGCCACATGAGAAAAGCCAACAGGCTGGTGTGGACAAGTAGCTTTCCAGCTACAAAGCCCAATGCACTTAATTAATATTTCACAGATTTCATGGAGCTGGTTGCATTTAGGAAGTCTGAAAGAATTAAACACAATAAATCCTTCAGCACCATCCTATAAGATCAGAAAAACAGTTAATGCAAAAGAGATGAAAACAGAGTGACAAAGGCACCACTTTTATCATGCTTACCTATCTGCCCAACAAACTCGATGCGGATGCCCTGATGCTCCAGTCGCTTTCCTCCCTGCTTCACATTTAGATTGACCTTGAGAGGAACAATTGGGGAGATCAAGTGTCACACAAACCAAGTTGTTATAGCATGATAATATTACCAAGTCACAAAAATATGTGGCCTTGACAGCGGAAACTGAAATATCTTGTTTATGTAAAATATTAAAAATATCTCTGAGCTTTGCGATGTTATTACATATCTACTGGCACTGTATTTATACACATTTTGTTAAGTGTTAAGTACAAGTGCTGGTCCAAACAGGTTGAGCTCTTCAGAAAAAAAGTACATTTTTAAAAGTAATTAATATATTATTGGATAATCTCTAACATGACTTTATAAAGAAGATCTATCAGCTGATAAATTCATTGGTCCTATACATATGCTTCCTGAAGTCAGAACAAATCTTGCACACACATCAAAAGAAACCTAATTTCCCAGTGGACTCAATTAAAGAGAGCATCCCGAAATAGACTGGGATATGGCTGAGAAGTCCATTATCTGCTGAGTTAGTGTTCTTAACTAATAAATAAAAAGACAGCAAATCTTAATCATGCTCCGTGTGTGGAGGAGCCCCTGACTGAACCTTGTGGAGCTCTACAATCCCCAATATGAATAATGTAAACTGTTTACCTTGCCAGACACAGACTCTCCGTCGTAGAACAGGTAGTGTTTCTCTACTTTACCATCTTCTGTCTTCAACTCGGCTGTCTTTCTGTTCTCTGCATCGTTCAGCAGTACATCTATCTCACAAACCGGGCCAAACAAACCTCCCAGGAAACTCTGAAAAACATAAAATATACCACAGAAAACTGTCTATGGCAAACAGGTTGTTTTTCAAAGCAAAGTAGTTGATGGGTTGTCTGAATAATTAATTGATACAGCCTTTAGTCACAGTATAATTTTAGTGTGGATGGTAGACAAAGCTCCTTGCTAAATCAATCCTGAAGAACTGCTTTTTAATTTTAATTTTCAAGGTTCATAAAGTTAACCCTTTCTAAATTTGCTGTCAGTTGTCACTTACTGCATTTCCACAAAGGGTTAACATTCTGTCTAGAAAAACTGACAACAAAAAGACAGAGTCAGGCAAATTCACAGACAACAGTGGCAAATCTATGATCAATATGCTATGCGGCTATCTTGACCTAAGAGACTAAAACACATGACAACACGCAGTTTTCAGCCAGACAGTACTAATAACGTCCTAGTTTACAGGGACTTAAAAACTGAAACAGACTAATCCAAGTGTATACTTCAAGAGTTTGTTTACACATTTTCATGGACTGAATATTGGGATCTAGCTGTTTGTTACATGTTAGTTAATATCTATACCCATGTATACTGCAAGTATGTGCAAACGAATGGGAGCTCTGGACACAGCCACAATGTAAAGTTATAACCAGTTATATCACCACAGCTACTCCCTATCTGCACTCCCACGTTACCCCAATCACTTATCACCAGCTGCACACTGCCACATTATTTTCCTCTGAGCTGGCACGAAGTCACAAACACATGTTTCAGTATGCAGGAGCAGCAAATGTGGAGGGAGTGACTAATCATCAAGATGTCAAGAATAGACCAATCACTGTCTGGACACGAGTGGGATATTTCTATTTTAGCATATTCCACTAAAGCTTGCATTTGAATGATATGACAGCCCAATATAAAACATATGTGCTACACAGGAGCTAATAACACGGTAAACCCTGCAACACTGCATCAAAATCTAGCGGTATCAACTCGCAACTAAGTTCTACCCTTAGCTATTTCAATAAACAAGCGATCAATGCCTTTCCAATCAGTAAATCCATCAAACGTAAAAGGCATTTAAGGAATTTCAGGAGTTGTAATGCAACATGCATGTGACACTGGCTGCAACCTTATTACATCGCGCTAACCCGCAACGTTAGCCAACATTAATATTTCTCTTAGACTCTTTCCAGCTCTTGTTACCAAAACATGAGCTAAAACTACTTCAATTATTAATCTCCACTTTTAGCAGCTGTCTCCAGTAAGCTGCAGGGCCGTTGACTAGCCAAAACATTGAGCAAGCAGAGACGGCCTCGTACCGATGCTAAGAAGACCACCGCAGCAGCTAGCTTTCCTGTCAGGTTTGAACGTTAAATAGCGGTTGTCAACTGATACGAGGAGCCCGTGTCAATGTTGTGTTTTTATGAATAAACACCGCGTTTCATTTCGGTGTCGCCAGGACAGCTGCTGCATGTTCTTACACTTACCATGTCGGCCGTCTAGACAGTTGAAGCTAACAGCTAGCCTCGCTCCGTGTAGCCCAGTCTGTCTGAACCAGGAGGTAGTATCAAGGCACAGCGTCATGTGACCCGGGTCATGTGTGTGGGCGGGGTCAGTGGGGATGACGTGAGACACAGTTTGGCTTTTTTTCAAGTCTTCAGGAAGACGACTCACATTATAATAATCAGGAAAAATATTTAGTGTTTGGTATTACATTTGTGGTCGATCTAGGGTTATTTAACAGAGCAAACAACCAACTTGTTTTGTTCATTTCATAAAGATATAACCCTTAGATAACTCTAGTGAGAACTAAAAAAGCATCCTTATGACAATCATAACTTTGTGTAGAGCCTAGCAAATACTAACACCAGTATCAGTAAATCCTGATATCATATTCTTTCTTTCTGTAAACATAAACAATAAAAATAATGATATAATAATTGTTTTAATAGTAATAATAATAGTTATTTACTATTTAAACAAAGTAAAAGAATAATTAAACAAAGTAAAAGTGCTTTGCTGAGAAGATTCAGTAAAATACAATTAATCAAAAATAAAAACAAAACTGTGACATTTTACAGTTAAATGAGGCTCATGTCTGCTCTCTGGCGGACAAACTGATGACACTGCTGCGTCTAAGTTTCCTCAGATATATCTTTGCCATTTGTCTTGTGCAGCTTCTGTCTACTTACTGCATAGATCAGTGTGTGATAAACTCATAATGCAATAATATCAGCATGACAATTATCAGTCTTTATCAGAGTTTAGGTTGATTAACTATTCTGTTTAATGTATTTACTAAATTGTTTAGTGTTCAAAAAATTCAGTTGTCTTGGTTTTGTGCTGCTGTTGTTTAATGTCTCTGTCACATTCACTTTTTTTTTTTTATCAGTGATACTGAACACTGTGCAGAATGGACACTGCAATATTTAAGTACCCACAATTAGAATGGCATCACATACACTTTCTCTTCATGTTACAAAAGTAGTTTTATTAAGACACTATGTGTACTCTGTGCAAAAATAATCATTTTTTTTGTTGAGAAAATGACATAGCTAGAAAACATCTGAAGATAATCCCTCATACTCATTGCATGTATAAAAATTAACGCTGGAGCAGAGAGGATGAAGCCATTAACGTCCTGTTCATCATTCACCGTATGTCTAACATAACAAATTACAGAACTGTTTTGACAAAATAAACTGAAAGCACAGTTGCATAACATTGTTATAAACCCTTTATTGATAGAAATAGTTCAAATGCAAAGTAGACAATGCAGAGCATGTCGAATGCATGCATGTGCATGCTACATATTTTGAATATGTTCCAACTCACAGTGGTTACGATTGCATGAATCAATTCCTGAGGGATTTGGGTCTGCAAGATTCTCTTGTTGAACCTTACAGACCAGTGGTCCCAGAATGGGTTGCATAACCCGCCCAGGTAAGTGTAAAGTGTCATAATATTTGAGACCAAGGGAGCAAATAGTATAAATAAATCTTTGTTTTTGTGTGTCTTAAAGGAACACAGGCCTCATGGCTCCAAAAAATAAAAAAACAACAAAAACCAACAACAAAAAAAAAGGTTGGAACCACAGCTGCACAGAGCGAGCAATGCATGGACAAAGGCATCATTTTATTGCACTGGTGATACAATTGTTTGAAAGCATATTTAAAATTTTATATGAAAAAACATACTCCAACGTGCACACTTTACACAAGAAAGCATGAATCCCTTTTTATTTATGCATACCATTCTTCTTGGAGGTACTTTTTTACTGTTGTTGTTTTTTAGGCCTGAAAAGAATATTTCCCATCAACACTACATGTACAAATATATATATATGGCTTGTATCTGGTAAATCTCTTTGCAGACAAGCTTTTCTTCTCTTTAAATAGATGGGATGAAAACAGAATATATGCTTGCCATGTGGGTGTATGTGTCTGTTAGTGGGTGGGTGTACGGTCTACGGCTGCAGAAGGTGGTCTTCTCTCAGCTCCTCCTCTGCTGGTTTTGCCTCACCAACCAGAGACCTGCTAGGCAACCTGCCCATCGTGTTTCCACCTACAAGCAGCAAAGGAGAGATCAGACAACATAGAGCAGAAGAAAGCAGCATCTAAAAACTGCTGAATCCATCAAAAACCAAATTTTTTATCTCCCCTCCCAAAAACATACCTTTCTCTGTCCAGGACTGGCCAGAGCCTGTCTCACTTTCAGCAGTCTCGAAGGGCTGGTCTGCCACAGGTATATCTTCAGCAGAGCCTTCAAAAGTTCCAGAGCCAAACTCAGGCAGGTTTATTACAGACGGCTCCCCCTTCTCAGTCATGATTGGTGTTTCGTCCTCTACCACCTCCTCCTGCCCTTCCTCGTCATTCATTGGACTCTGATCCTCCACAGGTTCTGCGTCCCTGTAAACAGGATGACAATGAAATATAAAGAAATGTTGATGATTGTAGCTGTTTGTTTAAAAGGCGGTGCGACATGAACACTTTAGTAAATAACACTTACCTCATCACTGATTATATTTTTACAGCAGCAACAACAAGCTACAGTAACCAAACAGACATTAGACACTCCATCACTCCCACTAGACATGTTTTCAGATGTTTCAAAATACTTACAATAAGTATTTGTCCTTGATGTGATTTGGCCACCAAACAGAGTGTATGTGTGATATATATATATTTGCAAATATTAATATGCAATAATAATAACAATATGCACAATAATATGCAAATATATTTCATTTCACAATATTTCATTTCAAAAGTTTAACCTTAAGTTTAACAAGATGATTTCTACATCTATCTGTGTACGTCTGCTGGAGGTTTCAATGACACACTTGTGTAAGTTTGTAAGTGCTTCGTTCTTCATCCTAAACTAACATTTAAGTTGATGACAGAGAAACTTTCCTTATCCAGCAGACTCATTTTAAAATGCCCTTCTAGCATCAAGATGTAGTCAGTTAATTGACAAGTCATTCATCAGAAAATGAATTGGACACTGTTTTCTAAATTGTAATGAATCTAATTTAAATCACCTTGGGATAGTTAATGATATGACAATAAAAATCATTAGTTGCAGCCATTATTTTTATAAAGGCCTATATCATTGTGCACAGTGACAGTAACAACGACCTAACTACATTTTTGAGTGAAGGGGGCTTTAAGAACGCAGAGATGTTTTGCTTTTTAATGTTACTTATGGAGAATTGACTCTTTTAAACCTTTGACTTTTACTTTCAAACAATTATCAGGCGCAGGTTGAGCTGTGAGGAGACAACAGCTAATAAACAGCAGGTGGACATCAATTAGCCAGATGTCTCTGCTTTAAAGGTACACACAGGTGTCACTTTTGCCAGATTAGACCTTGTCTGAGGACAGTGTGGCTGTGTACACACTGTGCACATCTGTCTGCCCCTCCTATAATGTTTCCTTCACACACCTTTATCATTTTAACTGGTTAATGAAGTTTAATTTCAAGGTTACTGTATAATTTTTGCATCTAATCTGATATTCCTCGCACACAAGTATCACACAAGTGTGGCACATGCACAAGTATGAAACAATAGACCAGAAGCAGCAGCCCACCAAGCGTCACAACCCACTTCCTCTCAACACTTCCCTTAGGCTTCCTGTTCAAGGCAAGTTGTGAAACAGTGGGCTGCTGCAGAGGACATAGTGTTTTGAAAGCAAGTTGAAGTAATAAAGGAGGCCCGATAATACTGCAACCAGCAACCTAGACCTTAAATGAGAATAAGCTTCATTTTCAAAGTTATCCACTGTCATTCACTTAGTCTCCAACCATCATTTAGACTTGACTGAGATACCAAATCATTTAAAAACATTTACAGTAGCTTTACAACCTCATCATCCAATTCTTAGTTGCACTTTTTAGTTGCACAGTTTTATTGATCAGAAAAAGTAAAGTCACATGACAGTTGTGGCTTTAGTCAGTAGCAGACAGTACTGGCTCATAAATGGTGACGTAAATGTGATAAAACTTTTCTCTTTGCATATTCCGAATATATAACATTTTAAAATGTGGTGCAAAGCGATGATATATCAACATGGTTTTCTGTGGAATTCAGTATTACATATACTATTACATCAGCGGAAGGGGGGAGTCATTTATGTGCAGAGTACATATTTAAAGTGACAGCTAATTAAATCCATTCAAAACACACTTAGTGGTTTCAGCAACAGTGTGGATGCGCTTCAGTGGCACAAATCATGATTTGTAATAGTGATTTTTGAAAAGTTCCCTTTTTTCAGAACTAAAAGGTTTTTAATGATATTATCAATGCAAGTAAAGAGGAACTCAGAGAGCAGAAAGTAATGGCCAAGACACACGCACGCACAACACACATACAATTCTTTAGTGGCTCATTAAGACAATAGTTACAATTTTTAAGTTAAACTAAATTAAAGATCTCAATAACGCGAGTAAATACAAGGCTGCATTGCAGTCTTTCTAACATTAAACAATTAAAAATATAACTTATTACGAAAATGTATTTTTCAAATTCTTTAGTTCCTTTTTTAATTGGGACTGAGAAGAGGCAGATCATGGTGAAATTAAAAACTGATTGAGTCTGATTGAGTCCTCCGTTTTAAACATATATTTGTAGCAAGTCACACAGTACAACTTAGGAGTGGGATTATCAGATAATTTCCCATTTATTCTAAGGCACAGATATGAAAAATGAGAGCATCTCGTGATACAAAATGAGAACTGAAATACTGACAGTGACCTCATCACGCTGCAGGAGAAATGTTCTGGGCTCTTTGAAAAACTTCCCATAACGAATAATGTTTCGGTTATCAACAAAGACCTTACATTAAATGTGGCTTACTGACTTGTTTTAATGCTCAAAATAATCAAAAACCCTCCCATTAAGATTATTGGTTATCTATCAGATGTACATTTTCCATCCTTTGTGCTCTTTACAACACATCTGATACAATCATTTTTTACAAAGTATTTTTAGTTTTGTGATTTACCATTTCTAATTTACTGGACTTTCCCATTCTATGCTTTCAAGACCATCTAAAAATCTACCTTAAAATAATCGGAGCTAAAATGATCTTTTGTTGCAATTGGGAAACATCTGCTGCATTAAATCAATATGGAATTGACCATGAGCTCTTTGGGTCTTTTTTGTCCCAGCTCTAACCTCTGTGCTCTCTCTCTCTTTCTCTCTGTCAGTCCCTCCATCTTTCTTTATCCCTCCACGTTGTCTTCTATTTTGGCTTTTCTTGGCCACCTACCTCACACTTATATACTCTCAAACACACATTCTCTCTCCCTCTCTCTCACTCACTCACACACACACACACACACAACATGTGAGCACACACATGGATACACACAGACAGAGGCTACGTTGCTGTTGTGCTAACCAAGGTAACAGATCCAACGCAGCATCAGCATTTCTATATTTAAAAACTGAATTTATGTGACAACAGTATACTGTATTATCATAGAGAGGATTGTTTTGATAGTGTGCACTTACTGCTACAGGGATACTCTCACCTCACTCTGAGTGACACACACAGAGCAAGTAACTATCACAACAAAAGCTTGCAAACACACACACACACACACACACACACACACACACACACACACTAAACATGTATACTCACAGATACTGTGCTGTTGAAGCAGGCAGTTTGGCTGGCAGGTCTGGACTCCATGCCATTTCAGGACTTTGATGAGTCACACAGTTGGCCTGGTTGCCTTCGGGGTTACATCTGACAAACCTATATACAGCAGTTTTAGGTGCTCCTAGAAACATGGAAAAGGTCACTGATGATTGATTCATTTATTTATTGTGTTGTTTTTCATGCAGTATTTCATGCAAGAATTCACATCTGTCAGACTGCTCTTGGCTTCTCATCTGGATCAGTTCACTGTGACAATTAGAGTTTATTAGTTCCATACTCAGAGTGTTTCTGGGGATTACAACATTATTCTGCAACAGGGTAAAGTGACAGTTGGCCTAATGCGCTTTAGAGTTGTATAGTCTCCTTAGCAATGTCTTAGAATAGGAAGTAACAACATCACAGCTTTGACACATCACAAGTTGATCTCGGAGCTTATCTGATGTTAAAAGCACGAAATGTTATTTAGCACCAATACTGAGAGTAAAGAAATTAGCTGACAGCTGTCAAGAATTCATTAGAACAAGCCAAAGAAGGCATCATTGCACCAACCATCTATCTATATAGGACAAAGTTCATAAATAGAGTTAATCATCCAGTCAGGTATGTTGTTATGAAATTCTAATGCTTAATTTGCACAAGTGCTCTGCCAAGAACCCTATTTCCTTTTTTGTCTGCACAGTTGGGCCCTCTGTATTGTTCAAAGATTAAAAATCATTCAATGGCTAAATTATTTTTAAAGTGTAATGTAATGCTATCTATAATACAAACTATTCATCTCTGATAGCTGTATCAATATGATTTTGTTGGAAAATGATTCATTAAAGACTTCCTGTGACAATTTTTTGGAATTTTGTCAATAACAGGGATAGTATAGGTGTCACTGTTAATGCAGATGTCTGAATCAATTGTTGTCAAGTGCATGTTTAGCTGGTTAAGCTGTTATTTATCATTTATTTATTATTAATCCTAATTCTACTGAATAAAATCTTTAATCTCCTGCTGTTCTCATTTGAGCCTATAATAATTGCAATTACAAAACAGGCAGTCTTTTAAATGAGATCATAGCCTGCTTTAATGTGTTCCTTCGGATATTCATTATGACAAAACCTTCTTGGTATTCTACACATGTGAACAAAATATAAGAAACACATATCCATGGTGTTCCATTTATTTGGGTTTCCCCATGCAGTGTCCTTCCTCTATATTAAGAAAACACTAGACAAACTGTGTCATGGTGAAAGTCCAAAAAGCCCCCTTAAATGTCTCTGTGTTCAACAAGCGATATCGAAACCCCAGTCGGAAACTGAAACGCCTTTGCTCTTTTCCGATTTAATATGCAGTAGACCAGGGGGACAGGGATACCCACATCTTTTTGTCCTCGTGAACCTGAGAGTGCTGACCCCTCCTCCTCATCAGACTATTTCCATAATTGTGACATTTTATTCTTTAAATCTGTGTTTCTTAAAGTCAGCAGGAGCCCGCCCGTTTACCATATGAGTCATAGTTACTTACGGTAATCAGAATACGCTGATACAGCAAGTGAGATACAAGTTCACAGATTTGACTGATGTCCCTCAGACCTCCGTTTTGGGTCACTCAATTGCTCTGTTATTGTGAAGATGTCCCAGGAGAGCACCTGAGCTGTCATGATGTGAGTGGATCGTTTCCACTATAACCTATCTCCACTATCATCTACAACTGCTGCGACATTTTTCTCTAGAACAAGGGTCACAAAGTATTTTATTACCACAAACTGTTGACTTACCATTTCCATTATGTATGGCGAGGCAGCCGATAACGAGGAGCAGAATCAGTTTCATCCTCAGCTTTGTCTCTCTTTATCAAAACACAAAAAAACGTATAGAGGTACTCCTTTCCAGATTGCAACTTCTCTATTGCGCGATGAAGAATAAGCGTCAACTGCCTGACTGACTGTCCAACTCCCCCTAAAAGAGAGCTCAGCCCTCTAGAGTGCGTCATGGTTTCCTGAAGTCTTCTAGTGTAAAAGTGACTTAACATCCTCAGTGGAAACTTTTGCATTAGCTGCCTCAAATATCAGATATCAGGTTTGCTTAACTGCGCACTCGGACTGAGGAAATACCAGAAGATAGAAGTCAAGATTCAGCCTTTGAATTCTGATAATAACGGCAGAGAGGAAGCGACAATTTGTCTTCATTGGCTGCGGGCTCAATTTGTAGATAAGAAAGAAACGATAGTATCTAGAAGAGCTTCTGCTTTTTCCTGATTTCAACGCCGTTTAGTTGAATTGGTTCTGCAATGCAATTTTACGCTTTCTTCACCCGCCTGTGTGGTTGTGTCTGTGTGTGTGTGTGTGAGTGACAGATGGTTGTGTTTGCAAGGAAAAAAGGGAGTTAGACACTACTCAGCAGCCGATAAACTAACACAAAAGCATTACAAATTTTAGTGAATAACACATAGAAAGGTATTTGTGCTGAAATATTGTTGGCCATGAAGTCACTGGAGGTCCCAAAACTCTTGATAGGGTTATGGTACTTTCACTCCAAACTCAACAGCTGCAGCCTTTCCTCCTGAGATATAGTTTGTACATTACTTCTGAAGTGCCTTTTATTTACAGTGTATGTAAACGTTTGGCTGGCTGTGTGGACCAGTCTGTTGTGTGAGTGTGAGGTATACTGTACTAAAGTGTTTGTGTATGTCTGCACCTGTTTTTCTTGTGTCTTGGATTTGTCTCCACCTGCAGATTCATGCATGGATGCTTGTGGATGCATGATGTTTGTGGATGGTTGCATGTAACTGAGAATATCAACACTGGCTCTGCATATAATTGTAGTTTTGTGTTGCTGGAGGAGTGTTCCTTTTTTATCCCACCACTGAGGGATTACTGTGAGATAGATAGTTACTTTGCAAAAATAATTTCACATATAAAAGTGTATAATACAGTGTATAATGAGATTTCTGCTGTTGACAATAAAATGCTGCTCCTATCCTTTATCTATGGGGTAAAATTCATTCCATTAAAATGATGACTGCACCTGTGATTTATTACATTTTATCTCATCTCCCTCTGAACATTCCTGATTCTTACTTTAGAGATTTTGACACCATCATCTTAGGTTTCCTTAGGGGCAACTCGCAACATAGAGTCCAAATAAAGTAACTACAAACTCACACAAAGAAAGGGGGATTTTCTCTTCCTAATTTTAAATGATACTATTGGGATTTCAATGCAACGTATATGAGATATATATGTGCACAATCGTCACAACAGACAGATCATCCTGTTATTACAAATGCTAATACATATTATGGAACAAACTGCGTAGAGCCGGCTGTTGGGACTTTTTTAAAAATCCCCACAAACTCCTTCATGGAATAAAAACAGAATTTTAACCGAAGACAAAATGGTTAACTGGACATTATCTGTGTGTCAGATTGATTTGATAATAATTCAAAGCAATTCCTGAGTTTCAACCAAATTGTAGATAAATATAAATTGCCTGGTAATCAATTCTGGAGGTATGACCAGATGCAGAGCACCTTGTCTAAATGGTGGGATACCTTCTTACCTGCCCCACAGGCAGTTTGATTAAAGGACTGCTTGCTAGATCATCATCATGTAGGGGCATCACTTCAAACCAAAGAAACAATGGGCAGGTGATAGTGTTGACATGTCTCCTAATGATTCAAAATCATGTTTAAGTAACATTAACATTCATTCAGCTGAAAATAATTCACAGATGGCATCTGATGCCACAACAATTATGCAAATGGAAACTGATATCGATGGATTCTTGCTGGAGACTGGCGCATCTATCCTGCACATACTTTGCTCAGCACTTAACAACTGGTGGAATAATGTCCAGCATGTTATTTTGAAGTACAGAACAAGAAATTCCAAATCTCTGCAAAGCTGTCTGTCTTGGGCTCAACCATTGAACTTCATGACTCTGACTTGTCCTCATTTGAAATAAGATGGATTGTTCTGGCCTTTACAACAGCCAAGCGGGTACTGAGACACTGCTGAAAAAAAACAGCCACCCCCTTATGAGGAATGGGCTACAACAATGACTCAGCTGGCAGCTTATGAGAGGGTGACATACTCTATGTTGGACAAACTTGATCAATACATGCTTACATGGGGCCCGTTTGCTGCCTGGCTATCTGTAACTGTGCCTTAAAGGTCAATTTTGTGGTCCAGTGTGACGGACAGATTGCTGTACTTTGCTTTGGAGAGATTACAGTGTATCCTTTATTGCCTTGTGGGTTTTTTGTTTGCTTTATTTGTTTGTTTTTGGGGTTTTTTCTTGAGTTGTTTTGTGTATGTACTGTTTTTCCATCTTGCTTTCCAATAAAGTGTTGAGTATAAAATATTCTGCTTATAATTGAAACGATTATCCATTAACCTAAAGATGATGAATATAACAGAAAAGAGATAAGTAACTCACTTTTGATACTTTAAGGACCTGTTTTGCCAATGCATCTGCACTTTTACTCAAGTAAAATTTTACTTTGTATTTTATGTAGCGCTTACTTTTAATGTAGTATTTAAGTACTTTGCTATTGCTTCTATTTTAGTAGAAGATTAAAGTACTTCCTCCACCACCTGTCTCAGGTTTTTGTATATATGTGTGTTTTTTTCTCGGTGATGTCAGACTGTGCTGGTAAACACCAGTTGAGACATTTCAAGAGTCAACACCTGGTATGTCTCAGGCACATGAGGTGTATTTATCAGATTAACTTTATTGATGATGACTCAGAAATTACTCAGGATGCTCCTGCCAGGAGCAGCAGTCAGATGACAACATAACAGTTGTTGTAACTCATGTTAAAAGCATGTGATGCATTTGTGCATGTGATGTTAGGGAAGTGTGGATGATGGTGTCTTGGGTAGATAGATAAGGTAAGATGAATTTAGTGTTGTTGCTGCTGTCTGATTCAGTTTTAAAATGAACGACAGATCAGAGACCAGCCTTTGGGATACTTAGGAGCTACCTTTCTATTGTCAATTCTTATCTGTTTTACAAAATATCTAAAATCAATATTTTAATCAAAGGTGTTTGTAAAAGAAGACACACAAAGGCATGGGTTAAACCCTGGTAATTGTTTATTTCCTGTATCAAAAATGTCCACACCAGAAAACAGCAGTTTTTATTTTTTACAGTAAAACAGGGTTATTCTGACAAGTAAGCAATTTCCTCAGTTAGCTTGTGGCCTGTTGACGTTATTGCATGGACTGTTTGCTGTGGCATGCTGTGGTTCTACACGTCATGAGGAGAGTTAGGTTGTGTCTTCACTATGAAAATGGACAGACAAAATAATAAAAAGGGGACTTTCTAATCATTTTGTAATTTTACAGCAATAGAGGAAACTCAGTTTTTCTCTACAACATTCCCTGATAGGTGTAATCATTAGAATGCAAACATATATGATGTATATGCTGTATCTGCTTCTGTCCACCCTTTGTTAAAAATAACACTTTTACATGATGCAACTTTGTTTTGATGCACCTACTTGGACAGTCTACAAGTTAAGTCCATGAACACTGGAATTGCTAGTGAGCGGCGATCTCATCAGTTACAGGAGCTGTTTCTGAGCTCCAAATTCTAATGGTGGGAGGGACTAAGCCAATAATTCCTGTAGCTTCGTGTCATATTGTGTGAGAATCAGTGGTTTAGTCTTTCATCACACCATCTCACTACACTCCTCCATGCTTATCAAAGGGTGTAGTGACACTAGACAGTTCCTTTATTTCTATTTGGTACAAAGAACAATTAATATTGAAAGCACAACCATGTTCTCATTATTGATGAATTTGAAATTTTTGGGTATTTCCACATCATTAAAAAAATGCTACTAACTTAATAACTTAATGTTAAGTAGATTGCCTTTTCTGAGTCCATTTGACCCTTTGGCCTTTTGTGTGTGTAGGTGTGTACATGTTAATGTCAGCAGCTCTGTCATATATTTCAGTATTTTCCTCCTTGACTGTCATGTTCTTCTCACCCAAATTTTTCTTCTTCGTCTTCTCTGTGTATCCAGACAAGAGTGGAAGATGACAGAGAGAGAGAGAGAGAGAGAGATGTTGACACATTGGTATGATGCTGCAGGAAGTGGTAACATCAGTTGCTATCATTTTCCTTCAGGAAATGACACACTAGCCTGCCCAGCCTTGCCTCCAAACACACAAACACACACACACATGCACACTGCAAGTGACATATTTATGAGGCACATATACCCATTTACATACATCACTGCACATGCAGCACGTCTCCAGTTAACGCCCCTCTTCACTCCTCTATAATACCCAATACTCAAGCAATCTGAGACAGTAGAGTGCATGTACAATCACTAATATCTGATGTATCATGCATGATATATGTTGATGTTCCCTTGCTGCACTATCCCACTGCATCTATAAAAAGTCTGCTTTTTTAGTCAGCTTGGTTTCCATTCCCACCCCATCACATTATGCGGGATTCAAGTCTATTGTTTGAGTAACCAGAGTTTATGGCAGCAGAGGCAGCTCTGTTTTCCCACTCTCAGAAACACATACAAATACAAGCACACACTGGTTAAAGTCTACGCACAGGATCATATCACTAGACTCAACACTAGGCTTGTTTAGACACTACAGAGACTGTTGTAAGGGGAAGTGGAAGAGTGACTGACAACCACAATGAGCTAATGTAATCAGTTTTTCTTTAAAAAAAACTTGTTAAATACAAAACCTGCTGACTGACCATTGTAAATGGGGTGTGCAGGGTTCCTAGGAATGTGAATCATGATGTAACGGTTTGATAGTTTTGCAACTTTTGTCTTAGTATTTGGAATTGTGAAACTATGAGGAGAACATATGTCAGTATTTTCATTTAATTCATTTTCATCTATTTGACTTGATTATTATCATTATCACAACCTTTATTTATTAAGATAATCTCACTGAGATTAGATCTCTTTTGCAAAAGAAACAAATAGCAGAGGTAAGGTGCAAAAAGGTCCCAAATTTAAAGGTTATTTGAATAACTATTAATAACTTATTAATTTAACTAACTTAATTCATGTCTGTGCTTCACACATTTCTTGAGCCAGTGTGATGTGAATTGTAACAATCATTAGAAAACTGCAGGCCACCTGATTTCTGAGCACATCTACAGTACCAGCTAAAGAAAATATACAAAATGAAGTAAAACTGGACCAAAACATTTCCAGGAAGTGTAGTTTATATTCTGCTCACATATACAAATATTAATGTAAATGTAATCCCAAACTTAGCGTGTGTATTTACATGTGCATTCTGTGTAAGGGTGGGTTTTCCAGTAAGCGCTCTTGGCACTGTTCTCATTTACAGCAAATTAGTTTCAAGTGTCTTCTGCTGAGCAGGTATGCAAATACACGTTTTGACAAGCATCAGAAGATTTGTGGGCGCATAAATGAAAGCAGGCATTGCAGGTTTTGATGCACTGAAATTGTTTCCACAACACGAAGAAACATACAATTTACCCCACACTCACGCCACATTTTGAGTTTTATGCCTGTCTGTTGGTGTTCATGTGATGATGTATTTGAATTGTAAAACTGATATCATTTCTTTTGAACTTCCGTCACACTTTTTTCATGTCTTAATGGAAAAACTGCTGTAATAAATCTTAATGAGACAAATACAGGGAAATGGGGCTAGTTTCAGTGGACTAATAAACTCATACAAATGGGTGGAGATACAGATGGGTGGGGTGACACACATACAAAAAAAACTAAACTACACTAAAGTTTGTGCATGAAAACATCTGCATTACTCATGTTTTGGTATACTTTCATACCAGAGGAAAACTGTACACCCAGCTTTTATCTGTGTATAAAAAAAACATATGGCATGGCACTGGCATGTTACACAGGATGTCACTGTGACTTCTTAGAAAAAAGAGGAAAATCCACAGATTCACCTGAATGATCATAGTAACTGTCAGTGGAGCGGTTATGTTTGAAGTTTACCACCTGTTACCACCTGTTACCTCCGGTTGTGTGTTGTTATTACAATCGTTATACTAACCCTGGTTTCAGTGGGTACTAGCATTTGTTTTAAAAGGCAGTAGTACAACCTCTCCTCAGAAAATCCATACTTTGGGTTTTAGGCCAAGTCATAGAAAAGACATTACACTCTTTAGGGTTTTAAATGATCTTTTGATGGCAGTTTTATCTGCAGCTTCTTACACAGTTGATCACAGTTATTAAATTTAAAGTCATAAAAACTGGGTAGGGATTTCAGGTTTGGTTTAAGATTGGTTCTAATACTTTTAAGGAAATAAAGAATTATCACTCAGCTCCTGTGTACCACTAAAATATGGAGTCCCACAAGGTACACTCAATCAAAATGATCAAATCAACATCTGAGATTATTATAACAGGAACACACTTATCACAGACTTACATTTCCTGCCCTCTTTGTCCCCTCTCATCTAACATTAATAACTCCTGCAGAAAGATCTTTTACTTGATAACCACCTCAGTTTTGACAAATATTTATTCTGTTGTCCAATCATGATTTTTTTTTACAAATAAGAGAATTTTCAAGGTGATTATTGCCAAGCATTTAGAATCAGTTATTCATGCATTCACATCATCAGATAACTGCAACAACGTCTTCTCTTAGTTTACATACAAAAATCCCTATAAACTTAAGTTGACTGAAAATTATGCAGTCAGACCCATAACTTGGGCCAACTGGAGGAAAAAAGTCTCATGGGTTTTACTGTTTACAAATGTTTGCACATTAAAATTGAAACTCACACACCAAATGTCTAAAGCAAGCCTGCAAAAAATGCAAGCACAATTTCCCCTTTGCACATACTTTCCAGTTCTATACCACGCACTTTGCAAACACTACACACAGTCCTGTACATTAGGCACAATGTTTAAAACTGCTATGATCATTTGTAAAGTAATGTCAACCACAATGCCAAATTCTTATTCCCACTCCTCACAGATGTAACTGGTTGCTTGATTGTTCACTTAGAAATCAGGGCTTAAGGGCTCCAAAAATGAACTGCACCTGAACTCTCCTGTTCTGGAGGATAGTGCATGTGATAAGATAGGAGCTAGAGATCAAGTGGTGATCGTAGGTGAAGGAAGAGAAGATTGAAGTCAAGGAGGGACAGTTATTTTAGATAAGATGAGCGTCCCTTTGATTGACTATGTGCTCAGCAATGAATCAAGTATGCAGGGAGTTCAGCACAACCGGAGTTTCAGAAATGACACTTTGTAAGTTACCCATTATCTATGCTCTACTTCTGCCCTTATACTGTAGCATACAGCAGTCTGACATATTAGCAGTGCTCTGCTACTAAATGATTGATGGCCATTGTTAGAGTATTTTCATTAAATATTGGGAAAAAAAAAATTCTTACTACCTGTAACTAATTACATATATTTAGATCTTCTGCTGTACTGAGAGACTACCAGGCCATGGTGGAAGACACCAGAGCAGGAGTATGCCATCTGCTAATATGAATGTGTGAATTGTGTGTTGGTGGTCGCCAACAAAACCATAAGACAACAAGAAATCCAGTACCACATAACTGCTGAGGCATATCTACATTGGTTTGTGTATTACCATTCAAGTGTCAATTGTACCAATCAATTGCACCCTCAAGTGTCATGGGTGCATTTTGAGTGAGAGACAGAGGGGCGTCAAGAACAGCACAATGAACATGTGCAACTTTGATCCAAAAATGGTTAACCACCCACATTTTATTGTCATACACCTTGCACCATGTTCAGTGGTGTTCAGTGTATGTTTTATCATCTTTTGTGAATGCTATTGCGTTTTTAAAATCAGCATATCAATATACGTAATATTAGTATACAGTTGTAGTAGAAGTAACAGAACTACCTGCTGAAGTGCTTTACAGAAATTAAGCCCCATTAAATGAACAAACAACAATGAATCAGACTGGACATTTTCATATTATATATATATATATTTTGTTTGATGAGAGCATATTTGACGTGTTATTTGAATTTAAAGTAAGTTGATCACATTTCAACACACAGAGAAGAGAACATACGTACAGCAAATGAAGTGTTACAGGGAAGCAGCATGCCAACTGCACAAAAAAAGGCCATAATGGACATAAATAAGCAAGAACATCAGACGGTCTGCCATCCAGTTTCTCTAATTGATGTGAGGTGTTAATTGAGTATAAGGTGGTAAATTTATATGTAGACTGAGTGACTCAATTTGATGGATTTACCATCAGTCAATCAACAAGTCAGTCAGTGAACGATGGAGTCCTTCAGTTGTTTGCAGCCATCCTTGCTTTGAGACGATTGATTTTGAGAGGGAGCAGGCCAACCATCTCTTTACTCAGCTCCAGCTCCGTCTCCACAGCAGCTGCAGCCTCTGGGTGGGTTTCACAATACTCGGCCACATATCTAGACACCAGGTAGAGGGTAAAGTGATGGTCAACACTTTAAATAGATTTAAAAAAAAAAAAGGCAAAAAATCTTCTTTTCCTGCTAAATTCATCTGTCATTCTACATTCATTGTGCTTCTGTAAGTTTAGATGCATCATGATATATGAAAAATCACATCTTCGTACTTATAGTTTTCCAGGGACTTGTTGAGGTTGTCCAGCTGAACAGAAGGTATAGAGCATATCAGCCGGCTGTGCAATCGGGCCACTCTGAAGCGAGCCACCAGAGCTGGTCTGAGCACCTCTTCCTCCAGGTGCTCTGGAAGCTTCCCCTCTGGAGAACACAGAGAGTCCAGGAACATCTGGAAGTATCTGAGGAGAACAAGGGATTGCAAATAATTTAGATTAAATGATTGTTGATGCACGGAGACATGGGTTTATTCACAGATACTCACTTGGCAGAGGCAGAGCAGAGACTGTTGAATTTCTTAATGGTGTGGCTATCTAGTGACTGTGCATCTGCTTGTCTGTTGGCTAGTGTTAATTTCAGGTCCATCATTTCATTGTAGGTCTCAGCCAGCTCAAACATCAATTGTCTGCGGATCAAAAGGTAGTACTGGGCATTCAAGTCTGTAGAGAAACAAAATCAGAGAAAATCAGATTTAATTTATTAGATCACCTTGCATATACATTCGGGCTGAACACTGACGAGTTTTGTTTTCTTGTATTCTGATGAATATATGAACAAAATTTTATTTAAGTATTAAAAGAGACAAAAAAAATAGAGAAAAAACCCTGCAACTGAAGAGGAATGTTAGAGCAGTACCATTGCATATTGGCTCAAGCATGTCAATTCTTCTTTTGTGCATTTTGCAGCGCCGCTCCAGATCCTCTTCAAAGAAAGCCAGGCTGCGGAACAGAGCGCTGTGATCCTGCAAGATCTCTATGTGGTCCGTCACATAACCATCCATCTCAAAGTACTCTTTGGCCTGCAAGAGTGAGGGAAAGGATGTAGAGACTGGGTTTAGCTCTTGAAACTATACCTTGAGGATTTAATACAATTTTCACATATCAACCGGTCTGGGTGCAGAATAGCGATAGAAGAGGACATCATCAACATTTAGAAAACACACAGAAGACACACAAATGCACTGCAAATACACATAACTGACATAACAGACAACAGACAATTAACATTTTGAGTAACTCGGTAAGAGTATATATATTCTTACAGAAGCAGAGATATTTGAACTGCACCTGTTCTCTTATGAATCCACTGACCCAGAGTGCTCCATAGTGACTGCTTTCTGTATGAACACTGCAACTACATATGCATGCTACCCTAGAGGATTACTAGTATCTGTGAACGTGAACTGTGATATGGACTCATCCTTTAACTACAATTAGGTTTCATCACTATTGAACTTTACTACCATCTGCTGGATTTTAGGATGTATGGCATTTATTCTGCAAAGGTCAAAAGCATTTTAATGCGATTTTAACAAAACAAAAAATAATTTGTGTATCCATCCAGTGAATCACTTCTGCTTCAAAACGTAATAGGCTTCCTTGGCGCATGTTACACCCAACAAAATTTCATGAAAACAGACCTAGCCGTTTTTAGGTAATCCTTCAGTGGAACAAACACACAAACTGAGATGTGCACGTGTGTGAGACTGTGTTGTGCATACCTGAGTGACGTAGTTCTGTCCCACCAGAAATACAGCTCTGGCTTCAGTGAAGTCCAGAGGAAACAAACAGCTCACCTGGAAAACAGAAAGCAGACAGTTTGATCTCATCAGCTACAATGATGCAATCACCTTGCGATTATACAGTAATCTGTAATTGCCATCAGATTCATCCTCAGATGGTTATGCTTTCATATACAGACTGATACTATTGCATCAAAACGTAATTACTAAAATATGAAAAAACACCCCAGCTATTTTTAAAATGCATTACAACACAGAGAAGCATGTCTACTCCTACTGACAGAGACAATGGTGATTTCTGATAACAAGGAGCATCACCAAATGATCCATATTAAACATAATAACAAAAAACACTACTAGGAGCACTAGCAGCGGTACCAGGCACACCTTCTCTTCCAGGCTAGCAATGGAGTCAAAAGTATCTTCAGAGCCAAACAGCAGGGCACTCTTTCTGCCCTTCTCTTCCTCCTCCTCCTCACGTCTCCTTGCTCTCTTCAACTCTTCTTGACGATCAGTATCCAGCTCCCCAATGTTGTCCTACTCGTAAACACAAGTAAGAGCACGTTTAAGACTCACACAATACAATAATGCTGATTTAAGCACAGATACACACAAGCTTGTAGACAGGTAGACATCCTGTCTTCCATAGGTAAACACAGATATAAAGACACTCCACATGAACAAACATGTGCATCAAGGTTTAGCCATAACAAAAACAGCCACTTTAAAGTAATTATCCTTAAAATTATTTAATTTAAGCAGCATTTTTGGTTGTACTTTTTTGGTACAAACTCTGATCTCCTTGGGTATCCTGCTGATAAAACTGAGGTTTTTGTGGTTTTGCTCTTTCCTTCAGCGATGGTGGCAACTGTACTACTGTTCATATGAGAAGTTTGAACTTAGGTCTCATGACTTGGGACTTGAGCCACATGACTTGTACTTGAGTATAGAGATCTTATAAACACCACAGCCACACAAGAGTGCCCATAGACATACAGCCATGCAGTACCTCAAGCAGCTTCTTAGCATCCTGCAGGAGGTTGAGACAGTATTTGATCCAACATCTCGCTATCTCTGCTCTTTTCTGTCTGAGCTGCTCCCTTCGCTCACTTTCTGTCTCACCTGGGTCAAACAACAAGAAAAAGATGTTCAGACATACCAGGAGAGAGAATAACAAATGGTATCCTGATGAAGTGAGAGAGAGTGAGTGGGAAGGGGTCAGAAAGAGAATGGGAGGGAGGTAGGACTGGTTATATAACTGTGACAATATAACGAGACACACAGAATACAAAGAAATAAACCTAACTGAGATGCTTATTTCATTTTCTATATTCATTAAACATGTAGATAGAAACGTACTCTCCTGTGCTGCGGCTTCAGAGGGAACTTCTCCTGCTAAACCAGATATGACAGTAGCTGCTGAGAGGCAATGTCTGCCTTCCATGAATCGACCCTAAAAAAAAAAGAAAGGACAAAAAAAAAAGTCACACACATACTCATGTCATTACATTACTCTCTACATACTATAATATACTGAAAAAGAGCAGATCTCACAAAAAACATTATTACTACCAAGATTCTTGCCATGTAATCAAACATGAAATCTCTGAAAATAATGAACTACAGGGAAACATTAAGAGATTGGTGAAAACTGATACTTTTCAAACTACCTGAATCAATCTGAGCCCTACCTTAGTGATGTAATACTGTGATAGTGTAGCAGCATTGAGAGCCCACTCCATTGGATTGAACTGATTCAACTGTAGCTGTCTCTGCAGGGTACTATGGCAATAGGTGGCAGCACGCTCGGTTTCACCTAGGAGAAAAACCCTCAGGTTATTATCAAATTAAGCTATATATCATTTTTGTTGCATTCATAAGGATATGTATAAAGTCAGTTCATATTGGAAGCCATCAATAAGCTTTTAATATTTGTTTAAATGTTTTTAAATACATCTTACATACGTTTTAGAGAATCTCATTTACATAAAACAATACATATACTGTTCTGCTCTACTTATTTGACTGAAACAAGATCAGACTCACCAAGGTTTTTATAGACTTGGGCAAGATAGTACATGGTATGGGTGTAGGCCAACTCAAACCTAAGAAAGGAAATTTGGAGAAAGAGTAAAAGGGAGAACGGGAACATGAGGAAGGCAGACTACGGGTAAGATGCATAAGATTACACTTCAAAAGCTTAAAAAGTAATGACAGGCAGGGATTCTATAGATGTATGCAAGCGTGGACCTTTTGTGTAGGGATGTAGGAGTTTAAAATATACCTCTTGGTCCTTTCCTGGTGTGTCAGTAGCTTCTCTTCAGTAGTAAAGTACTCCATCATATCAGTGGGAGGACTGCCATCCTGCAAAAATGAAAGAAAATACAATAACCATGGAGGATGAAGAAGAGGATTTGGCCAACAAGGCTATCTTTTTACTACCTGGTGACGTGTATTCACATTTTATCTTGCTTTGTTTGAAGGAATATATTTAAACATGCTATAGTACCATCAAAAATTCCGAGAATGTTGAAAAATGCTTTATCATCAGCGTGTACATGGCTTGTACATTAAAAATACTTCGGTTTAATAGCTCCTGACAGACAACTATGGTTGATTGATGTTGGGACAAACTGCGATGATTAATAAGTGTGAAATATATCAATTTACCACTCACAGTGTGTCCTATATAGTGTTTATCATGATGATCATTGCTAGATTTTGGAGGAATTGTAAGACAACGAAGAAGCTAGATAAAAGGGTCAGGTAGGACAGTTTTTCCACATACTGTAGCAGTGACGGGTTTCATCTGCTACAGTCTTTCGACTCAAACAAGAAACCAACCTTACCTCCTTCATATAACGGTGGTAGATGGATTCAGCCGTTTCAAGGAATCCCTGAGCTGTCTCCGTCTCATCCCGGCCTGCCCATAGGATGCCCAACTGGTTCTGATAAGCACAAGCAAACAAACATACAGAAACAGGACTCACTGACTGTTTACAAGGCTTTATAACCAACCTTATGAGTCTGACTTATAGTTATTGCTGATAATCATTAGTAGTTTGATGTGTAAGCTGCAGCTGTGTAGAGAGAAGTGGTAGTACAAACAGCTTTCTCACAGGCCCACAACACCCCCCCAAAGTCAAGGAATAGTGTTATTGATGACACCAGTGCTCAATTTATTAGGGTTTAGCACCATTACATGAGTCAATAGACATGAGGTATTTGATTCGTAGCACTAACTTGGTGGTCAAGCTATCATGCCTTTCACCATTGCTAAAATGAGTTTATATTGTAGCGATGGTCTGTTGCTATGCGACAGTTACACCCAAAGGGAAGCTAACTGGCGGTTGGCTTCACGCCTTTATTAAAAGGTAACAGTTAGTTAGCTTGGTTAACATTACCCTGACATGGATAAACAGCGACACATTCTCGGACGACACCCTGCATCTCTCAAGCTGTTTCATGCAGTTCATCAGATGCTCCTGCCCGGCTGACAGCTCCTCTGTGTCGATATGGTTGACGCCCAGATAGTACTCCACAGCCCCGAGTTTAGCGGCCCGCAGCCCGGCTGCCGAGTCGCCGCTGAAGCCCTGACCGAACCCATCTTCCCTCTGCCCGTCCACCGGTGACTGCGTCGGCCGCTGCTCGCCGCTCTCTCCGCCGCTGTCCTCTTCGCCCTCGCCAGCATCGAAACTCTTCAGCGAGCAGTATATCTCTCTGAGGAGCTCCCTGGCCTTGTATTTGGAGCGGAACGGGTCATTTTCTGGGTCATTTCGTGATTCTACGTCAGCCAGATGATGGGCGTTGGCGAATCTGTCGCACACAGCTCTCCACTCATCACTGCTGAGGGACGCCATGTTGGTCTTCTTCTCTGAGTTTTTATCGTAAACGGCTCGTTTTTGGTGCATTACTGCCATCTCGTGGAAATATTCAGTCTCTCTCTCTCTCTCTCTCTCTCTCTCTCTCTCTCTCTCTCTCTCTGTGTGTGTGTGTGTGTGTGTGTGTCAGTAGCAGTGCTATTTTATTTTTGCCCATTTGTAAAGTCCCCAGATGTGTATAAAGTTTAACATTTATGTGTCTCAGGCTATCACTTATATCCAGTTGTGGAGTATAATACATTAATTATTACTTACTATAGAAAATATTGCACTTTTTACTCAACTACATTTTACTGACAACTACAGTACATACAATATATAGTCGCTTTACATACAAAACATATATCATGACATACTCAATATATGATGCATATTATTATTATTATTATTGATTGAATAAGGTTAATGGAGTATTTGTATTTTGTAACGTTACTACTTTCACTGTGCTTCCACCACTGGTTTTGACTGACCCCTATTCGCTTTATGTGAAGTTTGCAGAAATTGGTGAAATAAACACATACAGTATATTAATACAGTTCAGCAGTTCTCACATGAAAAGCTAAAAACTGGAGTGCATGCATAAAAATGAAACATAACACCCATAAATCCTAATATCAACTTTATTTGATTTGTACCTGACTGTTGAAAATATGTGTATTGTCTTACTTTAATGTCTTTAGGATGTAAAGTGTTTAGTGTAAATAAGGAGAAGTGCCCTCTGTGACAATACCGTGGTGAAATGACATTGTAAAGGTTACCTGATCAAAAACATGAAGAAGGAACAGGACTTTGAGATAATCAAGAACCAAACGAATACTGCAAATGCAAATATGAACACCTGGAACAACGATGTTAATGTATAAAGTACTCACTGAATTGTGTACAAGTTGGTTCTCAATACTTTATTGTTACAAACCCAGAGAATCAGATCATTAATCAGGGAAAAATAATGTGAATTATACAATGAAAATAAATTAATGTGAATGACATATGACAACAACACACAGTACATTTGGTCAGCACTGACAGAAGCATCTCATTTTGCCCAGTCATGGAGGTTTACAAATTAGACAGTTTCAGCCTCATTATGCAGCTTTACAATGTGGACAGCTTCACCACATAGAACTACATTTATTTTGTATGATTTGAAGATTTGTTTGAATGATTATTATTTATTACACTGTAATGAAACCATGCACAGATCATTACGCTCTGTTTTCATTGTACAGCATAATACCTTTGACCAGGGTATAACAAGCAGAAAGCTCACCTCCGTGTGTGCCCTCTCTGCTTAAGTAAAGATTAATGAATGAAAGTCCATATGTTTAGTCAGTGACTTTCAGCCATGGTGTGGACATATTTTCACAAACTGAACTCTGGCTGTCTTCTCTATAAAGTATCATGAATATTTCCATTACTAAGTAGATAAGAAAGTAACGAAAATATTAATGAAATGAGATGATAAGTGAAAAATGATTGCTCCAGCCCAGTAACAAAGTGTACAACATATGTGGAGCCAGTGTGCAAGGCATCTACCTGTCAGGCTAGTTAACTGAGTGTACATTCACCCACATTTTATTTTTGTGTGAATATTGCAAAATGTTTCAAAAAAAAAAAAAAAAAAAAAAATCAATCACAGCAGTTGGAGCAAACCATCTTTTGTTCTGTCTGTGGAGTAAAAAGTAACTAAAATTTCATGAGCATGATCAATCGTGGTAACATCAGGTTAAAAATGGTCTAAGTGCCACAGTTTAATTTGTTAGATAAGATGTTTAGATGGATGGGTTTTGATGTCCAGGTTTAGGTGTCTGTCGAAGCAGCATGTTTCCACTTTGCAGTGAACGTCTCTGCATCTGCTTCAGTCTCCCACTAAGATCCCATCTTCTTCTCCATGCTGAAATGAAATTGACACAGTCAGGTTGGATGCAATTCTTTTTTTATACCACGACCTAAATTTACAAGATACTTTCAGGTCACTAAGAGTTTCGCTTTAATAGGATTGCTCTTTATTATAACTCTTTTGTTATTGATGAAATGTTGGAAGAGACATCATGGAAAAATAAGGACAGACTACATTTTATGGTTGTTATTGTAATCACAAACAACAGAGTAGGACATGACATCAGCCTGTTTTGTACACACAAGCTTAGTGTTTTAATTGTAGCTTAGATAACATTTCATAAAAACTATTGTTCAGGGAAATGTAGATCAGACACTAAGGGAAATTTAGTCCAGCAGTGTTTCATGATACATGATCCTTTCACTATGACAGCAGAAAAACACATACTGCTTACTTGTATTTGATGAGACGACTTCCCTGGATTAGCTGTGCTGTCTCATTGGTCAAATGGCAAGCAAACAGTAGCCAGTTGCGTGGCTGCACTTTGTAGGCGAACCTCATGAAGAGCAGTGAATAGCAGCACAGAGCTGAGAGGAAGGAAAAACCGCATGAGGAACAGTTATTACTGCGCTGTCTTCTTGTAAACCTATCTTAACCAGATATATTCAGAATAAGCACTTAGACTGGAAATTACAATCCAAGCCTAACAAAGTTAACTGAAGAAGAGTAAGAGTATTACATGTGCCATGCATGTGTACATCTGGATTTCGTACGTGTTTCTGTGTATCTTACCGAAGGTCATTCTGCCACTGATAATCTCAGGGCTCTTCTTCATATCTGAGATAGCCGCTATAGGAAGACCCCAGTTGGCTACTGGACCCCAGAAATGCTGTACACATACACAAAAAAACATTGTTTAGATGTTTACTATCATCTGGTCATACAGTGGAATAGAACAGTACAATGACTACCATGTGAATACTATCAAACACACTCAGTGGCAGGTTAATAGTTATGACTATAATGTACAGCACAAATAATCCAAGACAAAACAGACTGTGAAAGTGATAACGCTGAAGGCAGTCACAAAGGATCAGATATACTGACAAACAGATGGATGGACATAAAGGATGAGAACTTACCGTGCTGTTGAAAGTTTTTTTTACGTTCAGGGCCACATAGAAGAGAAGAGAATATAAATACAGATAAATCACACTGATACGAGCTCGATCACACAAGAGATACTGCTACTTAAAATAGGTCACAGGTCTGTTTCAAGCAATTCACAAAGGACAGAGAACTATTACAATGTGAAGTATCCAGGTCCTGCAGGGAGTAAACGCATCTGCTTTGTTTCCACTTCATTAAAAAAGGTTATAATGAATGAGGTCACATTTTAGTAGCTGGATGATTTTGTTGAACTACAGTGCCAACTGTCTACCACAGTCACCATGACACAAGCTCGTAAACTTTTTGATTATTTTATACGCGATTGCAAAATTAAGAACACCATGCAAAAGGTCATACAGGCCTTCTTTATAATGTGAGCCTTACCCACGTTTACATCTCACTTTCAAGAAGTCTTAGACATAGTTTCTCAAAAAATGAGCCACAGAAACCATTGTTTATCTGTGACATGTGTAAACAAAGATCGCCTCTTGCACCACCGTGTCACAACTTGGCCTTTACTCTACAACTGCAGTTTGATCCAAGTAACGTCACACACACACCACCATAGCATCATGCACACACTGACAGTATTAATTATCCATAAATCATATTTGACACTGGACAGAACTTCAATGTACAACCCCGTTCAATACTATAGTTGGAGGCAAAGTAAACTGCGACCCTATTCAGAGCAGCTCACGACTGACGACCCACTTTCATGGACCGCAGACTTTTTTGGTGACGGTCTTTCCGAGACATCTGGCGTTTTAGCTTTCCTTGACATGTTAGTGTGGTTCGAAATGTTTAAACGCGTAAAACCTGAACGTGTTCATTTTTCTTCCAAATAAAGCAAACCTCACGAGTTTAACTGGAGTAACAAGTTGCCTAAGCGTCACTAACGCAGAGAAAGCACAGTCGTCCTTGAAAACTAGAAGGGGTAAATAATGCCATTGGCGCAAACAGCTTTATGCAAATCACAAATTGTTAATATTTTGTCTTGAAATATTGTTTTAACGTCGACTAGGCAGGTCAGGACGGGAAATTTAGCCAGCTGTTAAACATTAGCTAACGCTGCCTAGCTGTAACCCAATGACTCGACTGCCAACTAGCTAGCTACTTTGGCGTGCGTGCTAATAGAAAATATAGCTAGCAGCTTCTTACACCTACCTCGTCAAATAATCCCTGAATTCTTTGCTTTTCAGGTGGTCGATGGCTTTCCGTGCAATTGTCCCTGCCATGGTTTAACGCTGGGTCGGTGTCTGTTTTGTCCGAGAAGAGCTCTCTTTATGTGTTGAAGGGCGACTGACAGGGTTAGCTCAGAGGGCGACTGGTCAAATTTCCAACCATAACATTGGCGCTTTACGACACTGCCGCAAATACACAGCACCACCACAGACGGCTGGTTGTGTAGACTGGGAAGCAATATTGGTTTACACTTCTCAGTCACAATCTGTATATACATACAAAGAGCCGAGATGCGGCATATATGTCCTGTTGGAGGCTTGCTGTCGGTGAATGACTGGGTAGGCGCAGGTCACATGTCATGACAATTTTATCTCAATAGCGCTCATTTCGAGGCTCACGCCTGATCCTTCCTGTCAGGAGAGACAAAACTCCACTGTGCTATTGATGAATGGCCAGTTTATAGTTCCATGACAAGACGTTTTAAACAAGTTCCCAACAGCTTCCGAGGACAGGTAACCACCAAGGAACCCCCAAAACACAAGGAGAGACTAGTTTTAATGAAATTGCCCAATTTCTGCAGAATGTTTCAAAGCATAACTTTGGCCATGCAGGATTACGTCTACAGCTGCTTCAATGTAAACAACAAAAAACACATGCAAAGCACCACAGCTTAATATCAAGTTACACTACGCTGTATCATTCTGATTTAATATTAATATAAAAATGTACTGATTAGAGTTCTGATTGACACATGTTTCTGGAAAGGTTTACCTTAAGTTGAGCTGAAACCACCAGTCAACTGACAGAAAATAATCAGCAGCTATATTGATAATAGACTTGACTTTTTAGTCATTTATCATGTAAAATAGTGGACTGCCTTTAAATAACATGATTTACTGCTTTATTTGTGATACAGTGTTGTGCAATGTGAAAATCAGTAATTGGTGAACCGAAGTGAAGTAAGGCAAACCTTGATATAAAAGGTTAATTAAAAGCAATTGATTATGGGAAAACTAACTTTTGTGTTACGAAAATCTGCTTTAATACTCTTATTACACTCATATCATTTTGGTGTTGCTGTGTCACATTGCAATTGTTGTGTTGTTTTGGAAATGCTTTTGACTAACTGTATGCATCCTTTTTAAACATCTAGCCCACTGAAAATATGGACTGATGAGAAAATAACAGTAATAATTTAAAGATTTAGATGAAATAACTTCCTGCAAATGCAAACACTGACACAATGACACCTCTGAACTAAAGGTATAGAGGTTATGTCAACATGAACCATAGACATGTCTGGATAATTGGTAAATATAGCCTTCAAATAAAATTAACGTTATGAAAACACACACAAACAGATGTTACAATTTCTATATCTGACAGCAAATTCAACAGCATATTCATGTTTGCATATTCATGTTTGCAGCTGCACAAGAGTGTGTTTGGTTCCTGATTACATCATTATTTAAATAGAAAAGGTATTGATTTCCTCCCGATCAAGTAATCAATTAATGACTCAGCATTTCATCCATATAATTGGGATCAAAATCTATTACTATGATCTGTATTAATATGATCTGTGGCTCCACCGACCTGCCCCGTGTCCTCTGCTGCCACTTATCATTATTCTATATTGTACTGTAAATAAGCCATAGTTAGGATTCTGTTGTTCTACCACCTTGTCAGTTTTCATCTAAAGTTATGTACTCCTGTATCTCTGTATGCGACATGTTGTATTCTCTCTCTCTCTCTCTCTCCCTCTCTCTCTCTCTCTCTCTCTCTCTCTCTCTCTCTCCCCCCAACCGGTCAAGACAGATGGCCGTCCACCTAGAGCCAGGATCTGTCCAAGGTTTCTGCCTGTTAAAAGGAAGTTTTTCCTTGCCACTGTTGCCAAGTGCTTGCTCATGGTGGAACTGTTGGGTGTAATTAATAGTAATGAGTGTGGTCTAGACCCGCTCTGTTTGTAAAGTGCCCTGAGATGACTTTTGTTGTGAATTCGTGCTATATAAATAAAACTGAATTGAATTGAATCCTCCTAAACTGTCTGTAAGAAACACTGGTGCATGCTCTGTAATAAGCTATCTCCAACGCACAGACACGCACAGTGTGTCCAAAGAGGGAAAAGTAGGACTGAATGTGTGTGGCAGCCCCATCTAAAGGCCTTTCACCTGCAAACAGGTAAAAATACTTAACGTGTGAAGGAGAAAGTCTCACAGAGGAGCAGGACACAGTGCGCCATCTGCTGGACCGATACTATCACTACATTTTAATGTGCGTCGGACTGCGGTGTGATTTCTGCTGTGACGCAATCAAGTAGTCTATCAAAAGCAAAATAAAAACCTTGTTTGGTTTAGCTTATTTTTCAGTGGATGCTACTTTGTCGCGCACAGTTCTTTTTATATGTAATAATATAATGAGGCACATGCTGAAATTGATTTCTTGTAAAAAAAAAAAATAACCACACAATATAAAAATAATTTTCCTTTAGTTCCTCTGCTGACGGTATACTCAGCAGTTATCTGTTCTGTCAAATGTGTCTTGAGCCAAATGATACTCGTGTTTGTACTGCACTGTCCCTGATCTATATCTTCTATTTCTATGACCGGTTTCTGAACACCCTCCCTCGCGCACCCTTGCGCGTTCCTTTTCATCCGCGTGCCCGTGGTTTAGCCTGTGTGTCCACGCTGAGGGGATCCAACAGGGAAGAGAAATGCCGTCAAAAATCATATTTGATACCGAAGATCAAGCCATGGAGGAAGCTGTGGACACCGTCGCGGAGGCTAAAACCCTTAAGGTGAGCGAAGCAAACCCTGTCGCCGTGAAATGTCTAAGTAATCTTTGTAGCCAGCGTCGTTCTGCCCTGGCGGCTCCATGTTTGACAACATGTGGCTGAACGTGCTAACCTGAACCTCGGTTAATCGGCTAGCTAACCGTTAGGAAACTAACGTAATACACGTTTATTTAGCAACCATGGAAGCAAAACATTATGAACATAGTGTAACTATCAGCGGTATGACTTCAAGGGAGTGAATGTCATCCACGGCTAATGTCATGTTAGCGTACTTTGTCGATGTAGCGCTTAGCCTAGCTGGGAGATCACATGGCAAGCCCATGTGTTACTGAGCAGATGTGTAGATCACATGGATTTACGGGTTGATAGCGTGGAAGTCTGTGGGACACTGGTCGCTGGTATATGTATCTGCGCTGTGGGCGCGACTTGATGACTTGGTGCATAGCTGGGCCCGTCAGCTGGTGGAGTATACAAACAGACTGCTTACACAGTATAACAAACATTTCAGCTTCATTGCGGCCACTATCAATGGTTATTTATTGGATAATCGTAGTTTTTCCACACACGCACAAACATGTCCGATCCCAGTTACATTAAGAGAAACTTTAATTGGAATTATTTCGTCCAATTATTATTTCCAATTTCAAGAATGAGCATTGATACTTAATTGATGACGCTTACAACTTATATACTGAATCATAGAATACTAAAGTTATGAAGAAAAGCCACAACACATCAACTTTCAACAAGGATCGAAGGTGATTGGTAAAAAAAAAAAATCATCCTCTGGAAATTAATTTGTCTTGATAGATAATCAAGATTCATCAAGAGCAACACACTTCACATAGACACAAATAGAAAAAAACATGAGCATGATCTGATTTTTAAAAATCAAGTTCCTCTCTAGATAAGTGCTTAATTTCAAATAAAGTGAAACAAAGTTAATGTGTTCATATGTATGCATATGTACATTAAAACCAAAGGATAAGCAATGCTGTCATTGTTTCAATTATGAACAAATTCCAGCATTGCAAAGTTGTAATTACAATTGTGGAAATGATAAGACATTAAAATAAATTGATTGCGTTGTTGAACAAGTTCTTCATTAATCAACACAAAATTAGTGATACTTAAAATGTGCTGCATATAATCAAATAACAATGATTTTTTAATCAGTGTTTTAATCTATCTTCTACAGTTTTGGTAAATTATATTTGACATGTTTACATGTAATTAAAATGTTTTTCAGTGAAATAGCAAGAAGAAAACATGAGCAAACTTTACCTTAAACATGCTTTATTCAGCTACTCTGAGTTACAGCACTGCTATGTGGTTTAGCTGAGATCTATCTGACTTTATTGTTTCTTTTTAAAAATGAATATAGAACAAGCTCAAGGAGGGCAAGAAGCTGAAGAAGAAGAAGCAGTTGGAGGAGCAGGAGGAGCAGGAGGAGCAGGAGGACCCAGACTGTGAACCTCCTGCAGCAAAGAAGAAAAAGAAAAAAGACAAGCTGGCAGCGGACCAAGTAAACAACCATGTAAATGGGGACACAGACATGAATGGCAACAGCAATGGTATTGAAACACCAAAGCAGAAGACTAAGAAGAACACTGAGGCAGAAACAGAGGTAAGTGCTGTGTTGTAAGTCTGTTGTTGTTAACAGTTGGTTGGATTGTCTTTTAGCTCTGCCCTACTTTAAGACAGGGTCATCTCTGCCACCTGGTAAAACACTGTCTCCTCTTTTTGTTTTGGTATTTAGAAAAAAAAGAAGAAGCAAAAGAAAGCAATCGGAGAGGAAGCAGCAACCAATGGACATTCCACCCCAAACACCCCTGTTCAGACACCTATCCAGACACCGTCCCAGTCAAGTGAAGAATCAGCTAGTGACAGTGAAAAAGAAATGGTACAACTCTGACTGCTTGTGGACAGTTTTTATTCTCTGGAGAAGTTGAAAGTCTGTGTTAATACTTTTGAGCTCTTGTTATTGGTAATGATAGATAATTAAGCTCTTTCACAGTTTTTATTGGAGTTGTGTCCCCAAGACAACCATCATGAAAACTGTTATAAAATCCTTTTTCCAACGTGCCATATTTTGGTCATATATGTGTAATTTATTCGTTATATCTGAAAATGACCAATCTGTAATGTTTTATGTTCTCTTTTGGTCTTAAGTGTAACCGTTCTTTGTAAACTCTTGGTACAACTAACAATAACATTTTCACTAGAACTCATTTCATTTTCAATTGTAATCATAACAAAAGTTCTTTCACAGTATGTTTCAAAGGGCGCATGTCTAGACTGTACTCTTTACACTGCGGCACAGTGCAAGTTGTACATAGAGATAAGTAAGGGATCGAGTTGCAGTAACTGCAATAGTAGTGGTAATAATGATAGTTTCACAGATTTGATAAGCTTAAATGATTAAATTCAAGTACCTTATTATTTCAGCCTTGACTTTTCAGTCTTTGCCTTTAATGGGCACTCTTCTGTGTTAGCCGTAGGGTAAGATAAGAGCCACATAGACCGACTCTGCTTGTTTGTTTGTTTGTTTGTTTGTTTAGGAGGAGACACCAGAACAGAAGGAAGGAGCCTTCTCTAACTTCAGGATCTCTCAAGTCACCATTGACAAACTAAAAGGTAAACACATCATATTTAAAATTTGAAACATTTGAAATTTCAACACGACTTTTATGCACTGAAATTATTGCATTTATTCATGTCAGACGTGTCTCTTTTGTACTAAAAATATACTTTGGAGTGTTAAAAGGTGTCTGTAGAGCTGCTTAGGTGCTTTGAAGTGTGCTAAATAACAAACTACCATTAACCCCGTCTCTTTGTCCCTGTCCTGTTGGCCCACTTTCTTTTCTTTCCCGTCCTCACTCACTGTCTTTTTCTCAGCTCGGGGCGTCTCTTACCTGTTTGACATTCAGGTGAAGACATTTAATCCTGTATATGATGGAGAGGACGTAATTGCACAAGCCCGAACTGGAACAGGAAAAACGTTCTCGTTTGCGATCCCTTTGGTGGAGAAGCTCCAGAGGGATTCAGTGGAGCTCACCAGAGGCCGGGCTCCCAAGGTACATACACATTCACAAAATGACTATAGACTTCCATCAGTCTAAGTCCCAGTGTCAGTCTCTCTGAGTATGTCTGTGTATGACTGAGTCTCTTATCCATTTGTTTGTAGGTCCTGGTGTTAACTCCAACAAGAGAGTTGGCCATCCAGGTCGCAAAGGACTTCAAGGACATTATCAAGAGACTCTCTATTGCCTGTTTTTATGGTGGCAGCTCATACAACCCACAGAGTAAGGCTCATACAAAAACACGATTATCTCCATTATAGAAGTAAACCTGAGTCCATTTATTTGCAGTGATGGTGTATTATATTTAATGTTATTGCATCTTAACTAATTAAATCCCAGGTCATTATTTGTATTCCTTTGTTTTAGTATGTTGTTTCTGTCTGCTGTTACAGATAATTATTAATAATAACATGCTCCGCTCTTCTCGTCCTGTCTAGTTGATGCTATTCGTAACGGTATCGATATTTTGGTGGGAACCCCCGGTCGCATCAAAGACCACATCCAGAATCATAAACTCGACCTCTCTAAGCTGAAACACGTCGTCCTGGATGAAGTGGACCAGATGTTGGACATGGGATTTGCAGAACAGGTCGAAGAGATTTTGGCCTCATCGTATAAGAAAGGTAAATCTGTGCATGTTTGTCTGTATGCATTGAGTATATGTCTGTGTGTTTTTGTTTTATGCATGTGTTTAATAGTAGCGCTATATATAGGGGTGGTGTGTCATGTATATTTGTGCGCTCCTCTCCAGAATCTGGTAAAAACCCACAGACACTTCTGTTTTCGGCCACCTGCCCTCCCTGGGTCTACGAGGTGGCCAAGAAATACATGAGGCCAGGGTGCAAACATGTTGACCTGATTGGCAAGAAAACACAGAAAGCAGCAACAACTGTGGAAGTAAGTGTTTGGGAATTAATTGAAAGAGCTGATAGAGGTGAAGGTGTGATGGGTGCAATTTAACAAGCATTATAGAAGCCTTTGTTCCAATGCTTAGATCTCTCAATGTTGCCTGTGAGTGGGGATAGTTAAAGTAATTGAGATTGTTAAATGCACTCAAATATCTCCATCAGGAAAGCCCAGCAAGTTCATTTGCAGTAAAAACTGGTGCATTTATCATCGTCAACACCAGTGGAATTGTAATTAAGTGCAAGTTAAAGTCCGCCAGCCGGATTAATGAAACGTCCCTGTTCTCACTCCCTGGTTCTCCTCCCTCACAATTGCTCTCTCTGTCGTTTCCTCTGTAGCACCTGGCCATAGCGTGCCACTGGTCGCAGCGTGCTGCTGTGCTCGGGGATGTGATCCAGGTTTACAGTGGCAGCCACGGCAGAACCATCGTGTTCTGTGAGACAAAGAAAGAGGCCAACGAGCTTTCCATGAATGCTTCCATCAAACAGGTAGATATCCATACTTTACAGTTTGTAAAATGATCAACTGACATTTTCTTATAGAAATCGTAACTTTGGAAGAATAATTTTGAGAGTTGTGTAAGATTGGGTAGTTGCTGTATTAATTTGTTATTCAGAGCTGAGGCCTTATCTACTAAAACTGCTCTTATTTTCTAATTCATAACTTCATAGTGTTCATTTCTCATTTGATTTCATGACTTTGTTTTCAGAGCGCCCAGTCCCTCCATGGTGACATTCCTCAGAAACAGAGAGAATTGACCCTGAAGGGTTTTAGGAACGGTGCTTTTGAGGTCCTGGTTGCCACCAACGTTGCTGCCCGTGGATTAGACATCCCTGAAGTTGACCTGGTGGTCCAGTGTTCTCCACCCAAGGTGTGATGTGTTACCAACAATCATAAGAATTGTACAACATGAGTAGAAATTTCCATTTATCAGATGTGCCGATTCATTATGTAGCTGTAACGTTTTAGATTATTACATAATATGTTTATTTATTAAGTTTTCTATTCCAGAGGACAGTTCATTTAAAAATTGGCACCTGCTAATTGAAAATCGAAAATGGAAACAGCTGCAGTAAACGTAAATGCACTTATTGATGGATGAAAAATAATAAATTAACTAGCAAAAGGAAGCAAAGGAATATTAACTGCGCATGTGTGAACAGTGTTACTTACATCGTGATTCATAAAGGCCAGTCATGTTACTTTGGCTGAAAATGTTTCCGTCTCCATGGTTGATAAAAGGATGTGGAGTCATACATCCATCGTTCGGGACGTACGGGCCGTGCAGGCAGGACCGGAGTCTGCATCTGTTTCTACCAGAGGAAAGAAGAGGACCAGCTGCGCTATGTAGAAAACAAAGCGGTATGTCTCCTTTTTTAAATTCAAAGGACAAGAAGCCATAAGGACAAAGAAGGGTGATGGGTTTAGTTGTTTGAGCAGCTATGGGGAAAATGATGCTTTCAGTAACATTTTATTTGGTGTTGTTCCAGGGCATCACATTCAGACGAGTGGGTGTTCCCACTGCCAATGACATCATCAAGTCATCAAGCAAAGATGCTGTCAGGTCGGTTACCCTGAAGAGTGGCACCATATGTGATTTGTTTTGGAAGTATTAAACCACTGAAATTGTCATGATGCATGACGGAAAGCAAATAAGTGCCAGATTGTTATGATTAATTTTTTAAAAATTATGTCCAGGTTTCTGGACTCTGTTCCAGTCACAGCTATCGGGTACTTCAGAGCATCTGCTGAGAAGCTGATAGAGGAAAGAGGGGCAGTTGATGCACTGGCTGCTGCCCTGGCCCATATTTCTGGAGCCACAAGTCTAGAGCAGAGGTCACTGCTTAACTCTGATGCAGTAAGTTTGGCTTTATCGCTGTCATAAACAACCTACACACAAACACTTACAGTGTAACTACAAATCTGGAAAACAGATTTGAAGCTATTGTGCTAATGCTCCACTTAGATTCCTTTTATGAAAAGCATTTTAAATGCTCTATAACCCTAATATCACTAATACACTGTTCTGTTTTGCAGGGTTACACCACTGTGCAGCTGGTGTGTTCTCAGGAGATGCATAATCTGGGTTATGCCTGGAGAACCATCAAAGAGCAGCTTGGAGAGCAAATCGAGAACCACATTCACAGAATGACCTTCCTCAAAGGGAGAACAGTATGTATACATAACAACGTGTAACACGTGAGGTGTTGCTTTGGTGTGTGTCAATGTCTATATATATCTTAAAAACATATTTGTTATTTTTTTCAGTTTCAGACCGCATTGTATTTTAGTATTGGAGCCATTATTGAAGTTTTTATGTTCAGGTTGTCATTTTCTGCCTTTATTAGGTGAAGGTTATCAACAAGGTTTTGAGTAATATATGTGTTGGGAAGCCTGAATTTAATTTGGTGTCTGTATGCAGTTATAAAGTTGAGCATGGATGTAGACTACAAATAATTGGGTCCAGATGAGTGCTCTTGTTAGATCCCACTAGGATTAGTTGTGTCTTGCCAAAAAAGCCCCCCACAGTCTTAAATGAAAGCAATAGACTTGGCAAATGAAAAAGTAAATGGGAAACCTGGTGGTAAATCAAAATGCAAATTGAGAGAAGAACCCGTGTAATTTATTTTTAAAAAACTGTATTGTTTGGTTTATATGTGAATTCGGCTTCCAGAGCCACACTAGACATAGTATACAACTAATTATCCACAGCAAGTAAACAGCAAAACATCTGTTAGCAAAAAGTTAATATGAAAAAACTTATGGTGTGACCATGCCTCTATGTGGCTCTTTTTCTGATAGCACAGCAGGTAGATAGACATGTTGTTAAAGACAGTCTGAGACAGAAACATTCACCACCTCATCTTGTTTGTTGTTTTTGTTACAGGGAGTTTGTTTTGATGTCCCAGCTGACAAAGTCAAGGAGATTCAGGTGAGAACTACAGCAAAAACTTCTGTCTGTGTAAGACGTATAGTGGACTGTCTCTTCAAAATTAAAGTAGTGAAAATGATACAAAGTGAAATGTAAATATTTTGACGGTGTTTCTTGTTGAAGTTGACAAGTTGTGGTAATCCTGCCTGCCCCTTTCTGCTCTTGATTCTTTAACAGGAGAACTGGAAGGATGGTCGCCGTTGGCAACTGACTATAGCCACAGAGCTCCCAGAGCTGGAGGAGAAGCAGTTCAACAACCGTGGCGACCGAGGCTTTGGCAGCGGTAACCGCGGGGACAGAGGAGGAGGATTCAGAGGTGGAAGGGGGCGTAATTTCGGGGGAAATGGTGGCCGTAGTAATGGTTTCCGGAACAGCGGTGGCGGCCATGGCAACAACAGAGGAGGACACAAACGCAGCTTCAGCCAAGCTTTTGATTATTGAAGTGCCAGCCTGTAGACTGATAAGACTGACAGTCGCTCATCTGGGCTGGCAGTGATTTTTTTTTCTTTATTGGCTGTTAGTGAGAGCGATCAACTAATGATGCCAGTGGAAATCACCATTGTGATAAAAGCTAAACTTAAAGCTTTCAATTATTCACGGGTTTTTTTATACAGTACATTAAATACCCCCCAAAATAAAGTGGGCATCACATGTTACCTGTGAAATTAGTTATTCTCAGGTAGCCATTTTCTATGGGTGCAAGACCAGATCTCCTGTGTACTGTAAAGTAACATGGTAGCACTGGGTGCCATGATGCATAAGTTGGATCTCATAAAATGATGTGTTCTTGTTGGCTGAGGTACATTATTCATTGCCATGCCTGGAATGGCATAGGCTCTTAAATATCTATTAATCAACCCATAGCAAAAGTTTAGCATTATGTGATGACAGTAAATGTGTCATCTACTGATGTAAAGTGTTACTCTTTTTATACTGGGTGTTTGGGGAGCAGTGACAGTAATCAGACCTGAGCATTTGTCAAAAATCGAAGGCACACCATTTTGACTTTACGACTTGTAAACTTGCTACTTGTGGTATGGCTACACCAGTTAACTCGGTGAGTGTGTAGTACCATTAAGGTGTACTGTGTTCCTGCGCCGCATCCACAAAGAACAGTGATGAAATGGGTGTTAACCTTTATGGCTGTGCCCAGTGTTGAATTGCTGCCTTATCCTCAGCTGAAACCACTCTCCCCAAATATATATACTGGATGATTGCTTTGCAATTGCCTCTATTTAATAACTTTGTCTACTGCTTCCATTCATTTGAATGAAATGACTTATTCATTAAAAAGGTCAACTCAGGCTGTGTTTTGTCTTTTTAAAGTGTGAAGTAGCATTTCCATAAGTGTAAAAGGCCTTAAAGAAGGTACTGTCTAAACTGCCTGAAGGGATCACTGGTATTGCCATGAGAGTATACCTGACAGAGCAGAAACTACTACAGAAAAGAAATTATGATAATAAGTCACAGTAGCCACCCAATTAAGCGTTCTTCCTTAACCTTCTGACCACACACAAACAAAACAGTAACAATACTGTTGAGAAAACCCTGCACTGCACAAACAAATATATTATGAAGTAGGCAAAGTTAATAAGAAAATCTCTGTGGAGAAACAGTGTAGTCTCTGTTATGTTCTAACATATTTTCCATGAAGATAAATAAACCTTTTCTGTCAAACTCTTAACAACAATTGAAACATTAAAATTACACAGTCAAGGGACAGAGAATCTTCTTTTTTAGTGACATAAGAAGATGAATTGCACTTGTACAATTGGTCTAAATAATTAATGAGCCTAACCACACTGATACAGAATATTAAAAAGGCAATGCATTCATGTAAATGACACCAGAAACTAGAGTATAAAATATGAGGCTAAAAAATAAAATGTAGCACAAATATTCACAAATGCAAATATCGTATTTAAAAATCGTTACGGACTGTCGTGAGCGACATTCAAGTTTTATTTTTAACCTGAATTGTCAAATTGCCTAGATGGAAGCAAAAATGATTTTTATGCAAACATACAAGAAAAGACAAAAAGTTCTGCTCATTCTGGGGCAAGGAAATTTAATCTGTAGGCCTGCTGCTTTCAATAAGACTTTGAATAAAATAAAGTCCTTAGAAAAAACATTCAAATATAATACTTGATCATTAAAAATTAGACTTTCCTGACATCCCATTGCAAAAACATGATCACAACTTAATTTATATTGCCAAAAAAGCTTATGTGATCTGTTATAATTGATTTCCCGTGTGTAGTTTTGCCTTCCCAGCTGGATCACACTCAAATAGCTGAAAGGCAAAAACAGCTGCTGCAGAATAACTGAATACTAGTTGATTTGTTGTGACATGGAAATTAACAACGAATGTCTGACAGCTGCTGTCTGCTGCGCCGCTGATCATTAAAATTGTTAAAGTTGGCAAAAGAAGTATTTAAATTCCAGCCCTTAAAGTATAAGGTCCTTGCTGGCTGGTTGCCAGTGGTGATGTCAATGTGTGCTGGTTGTTCACTTTTCCATTTTCTGACTAAAGGTCATCACTGGTAATGAAAAGTCCATTGGCAATGGGATTCTCCACAGTGAAGCCATCATCATCATCCTCCTGGGTAAACGAGAGACATACACATATAAAACGATCTCATAACAAATAAATGAACAGACTTACTCTAACTGGGTGTATGATGTTGCATATTTTATAGCAGAATGCATACTTTTACCTACAATGAAGTTTTTTAAGAGTAGGATTTCAAATGCTGCACTATTACCTATAGTGGAGTTAAATGGAGTACATTGTCATGGTGCTTATTCTTAATTAATTAGTTGAGTACTTTTCTTCACCACTACACAATACAATATAAATGACATTTTTGATGTCCATGGATGGAGAGCTGCATGTTAGTCAAAGGCAGAGTGATGGACACCAGACCAGTCCAGGCAATCTAATTTATGTCACCCAGAGTGAGCCGCCAGCCTAACTATAAGTCAGTTTTGTTGTTTTCTCCCAGAAGCCCCGAGAACCAGGTATATCAAGCCACTTTTGTCATTTACTCAAATAAATAGAGCTTTTTTCTTGGTTGTAATCATTTTGCTTTGGCTGTTTTGACATTAAAATTGCATTAGCCCCCTCCAGTACATTGCCAGAGATCATTATTGATTATTTTTTTATGTTCTTTAAGTTATTAGTTAAAGATTTGAACAGTGATGGTTTTCTTGTTTTTCTTATCTGTATGGGTGAGTGTCCTTTTCCAGTGACTGATTAAATTTGGCTGCTGTGGCTATGTAATTTGTCACTCAGATTAAGTGTACAGATTAAGTAATATATCAATCTTCAATATTTTACAAAATCTCACATTTTCAGGATCATTTATTATTTTCAGAGCCTCTTTCTCTGTTAAATTAATCCATCCCTTTGGATAAATTTGTATTTATTGCTTTTTAAAATGTGCCAAACAGCGCCCCCTGGATTGACATTGATGATAAATCAGCTTTGTGGTGACAGGAGGTACTGCACTGTTACGGCGGCTATCAGGTGTGCGCAGGTGAATTTGACATCCGTTAATTCGTAACGTCAACATAGCGGCGTCTTGAAACTGTGTATGCGGGCAGGACGCCGGTAAATATCATCAAGAGAATCCACTGAGGCTTCTTTCACTCCAATTAAACCTTTTAAAAGACCTTTTAAAGAGCAAAGGTCGTTCAAATAAAACAAACCAGTTAACTTTGTTAGCAAGTTTTACAGCAGCCCTAATGGTAGCGTGCCTTTTTGTTTGCTAGTTAGTCAGCTGACGTTAGCTGGTTACAGTGCTCAAAATGACAGAGGAACAACTTATTGAAGATTCACCCGGACTAAATCTGCGACTGGGTATAAAAAAACAAAAGGAAGAGTGGACAACCTGGCAAACATGACAGGAAAAAGTTTGACACTCCAAATATAACCAGTCAAGACGTACAGTGGGAACAAATGTGGCGTTATCTGAACACTTTGGCACGACGGAGGACAACAGTTTTCATCAAATACCTGTAGGTGAGTAAAACTCCTGAGCAACTGTGTCTGTCTGAACATGCATGTGATAATGTGGTTTTATTACTAAGCCTTTGGTTTGCAAGAGTTTGACTTTTGGTGTCATGTCATAGTCAGGAGTCTTGGCTTATTTGCAGTGTTTTAATCTACGGTCTTTACCCCTCCATTAGTTTCACTTATGCACGTCGCTTTGCATATACATCTAATATACTGTATGTGTTTTCTTGGAACCCTTTATTTTTGCAATGATTAATGATACCTACACCTTTTTTTGCACAATTTTTACATACTAAAGTCTTATTTCAATTCACATTCTGCTTTGAATCTTCCATACTGTATGTGAGTCCTGACAGGCTGAATAGTATTTGTATGCCAGGTATGAGTTTTTGGCGTGGCAGAATGTTTGGGTGTCAGAACAAGCTGTCATTGTGCCGTTCATATTTGACTATTAAGTTTTAAATTTGTGTAAAATTATGCTTTACTGTTTCTGTTTCCATGATGACAAGTCCTTTGGAAATATGATTTCCTTTTCTAACAATATTATTTTGGGATGCCCAATATAATCAAGCCTCTGCAGGTTTTGCATCTGACAAGCTATTCCAATTAATTCCCTGCAGTTTTATGTCCATTACAGCGTGAGTGGTGTTACTTACGTCATCTTTTGGTTGGTAATCTTTCTCTGTGCTGCGATAGGACACCACATGGATCAGAGTGTAGATCCTGCAAACAGAGAAATGAAAATTAAGAAATTGAAGGATAGTAGTTCAGATAACAGCAGGACATTAGAGGACAGGGCATAGATTTTAAGTATGCTTTCAAAAACTTTGGTATGTTTTATTTTTTTTTTCACTTAATCAAACCTCAAGTGTCTGAAAATTAAGATGTTTTAAAGCTTAGTTTTCAAGGTCAGTCTGTGAGTTGGCCACTAAGCTTTCACATACAAGTAAAAACTGAATGTCTCAGTGGCTGTCTGGGATTTTTGTTTGAGTGTGTGTTTGTATGTGCACACACACCTGTGATATAACATAGCCAAAAATTGGATAAGGAGAAGAATAGCAAAAGACAACAGGAACATCAAACTGAGAGGCTCCACCTGTCAACACAAAATGACAGTAATGGTGATTACTTTTTGCTGAAGTTACAGCAGCACTGGCAGTCATTCAAGAATATATCACAGATTATTTGTCTGTCCAACCTTGAGCGGCTCTCCAGATTCAGTTCCATTTGGAAAGTATTTGGGGATCTTGATGCTTATGACATCATTTCCGATGGCCTGGAGGAAGAAAGTAGCTACCACCCACAGCACGTTGACTATGAAATACAGGAAGACTGCCTGTGGGGAGGAAGAATAAGTTTTCTTTTGTCTTCATACTGCCTGCAATTTTAGTGGGAAAAGTATTCAAAAGTGCATACAAAGTGGACAGAAATTCTAATAGTGATAAACGATGTTAAAAGTCTTTGCTAATTGTCAGTCCCATTTCTAACTGAGCAAGGACAACTGTCAAAAATACTGTAGTTAATCCAGCACACAGCTCTTTCATATTATTTTTCATATGTAAAATATCCAGATCACTACTTTAGCACAACTCTTTTATAACCAGCATTTACCCTCAGTGTTTATGTTCAAATAAGCAAAGCCCTTTTTGTAGCTTTTGTAGCAAGCACAGACAGTTTGGACAGAGCTCCAAATGGCTTTTTAAGTCATTTTGCCTTCTCTGATGTAATTGTGGCTTATGCAGTTTGGGAACACCTAGTTTGTAAATGGCTTGACAGTGGTCAAAGTTAACCACATCCCAATCTGAAGAGAATTAAACTTAAATAGAAAGATTGAGTATTTTTTATTGTCCATGCTTTGGTCGCTGTCTTTCTGTTGCTGGAATAATTTTTAAAGACTGATTACATAATGAACTGTCCTCATACACTGTTGGTATTTCAAGGTCCAAACAATAAGTTACACACGTACAACATGTGAGGCAGAGTTCATACCACAAAAACAAAAAAGAGACACGTGTACAAACAGTGAATGCAGGTAGCTGACCTTGTTACGTAGTGACTTAAGTTCTCTGGTGACCTCCTCCTGATGTGCTTTTGTATCAGTGATAGGCTTCAAGTAGCGCTCAATTAACTTGTTCCAGAAGTCATTCTCACCCTAAGCACAGACAGACACACACACACACCTAATATCATTTTTAGGATTTGTGTAGATGAAGGAAAAAGTGCTAAATGTGTCACTTGGTTTCTCTCTCTGTCTCTCTGTCTCTTTCTCTCTCTCTCTCTCTCTCTGTCTCTCTATCCCTCACTCACAAACGAACACACACACACACACACACACACACACACACACACACACACACACAGATGCATGCACAGAAGTAATAAGAAGGATTCATTTAGATTGGTCAATAAAAAGGCTCCATTTTGCACATTATAATCATTTAAGGGTATTAGACAGTCATTTTAAAATATTTCAGGATGGATACTTTTTTATTGATATTCCTTCATTAACATAATTTTTGACAAGAAAAGCTATGAATGCCAAAATATGTATATCCAACCTGTGTAAGACCTGGCCTTTTCACCTTACCCCCTCAGACCTGTCATGTATTGTACAGTTTGCCAGTTTAAGTAACCAATTGTGTATCTGCACAGGTCTACAGTATTTGCCTCCCACAGACCCAACAGATGAAAATGCAGCTTACCTCATCTAGTTTTTTGATTTGTGGTGCAGTCATTGTTTTTTCAATGGCTCTCTTTACTCTTTTCAGTAATGTCACCATTTTACTGGTCTTTAGGATATGACGAGCCTAGGAAACAAAATGGATAATATTATTTTACAAAATCAGTGCTATAGGAAAATAAAACTGAAATATCTGAGCTATGACTGTCTATTATTATTACCATCATTAGTATTGTTGTTATTATTATTATTATTATTACCTGCTGCTCCAGTGCAGATTGTAAGTCTTCCAGCTGGCTTTCTGACAGAATATCCTCGGGCCCCACTGCACTTAGCTGTCTACTGAGAGTGTCTGTCAACATTAGGACCAACTCCTCGCAGATATCATCCTCATTTTTGTTACGAAGTGCATATCTGTAGATAAGGAAACCACAGTAACAAATAACTGTTCTGTGTAATCTATGCAATTTTAATTGTACAGCATTAGCTGATATAGTGTCACTGTATATTGAGACTGCTTCAGAAACCATTATGTATGTTAGTGGTGGATTATATATTGAATTTAGTACAGAATGTATTGTGACTTGTTTTAAGTGATGGGTAGTAAATTACTATATTGCTGACATTGAATTTACCTGCACCTTACTATTGGTGAGGGTGTTTTTTCTTCCTCTTCATAATTTTTGGAAAGTATTTAAATTTGTGTGCATCTGTATGTGTGTGTATGTGCGCGGGTGTATGTTCAGGCGTGCACAAGTAGAGTGCAAGTATTCAGCACAAATGTATAAATCACATATGGTTAGAAATCTATTAAGTTTTAAGTGGTTTTAAATTCTGAGTGACATTTGCAAAAAATGTCTAAAAAAATAATTACATCTTGTCAGTTAAGACAGGCTTTTGGAAGTGCTTTAAAGGTAATGCCAACATATCCATATGTGTGTTGTGTAACATGACGTAGCCTAAAAAAAACCCAAATTTACTTTCATCAATATCATACAGCCCTCTAACAAATACACATAAAGACACATTGAATAACACAAGCAAACACACAAAGTTTCCTACACTTGTAATTAAACATACCTGCAAGAAAACAATACACACACGCTCAAAAAGGTGCTAATAGCATTGGATTCAAGGTTTACATTTGTCCATGAGCCAGTAACAACACATGCAGACACACAGAAGTAGATACAGTTTAATGTGTTCTCAATGACATTTATCATTTTTGCGGATATTGTGTCAAAAGCCTAGTGATTAAGAACACAATTAGAAAATCTAAACTTATGCAAATATAAATTTCTTTGTTCACAGTAATTACGTACCGTATTTGTTCTTGTAGATTTCTCTTCATGTTAGCATAAGTCAGCTTCTTCAAAAACTCTTCTTTCACTGGTTCCACCCAGTCTACACACACACACACACACACACACACACACACACACACACACACACAGATACAAAAACCAATAACACTGTTATTATGTTTTAAGGCTCATTTTTTTAATAATCTGTCAATTGTTTCAAGATTGACTGATTAGTTGTTTGGTCTATGAAAATGGTAAAGATTGTCAATTACTGTTCCCAAAGCCAAAGATGGAATCAGACAATTTTCACTTTTTTCTTAAAAAAATTTGTCAGTCTGATTAATTGATCACCAAAATAGTTGGCAATTAATTCGGTGCTTGACAACTCAGTTGACAAGTCAATTAATGAATTTTTGCAGTTTCCATACATACTGGTTTCTACATCATGAATTGCTTGAATTACATTATGCAGTATTCCGGCCAAATATGCAATAAAGTGCCTCTTACCCCTGACAGGAACCTCCTTTGTTTCTTCATAGTGACCATGCAAGAGGTCATCGTCATCTTCGTCACCATTTTCGTCAGATGAACTTTGTGATGTGCTCATTTTTTCATCACTGTCATCACTGGGCACATGCACACACACACATTTTTGTGAAAGTTGGGTTTTATTGAGTTTACAGTTCTGAGCTTTTGTCCTTCAAAGGCAGAGGACAATTTTCAGAGGTTATGCAAAGTCTACAAAGGCCTGTAGGTTTTTAAAATGTGAAGACAAAAATAACAAAACTTTAAATGTAAATTGTACATAACACATTTTCCCCACATGGTTTAGGATAACTGAATGCATCTCTTCACATGATTCAGTGTGTAGCATACAGGTAATTGTTGTTACATGCAAGAATTGATTGGAAATTCCTGTAGCTCCTAAAGATGTTTGGCCTATTATTTCTCCTTTTTCGTATGTGAACTTTGGAGGGTCACCCTGATCTTTGCTATGTCTCTGTGGTGTGAATCGTAAATCCAATCCAATCCTTTTGATTGGTTCTTTTTATCAATTACATCTCACACTTTCTTAAATAACTCTTTGCAGACCATGGCTCTCGCAGCAGAATGCAACCCCAAACATTCACATCAGCTGTACGTAGAGACGAGTTTGTGTGCACACTTTTGCTGATGGATTAGTGGCAGTGCAGGATTGTGAAGGCTAGACAAAAATTCAGTGACCAAATACATGAGAAATTAATGAGGAACAGTAGATAAGGAAGAAAAGAAATACAAATACCTGTCAGTGGAAGAGAAATCATAGCCCTTTGCTGTGCTCATGTTTGATTTGTCATTTGGCGTTTTCTTAGCTCCTTGCACATCCAAAGCTTCTGCTGTGGTTTTACTGACTTTGAGTTGAGCCTCCATTTCTGCACCTGCCTGATGAATTGTTTCCTGAGTCGTGATTGGAGTGGGAGGAGTATGCTGTGTAGTCTGGCCTGTAATGTGTTGAATCATCAAATTCTCTGTTTCCTGCGTTATCTGTAAAGCAACAGGATAAAATTAGGCTGATGCATTTATTCCCATCTATAATTTTTTCCAGCTTTTTATCAAGTGGAAGGCCGTCAGTACCTGTATCTTCATGTCCCAGCAGCAGAGTTTACAGTTTCTGTCACACAGAATACTGTTGTCCTTCTTCACTTCTACTTCACCCCTGACAGACGGACAGAAATATAGACAGTGATAAACTTTCTCATGTTAAAATACAGGCAGTTATGTTGAGTGATTAAAGGGAAAACTGATTGACATAAATGAAATAAATAAATTCTCTGCAATCTCTGCTTATCTGTTCAATAAATGAAATCTAACTCAAAATGGATAGATGACTAAATGGATTTCATTAGCTTAATGTCTGGATAATTTAGATTTTCATACATGAGTATATGTACAAATAAAAGGTTTAATATTAAGTATTTTCATACATAATACTAAACCATTTCTGTCTAATAGATTTGTAAATGAGGGAGTTTTCTCCTTCTATTATTCTTCTATCTATTATTATTACTTGTTGGATTCCCTTGTGCCCCAGGACACAATGTGCATGTTAACCAGTGAGTAGATGGTCAGTAGGAGGTATCCACTGGGGATACAGATGAAATACATCAGACCATAGATAATCATCCCTGGAAAATAAAATAATAAAATAACATAAACTGTTAACATAGCATAATGATAACAGAATTTAACATAATGTAAAAATGTGAAACCAATTTTTTTTATAATATAATATTATATAACCATACCAAATTCCTCTGGGTGTAGTATTGCTGTCACCATATACATTATTGCCATAGAAACTAAAAACAAGCCAGTGGGGGTCAGGAAGGTTCCCTGAATCACCATGTCACCTAAAGGGAGAGAATGTGGTGTTTTGTATTTAGACATTTAATTAATCTATTCAATCACTATATGAAAAAAATGACACGTTACAAAGAGCTTTTACCCACCGATGATCGAAAAGAAGGATGCAGTCATGAGGAAGGCGTACAGAATACTCATGATGGCACCAATGGTTATTTGGATATTACTCTTGGCTACAAAGCAAATGATGATGTAGAACACGGGAGGAATGCTCGCGATGATAATGGAAAGTGTACCAGTGATTTTGAAGACAAACTGGAAAGCACCTGGCAGGAAAAGACATTGAGAGAGAGAGTGCTGTATGTATGGATGGTAGATGAATTTCAGTTGATTAATTAATACAGAAAGATTATTGATACAGCTCTGCAGGAAAAAGTGAATATTGTAGTAGCCACCACTACAGTTTATTATAAATTCTGTGGATGTTTTATGAAAACTTGTTGTGCTATTCCGAGATGATGTCCCATTTATTTCAGTTAAATTCAAGGTTGAACTTCAAAAATCACTGAATTAATATGACCCACTGCTCAAGCAATCCCTATTTATACTGGTTCACCAGGCATTCATCAGGAATTGTTCAGATTTCACTTTACATAGAGACTAAATGAGTTGTGCAGGCAACTCTTGTATGTTGTCATGCGTTCATGATTGATGTGAATGAAATGTTTTGATCCCACAGAAATGAAAGCATGATAAGCTTTTTAAATACAAATTATTGTTAAAAAAGTTGCATACCTTATTTAAAAAGATAGGATCAATAGGAAATACACACATAGCTAGCTGCTGAGGAAACTGACCTTCTTACGTTTAACTTCAACATTATACTATAAAATACAGTAGAGTGATAATTAGACCTGAATCTACCTGCTATCATGAGAGTCACAGAAGCAGGACCAAGGATAGAAGAACCAACAGTGAACATCTGGTAGAGGATATAAAGCCTGGAGATGGATGTGTTTCTCTTCACTGTCTCTGAACCACTGCAGTGTAAGTCACAACCACAGAAAAGTTAAGTTATTGTCAGTAGCTGTCAATGTGTAGATCTTACCTGTGAAAAAATAGAATCTTAGCACAAAATAGCGGTAAAATTTAAGTTTAGTTTTTTTGTTGTTTTTTTTTTAAATTAACTGTTAGAATGTGAACTCCACAATTACGATGACAAAATAACAGTAACCTGTGCAGAAGGTCCAGTGTATTAGCCAGGGTAGATGGTCCCCATCGTCTCCTCTGGTTGTAAAACTCCTTGAACTCCTGTGGTGCGTTGGTGTACGCATCGGATGCAGCATTGTATTCAACACGCCATCCTTGCTGCAGTAATAAAGTACACAACCAACGATCCTCTCCTAGAAACATATACATGCAGATAAAAGACAGCAATAAAATATATATAAACTATCAAAGAAGAAAAGTAAAAAGACAAAACTGCTCAAGAGAAAAAGAGTTGGAGGCTTTGTGAATCTTTTCTGTGGTAACCTTGGTCATATTGCACATATTCCGAAGCTCTGGTTGCAGTTGTAGTATATCTCTTCATGACATTGTCATCCATTAAAGCAGACCCTCTAAACAGACTGAAACATCCTGGACTGCACAGCACAGAACCAAACACATGCTCTGCTGTCTTCTGTAGCCAGTGACCTACTGCATACTCAAACTTCTGGTACCACACCATGGGACCTGAAATAGCAAACAGACAAGAGTAACAGAGATGAAGAGTTAGGGAAAAAAGACAAAAATGAAAAGAGGAGGAAATAAATGAGAATAAACTATAAGAGAAAGGACAAATCCTCAGCAGTGGCATGACAGCATTGTAATTTCTTGAATTATTTCCTTTCATTAGCCATGTTGAGGGTTATGGGAGTTGGGGGCTATCCTAGCATACATTAGGAAATGTTGACACAATAGTAGAGGTGAAAAAACACAAGTATTAGACAGATTTGGGTCCTTTTTAATCTGTAATAGCATTGTTTACCTCTCCACAAATGGGCACACTTTATAACTAACTTGTAATGAAGTTTCCACTTGAGCAACCAACTGTGACCTGAATAATATTTGCAAGATTCTGAAAAAAAAAGGTTTTACAATGATTCATCCTAATACTTTATATTATATTTACCATTTATGGGCATTAATTTGGTTTGCTTGCCCTTGCTTGCAACTGGGTTATTAAGTGATGCCACTTTATGCTTTATTACTGTGTTTAAATAAATCCAGCTCATGGCATTAGAGTTACTCTGCACATCACTAAGGAAATATGGAGAATAGTAGGATCCTGCTGCTGCTGTTTGTTCATGTTGATTTTGTCTGGACGAAGCCTGTTCTGCTCAGGGATCCTTGCCTGTGTATGTTTGTGTGTGTGTGTGTGTGTGTGTGTGTGTGTGTGTGTGTGTGTACGCATGTATACTATATGTAAATTTATTTGATAGACATGTCCTCTAGATGATGATATAGCTTTGTGTGAACAGCCTGAATACGACACAGTCATGCAGTGGAAGCACTGTATAAGTGTTTGTCAATAGGCAGTTACAACGTTACTTACGTTATTATTTGCCTTTTAGGGGGAAACAGAAAAATGTAATAATCACAAGATGCAGCCAATGGCCAAAACACTGCAGTCTTGTCATCTTATACAGGCTCACAGGTTTGGTCATGTTAAGTCCTGACATGCACTGCAACCTTGAACCTATCTAGACATTATCCGTAGGGTGCTGAATGTGAGAATGTGAATGCCCGAATCAATTAGTAGTGAAAGTGCTCCTACAGGGAGCAGCCAAAAGAAGTCTGTGTGTCAGAGTAAGAGAGATAAAGCCATAGGAGAAAGCTGGAGATGTGAAACAGTTTTTACACAATTTTTACTCGATGTTCATCATAAAACAATTCCACATAGAAGAAGCAGAAATGCCTAGAGTATATTCAATATATTGCCCATCCCAGTTCTGCTGTGAAGTCCACCTAGAAACTGTACAACTTTTAACAGAGTCCAAACACAAAGAAGACAGTAATGTATACTTACCCATACCAGTAGGATGGATCCTACCACACGCTGCACCTACATTATCATACATTCTCAACCTGTGAATCAAAATTTCTAGTTAATTTTACATTTTTTAAAATGTTTTATACATAGTATGCACTGAAAAACAATTGTCCAAACCTGCTGAGTTACAAACTAACTGTCCAAAATAGCTAAAGCATTTTCTGCCCAGTACGAGTAAAAGAGATTCATGTTGTAAAATTATGAGGTCTCAATAAAGAACCATGATGATTTACATCTGTGGCTTGAATCATCCAATACAGACCTGTCTACAAGAAGAATCACAGCTTTAGGTTGGAAGTCAGTGTCTCCATCCAGAGCCAGGATGTAAGTGTGGTCATCTGAGATGAATCTTCTCTTGCTGTCATTGTCATACTGAGGCAACAGGTAAACCTCCCCATCCATTGATATCATACTGGCTCTGCATGGGTTATTCTGGCGCTGGATAAAACAGGATAGCTTTTTATTTTTGACATATTTAAATATTTTATACTCATTGTGTCAATAAACAAATATGTGCACATTTTACACAAACGCTAAGTCTTACAGTGATCTTCTGAGGGTTCTTGGCAATGTAGCCCTTCCAGCCAAGTAAATAATACAGATACATAATCTGAAAGACAGACAATAATGTTGTATGAAGATCCATAACCATATCTCAGAAACTTTAACTGAGGTGACATGCCAATTATTTACAGTCAGTTAATTAGATAAGTGAAAGAAAATGTATTGCAGACTATTTTGATAGTTAAGCAAGAGATGCCTGGACAAGCCTGCAAATTTCATTATACTTATCATTAATAATAAAGTTATGACACCTGTAGGACGTACAGACACATACATAGGAATGACGCACAACACACCACCACTGCTTCGTACCTGGGACCATCTTTTCTTGTTCCTGATGAGACCTTTGTCTTTTAGGTGAATATAAAGCATGTTGCCTTCTGGCATGACAAACATCAGCCTGCCACCATATGGTGCCTCAATAATCGACACATCGTCTGGTTCTTTGTTGGTAAACACCCTGATATGAAGGATGGATAGTTGGATGGTTAGACAGATGGATGGATGGATAAATAGATGATAAATAGATGGATGGATGGATAGTCTCACCTATAAACCTCTATGACAACATGGATCAAGTCATCAACGTAAGAATTAACCAGCCTCTTATCTGTTTCTTTTTCAGTCATAAAGGCATCATCTACATAAATGTGGCACTCAAAGTCAAAGCAGTCCTTATGATCCTGGTTTGGATCACCTCGATAGCGATCCAACCTGAAACAACAACAACAAACTGACTGTAACAATACTGCAAAAGCTTATTTGTTTTAGTATTTTCCTTCTCTGTACAAACTGTTTAAACAGGAATGGAAATAATTAGAAGAATACAATTCTTCATATGTAAAAAGTACACAGTCACAAGCAAATAAAAAATAGATTAAGTTCATATGAATATTTTAAAGAACAACATAAAGCTGGACAAAGCTGATTGTCATTGCTGACATTCAAAATTTCACATCTCTTGCTCTCTTGAGTAAGAGCAGTGTTTAACTGTGATGACACAGTCTACTGACAAACCCTGGAGTATACCTCTATATCACTGCAGTAAGGTGAAAATCCAAACCCGTGGATATTAGCAAAATCAAGCGTTAGCAAGCTGTTGAACTGGGATGTGATAAAACTTTTTGTATATTTGACACTGGTAACATTTTTGTGTCTGCTGGGACAGTGCCTCTAACCTGAACATAGAGGTGAGAATCTTCAGCATTTCATCATAGGTCTCATGCCACATGGTGGCACAAAGATAGATCACACAGTTCTGTATGTCATCGTGGCTGGGGAGGAGAGGAGAGGTTATCAGTTTCAGTTTGATTGTGAATCATCTTGAAGTCATCACTTCAGAGAAACAGCACATCTTCTACATGTATTTTAAATGTACCATGCCAAATATATTTAAAATGCAGCCATTGCCATATTTCGACATGGACATGCTTAATGTGACCACATCGTTGAAACTATCTTCTAACACCTTTCTCACCTCTCTTGGTTTCGGGCTCGTGGCACTTTAATCTTGGTGTTGAGTAGCAGAGACAGGTCAATGAAAGCAGATTCATAGAGTCGACGAACAAAGAGCTGAGAGGTTCTTTCTATGCGGTGGACCTGAGACATAATGAACCATACAGACATTTTTGTGTGGGGTCAAAAATAAGAGGTACCTGGGTTGTTTGGAGGTGTGTGTGTGTGTGTGTGTGTGTGTGTGTGTGTGTGTGTGTGTGTGTGTGTGTGTGTGTGTGTGTGTGTGTGTGTGTGTGTTACTATTGATACCTTGGTCTTCCATACGTAGCAGGTACATGCAACGAATCCTGACCACATACACACTCCTTCCAGTGCCAGCATTGAAAAAGGCCATTGCAAGTAATAGCTGTCAATCAAATTGCAAATCACCATTTTCAACAAAACAGACTGGAAATATGAGTGGAAATATTACAGACTGACTGACTGGTCTTACCCTAACATACATACATTCACACAAACATGTACCTGCTAAGTGAAGTCCGACAAATACTCCTTGTGATTTCCAGTAAAACCACAGGGGTTGTGTTTTTGTGGCTCAAATAGACCAAACTTTCACAAAACTCTGTCAGGATGTTGGGATGATCAAACAAAAGTGCATCTCAGTGACATTAAGCAGAGCGCAAAATTATTCTGTGTTAGGTTAATGTTAAAAGAAAAAAAACAACAACCCTCACCTGTCATGTTCGCATGCTGTGCTCCATCCAGTTTTTCTACTTCTGTTAGGAAAAGTAACAGCCCCAACAGTAGCACTGTAGGCCCTGTGAAACATACTGGTAGAGCAAAACTCATCCTGACTGCATGAATCTTACAGGCCACCACTCCAAACCAGTGGCAGGCTGCTGAGCAGAAGGCCTGAGACAGAAGGCAAGGGGAAAATGTATTTGAGCAAATAATTGTTGCAGGGGCCTCAAAATTCAATTTATCATTTTAGCCTGTGAGTTACTTTAGACTCCAGATGTAAAAAGTTAAACCTGCTGGGATTATCGAGAAATTGTGTCTTGGTAAAGTGTTTAATTGATTGATAGACAGAGGAAAAAGGATTATATCATGTTAATGCATTACATAATTGCATTGAAATTCTCCCTTAGTATGTGCTCAGTTAAATAGAGGTAGGACCTTACAATCTTTTTGTCTGCCACACTGGTTCATCAGTAGTAATAAAGTGATAGTGCTGCTGCAGCTGTAAATTTCCATTCCTTCTTTAATTACTTTGGACATTTTAAATTAAGATATGACCCAATGCAATTTAATACATTTATTTTCCAAAGATGAGAACCATATTTACATCTTCCATACATCTATTTCTTCCAGGCATCTCATCTTTGTACTCAAATGTTTTGCCTGTTTTTTCTTTCTTCCTTCTAACCTACCTGTAAGAAAAACAGCACCAGTCCAATCTGCAGTATTTCCCACTCGTCTTCCTGCAGGTTAAAGTCCGACCAGATGATAGAGTTCTCAATAAACACATGATAGACCAGGTATACCACTCCTACAATAGAGTTCATTGTGTCAAAGATGTAAAGGAGACAATACAAATACAGTATATATAAATATATTAAAAAATAATACATCAAAGAAAAACATCATATGCACTTAAAAAAACATATTAGAATTGGGTAACATGGTATTGTTTTCTGGTTTGAAAACTAAGGTTTAAGTAATTAATGTACTTGAATTGAAGATTAGTATAGAGTAAGATACATTAATAATGTATTGTGCAGAATAGAAAGCATAGTTTGACAAAATTAAAAATGGCAGTTAAGGCTTCATTACATCAATGTGATGTGCAAATTTTTCAGCAACATTTTATTGAGTATTGATACAGACTTGGTACAGATTGAGGGAGGATACTTACCTATCACAATTATCCTCAGAACACTGCTGATGACAAACACAAAGTCCCTGAAACCGTCGAGTTCTGACAACGTTTCCTGTGGGGGGGGGGGGAAGAGTGTCGTTAATCATAATGAGTCAAAATACTTATACACTAAAATGTGCCAAAATACTTAAATATTCAGTTGAAGCTCAATCAGAAGATGTGGAAAGATAACCTGGCACAGCTGGAACTATGGGCAATACTGTTACTAAAAAAATTACAAAAAGGCAACAATTGAAGGAGCCTTTTATATATCAAGGCTGAGGTCAGTTGAGTATAGAGCTTTGATTAGTAACCTGTAACCTGCAACATACTTGCATGCTGTTTGTGGCTTGCAGTGGATTTTCCCACCAGCAGAGGGAGACGAGGAGTGACGAGAAAATTCCAATCCCAATGTACATATAGCAGTCAGCGCTCTGTCTATCCACATATGATGATACACGGACATAGTAGTCAAGACCCAGGAGGCAGTAACCTGTTAAAATAGCAGTTAGTTTTAAGCAGTCAGTAGTTTTGTCTATCTCATCATAATGTATGCAAAATGTACACAAAATAACATTAAATTACACTTTTTCACTACAGCAGATACATCACAAAGTCTGAAAATGTTGATACCGAAATGTTCCCTGCCAATGTATTTTTTTTATGTTCCTGATTGAATAAGCTTGGTTTTGGACAACTGGACACATGGGTAAACCTCCAAGGGGAGGTGTCCAAAAGCCATTCTGATCAAACCATGTGACCATGTTGTAGTGCTGTACATACATGTAGGGCGCTATTCAAACAGTAACTAAAACATGATCGTGCCAGCTTCAATCACATTGCAACTAGAAGTTTGAAGTCAGTATTCAAAATGTTTTCCTAACAATATGAGCTGTTGAGGTGTTCGTCTCACCAAGGAACCTTGTGTTTGCAACCTACACACTATTTGTATTTGAATACTTAAAGCACAACTTGTCAGTATTGTCATACAAGTTAATAAATCTTACATCATTCGACTGAGACACTTGTCATAATTAGGGTGGCAGATTTACCGAACCAGACATTGCATGGAAAACTCAACAATAGAGATGGCTTGACAGATAATTAGAGAGAAACCTAAGTTTCCTCAAAACCCGAAGACACAAACTGAAATGTGTTCAAAACAAGTGGGATAAACAGAGCAGAACAATCACTATAACGTGTAGTATTACTGCACATGTTCTTTTGGAGGAAGAGAATAACAACTTGTTGGCCTCCTTTTCCTGTTTCACTCTCATTCTTAGTTCTAGACATGTCTGCATGGAAATTAAAAATATAAAATCTCTTATGTGTTGGCAGACTTTTATAGGGACGTTTTCATTTGTGAAGCACTGTATTGTTAAATCAATGGCGTGAAGAACAGTGACAGTCAAGAACAATATTTTAAGTCAAGTAGAACTGATCATGGAGATCTATTTTGTGAAAGTAACTTATTTAGAAGGCTACAAGTACTGAAAAAGGGACCTAGATTGACAGTAAAAATAAAGACATTTACCTGCAACTGTGAGAATGAGGGAGCAGATTGGGAAAATGATTTTCCATTTATCTTTCTGTAGTCTGTATACTATCTGCAGTATGGCAGACATAATGCAGACGCCTCCAGTGATAAAGAGGTTAGTCAAGACATCAAATTGAGGCATAACGACGAGCACCAGGATTGAAGTCCCAAGAGAGACCAAACACTCAATGACACAAATCTGAAAAAGACACACACACAGCCACGTACAATTTCATTGCATTCAGTAATTCTATAGGCTACAGGTGGATGAATGTGTTGGATTTAAGTGTCATAAGGCTTAATGACCCTAAAATCAAGCTATTTGCTTTTCTTCTTATGTTACATGGCTTTTCTGAATGTACCAAGCGTATTTCCTGTGTGCAGGTTTTTTAAAAACCACAAGCATGAATCTCAATGTGTACTAGAAGGCAACTATCAAATGTAATCAGATGTGTTTGGAAACATGTCCAAATAATGCATTTGCATAGTATGGTCAAGATCTGCTAATTGTGCATGTGCTTTACTGTAGATAGCAAAACTATTACAACTATAGATTTCTTCTACATTTTGAAAAATTACAGTGAAGCTGAAGCTTTTATCCTTGTGGAATAATTTTGCAGTGTTCCCTACGTTGTCTTTCCCATAGATTAATAATCTGAACAGATGAGCGTAATCATAAATAACAAATGACATAAATCTGAACAAATACTGCTGTAATTTCTGTATTTTCTCCTAAGAACTACTGTATATTTTTAAATTATGATTTATTATGTACATTTTAACATCAACCTAGTCATTATATTTACTTGCAAAATGGGTTAAATAAAAGCGTGTGAATTAGAAAAACGTACAAATGACATGGTCCTCATGTTGGGATGCACAAAGCTCTTGAAGGTGCATCTCCACAGTGATTTAATAAACACCAGGAAGTTGGGGCAGACCAGGCAGAAAACCAACATGAGCATGTAGAACTGTTTTTCCTTTGGGCTGCGCATTGAAGTTGGACTGGACAATGTTGACAGCACCAACAGAGAGCCCTGATTGGACAGAGACCAGAATTTTGTTAACAAACAGTTTGCACAAAAAAAAATAAAGAAGACCAAAGCCATACTCTGTTTTCTTTAAAACACCTTAAAAGAATGCATTTGACTTGGTCACTGTAATTTGTTTTGAGTGCGGTTTCAGTTAAATCTTTCACATTCAGATACTGCAGCAGTTAAGAATAATGGGATTTACTGGTAACCCATTCCTGCTTCCAGCTCCTAGTGTAGATTACGTGCTATCAGAACACCTTGTTGTGAAATTTATGAGGACACATTTTAACACATTTTTTGATTACACAGAGAAACAGAGAAAACACTTATCAAGAAAGACTGAGAAAAATGAGCCCATGAGGTCAAAGGAGAGGGATGCAAAATTGAAATGAATCAGTATGATGCTTTTTTTTTTTTTTTTTTTTTTTTCAGTTACTTTATGAAATTCACTCTTGCACCACTGTAACAAGGTGATTTACAGGGAGTCCGACCAGGGCTCTAATCTGGATTTGCTATTAAGTAATAATTTATTATTTCCCTCTAAGGTCCTCCAACTCATCTTCCTCAACTTTCTGTGATCTACAGAGTTTCCAGATGAACTGATAGCTTTTTTCTAAAGTAACTGCTCCTCCTCTCCTTCTTTCAAAAGAGCAAAGCTCTTGTGCATGCTGGACAAACATTTACACGTAGGAGCTCCCACTCCAGAGTTAAGCCAGCTGCAAGGCTAACTGAGCTAACTAGCTAAGAACAGCTGTGATACAGTTATAAGCAGATGTTGTAATTAGCAGTTGTAATTATAAGGAACATTTTAAATAAATTAAAAAAAACCTTCAACACCTTGATTATACTAAGATAAACAGCTTAAATACCTGCAGCTTGTTTTTAACAATTTGCTACTAACGAAACTAGTGCACTGTGCTTGTGTTAACCAGAATGTCTGATGAGAGACTGCAAAGGGAGCAGATCTATATGTTGCAATTTTTCATGTTTCCATGTTTATATTGGTTGAGCTGGTTCGTTGATAAAGCATTGGCTTGTTACTTGCAAAGATTTTGTTTGTACTAAGAATAACAAACATAGTTGAGAGAGACTGTGAGAGTTGCTGAGGAGATGCTGTGGCCTGATAATAAACTGATTAATAACCTAGCATGTTAATACCAGTTACGTTAACTAATTGTCCTTTGAGGTGATGATGACTTGAAAAAAACAGAACACTAAATGGTCACAATGCCAGAAGAGGAAAAGAGCATTTCCAGGCTCATCAATGAAAAGGGAAAGTGCAATAGAAAAGTACAGTAAAGAAAAGTACAATAAAAAAAATCAAAACATTTTCATGCAAAACTGCAATACATAAAAAACAAATCAATCAAAAATCATCTAAATAAAACTACAGAGAGACGTTAAACATTTATATACATTTTTAAAAGGCCTCCTTGGGTAGATCACAAGGGAAAAAGGCTTCAGTAATTAAACCAACTTGTGCTGAAGGCACATACGTGTCTTTTAGAGTATACTTGTGACAGAAAAGGTTGTACATACTCTGAGTTTAATCAAAAATGATTTGAGGCAATTTTGGTGGTGTTTCTATTGTCGGTATTACATGGTTAAATCTTGCATAGGCAGACAGACAAACAATCGTACCTTAGCGACGACAGCACTGGCCAAGACAGCCAACCCCACAATAACAGCCACCAGGTACTGAGCCAGTTGGAAACATCTTCTCTTACTTTCCTTCTCAGCTCCGATTGGGTTCAGCTGGAATGGATCCCATGTATCCCTGAGACACGGACACAAGAACACAAACGTTGAATTACTTTAGCTACCATCCCAGTTAACCTGTGTATTTAGACCAGAGACAGTCCCAACTTGACCAAGCTGACTGACAGAACACCAGTTAACACCACTGAATTAAATGGTGGTGCTGGATTTTGAAGCATTTTTAACTGATGTGTATGTTAGTAGGTTAGTCTATGTGAAACTCAGAGGAAAACATTGTGCTGAGTAGTTTGCTGAATATGGTAGTTTAGTGCCCTAAAAGTGGCCGTCATTGTAACAAGGGGGAAAGTATCTGCCAAGAAGTGGTAGTAAGGAAGTGTTTGATATCAGTAAACAGTCGTAAACCAGAGAATGTCATAAGGAATTTGTGGAGACTGATGCAGAGACTCAGTTCACAGTGTTTTGTCATGGTTGGACTCCTCTCTGTCTTTTGCGGTGAGTGGGGCTCAACTTCTCACACGCAAACAGGGGCCAAGATAGGAGCACAGAGGAACTGACAACAACTTTGAAAAATGCGTTACCTTAGGTGCCTGTATGTAGTCTAAACAATTCATCTCTGTTTTGCTACTGATCTTAACTTTGGGCAAATTCTTGTAAACGTCACTGCTGACAAAGACAAAAGAGACAAAGCAGCCCCTCCTTTACCAGTGAAACCTCCAAGCAGCAGAGGACAGAAGTGAGGACTTGCACTGTCTGATCCGTCCTCTACATATTCTCTAAATCAAACTCAACATTTTGATGTTGGGGTCAGCTGTTTAATGCGCTATTGGCTTTTTCCTTCTCGAATCTATTGTTACTATATCAGTCATTAAAAATCAGTCGACCTCTACTAGTCACGCAGCAGGCATTTGGGTTCATTGAGCTCCCAGTATACCTCTAATTAGACTTGTGTTTATTGACACTATAAACCAAACTGATGACATGAGTTTGTATCAGCCTCTCTGTCGTCCCCCACTGCTAGCTGATTAATGTCAAGTACATAATAACTGTCAGGGTGTGGGTTGTCTATTTTAAATTGATAACACTTTGGTCTTTGACTTTGCCCTAGCAACCATCAAAAATACCAACAAGTCCTTGTGAATCTGGTCTTCAGTATATCTGCTGCCACGCCGGCAGAAGGTGTATGTGCATTTAATATTACACACATCAGCTGACTCAGACTGGAACAGACCAGGTCCAATCTTGTCTGATCCAAAGAACATCATCGCTAGTCTTCTCAGACTTTACAGATACCATTTGACACGTAGTAATTGCTTTTTCAGAGTTTTTACGATCATCATTTGTTGTTGAAAATGTGCTGTTTTCCTCTAAATCATTCTGCCAATCATGCAGAGGATATTGAACATATATCAAGTATATTTAGAGAAACATCCTGATTCTTCTGACCTCACAGATACCATTATGGAGAATGTGATTAAAGCTGTGGTATCAATTTAACATTTTAAATGTACCCCCCTAACAGCAGTCAGTATCTGCGGGGATGATATTAACCACAGCAATAAAGAGAAGCACAGCAGTGCAAGGGAAATTAACTGTTTTCTTAAACTGTAAATTATACCAAATAGGAATATAGTAAAACAATAATTTATTATATATTGTTGATAATATTCTTCGCATGTATCTTATCTTGCTAACAACCTCCACACAATGTAGAAGAAACCAATAAACTAAATGGAATAGAAGGAAGTGGAATAGCTCTCTAGTTCAAAGCATTGTGGATTGTTTAATATATTTCTGTTTGCATTTTTGTCTCACTAAACAGACTCACAACAAAAAATTTGAGGTCATAATAAACTTTTAAGTCTGTAGCATTAACCTGGATAGGATAACCTGAGATGCCCTCATATGAGGAAATAAATCATCTGCATGCCTGTTATACGTCCAGTAAGTTGTTGCAACTGTAGCACAAATTGAAGCCAAATTGTAAACTGTAACCTTCACTCCAACTACTGTGCAAAAATAACAAGAAAAATCCTTGTTGTTTTTAGATGCCAGATGCCCCAACAAGTTCCTTGTCAACGAGTTCCTTGTCGGGGCATCTGGCTGGTCATTTCTGACAAAAAACTTGGTTAAAAACTAATGTGATTGCAGTATTAATTCACATATAATGCACATTGAACAGGTACCAGCAGCATCTGAAGTTCAGAATCTGTGCTGTAATATTAATATTATATTGTCACTTGGATATTCAGACATAAAGCAAGGTTCATCCTCAGTAGGTCATCAGCTTTCACTAGATTTGTTGGCAGTGAAGTTTTACCTGACGATATACTAATTAAAACCACAAGCACTGGTCAACTTATATTCCCCCTGAAACTGAAGATAACTTGTCCCTCTGGGCTTAAGTACCACAGTGTCTAACTGGACATCTTCCTCACAGATGGTCAAATCCTCACTATACTAAAGGTCAACATCAGAGCCCTCTGGGCTGTGTGCTCAGTGGCATGCTGTTCAAGCTGTACACCCATGACTGCAGTCAACATAATGAGAACATAAACTTTGCTGTGAAGTTTGCAGATGACACCATCATAATTGGCTGGACTTCACACAAACTCTTACTCTTCATTTTCACCTGGACCATTAATAGTTCTACAGTTTTTACCCTTGTCCCCTTTTAAAGAATATTAAAACAAATGATATTTTATTATGTGGTCAATATAGGAACATGGTTGAAATATTATGTTATATATGTTTTTTTTCTGGCACATAAACTCATACATACGAGGAGTGTAAGTAGCAGTAGAAACAATTTAGTGTTCGAGGAAAGCACAGCTTATTCCTTCTTTGTTCATCCAGATACAAATACAGAAGTTTGTGTTAAAGCCTTAATGAAAGTTGAAGTTTATTGCTTGTACACTTTTAGTGTAAAGCGCTTTGAGTGGTCAGATGACTAGAAAAGCGCTATATAAGTACAGGCCATTTTCCATTATGCCTCCAAAGCACAGAACCAGTCATGTTTGACAAGCCTACCAAACAGAAATGTCATCTTAGTGAGGCTTTGTGACGAAATGGATTTGACTCTGTGGGCTGCCATCCATATAAATAGAATATGTTTTTAAATTAATACATATAACACTGATACTTGTACTAATACTCTTTTGTCTGTTACCTGAAATGTCAGTCACCACCTTAAATACAGCAGAAATATAATGTGATGACTTTAAGCAGACAACACAAACCATCGATCACTATTTACCTGTGTCTTCCTTCTCTTTTCTTTCCTCTGTATTTCAGTTCTTCCATTTTGCCTGCCCACTCTGCTCCTTATGGTGGTCTTTGTAGAGTCTGTGTGTCAACAAGAAAAAGTATTCAAACAGAGATGAATTAATACACTTTCTCTGCAGTGGTACAGAAATGAAACACAAGGTCACAAGAAGAATAATTGATTTTATTTAAGTTATGCTCAGTATTGATTGTATTAAAATCATGTTGAAGTAAAAGAAAACGGGGAAACCTTACCTTGATATCTATGATTTTGGTGTTGACAAGATCATTTTCTTGAAGCTTTCAGCAAACCTCAGTAAGAACCTTCAATTCCCTCGTAATTTTCTTTTTTACAAAATCAGAAACAAAAATTTTATTCTCTTGAAAAATGTTTAGTCAAAATATAAAACAGATGATTTGAAATCGCAAATCTTTAGTCCAGAATAATGGATGTTAAATTACTTTTACTTGATATCGACTGTACACCAACTTGTAAAGTCTCTGTCAATCTCTGTCAGCCAGTTTTTCCGTTGTCTGTCTGTATGTCTGTCTTATTGCTTTCGTACGAGAGTGACGCTCATATTGCCAGTTAGGTTCAGCCCCCTCAGATGTGCATGTGTGTGTAGGTGTCTGTGTGTGTTCATGTATTCTGAAGATCTTCGTTTATGTAAGCTCTTTAGACCAGAAAGAATGTGGCATGTGTTTGACAGATATTTCAAAGGTAACCATGAGCCTAAGATAAAGTAACCACCTGCCACAAATAAGTTATGCGATTTGTGTGTGTGTCTTTTTGTGCATTTGTTTGTCAAGTTATTGATCTAGTTTTTATAGGAGGCAATAAAAAAGTACAAGGATCATTCAAACCGAGGTACACACCTAATCTCTCTCTGTCTCTGCCTGTCTGTCTCTCTCTCTCGCTTTCTCTCTCTTCAATTAACTAAAGCTAACACTAAGCTTACTGTTCTTTACTTAAGATAACATTTGGTAGTGAACATGCTGTAGGGAAGGTGCACTTGGGTTTACTATACAGATTATGAGGCCATGTTGTGATTTGTTATATAGGACTATATAAACACACTGGACTTCCCTTTGCTTTCCATCTCTCTTTCACCTTCTGTCTCTATGTCTCCCTGTCCTATACAATATAAGAGTAGATGTAAGTTGTTTTGGGTTGAGCTTTTTATAATTGTGTGTATAGATGTTTATGTAATGGCTGATAAGCAACGACCCAACAGAAGCATGAAATGCAAGGATTTATCTCTTCTTTATCTCCCTCTGATTGTAAACCTTACATTTCATCTAAAGCTCCTCCAGCAGCATTACGGGAATCAGAACTCACTTATTATATTATAACTAGGGGTGGGGCTTTAATGCGTTAAATACGATTAATTAATTACAAAAACATTAACGTGTTAAAAAAATGAATGCATTTAATCGCAGTTTGCGTTCCAAACAACGCAGAAAGTTTGTCAGTGCACGATTTCCGAGTACACCGATTACACCGATGCACACGTCAGAGCTCGGCAGACGGCTACCAAAAAGGAGGAATCGGATGAAAGCGCGTTGCTAGGACTGATGCACTTCAACGCTGCGGTACAGTCTAAATGCAAAGCATGTTGCAGCGAGCACAGAAACCGCCGGAGCTGTTAGTGCTAGCAGTCCCGGTCCGAGTACGAACAAGAGGTGTTGGCAGCCCAAACTTGATCAAATGACTGGCTTCAGGACCAAAATTAGAAAGTGTTATCGCCTAATGTACAAAATAATTTGTACATTTGAACTGATAACACTTTGGTGAAGAAATTGCACTTTATGTTGAATTGTTGTTGGTTTTTTGTTTTTTTTTGTTTTTTTTTACCATTTAAAGTCAATACAGTACTTAAAGTACTTAAAATGGCACTTTAACTTTAGGTCTGTTCAGTTTTGGCCAGGGATATTTTCTATTTCTTTTTCTACTGTTTTGAATTGAAATGCAATTAAATGCAATTTTCCAGTCATTACAAGAGCTTGAGTTTACAATATTCATGTCTGTGTCTATTATTTGATTCAGTCGTCCACTAAAATCCATCTAAATTAAAAAATGTTGCTTTTTGGGGCAGATATTAATATGCGATTAAAATGTGATTAATTGAGATTAATTAATTACAAAGCCTCTAATTAATTAGATTATTTTTTTTAATTGAGTCCCACCCCTAATTATAATGTGATATTATAAATGTGGTTTTATGATTTCAAAATTACTGTGAACGTGTTTATTGACGTCAAAATTTTTATCAGTTTTTCATGCATGCTCGGGTTTTATCATTTTCCTTTGGTCTGTAAACAAAAAAGGTTGATTCATCATTTAGTTGTATGGCAAAACCATTAACAGTTGTAAACAAAAACAACACAAAGCTTTAATCACTTTGTGTCAAATGCTGACCTTGTTGGCCAGAACAGATTTACTGTGAGACTGTTACCACTGGGTGTCAGTACAGGGCTTTGATTTTAGCCTATGCCCATGCCTGAATGGTTTTTACAGTTTTTAGTTGTGTGTGTACGTGTGTGTGTGAGTGTGTGTGAGTGAAGGGAACAGATGATGAGCAAGAGTTTTTGTTTATGTACACATGTGCGTGTATTTCTTGTGGTGAGTGCAGATTTGCACTGCTCTGTGTGTTTGCATCTATGGAGCCATGTGCCTGCATGTCAATGGGTGTGTGTGTGTTTGTGCATTCATATTGGTGTATATGTGTGGAGCAGGCTCAAAAGAATGTCTCTGTCAGGTTGTGGACTCTCATTAAGATGCTCTGCCAGTGCATAATAAGCTGGCCATATGGTCAGCATGGCGGTATCTCCCCCCACCTTCAGGTGGTTGGGTTTGAGAGCAGTCCACAATAATAACACACAGCACTGATTTTATAGGTTTTTTTTCAAAGAAGAAAGATAATTTTTAAGTTAATATGTCCTAAAAAAATGTTTCTCATTGTTCACGAAAGTAGACGGGCATGGCTAACAGACCACAAGAAGTGTCAGACAAGAGTTTGGTGTCCGTCGTTTCTCAGTAGCAGTGATCCCAGCTCAACAGTCCTGCTCCATGATCTGTGAAATGTTGTTCAGATCACAATGGTAATGTCACCAAGGGCATTGTTACTGCTATTCACAGCTGATGCCTCTCAGATCTACAGAAAGGTCAGTGGCAAGGTACCCATCTCTGGCTCTGATTTAGACAAGCTGAAATGTTCGATGCCAAGCCATAATTAGTAGCCATATGGACTGTGTGTTGAGAATAACTACCTGCTGTAGATACACACAGAGAGGCTATCCTGACTCTCGCTATTTATTGGCCGTACAGTGCCTGTAAAATGGCAAGAGGGAGGTAGAGTCATGATTGAAATATTGAAATGAAACTAGCATCACGTGAATGGCCAGAAATATCTCATGGGGACCACTGTGCTATTTTTCCCCTGTAAGATATTACTGTTTTGTAAATTTGGAATTTGAATATCAACTGTGAATCAAGTGATTCCTTGCAATGGGAAAGGGCTCTGGTCTCTGCACATTCTGCAGCTGTGCCAGCTCATTGTTTTTGGTTTATGTGGTTGAGTCTGCCTTATGTAGGCAGCTCACAAGCTTACATTGCAGTGTACCTATCCAAAGTGAAATGCTGGAGAGCTGCAGTGAATGAAGGGCTGGTTTAAAAAGTTACATGTACAACAAGACAAGGGGACCTAGATATTCATTAGACCAGACACTGCAAAAATACTACTTCATAGAAGCCTGGTAGAATATTTGAAATGTACCAAGATCAAAGATCCCGGTTGGATGTCCATGTTGCTCTGTTTACTGCGTAAATAATATCTGGCAACAGCTCGGTACATTATCCATAAGAGCTTGATAAACAGACATATCAGGCCATGTTGCTGTGAGTTTGTTTTGAACTGTACTTTCTTCCTTCCAGCAGTCAAAAATTATTACTTTGAAACTACCATTGATGTGTACTCGAGAAAACACTTAGCTTCCAACTGTTTCAGCAGATGCATTCAGATGCCAATGAAGACTGCAGTGCCACTGAGCAGGATGGATATGGAAGGGAACATTGCTGATCAGTACATTAAGAAAAAATAAAGAAACAAACAAAAAGAGTTTTTGAAAATGCACAGCGAGAGCTCCAAACAGGCCTAAGGGCAGTAATCTGCTCTGAAGGATATATTTAGGTCAGAATCAATTGAGGTAAGACCCCCCTCCAGTCCAATGCACATATGCACACACAAGCACATCCCTTGGCCGCCCCTGTGATTACCTAACTAAAAGGGAAGTTGCATAGAACTGTTCTTATAAACTCTTTGAGCTACAAGGTCAAATGTTGTGTCCCTCTCCATCTGTTTTGAACAAAAATAGTTGAATCTGTTTAAATACAGTTTCCTCTGACCTTTTAGTTAATGTGCTCTGGTGTCACATTTTACTACCATCTCCCTCTAAAATGAAACGATATGCAGTTTGATGTCTGAAATCTGCAACAGTAATTGCAGAGCCGCTATATTTAGTTACATTATTATAGGACACAAAGAAGGTGATCTACTTTTAGGGTAAATGTTCAGAAACATCAAATTCATCAAAGTGTTTCAGAGATTCTGCAAATGTGTCTGCATGTTGTCTGCAACAAAATGAGGATCAGGACAGTCTGTTTTTAAAAGCAAAAAGCCTTTGATCTGGCATGGCTTTACTTGACTTAACATGACACTTGTTGCATAGAAAAACCCCAAATACAGCGAGAAATTGGTTGACAAATTGACAGAATGGCACAATCCTAATAATAGAATTGCAATAAAAAAAGGTGCTTTATTTGATACAGGTTGCAGGCTGGGGAGTAAAATTACATGCAATGAGATTACAGCAAATGATTGAGTTTTTATAGAAGAATCATCAACACTCTCTGCAGAAGTTTGTTGTATGCACATGATTTTCATTTTATGTGTGTTGAAAATGCAGTTTAATTGCAGAAGAATCCCCATGTCAAAATAAAAATTAAAATTACAAGCAGAAAGTTCAGTCACATTGGCCAAATGGAAACCTTACATGTTATACTAATAGATGAGATACCCGTGAGATACCAATGCAATATAATGCATGTCATTTTTTAAAGAACTCTGCAATTAATGTTCAGCTGTGCATTGATTAATTAGTTTAAGATTATCCTTACATTTGTTTTATCCATGTGTATAACTTGTTGGACAAAATATTAGATACACTTTAAAATACATTGACACCCAATAAAACATCAGTGCAAATTGCAACCTTAAGAAATTATCAACCGGTGAACACCTCTCTGGAATAATTTCCCCAAAACTGAGTATGATAAAGTTAATAAGTGTAGAAAGTGTTGCAGTTCAGCAGTAGATTGCATGGGGATTTTTATTTTTCTAGTTCAGGGTGTTTTCACTGGATTTGTTGTGTTTCTCAACTACCAGAGAGTATGTTAAAAATCAGTGTTGTATAGAACTGCAACACTTTCTGCTGGCCTGAAAATCCCAACACTGTGGTACTGTAATTCACCTCGACCAAAGCCCAAAATACACATGATTGAATTTCTCCACTCAGTAGCACACTAGACAGGGTTTTTCCCCTTTCTATGATATGATTTCACAGTCAGGAGAGAAAAGTGGTGTCTAATTCTTGGAGAGACCATAAATCAGCCCTTAATCACAAAATAAGCGCTTAACCAGAGAAGGACACTGACCCTTTTATTTCTCAGCCATATCGGCTGATGGCTTACACATTTGTTGTCACCATGACATAATTTTAACAGTCAGGACTATAGCGATAAGCAGGGAAACATTTTACCGACTATCTTACATTGCTCTTGTGCGTGGACTTAAAGAATCCCATAATGTTTAACATTTATCATATACATTTGCATGTTGTAATGTGGAGAAACATTGGTTAACTATGCTGTGCTTGTGAGAAATGTTTACTGAGGCTTGTCCCGTGCTGGCTGACAATACCATTGTGTCGTAGGTTGTACAGTGTGCCATTCAGTAGTTCATTCTCAGACTTGTGAGGACATGTCGAACACTGTATCCTAGTCTGTGCTGAGTAAGCAGGTCAGCAGTACTATGGTTTTCTGAAGCTTGTTGATATAATGTGGAACTCATCATTATTAACTTTACTCTTGCCTCAGACTTACTGGTAAATTAGTCACCTCCAGAAACAGAGACGACAAAGTTTTCATTTTACACAGAAGTCACAAATGAAAACAACAATTTAGCAGAGCTTTGCTAAGCTGTGTGTGTGTGTTGCAGCTGGATTTGTAACATGTACTCTCTCCTTTCTCTCTAAACAGCAAAAAACACCACAGAAAAACTGGGCTCATGAACCAAATTCAGACTGTCTCTTGGTGTATGTAAATGTTCATATGAAAGTTGGTTTTTCTGACAAATGGCTGCTGTATGTTAGTTTTCTTAGCCTTTGCACCACTTTTGCTGCAAAAAATGTAATATTAAAATGAATAGCATAGATTAAGAGCACGAGTGCTGCAGGTAGATTGTGTTTTTTTGTCGTCATTTAAAAGATGTAGTTGTGGACAGTGGACATTTTTTCTCACTGATAAAACAAAATGGAAATGCAGGAGAGCTTGGACAGAAAGGCAGTGATAAAGACAGAAATTTATTTATTTCAGCTTTATTTAAGAGAGCTGCAGGACATTTAATTTCAGAGGGTAATGTAAAACAAATATTTCACCTTAATGAAAGACCTTGTGAGCAAATGAAGGCAGGAGATGTATTGAAATAAGGATAAGTTGATAGTAAGAAAGAGCTGGAAACTGTGTGTGTCCTTACCATAGGGATGAACGGCAGTAGTACTAGAAAACACTGATTTACTTTTACTTTGTTCTTTTACAGAGGAATGATTGAACAATTATGTTCGTCATGGCTTCTTATGATACAGTAGTTTGTATGCGTGAGAGAGAGAGTGTGTGTGTCTCTGTGTTAGATATATTAGCCATTATTATTGCGATCTAGCCTTTGTAGGATATGCTGATATGAAAGGAGTTCAGAGAGCTACAGGTTCTCTGGTCTTATCATGAAGTGACCTTCCTCTTAATTTACCTTAAACCCATTCATTACTTCTCCGTATCATTAGAAACAATGTAAATGTTTAATTAACCTTTCCGTCACAAATAATTGTATAGTCTTTAATTCTGCTGTTTCACCTGCAGGGTGTTCTTGAAGTACTTTCTAAATATCTTTGCTGGTTCAATGCTTTGACATTCCAGAGACATATCTCTATATACCCTCAGCTGCACACTCACAACTGCAACTATCTATTGGTTTTTCATCTTAGTTTAGACGAAACCACGTCCACTTCCTTGTGAGTTTTCTGGTCTACTGATGACTGACAGCACTCTAAACCACATGTTTACATTTCCCTATTCATACACTTACAATGGCGGATACCAACTGTACATCCAAAAGGAAACATTGGTACAGTGTCACAATGGGAGCAATTTGGAGTTCAGTATCTTGTAGCCTGCAGGAGCCTGGGATTGCACCTCCAGTCTTCTGAGGTGTGGATGACCTGCTCTACCTCCGAGCCACAGCTGCAACAAATAATATTACAGCTAGCTAATTCATGTGTCATTTATCGTCTAATAAACAGTAAATTCATCAAATTTAGTGCCTTCTATTGCTATTTTCTGTGCCACTCTAGTTGTGATACTACCCAGGACCCACATGATTTCCATAGGAGCACAGCCTTTGAAGCTTTTGCTATTCAAAAGTGTGTGTGGTTTGAACAAAAGTAAGTTAGTAAAACAATAGATGCAGGAGGGACGGTGCTCCTGGAAAAAGGCAAAAAGTGCACGTGGTATCTTTTGTTAATGTCACAGGTGTGTTCGCCAGGTATCTTAGAGCAGCTTCAAGTGTGACTTGGCCAATGAGAACTGAGGACATGAACTATACATTTTAAAGCAAAGGCCCAGCAAATGTCATTTTGTGTTATGTGTACAGTCAGTGAACTCAGCTGATCAAGTCATGAAAAAGCTCTGAACATGACCCCGGCCTTTTTCTGTCTACTCTGACTGTCATTTGCAATTCTATCAAATCCCAAAGTGGCATATTCCACTTTCTGTTCTCCTCAGGACAGAATCACATTAAAATATTGTTGGTGTCCTGCCGAGAAAGATGCTGGAGGTGAGGGTGTGCTCAGAGGGTGTGCTTGTGTGTGTAACAGCTGTAATGAAGAAGAAGAAGCCAGATGGCATCATCTTCTTTGTTCTGTTTTGTTTTGTTGTTGGCTCACCTCTCTCTGTCTGTTTGTCTCTCCTTTTCTCTCTTTCTGTCTGTGAGTTTGAGTGAGGGTTTTTGTTTTCAGCATATACTGAAATGAAGTTGTTTGTCAATCTTGTGCTCGGCATTTCCCATCTGATCTTTTTTTTTCTTCTGTTTCTCTCCTTCTCTGTCTTTGTCACACTAATAAACATGATGAGACTTTGAGTAAATTAATGTTCATTTCAGTTCAGGAGGTTGGTAAATTTTGTTCAATTTAAAACACAAAAAACATGTTTCACCAAGATTTTATTACTTTGATTTCAGTCAGATTAAGATCAAAACGGTCAGAACTCAGAGTCACAAATGTGCAATGACAGGTCAGTATATCTTGATTTATCAGTGACATTATACAGAATGATTACCAGAGAAAAAAAATGTGAATTGATTTTTGCCACACACTTTCCATACATTTTTCAAGTGATAGAAATACAAAATAAGTTTTACCACTGTTTTACCTGTTGTCCTTTCCCTTTTTTCTCTAATACTCCTAGCTAATTCACTTTCTTTTTAATTTTCAAGAGCAAACAGTCAAATTCACTTTTGCACTTTTGTCACTGCCACTGCAGTCATGTAAAAACCTTTGTAAGTAATGGCTCTGAGATGTAATTTTCTTGACATTTTCCTGTGCCATTCAGATTTAAGTGTTGGATTTAACTTTAAATTGGTAATCAAAGAGTTTAAGCTTTACTCAACTTTTTATTTGAACTGAATGGCACTGTGCTATTTAACAGAGACAGCATGGACAGAGCAAAGCAGTAAGTCTAACTTATGAAGCCATCTACGGTCTAAATCCAAAACTGTCCTTGACATGTCAGTGCCCAACTTATACAACTGATCACTGATACGGTGTACTAAGTACAAAATTATTTTACTTGAAGAACTCCACAACTGAAGTGAATGACTGTAGCTGTGCATTCAGAGCTGCTGTATCTCTTGTTGACTGTGCCAACGAAAGTGTTTTTTTTCCCATGCTCTGAAAAGATTTATGGCAAATATGAGAAAGCTTAAATTTTGAGATTTGGTGAGTTTGTGGCTTGTCTTTTACCATCTCTGTATCACTGCCTGAGGACCAAAATCTTATAGCTGATAATACTATTTAACCCTGTCAGACTGTTTTTCACTCATTTTGCTCTTTTGATTGTCTGAATGAGACCACAAAACCTTCACTTGGTGAACTAGTCAAAGAAGCACTATATTGCTATTCAGGCATTCATTACCCTCTTGAACTGTGCAGTCAAAGAAGTCACATTAATGCAAACACACATTGGTAAAGTAACAGGGGACAGATCAATGGTCTGTTACATAAGCTTAGACGATAATCAGATTCACTCAATGTAGCATGTATAGTTCAACCAAATGTTTCTTTGAAAGAAACTAGAGCACCAGCAGGAAAAGTCACAGCAAGAACAGTAAAAAAACTCCAAAAAGAAAGGTCCCTGGACTCTCTTGCATTGAGGTAACAGTTATAACCATCGAGCCACTGCGCTGCCCAGCAGCAATTTTGGACCAGTAAAAAACGTTTTCTCAATTTTTTAAAATTTCACGTGGGGTTTGCTTTGTTTTAGAAAACCAAACTTGCTCAGCAGAGAATTAACAAAAGAGGGAATGAAGAAATGGATGGTTGGATGACAGAACAATGATGTGCACGTAGTAAATCAAGACCAGGAGGTGGACAGAAGCAGAGAGGAATGAAAATCAGTGAGAAAGGGAGGGAGATAGACTGACAGATGAGAGGGAGAGAGAGAGAGAGATAATGGCAAAGGGAGAGAAATGAGAGAAAGGAGTTGTGCCCGCAAACAGGGAACATCAAATGGGGAAAATTAAAAAGGAAGCAAGACTGGAAAGGATGAAGGAATTAAGGGCAGGTGATAAGAAATGGACAAGAGGACTAATTGAAAACAAGTGAGGGAGAAAAGTATGGACTTGGGCTAGTGGAAAAGGTGTTTGAGAGACAAAGAGAGACTGTGCGAGAGGGAGATAGGGTAGCAAAACAAATTAAGAGTGGAGGGCAAAAAGGAATGGGAGGCTGAAAGAGTGACAGAATGAAAGAGTGAAATCAGATGGAAAGGCCTCTCTTGTTCATCCAGGCTGAAAGTTGAATCACAGTTTACAAGCTTCTGGCTTCAGACAACTGTGTTTTGTGTGTGTTTGTGTGTGTGTGTTTTTAGGCAGTGATACAGGAACAGAGGCATTGTAGCTTATGTTCATGTCGTTTTATTGTGTACTTCACCTGAGCGCATCCAAATGCACATTTTCCTGGACTAAACTTCAGGTGTGTTTTTATATATTCTTTACTGACAGGTGTTGCCAGGACAAATTTGTTTGGTTTGAATATTAACACACAAAATTCATGCTGCTACGGTATTCAGATGATGAAATGTATATGGAAGGACTGAACATAAGAGAGGTTGGTGCTCTGTTGCAGCTTTAATTATGTAAGGACCACATAATTCATTTCTGACCACTTGCCGTCACCTGATATGGCGTGTGCCTTTGCAAACGATCTAATCTGTCATAATGATTCTCACAGAAAAGTACAATGATGTGTCAGGAAATGATGTATAGGATAGGGCACAGGTCCACTATATAAAGGCTGGCATTCTTGCCAGACACAGCAACCACACAATAGGGGTTTGTGGTTGACGCTGCGACAGGAGACTATGCCCCCGTGCAAAGGCCCAGATGTCCACTCCTAAGTACTGTTTCTTGAGCCCAGCACAACATCTGCAAGGTGAGATGTATGACGACAGGTTTCAGAGTTATGATCCAATTTATTTAAGCAACCAGAGCTCATAAAGAAACCAGATGGAAGCAAGGGGAACCAGATTTAGATGTTTTTTTCGGTATAATATTACTCAAGTTTGTTTATTCTGACAATTTTGGCCCTAAGATTTGATCAAATACAAAAAAATATGGACCATACTGTATATTTATAGTACTACTTATGTAGACCCCTTCCTGTTTGCGTTGAGGCTGTGTGTTACCATAATCAAAGTGAAGAATCCTGTAGTGAGGTATGTGTGTCCCAGTATGTGTGCAAATATAGAATAAACTAATAAAGGATATTATTTTACATTTTAGTACTCCACCACTTACCGGGAGCAGTAAGTCTACAATAGACATCATTCCTGTCTTTCATTTTTGCACTCTTGAGAAGTCTGTATGAAGATGAATGATGGGATGAAGACACTATGAATGATGAAGATGACTGGATGATGATCAAGATGACAGAAGGATGAAACATGGCTTGAGGGAAAGTTTGGTCAAGGTCTTTTGTGATATTTTTGGGAAGAAATGGCACAGGTGCAAAGTGCAGTCAACCGCAGAGATCACACAGGGCACAGTGTCTATGTTTGGCATTTCTGAGGCCATAGCATGTGGTTCACCTGTGATGCAGTCAGAAACTAAGTGGGAATTTGAAGGAATAACTTTTGTCAGTGGGTGTGTTACTGTAGGGACTGGCATTAATCCATCTCCTTTCACCTCTTTAAAAGCCGTGCACTCCCTCCATTGAGGAAGACTTTTTTTAGTAGAATTCACTTGAATTTATGATCAAACTGACAAGGCAAGTGTAATAGTGACATAAATCATACATAAAAGTGGTGTGGTGATAGTGGATGCTTTTGCCACAACTAAATAAAACAGCACAGACCACAGCTGTATGACTTCTTGAGCAGGCCAGTAGCACAGTCTCCTGGCTCTTGGACCGAAATGACCTCCCTTTCAGGCACACACTACTGTACATCTCTTCCAACTTGAGCCATGTAAAGTCAGGCAAGACTATGAACAAAGTGCATCTTACCAACTACCAATCCTCTTGCATACCATCACGGACATCAGACCCCAAAGGTATTACTTTCTAAGGTTGTAAATGGTCTTGAGGAACAGATTAAAGACAGGCATATGGCAGAGGTGAGTAAGTGTATTTTCAAGAAGTTTAAAAATGGGTTTACAATTGTAGGATTCTATAATGACATTTTTTATATATGGAGATAACCCTTAAAATTTCATTGCCTTTAGGGACTTACCCCTTTCCAGTAATGATTCTACAAACTGCTTCTGGATTTGCTGAGTTCTTCACAATATTGTTGAGTTGATATGATAATCTGGTTTAAGTGGTGGATCAATGATTATGCAGTGGCTGTGTGTGTGTGTGTGTGTATATATATATATATATATATATATATATATATAAAATTTACAATGCAGGATTTATCAGTTACCTCTGGTTGGACAGATTGTGAGATAAAGTGATACAATGTTCACAATGCAAAGTAAAGAATATGTGCTTGCTTGCTTGCTTTTGAGTTAGTTTTCAGTTACCATACAGGACAGAGCAGTATATATTGATATAATATTAATGTGATTCGAGAATAGATATTGTTTTAAATTATGGATATTGTAAGTGCGTGTGTGTGCGCGTGTGTGTTTTCCTGGTTTTAAAGGCTGCATTACTGTAAAGTGATGTGATGTTATGAATTTACATGAATTGTATTTATTTTTATGAATTATTTTACTGATGATAATTTATCATAAATTTCAATGTGTAAACCAATAGTTATTCCCATAACATTGTCGCAATGTTAGTATAAAATAAAATATAGTGATTTTTGAGTTCACCCAGCCCTACTACAGTAGCACATTGCCTGATGGTGTTACATTGCCTTGTGGCAAATGTTGACTTTTTTTTTTACTAGAAAACCATTTTTCTATGGACCTACGCTGGGTCCAAGCAGCCCCATTCAAATCCACACAGTGCTGTTGTCTTTCTGAGCGCAGCTTTAATGCACCAGCATACTCTGTCACAAATGCTTATTTGATGGTTGATTTGCTTTAGACATCTTCTGGCATTATTCCTGGAAAATACCGCTGTGTTTTGCTCTGCCATATTTTTAGTTTTAAGTTGTGTTTTTTCCCCAAATGCTACAACTGCATCAACCTATGCAATGATCTGCTCTGGTTCAGTGCTGCAAAGCATCAGCCCTCCCAGCTTACACGCACAGACACACACACACACACGCACAGACACACACACACACACACACACACACACACACACACACACACACACACACACACACAGCCACGTAGTCAACAACCCTGACAACTTCATCATTGCTGTTCCTGTGAATGATCAAGCCAGCCTCCATTTTTACAGCATGCACCATTACACAATGCATTTTTGATACTGTGAAAGGAAAACAAGACACAAAGAAAATGGTGCATGAACAGATGGTATTGTGAAATATGTATCATATTATAATATATATTCTGGTTTGGTGTGTGTACATACATAGAGGACATAAAAAGAGGAAAGGAGTGAGGATATGTGTGTACATGTGTCAAGTTCAGCTTATTTACCTATAAATGTCTCAATCTGTACCTCCTACGTTAGCATTTTGTGTTTTAAATATGATGAGCAGAGCTCTAAAGTAACTTTTTTCAATAGGATGCAACAGCCCTTCTGCTTGAGTTATCCGGCACACCGGACCTGGTGTACCCCATGCACATATGCCAAAGCTGCAGCCAGTTCTGGGCCAGATCCCTGCAACCCCCACATTTTTGCATTGTCTTTTTGGTTTCTGTTTCTGACTGCAGACTTCTCTAAAGGCTGTACATATATCTCTCAATTAAATGTTCGGTTTAATGTTGTCAAATGTTTCTGTTTCACCAACAATTCAAAATGGACGAAAGGCAGCAAATTCTCTTATTGGAGAGGCTGTAACCAGGGAATGTTTTGCACTTTTGCTTGATAAATAACTTTGATTAGAATCTAAAAATATTTGCCACTTAAGTTTCTTTCAATAAACTAATCAGTTAACTAATAAACTAAGTAATAAACTAGTAAACTAAACTTTTATAATCGCATTTCTAGGATAATAAAAGGTTAATTACACAGGTCTGATTTCTAATAAACCTATACCCCACTCTGATATTTTTCCTCACATCACTCTGTTTTTCTGCAATAGAGGTAAAATCAATTAGGCCTGGTCCACTAACTGTCTTTCACAGTGTTATTCAATCTGTTTGCTGTCCAATTACAATAATGTGTAATCTGATTTCAACTGCAATAAAACATGATCCAATTACACACTGGGCATTATAAACTTATTATTACTGTAATGCAACACCTGGAAAGCCTTTCTGTGTGTATATGTGTGTTTGAGAAACAGAGAGACAGACAGAAAGAGAGAGACAGACACAGACAGGACAACAGACTTATAAACAGAGAGACAGGCATTATGGGAGAGAGAGGTGTGTACAAAGAAGCTTGCAGACAGTGAGGGAGAGAGCGAGAGAGTTTTTGTACTTGTGGAAGAGAACTTGATTAATTTCGTTGGACCTGACCTCCCAAACAAATCCAATATAACTGTCTGCTAGCTACTTATACAGCAATCCCAATGGTGTGTGTGCTTGTGCGTGTGTGCGCGTGTGCATATGCGCTTTACTTTGGATGTGCTCTCCTGTATGTTTGTATTTGTGTGTGTGCATTTTTGTTTGTCTACCTAAAAGTGTGTGTCTATTCAGTTAGTATCCAATAGGTCAAACCTTGGGTCAAGGTGACTTAGTGAATCAAAACAAGCTAATTAGCTGCTAACCTAATTAGCTTGTCTAACAACGGAGGTTCAAAAAAAAAGAAAAGAAAAAAGGCAACATTCACCCCTCCCTGGGCCTCCCTCCTCCCATTCCTTAATGAAATATGTGTCTCCTCTCTCTCCTTTCTTCTCCTTATCATAATCAGTCTCTTCTGGGCATAGACTCAGAGTTTAACCTCCTCAAAGTCAATTTACCTTCCTACCTCTCCTCTCTGCCTCTTTTCTCTCTCTCTGTTCCTGTCCTCAACCTACCCCCCATTTTTCTCTGTCTCACTTTTCCTTTCCTGTCTCTTTGTCTCCACTACAGCTTCCTCTGCCCTCTCTCTCACTCACTGGGGTAGCTGCTGTCCTCCTGGGGCCCTAAGTGGAGGTGACATCCTGCTTAATCTCCAGTGGTAGCTTTCCCCTGTAGCCCCACCCATGTGGCATTTTGTTAATGATAAAACAGGGTTTTTGCACTCTCTGTAAAATCTCCATCTGGATGGTATGAATGAAAGCTCCAGAACTGCCACTAAATGGACCCTAAATTGACATTGTTTTATTGTTTCAAACATTTAACTTTTACACCAAAAAAGTCTACTGTACTTTCACAAAACCAATATATACATTTTTCATAAAATTCTAAAACTTTTGTAAAAAGTTATGTAGAGCTGCAACATATCTTTTAAGTAAATCTTGATGGCTTCAGATTTTTGAGAGAGAGTGAGAAATTGCTGCTTTGTTTTCTTTACATTATAGTAAACAGAATATCTTTACTATTTGCTGATTTCTTGGACTTTTGTGACAGTAAACTGAATACTTATTATTTTTATGACTTTTTGTTGGACAAAACTTTTTGTTTTACTAGGTTTGGTTTGCTAGAGTATTTTTCCGCTGTACATTTTCTTGATCGGTGAATTGAGAATAATCGTTAAATGTGTCAACATAGGAAATATATTAACATTTAGTGCAGTAGAGCGCAGCATTAAACAGAGCAATGTTTAACTCAACAAAGCACAGCAGTCTAAGCAGTAGAAATGTAGAAACTACTGAAAAGAAACAGAGCTTGGTCAAAATAAAATCAGTGACATAGTCATCACTAGAAAACTGATTGCACATCGGTTAAGATATAAAATGAACATCAACTAAGATACAGAAGAACTGAGTGCATTGGAAAAGGATTGATCAGATCAACAACGCCCAAAGTGAAACTACTGGATCCAAATATGACGAGTATAGTGTTGAATTTTTTTTTCTCTGCCTGAAATTACAGCCACCTGTTTCATCAGTAAGACTTGATATTTTGATATTAAATCCAACTCTGGCATTTAAATGTGGTATTTTGTGGTATTTTCCACAAAATTTGCATCATGTATATAAAACCTTCCACCTAGATATATTGTTGCCTTTTCAGTCTTCCAACAACAGCTTTAATGTAATCCACTATAGCGCCCTTACCTGGGACCAGGAAATTGGGGTTTAATTTTATAACTTAACATACTTCGAAGTTAACTTTAAAAAAATGAGAGATGCAATCCTCTCTGTTATACTGTACATACTCACATAAAACAATAGAGAGTTCTTCTCTATCTCTCAACATGTTTGCCTTAAACACCAGGATGAGAGAGATGGAAGTGGAGAAAGTCACTGTAGATTAATTTACAACATTTGATTTCGTTGTTTGAGCTTCATCTAAGTTATGGAGCTGCAGCATCCAATCATGACTCTGTCAACATTCAAAGGATGACTTTTTATTATCTTAGATTATATGTATTATCAAATTTTGAAATATTATGTACTCACGTGAGATTGGGGGATATGGAGGAAGAACGGAGGATGAAAGACAAGTCTGAGAGTAAGAGGAAAGAGATGGAAGTGTGAAGCCGAGCGAGAGAAAGAGAGAGAGAGAGGACATGGTTCATACATCTACCAGTACGAGAATGATCAGCCTGTAAATATCAGTTCTGTGCTACTTTATTTTTCATTAGCTATGTTACCAACTGCACTCTGTAATCTCCGATGTAAAATGGAACTTGAATAGTATACCTTTGAACTTAACTTAAAGGTCTTGGTCAGATTTTGGCTTCATGATGATGATGTGGAAAATACAGCACAGGTGTAAAAATGCAGGGCTCGACACTGCGAACATTTTGTGTGAATGAACAGATCAGTTTAAGGCCAAAATGCGCTTATGGTTGGTTCTTTTATTGGTACTTGGAGAAACCCATAAGGCAGACTAGTGGATTAGAAAATACACATCTAGCCTCTTATGCCAGTCCTTTGCTTCTCTGCTCTCTGGGTCAATGCATGAACGCAGGTTCTGCAAGTAAAAAGCCAATACTTCATCAATACATCTCATCGACAGCCACAATCATGTAGAAAAGCAATATTTCAGTCCACTTCATCTGCAGGTGCTATGTTTAATGTAATCAAAGTGCACTTGCTTGGCTAGTTGCAGTCTGTTGCAAACAAACTAAAACACAAACTGTCCATATGTTGTCTCATTGTTTAGCATAGTTTACCATGTAACTTGAAATTGGTCATCTTTGATGACAATTGAAATAAACCAGCCTGCCCTCCCCCCAACAGAGGTACCTGCAGACAAATAATTAATTATTTTCATTTATTGCTGAAAAAGAACTGATGAGAGTATCAATTAAATGTATGTGTATGAGAAAGAAAATAGATTGGGGAGTTAATGCAATTACAACGATGCAGGATCAGGACCGTTCTGGGCGGACTGTAATCTGCCTGTGTTCTCTGTAAGTGCTCTTGCTCACACTCTGCTCTTTAGTGTCAATGAAATGAGCTATCAATTCATTTTTTATGAGAGTACATCATTCAGACTCTTCTGTGCCCCTACAGTCCCAAATTTCTGATGAGGACAGTTCGGAACAGGAATCAGCAGGTGAGCTAATGCTGGAAAAAGCCAAGACGGGCTCCTTTCTACAGGAATGACTCATGCAGTATAGGTGGCTGAGATATTGCAAATTGTATGATGTTACTTGCTGACTGGACTGCACACTTCAGCCATAAAATAATCATAAAGGACAATAGCCTGAAACAGAGAGTATGCACAGACAAATGCACTTCAAGAAATACTTTATTTTGCGACACTTCCCTTTAAAGTAAACCACTCATTGTTACTGCTAAATGTCTATTTATTACCAAAACATTTTTCATTAATACAAGTCAATTATAAAAATATGTATGCATTGTGTTGCAGGTTGATTTAAGTGGTCCTTAACTTTTTGCCGTTCCTCTTCAAATCTTCAAAAGTGAGGACCAGTGCTAAATGGAAAAAGTCTAGAGACCTGTAGTGTGAAACAATTGGCATGAATGGCTACTGTATCACTTGCATATCTACATGTGTGTTTGTGGATGACACCAGGGTAAGATTAAAAAATAGAGTTTAATCAGAAAAGCTTTAATAAACAATTTGAAAGCTTATATGCAGTAGAAGTCTTGATAAGAAAGGCATTAAATTAGGGTTGTTATTCACCATCCACCACTAATTTATTCCTCTCACTTTTCATAGACAGAGTGCTAAGATCAGTTTTAACATCTGTTTGGAAATGCCCTCTGGATGAGACCAGTCACATTTGAACTCTCAGTCCTCCCCTCTGCCTCCAACATCTGAAATAGACCTCATGTGTTTTTTGTATGTAGACCAAGCAGAGCGGAGCAATGTGGCTAAGGTAATACGTGTTATTGTAATAATTCTTTGACACTCCTTAAATAAGTTAAATTTTTATTTAAAACATGCAAGTGGCTGTGGGAATGTGTGCTAACTCTTTTATTGCTGTTTTAAAGATATCAAACTTTGATATTTTTTTTTTTCTATTTTTTTAAAGACCATGGCAGCATGTTACAGGCACGTAGTTAACGCTGAGCCTGACCTGCTTTGAACAAATGGTTTAATTTAGAAGGCTGTCATACTTCATGCGCACGGGCCATTAGTCCAACCCAGCAGGGACCTTAACAAGCTTTCTCTAAATGTTTGATGATTAGCTGAGGGTATATGAAAGATACACAGAGAAAAAAATATTAAGACCATGTGGTTTGGAAATACTTTTCCAGGAAATAGACATTTTTCTATGAATGGTCTCACTAAAAACTACATGAAAAGAAGATTAAGTAGGAATTTCCACTGTTTTTGGGCCAGAGGAAGCTTTATCATGCCTTGAAGTGAATGTCAATTCTCTGCATGTCAGCTGCTGCTTTCCCATGCTCCCAGCCTGCTGTGAACTTAACTGCTAACACACACACGCACAAACACAACCTGCCTGATAATTTCTTCCCATTCAAGCTCAGTTGGGACCTGTAAAAGGTCAATATACTTTTACAAACCTTCTTGGAGCACTGTTCTTTCTATGTTATAAAAAAACATGCCTCAGCGGCCAAAGCCACGTTGTATGACCTTGTGCATCATTACACTAGTGACGTCTTGCCCATTGACTATCCGTTCTATATGAGAGTGTAAATTGCTTTCTTATAAACAAAAGAGGATCAGATAGGAACATGATTGTGTTGGGCTTCAAAGGAGGTTAAGGAGGTTAGTTTGCCATGTCTCATACTGATCACCATGATGGTTTATTGACCCATGTTAGATTATACTTTTTAATCTGCTATTTTCAGTTTGTCACAGAGGTCTACTCTTCCAGACTCACAAGGTGTATTTCAGCCATGGGTGACAGGAACAATGAGACAAAAATCGCTTTGTGAAAACAATATTGCATGTAAGTGTCAGTTTGACACTGCTAGAACAAAGAAAAACCTGCAAACAGAGTCCAAAATTAGCACCTGGCTATTTATGTGGGTGAATAAGACAAATGAGGTCAGTGGCCATTGGCAGATTGCTGAAACAGACCTTTTCCTTTCCCACTTCCCTACAACACATAATGTTGAGTGGATACATTTTGTTTTGCAAAGACCATTAAAAACATAGTCATTATATTAATTCATGTAGTTATTGTTGTATACCTTGGCAGACAGAGATATGCACAGGTGAGGGAAATACTCCAGCTTTACTTAAGTAAAGTAAGCAGTGAATACAACCTCTACCCACCCATCTGATTGGAAATATAATAGAAGAAATGTATGGACTGAAAGATTAATCCTTCTATTTATTGACAACTAAATTAAAATTGCAAAAATAAGTAAACCTGTAATAAATGAGCAAACTAATGAAAAAGCTGAAAACATAAGCTACTTGTAGTTAACGTTACGAGAGGGAATCATCATCTTCCATCATCTCACCTGGCAATCATGCATTCACATAGAAGAAAATGACCTGGAACAAACCGTTCATGGTTAACGGCAGTTGTGCTTTTGACTCTAGCAACTAATTCAGGAATTAGTTTTTTCTGAAGGCAGCACAAAAGCACTCTGAAGCAGTACTTTACCATACTAACCATACATGTTGACCAAACGTATAGTTTTCAAAATAAAATAATGAATGTAATAAAATAATTTTTTCCACAAATCTGTCCACTGTCCTTAGAAGTCCTTGTGATGTTTTGATACAGGATCAAGGTGACTCTGTGCCTTTGAAAGCTCTCTTTCATGTATCATTACTTTACTGTTATGGTACATGTCAGGAAACTTGATTCCTAGACTCAACTCACCGTCCTGTTTATTGTATGGATCATTTACCCTTACAATGGCATTTACTTTCAGAATATATTCATTTGTTTATTTTCTAGAATTACAACACAAACCATGGGTTGGGTGACATGACATGACATGTCTAAAAACACATAAACATGTGTAATATAGTGTAATATTCCGTAAAGGAGTAATATGAAGAGATATGTATACTACTGACTATGAGGAGTAAGTAAGAGTAATGATGCAAACACAGTCACATATTGTAAACACATTTTTTTGCATTGCGTCATGGTGTTTGGTTGTTGGTGTGGTTCAGAGTGCAGCATTAGCAAAGAATGTGGCCATAAACACACTTGTAAGTACCCCAGCAGCCCTTGATAGTGATATTATCTAAGTTGAAAGTGTCATCATAGACATACCAGCATTTTGTTTTGCAGTTTGTTTGTCTCATCAACAAGCCTTTCAAAGGGTCAGCAGCACATTACCATAACTCTCTCTCTCTCTGTCAGTGTATTTTTCTTAGTAATTCTCTCGTCACTTCTCTTTTTCTTTCTGTCCTCTCTGTCTCACTGTGTCAGTCACACACACATGCATGTGTGCAGACTTCCACAAATGCACAAATCCTTCCAAAAACAAAATCTGGAGATTTAGAGTTGTCATTTTTTTTTCTAATGACTTCAAGCTACTGATGTATCTTTCGTTCCACATTTTGATGTTGTGTCACTTTTATATAAAGTTCATTTATAAAGTCTGTGTTCATTAATGGAGGCCTGTCTGTATTGCTCAGACACTGACGTTCTCTCCTCTAAACATTAAATTCTCATTCAAAGGATTTTTTTTTATAACAGCCACATGAAAAGATGAAAAAGTAGTACCATAAGCAACCACAGACATTTAAACAAGATTAAGAGAAAAGACATGGAAAAAGACATTACTGTACCCTGCACATGCTGAGTAGTTGGTGATCTTAAGGATTTGCAGAGCATAAACATCACAGTAGTGACAGCTTATTACCAAATATACTAAGAGAAAAACACCCAGGGATACACCCTGAGGTAAATAAATTCCTCCTATCATTAGGAATAAACTCACTCATAATGCATACACATGACAGGCAGTCATGCTGCATGACAGGTAGACATAATGATCAAAGAGACATTCATGCAGACAGGCATACAGATATGCCCCGTTCAATACAACCTGACAATATGTGCAACCTCTGCACAGGGTCAATAACTTTTCATGGATTGGAAATTATCTTCATTTAATGAGATGTGTATGTTGTGCCTGGAGATGGGCGGGTATTAGAGGCAGTGAGAACCCAGATGGGTGAAGGGGGAGCCACCTAGAGAGAGAGAGAGATGCAAGAAGAGGTGATTGAATTGAATTGAAAGCCTTTATTGTCATTGCACAAGTTAGAAAGAAAAACAAGTACAACGAGATTGCAGATCAGCCTTCCTTTAAAGTGCGTGTAGTAGGATAGCTAAATATAAAATATAAAACTAGAGGTATAAAATACAGGATATGAGAAGGAGACGTTTGCATGGCAAACATAATGATAATAAATAAAACATATAAGAGATGTAGTACAGAAGAAATGCAGATATATTGCACTTGTGTAGGGGAAGAAGCTGTCCCTGAACCGGTTTGTCCTGGTTTTGATGGACCTGTAGCGCCTTTTGGAGGGCAGCACGTCAAACAGGGGAAAGCCGGGGTGAGAGCTGTCTCCTAGGTGTAGATGGCCTTCAGGGAGGGGAGGGGGCACCCGATGATCTTCTCCGCTGTACTGATCACTCTCTGGAGCCTTTTCCTATCTGCCTCGGTGCAGTGTGAGTACCACACCGTGATGCAATAAGTTAGGAGGCTCTCGATGGAACAGCGATAGGTCACCAGCAGCTTCTCTCCTATGTTGTTCCTCCTGAGCACCCTCAGGAAATGTAGTCGCTGCCGTGCCTTCTTAGTGACCGTAGATGTGTTCGCAGTCCAAGAGAGGTCAGCAGAGATCACGGTGCCCAGGAACCGGAAGGTGTGGACCCTCTCCACACAGTCGCCGTTGATATGGAGGGGGGGCGGGTCTGCTCTGTTTTTTCTGAAGTCCAGGATGATCTCTATTGTTTTTGTGGTGTTCAGGAACAGGTTGTTATCTGAACACCACGCTGTTATTTTCCGGATCTCATCTCTGTAAGCTGACTCGACCCCTGAGATCAGACCCACTAACGTTGTATCATCTGTGAACTTCAGTATGGTGTTGCTGGGGTGGGTTGGGTTACAGTCATAGGTGTACAGGCAGTATAGCAGGGGGCTCAGCACACACCCCTGTGGGGACCCTGTGCTGAGTGTGCGGGTGGAGGAGGAGTGGGGTCCTAGTTTAACTGTCTGAGGCCGGTTTATGAGGAAGTCACTGACCCAGGAGCAGGTGGGTGGAGGGAGTCCCAGGTGACACAGTTTGTTGATCAGGATCTCTGGGATAATTGTGTTGAATGCTGAGCTGTAATCAATGAAGAGCATCCTGACATACCTCTCCCGTTGATCCAGGTGGCTCAACGCGGTGTGAAGGGCTATGGCTATAGCATCTTCCGTGGATCGGTTTGCTCTGTAGGCGAACTGGTGTGGGTCGAGGGTGGGGGGTAGGCAGGATTTGATGTGTTTCAGGACCAGCCGCTCCAAGCACTTGGTGATGATGGGTGTGAGTGCTATGGGGCGGTAGTCCTTTAGGCTGTCTGTGGATGGTTTTTTGGCACTGGAATGATTGTGGTGGGCTTCAGGCAGGGTGGAACAGTGGCCTGTGCCAGGGAGAGGTTAAAGATGGTAGAGAGGACTTGTGAGAGCTGGTTGGCACAGGCTTTGAGTACTTTCCCAGGTATCCCATCCGGTCCAGTTGCTTTCCTGGGGTTTACCCCCCTAAGCACTCGTCTAACTTCTCGCTCCTGTACAGACAGTGGCAGGGGGTTGGGGGCTGGAGGGGGTTGAGGTGGAGAGGCTATGGGCTGATTTTTCACCTCAAAGTGGGCAAAGAAGCTGTTCAGCTCCTCTGCCAGTGAGGCACTTGTGTCTGTGTTTGTGGCGTGGTGTTCTCTGAAGTTTGTGATCTGTTGTATGCCCTGCCACACCTGCCATGGGTTGTTTTCCGCTAGGTGGTCCTCGAGTTTCCTTCTATAGTCCACCTTTGCCTTTTTGATCTCTCTCTTCAGGTCAGCTCTGGCAGCGCCATATCAGGCTCTGTCCCCTGACCTGAAGGCAGCATTGCGAGGATCATCATTGATGACAACAATGATAGGACAGAAAACAGACAGGCAAAAAGAGGAATATTGAGAGACAGGATGGAGGAAGAGCAAGAGAGAAGGAGATGGAAGCCAAGACAACAAGAGAGTGACAGAGATCAATAGAGAGAAGTGGGCAGTGTAGAGGAAGAGTAGGAGAGACTGAAGAGATGAAAGGCTGTCTGCTGGTTTGTTCCGTAACTGGAGAATTGAAATTGATCTCAGAGACAAGCGTGTGTGTGTGTGTGTGTGTGTGTGTGTGTGTGTGTGTGTGTCAGTGGCTGTCATGTCAGGAAGTGTATATACAAGCATATAGGTGCACGGTTGTGTATGCCTGTATGAACTTTGTGTGGGGTGGTGTGTATGTGTTTGTTCCAGGCATCCAGGCATATTAGAGAAGGGGGAGAGGCAGGCCATCACGCTGATCGACTAAAACAGGCAGAGGCAGAACAGCATACACATCTAGACTTTGGTCAGATACTATTTAATAAGGTTCAAATATTTTCAAATGGCCATTACAGCCAGGTCACATACTCTTTGACTGTGTTTCATAGACTTAAACTGCAGGGTCAAACATTTTAAACACAGACTGAGCATGATTTCATCTCAAATACTGTTAAAGCAGGAAAAAATACTTTGTCTGTGCCCAGGATCCAAAATTAGAACTAGCCACTTACCAAATGCAAACAAAAAGCTAAGCTGGCAAATAAAATCAGTTCAGCTGCCACTGGTGGATTAGATGTTTTGTTTTGCAACAAATCTGAAAATTAGTGGCAGGCTGTAAGTGTTTAGTGTTTTAAGTAAAAGAAGTACTAGATACTTGTTATGTAATGTTGGTCTATTTCATTTTTTTAAATCCTTGCATATTGTTCTGTGGAATTTTGACCCATTTTGACATGTAAAAGCGGAAAAACAAAAGAAAGACAATTTAACTAAACCCCCAAATTATTAATAATAGACTAATTCTATTACCCATGGATGATTAATAGGCCTATAACTGTCCTAGTTTGCATTTATACTTAATAGAGAAACTTTGAACCCTGTGTTGGATTTAGCTGAACCTTTAATATTAGCTTAGTTTATCAGTGTCCTTCTTTCATAGCTCTGTGAAAAATCAGTCTTTAGTTAGTTTAGTTTCTGTTGAAAATGAGGCTCAGTTAAAAGGTTCAAACACTTAGAACACACTCTTCAATCTTGCAGTTGCAGGATAGGCCCACAGCACCCAAAGGGAGTCACACATGTGCAGGAGCATACATCAACATGGCTAAGTTGTACAAATATGTGTGCATGCATGTGAGTCTGAGAGAGTGTGAACATCATACCCTAATCAAGAATCATAATCTCAAATCGAATCAAAATTCTTCATCATCTGCAGGGTTTTAGTTATTCTAATCCAGTGATGCTACACATGGCTCCAGTATAAGACAATCAGTAGGTGAGGGATTGAAAGGCACACTGGAGTTATTCACAGGCATAAATTGCTTTTCAAAACACAGAGCACCTGGTGTTTATAAAGCTGGGATACTTTTGGAAGCAGATGTGTATTTCACAAAGCAGATGATTGTTTGAGTAATTATACTATAGACCCTCTCTGAAACACCTGTGTTCACTTTTTCACCTGAATTTTGTTTTATATATCTATAAAATATGTGGCATGTAGCAGGATATATCTCATCTGTCAACAATCCACAAACCAGAAGCAGCAACATCTTTTTTTGTTTTCTTTCTGTATAGGGAAACAAAATTATGTTTATTTCTGAGATGACAAAAAAAACACATCCACCCCCAACCTAATCTGGCTGATGTATGCTTTATATATGTTTATTATTAGATAAATTGTTGGGTTTTTTTTTTTAAGTTAAACAAAAAACAACAAAAATGTCAAAATTTGCCTTTAAAGTGCAAGTTTAGAACAACTACCAACACTATCACCTGTGGACTTATGGGATCATTTAATGGCCACTTTCATCTAAAATATCAAAACAGAATAGGAAATATATCAAATAGTTATAGTGGGGGAGGTTCATATCGCCAATTTTTTTTCCAGCTCCAAAGTATGGTATTGTTTTAATCACATAAGGTTTGCTGCTGTTTTCCAAGTATTCTGTATAGTAGATGGTATTTTGACCTGACTTGGCATTCTTATATCCCCCTGTGAATATCATGTTCCCATGGCCATGCAGTGGTTTGTTTTTACATAGGCCAGATATTGTTAGTTTTAGCTGCTCTTGCTCAGCTAGTACCTTGGCTAAAGCTGACAGATGTTACACAGGGCAGGACACTTGATTACACAGAACATTAACCAGCATATGATGACACACAAAATGGCCATGGCTGCTAAGCTTTGTGTATTTCTCAATTTCTCCTAATTAGACACCTGGAATTGTACTTTGACCTGTAAAATTATTCGATGCTTCTTATCCACCAAAGTAATGACTCCCTCATCTTATAATCATGCATGTTTACTTGACATAGACGAAGAGCAGGATATTCATCTCCTGTGTCAGCATGTTACTACTGACGACTTGTGAATGTCATTTCCTCAGGGATGCTGCCATCCTTTCAGACCTGCACAAAAGAAGCGTTGATCACAAGTGGTATCTTCAGTATGTGCATGCAGTTAATCACAGTATGATTTGTTTCTCTTATCAGAGTGAACACAGGGACACTGTTAATCTCTCCACTCCTGCTTTGACTGCTCCCTGTCCTCACACACACATCTCAAACCAGGAGGGAAACTGTAAACACAGAATTGATTGTGGCAAACCCCAAATATAATTCTCTAATTAATATGTTGTACAGAGTGCATCGACCAAAATCATATATACTTTGTAAAAGTTCCTCAAACTACTTACAATTAATCATGTAACAGCGTTTATATTGCAAAACTTAACCTTTTCTCATCATGACTCTACTTATATTTCTGAATGGTATTTAAATAATTCTAGTTTTACATCAGCAGGTCATCATTACAGAGCAGGGGTGCCCACACTTTTTAGGCTTGCGAGCTACTTTTACAATGACCAAGTCAAAATGATCTACCTGCATATATATGTATATATATATACACGCACACACACACACACACACACACACATATACACCTTGCATAACTGCATGAACCTTTATGGCACAATACCATTCAATACAGCTGCTGCTGCTCGTAGCAGCTTGCACGTTTGACCGCGCATGCGTGGGGACCCGGCTGCCAGAACAGAAGAGATCTCAGGCTAGCTGCCCATCAGTCCGTCATTGTATTGTACGACAACCAAGTGTCAAATGCCATAGTGAAGACAGATGATAGACTAACATCTAAAACAGTTTGAGTGGCACGCAATCGACCCACACTACCTTTGCGATCCACCAGTCGATCACGATCGACATATTGGGCACCCCTGTTACAGAGCATATAAACAATTTTTTATTTTTGCGCATGTTGGATACATGTTTTCTACTTTACCCAAGTTATTATCAAAGATTTTTATTAAAAAGGAAATAATGATGGTGAAGTGAGTAAATAGAGGACGTAAGTATTGACTCCGCAAATTATTTCTAGCAGACTGACTCTTGGAATGACAATGTAAGCGTGACAGTCAGCTACTTTGATCCCGACTGAAATGTCTTAAAAACTGTTTGATGGATTTGATGAAATGGATGAAATTTTGCACATTTATGACTCGCACGAGTTTCCTAATAACTTTGGTAACCCTCTGATTGCTCTGCTGCCGCCAGCCTGTCAATTTTTCACTTATCCAAGGAAAAATCTCAACATCAACTGGATGGATTGGCCCAAAATTTGGTACAGACATTAAGGGTCCCTGGATGCTGCATTAACTTGACAAATGTAAGTGAAACATCTCCAAAACAACATGAATGGATGGACTGTGTATTGTGGATTGTAAATGTTGACTGTTCATTTGGCTGGGCTTGTTGTCTTAAATACAGGACAGTGCTGTTCCCATTGACCTGGGCTAGACTTTGCCTTCGTCTCAGCAATGTTTATGACCAAAAATGCTGATCATATTAAAGATTGTAGCTGCTTAACATTTTATGTGAGCATCATTGCTGGATAACTGGATTTTGTTAGCTTTCAGTTGAAAGCACCACTCACAGAGCTACTAACATGGCTGTATGGCTGTACAGTTACCAGCATCTTGGGCAGCTGTGTGCCTGGCATTGCTCAGAGGTAGAGTTGGTCATCCACCTATCAGAGGATTGGAGGTTTTACCCATGGGCTCTACAAGCAATTTGGGGTAAGACGCTGATCCCAAATTGCTCCCAATGGCTGTCTCATTGGAGCGTGAACGAGTGTGAATGATTAGTTTACATTCTGATAAACAACTGCCATCAGTATATGATTGTGTGTGAATGAGTTAAATGCCAACATGTAGAATAAAGTGCTCTGTGTCCTCAAAAGACTAGAAAAGGCGCTATACAAGCAGTCATTTTACCATTTAGTTGCTCGTTAGAGCCATGAAAATGTGTCTCCATCAGTCTCTCTATGTTCTGTCTCCTTGCCTCTCTCCATTCATGTCTTCATGTCTCACTTACACCTGTTTCTGTCTCCCTGAAAGAAAAGTGAGAGAGAAAGTAATTTTCATTCAGCACAGCAATTCACAGTGCAATCATAGGGAATATGCAATTAACAGGGAAAGCCTTCAGTCAATAGCACGTTGTGTGTGCTCATACACCTCGTCTACCCTCTACTCTCTTCCTTCACTTGCTCTCCCTCCTCCAACTCCCTCCCTTCATTTCTCCAGTGTCCTCTTCTCTTTTGTTGAGTGCCTTCTTTACTCTCCTCCTCCATGCTTAAACCTATCTTCATGGAAAGAGCTCACTGCTCCCTCTCCTTCCCTCCTAGTCTTGCAAATCATTTCTCATTTAACCACATCTCATCATCCCTTACCATCATCATTACCACCACCCCCCCACTCCCCAACATCCCTTTCCTCTTTTCCTCTTTACAGTATTTCTCTCCCTCCCATCAGCCCTCACGCTCACACAGCTTTCATCATTATCCTCACCACCTCCTCCCAATCTGTTTACTCTCTCCACCCCTCTCCCTTTCCACCTCGCTCCCCACCCTTAGTAACTCAGTGGCATTGTAATTCGCAAGTTTTTCTCTCCTGCTTTTCTACGCTATTTTCCATTTTCTACCTAGTGTTGGTGCAAATGGCTTAAAACCAGAAAATGTGCCAGTATGTCTTCAAACAACCCTCAAGATGCTTCCATGGCATTTATAAAGTCGGTCTCCCATTCATTATCAATAGAGCCAGCACACTTTGTCTCTATCATCCAGAGAGCACCGGCTGTTTGGTTTCTGGTTTCTTTGGGAGAAAAATTTACTCAAATTAAATGATTATTCTTTTTGTCCTCTCCCTTTTTACTGTCTTCTATACCTATGACTGAAAACAATCCATCCCTGGCAGTTACATCTACTTTTGTTTGTTAACCAACAAAATAAGGAAAATAAGGCTGTTGAAATGGTGTGTCAACAAGGTCAGCAGTGGTGTTCAGCACTGACTTCTCAGTCAAAACAATGTGAGGTTTTCCTGATTTTTCCATTCTGCCGACTTTGCATAAATGCAGAAATTTAACTCATCATACAGTTATGTTTCACTGATTAACATTACAAGTTTGATTGATTTAGCAGTTTCACCTGTGTTTTGTCTGCCTTTCCTCCTTGATGCGTGTACATATTGTGTGCTATGCACCTTGTTCTTTGCCAGTTCATCATTGTACATTGTGCTTTACATTTTTTTCCATGTATTTTGTGGCTTGCTAACAGCTGGCCTGATTCACGGTCAGTGTTTTGATTTTCCATACATGCACTGGGAGTTCAAACCTGGTAGTAGTTCTTTTCCCTCAGCTAATTAAGGAGTTTATGTCGTATTTAAAATCAGCAGGTGTCTCCAAGGTTGGTAAGTCACTATGGGCTCATTTTATTGCAGGAGAGAAGAAGGGAAAGTAAAAGAGACAGAGTGTTGAAGTTTTAATCAGGAAGCCAGATGTTTATGTTGAGAACTTGCTGGAATCACCAAGGACTTCTTTTCTGTTCTCTTTGTCGCAGATCATCTACACATCTCTTTGTCATGTCTCAGCCTCTTTTTAGTTCCTTTTTGAATTCTTTCTCAGTTCCTCAGCCACCTAGTCTCCTTCCCTTGTCATGGTCATCTCTGTCTTGTCTTAGGTCAGCTTTCTTTTCTCAAGTTGTAGTTTAACATCCCATTTTATCTTTGTCTAAAATTCTGGCTCTTGTCTTTTTACCTTTTACCTCTGACTCATTCTCTGTGTTTCTGTCTCGTTGCCTCCTAGTCTTTTATATTCTCTCCCCTCTTCTGTCATTTTCTCTAAAAGGCGTCATGTTTGACTTTGAGCTCTCTTAGGAGAACAGGTGTGTTCTCTATTAGCTCACAGCGAGACACACACACACACCCACACACGCACGTACACATACAGTCCTGTGCTCACACCACAGAACACACAATTCACCTCCAGACAGAGGGCTTGTATTTGTATTGGAAGACACTTGGAGACAACTTGGGTATGGTCCAGCACAAAAAAGTAGTTCAACATTCTGCTCTCATACGAATGAGACGTCTCAAAACTTTTTCTGTCAAGTTGAATAAATATAGTGCCTCACCTTGAGACCTGTGCTCATTAAAATGTGCTGGTTTTCCTGACCTGTGGGGACTCAAGTTGAGTCAATTAAGGCTGTCCTCAGTTGACCCTGGTTCAGTAAGATATACTGTGGTCTATTACTCTTGGGAGTTCAAACACAATAGGAAAAGGTTTTTTGAACCTGGCAACATACCATAATAGTTCTTTTGTCATTCAGGTACCCATTGTGAGCAAGTCCCCAAAGCACAGCCTGTAACTTGGGCCTGAAGTACAATATAATTGAGGATGATGATAATACGACTACTGCCACTACTACAACTAAAGCTTTTAGTTCAAATACTTCCTTTGTTTAAACTAATTCAATTAGACTTATAAAGGTATTGGAAATTCAAATCAAGATGACATTATCAAGTGTCTCCAAGTGTGTGCACATATTTGTGTGACTGTGTGAGTGTTCAGTTCACTTGTTAAAGGGTCTGTTGTATTTCCCCACAACCTCAATAACAGTTTAGGTGCTATCCAGTTCAAACCCACACAAAAAAGACAAGTCAAAGTCCTCTCTGGGTTTTTGCTCATCCACAGCTCTGCTGAGACCAGCAGCTCCAACAATACATACTTCTGCCAGATTATTCCTCCTCCTCACACATACAGACTTCAGAATTTTGCATTTGCAGCTGCATTTTTGAATGTCCAAGAGACCATCACTGATATTTTATTTTTGTGTCATCTTGTCACATAATTTTTTTATTCATTGTTTTCATTCATTGATACTGCAGATTTTTACCTCGTCAACATCTCATCTTAGTCATAGAACAAAGATCATAGGAGATCTATTGGTAGTATGTTCCATAACTTTGGGGCGTAATTGACAAAGGTGCATCCCAGTTTTCTTTCAGCAGTTGTTGGGAACCTTCAATAAACCAGTGGCAGATGGTCACAGTGTTCATCAACCCAAACAGTTCATGTGGGCTAGCACCGTAGCTTGTTCCTAACCCAATAAGGGCTTTGTATATAAGGAGGACCTTGGCACTAGTCTGTTTGAAAGGGAATATCTCACACAATTTACATTTAGCACTTCTTCATTGAATGGACATAATGAACAAGAGTCATTAAAGAAATGTATGCCCCCACCAAAGCAAGCATAGTGGGTGGCTGGAGTAACGTCAAAGTTTCAGTTTCAGTTTCAGATTTTGTTTCTGTTTTGAGGGTTGTGATACTACAGTTAGTGTCAAAGATAACATTTTGATTATGTGACACCACAAATTGCTATCAAATTCAATATGTATTTACAGGAAAAATGAAAATAGACAAATGGCAAAAAAACAAGGACAACAAATCTGAGCAAAGATATGAAACCAAGAACATACACAAGAAAAAGTTGTGCACATTTAAACACAATGACCAACCGCTTGCAATATCTATATTTGAATCTAAATATCACAGGTGTTTGGATTGTTAGTTATAGCTGATTGGACAGTCACTTCTTATATGGAGTGTGTGTGTGAGAGTGTGTGTGGGTGTGTGTGTGTGTGTGTGTGTGTGGGTGTGTGTGTGTGTGTGTTGGGATTATGTTTCAGTTCATTTTGGATTATGTTTCAGTTCATTTTGATTTAATTACTATGTCCACATGGAGGATACACAGCGTGAACAGACAGTGAGATGATGAATACTTTTTCTTTTACTCATCAAACACAGAAATTAATTACTGCCCTGCACTGCATTGCATTTGTCTTTACATTTTGATGATTAAAAGTGTCACTGTAAGGGTGTATGGTGTGTTAAGAAGGGGCATGGGTGGACCTCGGGCATTGTAACATGAATTTCTAAATAACTTCTGACAGTGACAGAATCAGAAACTCACTTTTTGTTTCTGTGTTTGAACACAGGTAGTCAATTCCATATCAGTTTAATACTATATCTATTATTTTTCTTGATGAAACTGGGTGCTTGGCACACTTTTAGTCTGTTAACCTTTCTGCCAATATTTTTTTGAACTTTTAGGCTCCATGTTTTGCCTGCTGTGTAAAGTCCAAGTAACTTCCAAAGTACATTTTTAATTTAAAGTGTGCATGATGTGAAATGATGAATTTTGAACATATATAGTCTATCACACGATTTTCCACTCATCTGAGTAGTTAAAACATTATGCTTTGCTGATTCTGCCTGTTATTCTGGTCCAGTGTGGAGGACACTTGTGGGATAAACAGCAATTATTGACTAATCCTCAGTTACCCTGTGAAACAGATGTTGGGCCAGGAGCTGATTGTGGCCCCTGCTGTTGCTCAGAGACTATAGAAAACCCATTTGAAGCAGTATGCTGTTTTACTAAAAGTTGAAATATTTTAACTTCTAACCCTCTGGTCTGAGTTCAAAAACATGCTAAACTTTAAAGCTGTTGGAGACACACAACAGCACATCTTTTCCCCCTGAAGAGGGGAAGAGAAGAAAACAGAGGTCTCCAGTGCAAATGTAGCCTCTGTGTCTCTGGGAGCTTTGAAGGAAATGACTGTTGGAAAAAAAAAAACAAAAAACATTGCTTGTGCCTTTGACTGATTATTGCTAACCCCTTAAACTACAGGCTGTAATTAACCACTTATATTGCCATTACCAGAATGAGCAGTTTCCCTGTTGTTGCTTCACAGTGTTATATAGAGCACCTAATAACAACTAATGTTCACAAGATAGTTACAGGTGACATATACTCACCAATTATTTTTTCAATAATTTCTTTATTGTTTTCAGTCTTTATAATCATTGAGTGTGGACCTGATGTCTTTAATTATAGTAAAATAATATAATAATATAATAATTTATTTTAACTTCTGTCAGGGTTTTGAAATGTTGCTACTCTTGACATCTAACATAAATCTTGCTTTATGTAATCTCCAGGTGCAAGAATGTTTTCTATTTAAAAGATTAATACACAGTCCAAAAATACCCCCAAGAATGGCATACCTCTCATAAAAAAGTTGCTAACACTATTATTAAAGCAACCGATATTTTTTTCATAAGAATCATCAAAGACAAATGCAGTTTAGGACAAGATGTACTTTCAGTTTTTGCATAATGAGGTCAAAAACAAAACAAAACAAATATATCTGCAGTAGAGAGCAACATTTTCTTTAAAAACATCTTCTGTTTTCAGTTAATGTCAGTACAGAGTCTGGTTTGCAATTCATTTCCCCACCACAGTCTCTGATGTAAGGTTAGCAGGTCCTTGCAATGGAGGGTGAATGAAAGCACCTCCTTTTTCCACGTTTGTCTCTTGACACAGTACAACACAAGAACCTGGATGATTTCATTAGTTTCAAGAGCATATTTGTATCTAGAGGAACTGTTAATGGTTTCCTTGGTTACTGACTTAATATTATGCTCAACTCTCCAGTGGTACAGACCTAAAGTTAGATCTCCAACATGTACTTGTTCAATCTGATATTATAGCTGAACTATTCTTGGCTGCATCTTATGCCTAACCAAATTACTGTAACAATAATTACATCCTCAAGGATACAATAGCTTTTATTCAGTGTAACTGCTCCTTTACACTTCTTAGGAGGGCTTCTTCATAGTGGTACACACAATGGAGCTCACCCCTAAGTTAAAGTTTGAAGTGCTTGTGGTTTCTGCCCGCAGATGTGAATATTGACAAGTTACTATTGCTGAGCTGCTCCTGGTCCAGTAAAACCTCAGAGACCACATATTGATCACATATGATCCACTCAGCCAAGATTTGGCTTGGTTTAGGTTCATGCTCGTGTGAGACAATTTCCCACTATAAAGGCTGAATAAGGCTGCCATGTTGAAATTTACCCATGCTATGATGCCATCACATAAAGGTGGGATGCACATCACCGATTCCCCTGGGAAATCCTGGTTAATTATATTTTACCCTGATTTATTCTGGTCTGATTCATGATCAGTGATGCACATAACTTGTACTTCATTCCTGCTCTTTGTCCTTCTGTTACCCTCCCCTCCTTTCATTTGTCTTTCTCATGCAATCTATTTTTGGCCACTAGATGGCAGCCTGACCACACTGTGCTCTAGATGCTGTCCATGGTGCTGAATGGATGCTCTCTGTGCCTCTCTCGCTCTCTGCATATGTGGCTGGCTTACAGACTGTTTGGATGACTAATGTTTTTAAGAATCTATCTATCTATCATCCATCTATCTGTCTGTCTGTCTCTATCAATCACTCTATCTATCTGTCCATCTGTCTCTGTCTCTCTCTCTCTCTCTCTCTCTCTATCACTCTACCTACAGTATCTGTCTGTCTATCTCCCATCTGGTCTCCTTACCTCCGTATCTACCAAATCTGCTGAAGAGCAGCAGCAGATGTGTGTTGTGTCAAACGACCCTCTTGTCTGGGTTGAAAACGACGTCTTTTTAGGAGCGTATGCTGCTATGAAGACTCCCACCAGTAGATGTAAAAAATGTTTTCATAAATATATATAAAATGACTAAACTAGCCCAATGCACAGAGAGCTACCAGCTTGATGGATGACTCACAGTAATGCTGTGAAATGGCTCAACCCACACACACACAGCCACTCACTGAAACACACAGGACACACAAACACATGCAGCACAACACATAAGCGTGTGCATACAGTACAAACCCGTTTGGCACACACACACACACACACACACACACAGGCTGTGATATTAAAGTTGAGATGGTTAACTATCTGAACAAGGAGGAAGGAGGTTGCCAAGTGGAACAAAATCAGCGTGGATTAACATGGTGGGAGATTAGCAACAAATCTATTATGAAAACTGTTTAAAGCAAAATCAAGCTGCTGTGGCTCATAAATCTACAACATGTGATCGAAGGACCCAAGGGGGCTGTTTGGAGGTCTGAGGCAAAATGAGGATTAGCTTAAATTCAGCAGCTAGCAGCATAACTGTGTTCTGATTATTCCAGTATGTAGATGCAACCAATTCAGATCTATTTGGAAAAATCTTAAGTAGATTCATTTAGGGATTAACAGCCTGGCTTGTTTCCATTTGGGCCAAGCAGCCCAGTTTGAGGATTTCCTTAAGATGCAGCGACTCTAATGGCCACTAGAGGCAAGCTTTGAAAAATTGCAGGTTCCATAACAAAGCAACAATCAACATCAGTGCTCAAATACAAAATTAGCAGTAATGTTCTGTGGTGACAATTTGAACTAAAAAAAACCCCCCAAAACTTCTACCTTAAAAAGATCTTAAGACTACAGTAAATGTGCGTTTGACAGAGTATTTGCATGATCGTAACTGCCAAGATGGCAACAAGTGGTAAATCTTCACCTAAACACTGGAAAAATCTCAGCTGATGGCACGAAAGCAATGTCAGTTTTCAGAGTCTATACTTCGGGCACCCACTCGCTAGCTTTTCTTTTCATTGTGTGAAAGTACTGGGTGACACCTGCTGTGAAATACTGTAATGGGCCAAATTGGAGTGACGTGTAATTTGCATTTGGCTCTAAATGTAGCTGCTGTTGGTCGTCTCGGTGGCTCAGCAGGCTAAGTCTAAGTCTCCACGTCGTGTTTGTAGCGTTGTAATCTTGTTAGCGTGATCCTCTGCACATGCCACTGGGGACCTGGGATCAATAACTGGCTCATGGTTTCGTTTGGGGTGCACACAGACACACACTGATAGAGATGAGAGAATCATTGTGGTGTTTATATAGCACTCAGATTGATTGGCAAGCGGTAGGGTGTGATATTTCGTATTTGTCTTTAACATGTGACCTTCTCAAATCACACGATGTGGGAATGTGCTGGAAAGTTGAGTGTGTGTGCCTCTCCCCCTCTGTGTTTGTGTGTGTGTGGCACTGACTTTGACCAGCAGCAGTAGCTCCCTTACTCCCCTCACATTGCTCTGTCCCCTTTCCCCTTTTTTCTTTTCTTCTCATCTTTTTTGTTTTCCCTTTTGGTTCCACCTCCTCTCATTTTTGTTGCTCCCTCTCTTTGTCGCTGTAGCCAACACTGGCTCTCTCCATCTGCCCTCCTTCTATTCCTCTTTTCCTTCCTGAACCTAGTACTTTTTCATTTTGCCTCTACTCTTTTTCATAAGCCTTCTCCTCCCATTTCCTTACATTTTCCTCCCACTTCTTGTTTTCTCCCTTTATCCCCATGTCTCTACTCCCCGTTCATTATTTATGACTTCACCCCTTCCCTCCTTTCTGTCTTCCTTCCTCACTCTGTCTCCCTTTTTCCATCTTTTTATCCTTTTCCTCCTTTGTATCACCTCCCCTTTCATCTGCAAAGCACCTTTCTTATCCACTTTTCTTCTATCATATTTCTCTACTCTTTCCTGAAATTGATCTTTTCTTGTCTCACCCTTTTCACCCCGCTCTCCTTCCTGAAATCTTTGACAGTCGTCTCTCATTCCATCCCTCCTTTCACCATCCATTCCCATCCTCTTTTCTAAATCCAAAACCATTCCCTTCCCTTCACCCCTGCTTTCTTTCTTTCCTTTCTCTCTCTTCTCATCCATCTTTCCTTTGTCTCTTTTGTACCTACCTATTCATCCCCTTCTCTCACAGTTTCTCTTCCTGTTTTCCTTGCTTCTTCTTTCTCAAGTTAATCTTTACTTACTCTACCTGCTTCCTCTATTTTATCCCCTTTTCCATCTCTTTCATCAAACCATTCCCTCTCTCCCTTTTTCTTTCATCTCCCCTCCATCTCTTTTTTCGCCCCATTATTGAAATATTTGCTTTTCTGCTTCTTTCATTTTGTCCATCATTTTTTGCTCCACCTCTCCTTCTGTCTTCCCTTACATTGTTCCTTTCTCCTGCCTATCTCCTTGTGTTTCCTTCCTGTCTTCCCCTTTCCCAAAAATGCCTTGCTTTCATCCCTTCTTGCTCTTTTCATTCATCCACCACCCTTCCTCTCTCTTTGTCTTTCTTAAATGTCTGTCCTCCCTTCTCCCCTCTTTATCAGTTTTTCCTTACCTTGTCCCTCCATCTCATTCCTTTGCTGTCTTTTCTCTGTAACTCTCCCCTAGAATCTCCCTTTTCTCATACTTCTCTCCTCATCCACTTGCTTCTTTCCTCATTCTTACCTCCCTTCTCCCTTGCTTCCTCCCTCTCTCTCCCTCACTATCTTCGACTTTTCCTCCCACTCCCTTACTTCCCGACTAACCTCTCTCTCTTTGCGTCTCTCCCCTCTCTTTCCCTCTCCCTCCCTCCCTCTCTCTCTCTTTCGCTCCCTCTCTCAGTCGTCGCTCGCTCGCCGTGCTGTGCGGACCTACCAACCATCTCTCTCCTCTCCTTCACTGAATCTCTTCATCTCTCTGTCTCTCTCCTCCGGTCCTCCGGTCTCTGCTATGACAGCTCACACCAGCAGCGTGTTGTCCGATCTCAGACCGCCAACCTGTCACCGGTTATCCTGTCCAAACGTTAACATGGACATGTGTGTGTGGGATATTCGTGATTGATCTTCGGGTGTAATTATTTTTTTTGTTTTATTTTTTGTGTAAAAACGAAAGAAAAAGGAGGAGGGGGGCGGCCGTCCTCTTTTACCCCCCTCCGCTTCCTTTAGCCAAGCAGAGCGGCAAGGTGGGGGAGAAGGCTTTAAGATTAAGCCAGCTTGGATTTATTTAACAGCAAAATGACGGATTTGGGAGCGCCGGAGATGCTGCTGATGAGGAGGAGGTTGACTGTGAAGAAAACGGGCAGGCTGAGACGCGACCTCCCGCTTCTCCTCCTGCTGGGGCTTCTCTTCGGGGATTTCTCCTCGTCCAAGGGTGAGTTTTGGAGGTTTTCGATTTGGTCTCTGCATTTGCGTGTGTGCCTGCGCGGTTGCAAGCGTGCATATATGTGTGTTTGCGTGCGCGCGCGTGTGTTGAGGAGATCAGCATAGTCGCAGGTTGCTATGTTTGCGTGTGAGCGCGCACGCGAGAGTGAGGGGAAAAGAAAGGTGGTTAATTCGTGCCGTTTCGCTGCTGCGGACTGCGTTGGTGTATGTGTCTGAGAGTCTGCGTGTGTGTGAGAGTTACGTGTATATGCACGCGTGTCTGTGCGCGCGCTTTCCGCTCGGGATAGTGTGCGTGTGTCCTTTTGTGCGTGCGTGTTTGAGATAGCGAGAAGGAGAGAGTGTATAAGAGAATTTGAGCTAGCCTATATGCACACACAGTGGGTTATTGTGAGTGTGTGTGCGCGCGTGCACATGACAGAAACAGAGTGTAGAGCCCAACTTGGACACAATATTACATCTGGGGAACAGTGGAGGTATTCTGATGGTTTGGGCCTGCTGGCCATGCTGTGCAGACATTTCCATCAGGATAAATAAACTGAGTTCAAAATAAATCACAGGTCACTTAAACCAGATTTCATGCAGTTTGCCCAAATGAAGACAGCCATGGGTGTGGGGGGAGGTATCATATCAGAATCATAAACAGTTAAACATCTGGTTTGACTTAGGGCAAATCCTGGCAACTAACTCAATAACCTGTGTTGCTGTCTACAAAATGAGTGAGAGAGAGAGAAGGAGACAGAGACAGACAGAGAGAGATTGGGTGAAATTTCTTCTGGAGGGCATGTAGAGAGGAAATCCCATGCTCATAGTATAACATGATTTTGTTGAGTCTCTCACACACAAACACACACACAGAGTAGCAGTTGTCTCAGTGGCTGTGGAGTCTCAGTGTGTGTCTAGTATGACAGGGGGTTGATGCTGTGTGTCGGCATCCCAGCATGTCTGTGTCGGTGGGGACTTTGTGACCAAGGAGGTCCCTCGGGTTTTAGATGGATAGAGAAGAAAGTGTTAACATTCTCCTCGTTTGGTGGGAGCGTTACTGTTACTCTGTTTATCAATAGCTTCTCTGTGTGCACTTCTCCTCCCTCTCTTTTTCAGTGCTTGTCCCTCTGTATTTCGCTCTCAATCCCTTGCTCTCTCACACACACACATGCACACATCTGTCAGATTTTTTCCCCTCTGAGATGAGAAAGAAAATGGTCTCTAGCAGTGTTAAAAGTCCCGATAATTGCATGTGTGTTACTGTATTTTGTTCTGATGTCGTACCCATGCTTTACCCACACCACTGATCTATCTCTGAGTATTACATACTGTGCATTTATATTGTGCATTTGGTGGTGTTATCTTTATCTGTATTCCCCGGTCATACATGCCAACTGTCAACGTGGAAATGACAGTACTTGAGTGAAAATGCAATTGTGGGAGAATGAATGTGTATGTTGATGAATATGCTGATGGTGCGTTTAAACTGTTTATGATTGAAGCAACTGCTTCTTATCACTTGTGATTTATCTTCCAATTTGTGTTTGTGTGTGTGTGCTTTTCCTATGCTGTTTATCAGCTTTAAAATCTGCATTTTCCAGACTGTTATTTTTAAAAATCATAAGCAGTTTTATGTTGACAGTATATATATTCTGCAGATTCTTTTGTAGATTATTCTCCTTACCTAAAGTGAAGAAAATGTAATATATTTAAATCCATTATCTAAAAACTGTCAATGGCCACGAATTAAGCTTTTCCATGTCACATTACTGCTGTGTGATGTGTGGCTCTCCAGCAGCTATTTTAGTTATTGGAGAGTTAAACACACAGAGAGACTGAGTAAGAGAAAATTAAAGGGCAGAAAGACATCTGGAAAGACAGACGGAGGCTGGCAATAATTTATTTCGTCAAACCTCAAACCCCAGATGGTTGCCAGCCTTTTAAATGTGATGTCGCACTTTAAATTCCAACACACAACTAATTATTGATTGTCTGGAAATGTCACTTAAAAATGCCATAAAAAGTCAGGTATCTTCAGACATGAACTGAAGTGCAAATAAACAACCCAGGCGGCATTAAGACGGAGGAAAAAGTCATTAAACTAAACTTATGAGGCTGGTAATTAGTTTTTATTATATAACAATTATTCAGCAATTCAGCATTTGCTTGAATCTTAGTACATTTCTAACAATAATGTTGATCTTACTCTGACAATGGCATTAGGGATTCTTTTGATGATCACCACATTCATTATTTCTGTAATTACCACTTGTAGTAAAGTTGCAATAATAATAATAATAAAGCTGCATAACAAAATTTACCCATTGTGTAAAGAGCCCAATTCCAAATTACTATTATAGTAACAGCAAGGAAGTTCTTTTTAAAAAAGAATTAATTAATGAGTTACTTCATGATAATTCATTAAAGAGCAGGTTAATCATGAGTCATCATTATGCTAATTGGATGCCCAATGACAATACAAATAGAGTGCATTTTCATGGCCTGTCCTACTCCTATATTTACAATCATTACATATATTTAACTGCCAAACTGTGCTTCTGTATCAAAAATGGAGACAGAGAAAAAATAAATTCAGCCCATTCATCAACAGGTTGTCTCTGCCAAGAAATGTCCAAATGTCCAACTGTGATGATAATTTCCATAAACCTCGAGTGCTTATATAATTGATATATTGTTAACTGCACTCTATGGGGGACTGTACAAAAGACATTTTTGGCACTCTCTCTCTCTCTCTCTCTCTCTCACACACACACACACACCGTTGACAATAACATGTCTGAGAACTTCATTTTAGACTCCCATGGGGGCTATGAAACACTTGTTTAATCACTCACACACACGCGCATACTCACTTATTCTCTTAGAGAAATAAACACACACACATATAGGACATTCCAGTGACTTATTTTTATTCCCTCTTCAAAGTGAGGACTGATTAAACGTCTTTGTTTCTGAAGCTTTTTAATGTTTTTATCCTTATGAGGGCATTAAGACCTAAATGCAAGCACTCTAACACACTCACGGATGTGAACACACACACACACACACACAGGCACACACACATGTAGTACATGCACACGGTGACAATTAGCTGACATTGAATCAATGCCAAACAACAAGATATTGGAACTAGCTCTCTGTCCCCCTGCCTGGCATACTAATATCACACACATGGGAAACAAACTTATCTCACACACACGCACATACATACACACATACACACACACAAATGCATGGACACACATACAGACACACACACAAACTGTTCCTGTGGATGAGAAGATAGCTAATTAAAACAGAGCTATCTGCCCAATTCAAATTCACTGTAGGTTCACAAAATGAAGGGATGTAGACATATAGAAGTGTGAACCATAAAACTTGTGAAAATTCAGAGAGCATGATAAAATGTGGGAGAAATAAAAAAGTGTGTATATCTGATTAAAAGTATACATTATTTATCTCAGGAAACTTATAGCGTGGAGATTTATTTTTGACCTTGGGGACACATACTGTATGGAAGAGTATATTTGTATATATATATGGGTAATATTCTAAAAGTAAGCACCACTTATTCTAGCAACATTTAGCCATATGCCATTGTCTTATTCAGTGAATATCACCTGGTCACTTGTCTGCTTACCATGTCTGCTGATCATGATGTAGGGGCACAGTGGAAAGCTATACAAATAGTTAGGTGGCCTTTGTGTTTATAATATTAACAACCAGTATTTTACAAGAGCAAAAATACTTAACTGTAAGACCCCCCATTAGGTATTTATAACAAAATTAGTTATTAAACAGACTACAGTGTGGATGCAAGTGGATGTAAGTGGGCACTTACAGGCTGCTGTGGAAAAAGATAACGAATGACAATATAGTAAAACACACTCTTAATGATACAAAATGTATGTTTATAGGAAACGTTATAATGAATTTATGTACAGTATTTTTGCTACTGTTATCTGCTACATGCTGATGTGTTATAAACAGTTTTTTAAATTTATGCAGTGCTTGGAGATGACATAGGGATTAATGTCAGGTAATTAAAGGACGTGTATTTGAAAATCAGTAGCTGACATATGTCTGTATGGAAGTGATATTGTACCTCACTGGATGCTCTGATTGTCCACATCCCCATGATTACAGCACACTGCCTATGCTATGCAGAAGCACATGCGTGTGCATGTGCATATTTGTGTCTCTGTGCTTGTATTGGTGTTTTAATGTCACACTTTGTACTTTAAGTTCAACAACATGTGTGACGATTGCACATTTGTATGGGATTCCCTGTGTGTGTGAGTTTTAATAATTTTCTGCTTCCTGTGTAAGAGAGGCATGGGAGCACTTACAACTTTCACCTCTACGTGGGAGAGACAGACTAAAAGGTGCACGCACAGAGACAGACACACACGTGCACAGAGAGAAGTTTTACTCTGTGTTTTCAGGTGCTTGTATAATAATTGAATCCCCTCAGTCACACCAAAGACCACACAGTTCAAACAGTCTAAGCTTGAGAAAGAGCCAGGGAGACTCTGTATGTGTGTGCACACGCACTTGCAACAGGAAGCGCGAGCCATCTCATTGAGTACTGATGATTTTCAGGTACTTAAGGGTCCTCCTAGTTGTCCAGTGAGACCAGAAAATACACACACACACTTCAATACAGTTAACTACACAGAGTACACAGTTCAATGGAGAGCAAAGAGGCCGTGTGTGAATGTGTGTGTAAGAGAGATACAGACGAGATAGAGCAAGCTGCAGAGATCTAATGAGTACTGGAAGCAATGGACCGTTTGTTTTTCATTTTCAAGTTCAAATTTAAATACATATATATTAACGTATGTGCAGAGCATGTGAAGTGAAACGGTGCTACAGACTAGAGTTAACTATCAGAAACCACACAAACTACATGATAAGTATAGATGGGTCATTATGCTTGTAATTCTGGAAAGAAAAAGGCTTTTTCAGCTGTTCATACTGGCTTGAAAATGAGGGAGTAATCTATCTTTATAGTGTTCAAATGACAGAACTTTTAAAAGAGCCATGGCCTACATACAGTAGACTAATGCTGGGGGAGAGGGCAGTGAGAGATACAGAGAGAGCAGAGGAGAATATGTCTGAAGACAGAGAGAGGGAGAGAGATTGAGATAGAGGCCGAGATCAGAGCAAGTGTGTTAAAGAGACATTGGACAGAGAGCGAGGAGAGGCACTGCTATGCACGAGAAGACAAAGTGAAAGAGAAAATGAAAATGTATTCCCCAGCAGACGCGATTAATCAGGAATGACTTTTCCATCTTGTGCTGCTCAGCTAGTAATGTCTGGCATTAAGTAATGACATCATAACCCTGTCCACCTTGAATTTATACCTCATATATGGAGGGGAATCCACCAAGCTGACCCAAAGGCACAAGCAAACAGGGCTCTAAAATCTGATGATATTAATGACTGGACTCAAATATTTCATGCTCGCAGTAAATGCTGCATCACACACAGCAGAATCTTACATCTGTCATTTGAAATCAGAGAGGACAGCATGAAAAAGGGAATTAAAAGACCATGTGTATATCATATGAAATACCATGACAGAGCTTGAAATTATGAACATCATAAAAGTACTGTTGCATAGCTGGTCCAATTGTGTTTTAACAGCTATTAGTAAGCATGAATAAATGCCATGTCTAGTTTATTTGTCAGGCTCTCTTTCTGAACCATCATGTTAATGTTGTTTTTTTTTCTGCAATCTTTAAACCCAGCTAATAGAGACCACTATATTAATCTTTTTAATGTTAGCATTGTTTGCATACATCAAGAGTATAAACAAAGATCTACTGTGTGCTATTAAAACTCCAGATATATGCCTGATGGGCTATGTGCTGTAATAGGCCATAAAGAAATCTAATTTATATCACGGGTTAAAACTTTGGTTTGGCTGGTATAGAGCTTTTAATGCGGACACTTTGGCACAGCAGTTTGTTGCTGTTTTTCTGTACCTTGTGGTGCAGACGCCTCGCTGTGGTGGGAGCTGAGGGTTATTTCATAACACAGGATTACTCAGCCAGCCAGCTCTAAAAATAAGCATGAAATGAACCTCGCAACTGGAGTTCATAATGAAAGATAAGTCGGTGTGGCTACAAGACATCCATGAAAACCAATATCCAAATTTAATTTGACAAATTATTCAGTACATCAACAGCTATGGTACATTTTTACCACTTGCAGTGAAGTACATAATTTCCACCGTTTCCATTCGTTTGCTGTGTTAAAGGCTGTGCAGCGTATTCCGGTAGCAGCGTAGTGGGTTCAAAAGGCGGCAATGCACATTGACCATTCAATGTTTGCATAAAATTGAGGTCTAGTCTACTTTATTCAAATTTCAAGTGCCAAACATCACTCGCTATACCTCTCAGAACTTTTACAACTTTGTGCACAAACTAAACCTCTGCCTCCTCTGCACACACATCTATCAATGCAGAAATAATCAGTGTAGTATTACTCAGCATGGGTGTTATATATGGGATATATTGAAATTAATGTGCGATATGGCACATATGTGTCGTATTTGAGTTTTCAGTGTTTTAGATGGCTGCAGGCCACCCAATCAATCAAAAATAAAATAATCCCAAAGGAAAACAAAACATTACAATTTTCTGAATTCTGAGAAATTCAAAATCACTTCTACTGAATCAATACATTTTTTGAATTTTTGAATTTTGAATTTTTGCATGTTTGGTACAAGAGAGAAGAAGAAATGCAGACTGAAGAGACACTGAAAAGACGGTGACAGGATGACACAACTGAAATGACTCTTGAGGATTAAGACAAACATAAGGAATCGGTTTGAAAGATTCAAACACTCAATTTTTTTTTGTTGTTTTTGTAGCCTTTTGCACTAGTGGCCTCACTGTGTCGGTACATTGGTCTCATTGAAATGAAGGAGGATTTTGCTTTTTATTTTCTCTTTTGATGTAGTGCCATTGTCTGTATGACCGTAAAACTGTTCCTCACTATGGTGTATCCCAGGGCTAGCAAGCTAAACTAACACAGATAAAAGTAATATGGTAATTACCGATCCAGGTAGGGAAAATCACCTTTTGATGAGAGTGCAGGGTCAGCTTGTAGGAGCTGGTAGGGATTCAGTATATTGCTCAAGGACACTTGACCAAGGTGTAGCTTTTTAGCTTGAATAAAGATCCTGTATAATAGTGTCCACCTGCTGTACCACCCTGCAGCTTTAAACATCAGTATCTGTTGATTTGGTGCTGCCGTCCACTGAATGTAGCATCTAATGTATCTGTTAATGTAGCACTTCTGCTATTTTTTTATTTCCGCTTTCCTTTCTGTTAGCATGACATTTTCTATAAGCTGTAGGCTAATGGCTGGCTAGCGGGCTAGCATTAAGCAGGCTAATGTGTCTGTTAATGTTACATTAGTGTTATTTCAGTTTTTCTCTTGCTTAGTTCCATGGTTTTAGGGCATACTGTGTGTGTGTGTGTGTGAGACACCGTTACAGCACACCTACGCTGTGTGTGTATGTGTGTCGTGTACTCTATGAGTGTGTGTGTATGTGCGCTCTACATATGGAGCCAGTGAGTTACATTTCCATTTCAAAGCGACGAGTCAGCAGCAGCAGAAGCTACTTTCATCCATTAATGTGATTTTAAGGGAGAGAGCGAGACAGTGAGACACACACAGAAAGAAATACATAGAGCCACAGTAATAATTACTCTCCCGGTTGGCAAAGGGTTCAGATTGTTTATTAGTGTCTCTGTCTCTGTGTTCCTCTCTCTCTCTGACAGCCACCTCCCATCTCCCTCTGTCTTTTCTTGTGTTTTTAGTCAAATTATATGTATTCCACTTATCTGCTGAGTAGTCCAGTGTTTGAATGCAGCTGTCACTCACATTAACAGGTTCACTGCTCTGTAAAGTGTGAGTGTTGTTGCATCACTGTGTCTGTAAAAAGTTGAAAAGTCTGTAGAAGATGAATCATTTTATAGAATAAATAGTCTGCAAGTGTACAGGTTTGTCTCAGCCTGCAAGAGAAAAATGCTTAGGGTTAGGGTTAGATCTGTGTGTGTGTGTCTAGTGTGGGGATTATTTTGTGCTCGAGTGCCCTTTTGTGGGTAAATGTCCATGCGTAAGCTAAAAGTGTGTGTGTCAGTGTATGTAGGCATCGCGTGTGTACACAGCTTTTCTGAGTGCAACCATGCGAAAGCTGTACAAGCTGCATCATATTAATGTATTGCTGCAAGTTGAAAGTGAATGTGTTAATTTTGAATTTGTTTATGTGTGTATTATGAGTGTTTGCTTGTTTACATACGTCTGCATGAGTGGGTATTTGCTTGTATGAGTCTGTTCATGTGAAGGAATATAAACTATGTATTTCCATAAAGTTTAGAAGTTTGTATGTGTAAATGAGCACTGGTGTGGCACCGTGTACAAACATAAAACATGCGGCTGTCAGTGGGGGTAGTTATTGTTGAGCACTCTATGCAACTGTGTATGTGAGCAATTGCCTGTGTGGTATTTGGAAGATTTCTTTGCAGGTCCACATTAATAGTTGAGTTGTGTTTGAATTTGTGTTTATGCATTTTGCATTGAATGTGTGTGCGTATTTGTGTGTGTGTGTGTGTACACGTCTGAGTATAAATGCATTAGCCACAGGCTATCGTTGCTCCAGTAGCATCGTTCTTATTCCATCCATTTTTAATGATCGGTAATGGTCGCTAGCAGTGTTGAACCTACATCGTAAGGACACAGCAAAAAATGGTCCCGTGGTGCTCAAAGCGAGGAAGACAGAGGAAGAGCGGCTTAGAAACAGATTGGGAAAGGGAGAGAGAGAGAGGAGAAAACTGGGAGGGTGTTAATAGATGTTAGCTTGTGGAAACCAACATCATAGGAGCGCTGCTGAAAAGGTCCCGTGGTACACTGTGCCACTGCAGCATATCCCTACAGGGAAGACAGTGGGAGAGGAGGAGGAAGGGAGGAGGTGAGAAACTGGCCAGCAGGCTGTCTGACTGACTGACTGACTGACTGTCAATTTGATTTACTGACTAAATGATGGACTGGTTGTTAAGTTGATTGACTGACTTGCTGGCTGATTGGTTATGTTACTGGCTGGCTAAGTGACCGACTGAGGCAATTGTTGATTTGTTGAAGGCTTTTTACAAGGTAGCTTCGTAATGGCACATCAGGGGACGAAAGAGGGAAAGGAGGAAAGGAGAAAGGGAGCAGAGGGAGAGATGGATGAAAAGCAAGGCCTCTTAACTGTGTTTAAACTCTACAGAAGGGTTTGGAATGAGTTTCCAGGGTCCAAAGGCCAAGAAACGTACTAAGCACATAATGGCTGTTAAATTGTTTCTTGTTAAATTTAGGTTTTATTTGTTTCCATTAAAGACCACAATGTGCTTTATTACCAATGCTTCCTTGTGCCATCCTTGGGGGAAATAGCAGGATTTTATCCACCAAAATCCAGTGGAATCCAATCAAAGTAAATCAAATCAAATTGAATTGTATTAAACTAAATTAAATAACGTAGGGCAATGGAAACATTTGAACCATTTCATCAATTCAAATAAAAAAAAGATTCATACGGTTTTAAACTAAGGCTCTGAGGTTTTCATGCCACGCTGACATCTCAACGTGTAAACTGAGCAATATCGCCCTGTCAGCTGGAGAAGAGAGGCAGAGAGATGGATGAAGAGACTGAGAAAAATAGCAAGAAGTGGAAAGGAGGAGTGAGTGAGGGATGCAGGGAGGGGGTTAAGGCAGAGGAGGAGGAGGAGAGGGTGGAAGGAGGAGAGGGAAAGAGGAGGAGGGAGGGAAGGCCTTAAGCAATGTGATAAGGAAATAATAAAGGAAAGGTTGTAAAAGGCTCCGAGACTCCAGCCATAGCAATATCAGCTACACACTCTCACACAAACATACACACACACACACACACACACACACACACACACACACACACACACACACACTTTCCTTCTTTTTCTCTCAAACACACACAGCTGTATGAAAATTGATGTTGCAGTGTCCTTTACAGGCCATTAAATCTGAACAACGGCAATCGCTTACTTCTGTCTGACAAATGATGGCTAAATAACACAGCTTTCCTGTCTGTCTTCCCGCCTGTCTTAAGTCCTGCTCTGAAATGTGAGCATGTGTTAGTCTGACTTTGTTTTTCAGACAAGTTAAGGTTGTTTTTTGAACAATGTTCCCGACTCAAATCTGTTCTAATTCTGCCACATTTTGCCGGCGAAGACGGTATCGGGTCCCTTTAGCACATCTTCAGCACATTAGACAATGAACCGCCTCTGTGAGTAGTTTCAAGTAGTGCTTCATGAATGTCAAAAAGCAAGTGATTCTCTTTACTTTCTCTCTCACCCCATTTGCTTTCCTTTTCGCGCCACTCATCCCTCCTCTTTCATCCCTCTGCCCTTTTTTTCTTGCCTCATCTCTTTTCCCCTCTTTTCATCCACCATTCTGGCTCCGTTCTTAACATTTTGTCATGTGTCATTCCCCTGCTCCTACTCTCCCCCCTTGCCACTCAGCCCTCTGTTTTCTGCCTTTACTCTCCCATCTTGTGCTCTTCTCCATCAGTTCCGTCTCTGTCTGTCCTCCCTCTCTTCCTCCATGTCTCTCCATCTTTTTCTCCCTCTGTCCCTTTTTGTCCTTCCTCCCTCATCAGCTTCCTCCACCTCTCTCCTTCTCATTCTCCGTCTCAGTTTTGTTCGATGTCTCTTTCTCGTCCTCTCTCTCTGCCCTTTCGAGTCCTTTGATTAGGTTGTTGGCATTTTCATTGAGATGTCTATATGACCACTGAAATAACTCTCCTGTCACAGTCTCATCTGCCCTCTATCTACTTCTTCTCCTCTCTCTTCATTCTCCACTTCTGCTCCGCAGCACTCCTCCTCTCTTCACCAGCCTTTTATTTCTCACTCCATTTTATCCTCTTCCTGTGCTGCTCTCTTGCTTCTTTGCCAATATTCCACTGAGTTTCTCCTCTCTCAGTATCTCTGACTGTCTCCTCCTCCAGCCTTTTTACAATTCTGCCCCTCTGCACTACTATCGTTTCCTCCTCTTTTTTGTTTTTGTCTGCTGTTTCGTCCTATATGCTTTTCTGCTCTCATTTTTCCCTCTCTATTTCCACAGCTGCTTCCGTAGATCGTTTGTCTAAATGTCAGATGGCCACATCAGCCACTGTTGGTATTATAAACAGCTTTCTGGTTGGTACCACAGAAAGAGAGACACAGGGAGAGAATGAGTGAGGTGGGTGGTGGTGGGGCCTGGGCTGACGCTGCAGTTTTCTTGTGTTTCTGGCAGTGAAGAGAAAGAAGATGATGTCTGAAAATAGAGAGAACATGTTTAAAAATGATACAGGGTGTGGGGTGGGTGTAAAAGGAGGGAGAGAGGGAGTCGGCTTATAGAGAAGAAAAATGAGATAAGAGGAGTGGAGGGAGAGAGGGGAGAAGAAAAAACAGGGGAGGAGAAGGAGGGAAATAAAGAGAAAGGGAGAGGGAGAGCCTGCGTGTCTACATGCCTCTAATCTGTTGATGGTTGAGGGGAAGCAGACAATAAGCCATTATCTCTCTAAGACTTAGCTTTAGCTGCAGCAGTGTGGCACTGCATACTGCTAGTGCCAAAGCAGCTTACAGCACAGTTATGTACCCAGGATGCACTGACACCCATGCAGGGACAGGCTAGCACACGAGGACAGAGTTTAAATCAGGAAGATGATGAAGATACCAACACACACAGCTTAATAATAACAATAGCAGTCGAATTTGACATTAAGATCCAACATGTGAGGGATCAAAGCCAAGTATAGCATTTTCATCTGTAATGAAGGGAAGGTCAGTTTCTGCTCTAAACACTTCTGGAGACTTTAACTTCGTTTTCATTTGTCAGGAATTTACTTTATTGGTATTATCAAAACACGTCTCACAAGTTTTTTTAACAGTTTAACAGTCCCTCTGGAAAAACAGGGATAACTGCAGACTTAATTCTTAACAGGCTTGAAGTACAGTAACTCACCAGCCTATTAATTTTACAAACAACCTGTAAACAACTCTTTGTGCAGCAGCCTCTCTCAAAGCTTTTTCTCTACTTAAAAAGAATGTCTGATCTGTGAATACGTAATTGTCGAGTACTCAAATAATATACAACTGCAGCTTTTTCAAATATAATTGCCAGAATAAAATATTGTGTTTTAATTTGGCCCATACAGTTGTCCCCTAGATTACATTTCTCATCCTTTTTAGACCCTTAAATGCATTTGTGAACATACAGTTACAACATAATTTCCTTGTTGTCCCTAAAATATCTGCTTGTATCATTTTTAAAGCATTATTAGCATTATTAGATTTCACTGAAATAGATGACAGGTGAATTGCAGCAGATTTTATGATTTGAGTTTCTGTTTTTATTTATTTATTGTTTAAAAAAGTGTTAAACTCCAAAGGTACAGAGGAATAGGCAGTGTGTGTGCCAGGGGTATTTGAAAATTTGACTCGGCGCAAACAAATTCAGACTGGAAATAGACATGCTGAATAGCTCCTGTGTACCAGTCAAGAGGAAGAGTTAGCTTAGAAAATAGCATCTAGATGGAAAAACTGATACTGTTTTCCATTGCTCCTGCACATTAGGCTTTAATGTACTTAATGTTGTACATCAAGAGCAGTAAAGCTTAGAGTTTTCCCTGTATTCTAATTAATATTTCATTATGAACCTGATGCACCTCCATATGCAGTTAAAACTGAATGATTAAAAAGTTAATGTACTTCCTATGGTGGTTATGTTTCTGTTGTTTTTCAATAAAATGGCGCCGTGTGGGAACACTTGCCTCTTCAGAAATCTGTGGAGCCCTTTCAGATTTTGTCTCCAGAAGTCGGGCATTAGATAGATTTTTTTTTTTTTTTCTTTCCATTTTTGACATTTTTGTCTTAGCTGATTCTGGTGTAATAGTTCACACTGCTCCTCTCCCTTTTTTTGGCTCAAATGAGTGACGAGCTTTGAAGGAATGGCATTGTGCAAATGACATTGCCCGGAACACAGGAATATGTAGTTACACTGGTTACCTACATTGTTAGGTTTTGACCCTTAAGTTCTTACTCATATTCAGTGTAAGTGGTGATGCCATCAATTTCAGTTTGTTACTCTGATTTAGCCATCTGTATCTGTAAGTGGGAGCCTGCAAGGCAAAATTCTATTTAAAAGAGAAATGGAGGGTTTTAAGCTTCGTAACATTGACTTTTAAATTGCACAGGTGTTCTTGATATTGTGTCCACGTTCTGTAGGATGCATTACAGTCTACAGTGATCAGAAAGGAAAATGTCTCATAAATATACATGAAAAATCCACATTTACTGTCTAATAATCTCTTTCAGGCTGTCTTCCTGGCGCTAGAAACAGGAGGGAGGCCAGATTTGACACCAATGCTGTTAAAAAGCTGACGTCACTGCACTGACTAAGACAGTGAACAGAGAGAGGTGTCACATAGCAAGCCTGCTCCTCTACTCTCCGCTTCTCCTCCTCCCCGCTTCCCTCCTCTCCTCTCTCTTCCTCTCCTCTTCTCTTCTCCCCCTCTTCTTCTCTCCTTTCCTCTCATCTTGTTTCTCTTCTCTCCTCTTTTCTCCTCTCCATCTCTTTTCTACTCTATCCATCTTTTCTCCTCTCCCCTCCTCTCCTAATTTTGATTTTAGCAGGCATTTTGTGGCATCCAGTAGCCTGCTGGTGTGGAGCTGTTTAGGGGGCATGAAGAGCTTTCTAAATGATGGCTAAATTTAACTAAATGACTTCCTCCACTCAGATCTGATATAATGTTCTCCCCTGCTCCTATCCTCTCTCTGGATCTTTCTCTCACTGCCTCATCCTTTTTAGCTGTTGTCCTTTTTCACCTCCTTCCTCTCGCTCTCTCTCTCCCTCTCTCTCTGTGTCCTGAAGTGTGATTTCTATTTCTCAATCTCACTCTCAACTACTCCCTCCCTCTGCTGCCTATTTACCTTTTTCATGTCATACTGTCTCCTGCTCCAACCACTCCCTCCTCATCCTCTCACTTCCTTTTTGCTAATCGTTTTGTTTTGTCTACTTCCATAAGACGGTCAGATTATTCTCTGTCTGAATCTTTTCTCTGTCTGAAGCCCTAATAAGGAGGCTTTAGAGGAATTTTCTTTTAACATAGTAGATAAGTCAGCTGGCAGTTGTCTGTCTGTGTGTCCGTCTGTCTGATCGATCCACTTTGTCCCTGTTTCTGTCTGCTGCCTGCAATAATGTACCTTTGACTGGAAGTGGCGACTAATTAGAGGATAGATCTTTTACCTAAGAATTATGATCAGAAAATTGGAAAAGGATAATTGCTTGTAGATCAGCAGTCAATGGTGACTCAGCCAGCCAGCCAACCTGCCGTTGTGGTACTCTATTCATCCACTAACAACTCCTCCACTGCACCGTCTAATTACCTAATTTATATGTATAAAGTATATCACTCATTAGATTACCATGTATATTATGTTATCATATAATTGTGTCATAATGTAATGTAATATAATGTTATGTTGAAACTGTAATTTATACACCCTAATCTGTGCTATCCAATTACGTATTTATAAGTTTGTGATTTATATATTGATATAGTTTTACAAATTATAGTAGCACAATGTAATGAACAGCATCAAGTCACTAAAAAATATTTTATGAAGCCTGTGAGCCACATTTTTCCTATTAAACAAAGCAACAAATTTATATATAATATAATATAATCTTAAGTATATGATATGGAAGCCTACTAGGAGCAGCTTGCATATGACATATCACATCATCAGAAACATGCATAACTACTTTTTGATCAAACTGTTGCTGGAGCACATTCTGTACCCACTGCACTGCTGTTATGTATTGACCATGACACTGTTTGGGGTGTGCAAGATGATCAAAATAATATGCAAACACGTTCTTAAAAGAAACTGTAGTAATTTTCCCAGTATGTATACTCTGTAAACTAATATTAATAATATAACAACAACAATAATAATAATGCAGTTCTAGTACTCTGTTAACTATATCCATAGAGCTAGAGCCATGAGATGGCTAGCTTAGCTTAGCATAGGGACTGAAAGGAGTGTAAAAGGGCTTACCTTGCGGTTTGAAACCCATGTAGCAGCACCTCTAAAGTTCACCAGTCAACATATTGCATTCTGATTATATAACTTGTACATTAAAAGTGATGTATTAACAACAACTTGTAGTTTAAGAGGGAGTTTCGCTGCAGCTGCTGCACAGCAGCTGGGCACAGTGATTTCCTGTAGATTCTGCTGGTTGCCTGGCAACCACACAGTAACTCATTTACAGCTCTGTTTAAACTTGGCACCTGTTATGACTGTGAAACTGGACAAATGATACAACTTGCTAAAACAGGGTCCCCTCTCATCATACCTATTTTCATACGAGCAGACCAGCAAGTGTTTTTGTTTTAATTTGAAACCTCTTCTGCGTGTTGTACCATTATATAGACACCATGTTACATTCAGGTACATTTTTTGTGTTGATAAAGTGTTACTTGTTCTGATATGGAAAGCTTACTCTGACTGTCAACTCTGGTCTGCTTTTCCAGTTAAAGAGGAGTGAACATAATTCTAGGAAATATGTTGTATCTGCAAAGATCCTGCTTATTTTACGTGCATACCATGCAGGTTAATTTGTGCAGCAGTTACATAGAATAAGCCCCGCTGCCTCACAAGGGAATCAGTCAGCAAACCCCAGCTCAGCAGGCTATTTTCTATTTCAACAGTTTGCTCTGTCAACATGACTGATATGTTAATTAGAGTATTATTTATGGTTGAATGTGGAAATCGTTGATTAGTGCATCGTATCTAGAATGTCATGTAAAATGTGTCATCTGCAGGCTTGTTTTAATGAACACTGCATAAAAAGTTACGTTGTGCCGTATTATAATGTTGGTAATCACTGTTTATGATAACTGCAATTAGTCATCTTGCTTGCCAATTAAACATTATACAATTTTAATTTGTTGTGAATTATATGGTACTGTAAAATATTGTCTTCATGTATTTTGATTGAGGGAAGATGAGTGTGAGTGAAAATCATCATCATATTATTTGCTTTACAGACAATATCTGAAACACTAGGATTAAGTCCACACTGCAAAGGTCCCAGCATTTACTGGTTGTCCTCTTCAAAAAAGCTGTATCTTCTTTCCCTACAACCAAAACATTCCTTAGCCTCTTTAAGCTGTTTTAGTATAGCCTAGGGGCCTAACTGTATCTAAAAAATGCATTTTACATTTCTTCTCTTAGATGTAATGACCCTAATGCCCTAATGACCCAACCATAAAGCTAAACTTATCAAATCTAATAAAAAAATGGCCACAGTACAATCACAGCAAAAAGTCCCAATATTCAATCAAAACTAAAAGTGGACCCTTAACCCCAAGTAGCCTCTTCCTTACTACATGAAAGGACATAAAAGAAAGTATTACCAGATACAATTGTATGGCTTTTTCTCAGTACAATTATTACGCTGAATTTGGCATTTTGTACATTTGATGATAGATTTTTTGCCATAAAATAGAAACACTGCTCTCCTTCCTAAATGTCACATCGTAGGAGACATTTTCTCAGTTTCCTTTTGCTTTTGCATCTTTGCTCACTGTACTCAATAAGCACTTCATTTTAATGCTAGTGAAAACTAAACCTGCTCACCTGTACATATTATTTTTCATATTAATCTTTGAATGCATTTTCATTTGGCAATCCACCAGTTTAAATCTAAACAGTTCCATTCTACATGATACCAACATAGCTGTTTTTTGCTGAAACTGTGCATTTGACAGTAGAGAGAGTTACCTTTTACATATAATCCCATTCATCATCTCTGAAGCTGTAAATCAGCAAAGCCATGTATGGAAACCTGTCATTTATGGGTCAAGGTAAAAAATACAGCAATGTCAGTTCTGGCCTCATAGGATACATGTGTGTTAGTGCCACACTGATAATAGATTATGAGCATACTTTATGGCACATAACATAAAGGCAAAGCAGTAGTGACATAGGTCCAAGACTCTGCTTCCTGCAAGGCTTGCAGAACAAAACTGTTGACTGCAAAGTAGTCATACAGTTTTATTTTCTCTTCTTTCTTCCACTTCACCGAGATGAAGCTGAAGACCATTAGCCAGCTTCTCTATTACTCAGAATACAACTGTCAACGTTCATATCCAGTATTTTATCCTCCTCCCATTCCTTCCTCTTTAACCTCTTCCAAGCAGCAATTTTATAATTGAGAGTGACCCCAGTTACTGCCAACACATCTTGTGTCTTCTCCAACATGATGAGCATTCAGTGTATCGGTGTCATGAAAGCATTTGCACCAGTAGATATGATATCACTCACAGAGCATATCTGTGAGCTGTAAAATCACTGCATTCATAACATCAATGACATAATCCCGAAATGACCACTGTTGCATGAAACAAAACAATTAGGCTCAAACACTGTTTGGTACCTAGGCGGCCACTGATGTTGATCTTATCTGCAAAGCATATTGCGCAGTGAAAGCTTGTGAATATTTCAGCACATCAGAGGTTCCTTTGTAATGTTTCCTCTGTGATGGCAGGAGAGATAGTTGGTTTCCTGTTTTGGTTTTGTTGCGGGTTGTAACAATAAGCTTACTCTTTTGTAATTTATGTCTAGCTAGAGGAGATTGCAAGTGCATGCAGACTCTTTTTCAGCTACCCCCCGCTTTATATACTTACACACAAACAATAGCTAACCAGTCAAGTGCTTTGCTCAAGAGCATTTTAAACGTAATGCTCCCTTTCCAGAGTGTGTAGGAGAAGTTCTAGTGACAGTTAAACTTTAAAGTATGTTTTGTATGTTCTGTGCTACTAGAAACATGGTGGACTCTTTGGAAGCAGGTCACTCCTTATGTTAATATATAGGGCTGGTTCCAAAGCTATTCTTGTATGAGCTTATGTATGTGACTAATGGAAACATAGTTATGAAAATTATATTTTACTCCTGCCATTAGATCCTCTGGATCGTTAAGGAAAATATTAATTAATAAGTAACCAAAACATTTTCAGATGCAGTCTACCTTTGTGAGTATTGGCAGTGTTTTCCTGTAATGAGTCACTGCTACTGGAGGAATATAGAGGAATACAGAACAAGAACATGTACACTGGCACACAATGTTAAAAAAGACTTGAAGAGTGATTGACATGCTGCAGGACTTATTGTCCGCCTTCCAGTCTTTGACTGTTATATCCCGGGAATACCAGCCAGTCAGCATTATAGCTTTAGTGGTAATGTTTTACTGATGCAAGCCTTCCCATGTTCAGTGCCTTTGGCTTTAGGGATAGATTCACCATTCTCAAACCCAGGCCTTATTAACATTTTGCTTAGCTTGAGTTATTATTACACATGGGACAAAATATCTGAATGCTGTAGTTTTATGAGCTTAAAGGTTCAAGATAAAGCTGACAAGTTACTGAATCAAATGCCAAACACCAAATGCTGCAGTGTCCGTACCTGTTCCAAATGGCCATAACTTCAAACCCTTCGTTCACTTCAAGCCTCTCCCCAGGTCTGTCCTATTTTGCATGTCTTAGTACTATTAATGAAATGAATTGTAAAATGTACTAAAGGCACATACCCTTGGACAGTGTCTGTTTAAAGGGCTCTATGGAGTTGCACTTGGTTCAACACTCAAAACTTACCAAAGAAGTTGAATGGAAAATTAGAAAATGTCTTGATTAGCATTGCTAGTCAATGTTGAAAAAATGCAAATACTGATTTACATTTTCAAATGCAGCCCCCAGATTTCAATGTCAGAAAGGGGGATTCAAATCCTTATACATGAGGATTACATTCAAAGGCCCTAATCCGCCACAGCTCCTCCATTGCCTTAAAGAGTTAAAGTTAAGGTGAGTGAAGCCTTTTCTTCTCTTTACATACAGCAAGGCTTAAATTCAACAGGAGTCTATTGTGCCTGAAGTACAGATGACATAATTATGACCTTCATCTTTCTTTTCACCACATGACCAAAACCTCACCTTTAACTAAGTTTCAACAGTTTCACCCTCTGTGCATTGATGGGACAGAAGGCAGCTACATGGTAGTTTCCAGGATGCTATATGTGGACGTGGTGTGATAGTTATGAAGCTGACGTGTCCCGTCATGGTTATCTTGCCAGCCTACGTCTCCTGGGCCCACACGTGACAGCATCAGTAATGGTTTCACAATTGTGCTTCTCCATATCTCTACGATTGAAAGTACATCCCCAAGGTTTGTAATTGATAGCATTACCATAGTAATACCAGATACCTTGAATATTAACAATGGCCATTCAATAGGGAGCTACTATCTGTCTTTTGTTGTCCCCAAGTGATAAGGTCATATATCTCTTCTCTTCTCTTCTCTTCTCTTCTCTTCTCTTCTCTTCTCTTCTCTTAGCCAAATTTTCATCCTCTCCAGTGATTTAGTGACTGTACACATATCCGCTTCACTGACATTAATTCTGAAAAGTGACAAGCAACAAATCAAGCTACTTTTCTGGTGTATCTAAGGAAATCTCATTGAATGTGTGCTGACTTGATTAATATGCACATTAACATATGATGGCCTTAAAGCAACTCTTTGAAAAAGCAAATACAGCTTTGAGTAGTAAAACATCAACATTGCGTCTCCTCTCTGTTTGTAAATGAAACATAACTGTGGCAGTACACAGGGTGATGCTTTAGGCCCAGGAGGCAGAGCTCTGCCATTTTGGACAATGATGATAATTCAACTTCAAGTTGGTTCAAATTTTGGCTTCTAATGTAATGGAGTAAAGTGATTATTGAGGTAATTCAATCTGAGGATCAGGTCCCTAAAGACCTGACAACTTCTTTAAAAATAACATATTGACACCATGGCTGTCAGTAAAGAAAGCAACACATTTGTTTGTTTATCTATCTTTCCCTGTCCAAGAACTGATGTGGGTGGGAGTGGGATTTATAACAGTTTTATAACTACTGCTAGTTGTGTATGTCATTAATTTCTATGCAAATCAATAAAATGATTTAAAGAGGGAAAACAAAAGCTCACTTGGATGTAAAGTGAGCCCTATAGTTGGCAAGAATGTCATGTCGCTAGCCTACTTCTGGTGAATCCTCACATCATAAGATTAGTGATCTGATTTCATGCTTCTCTCCTTTCTTCTCCTGTCTTCTCCTCTCTTCTCCTCTCTTTCCCTGGCCTTTCCTCTCCTCTCTAGTGAATGCTAAATTATGTATTGTGATATTGCTTGTTGAGGCAGAGCTGAGCGCCTGGGCAGATGATAGGACTAATACAGTTATGACATAGATTTTAATCCATTGCTCTATAGTGACAGTTGAAGGAATATCTTCTGTTTGTTGTGTGTGTGACTTGTTCTTTGCTGCCTGATTCTTTTAAAACTTTCTGACAACTGTCACAACTATCTGAGATACAGTCAGCTAAAAAGAGGTTGCTCTACTGTGCCATGGGCTCTGACCTGGAAGAGCGTAGCATTTGACAAGTACAGTATGTGGATTGTGTCTCGCCTCATGACTGTACTGGTGACTGGTGTGGCCACAGATCTGATTCTTTGCTCCATAATTCAGCCAGTCACATACATTGCATTTAAGCAAGATTTTGACTTATGCTGAACACTGAAATCCTTTTTGCAGCTGTCATATTGCATCATAACTCGAAACAGAGATCAGTCACTGTTGGCAAACATTATGATTAAACAAACCTTTTACATCTTCATCTTACATAACCACCACATTTAGCTGCCATGTTTAGCTTTGTAACAGGAACACTGTCAACCATTTTGGGAATGAAATTCTCTGATTTGTTAAATCAGTGGATAAAACAAGCCAAGCAGTGTAGTGTTGATGTAATAAAATGTTTTTCCAGAGTTCTTCGCTAGTTGTGAACTTGTAAACTCTGAACTCAGGTTAGTGTGGCACGAATGGAGAATCTTGCTTCAGTTAGCAAAGAAAATTACTTAAATACTTTTGTGTTTATTTATGATACAGTGTTATAACAAATTCTTTACATTTTTTATACGTATTAAGATTTATATTGGATACAGATAATTCGGTACCAAGTTCTGACTGTTTTCTTATCATGTGGAGGAGTTACTCTTCTTGCATTTGGTTCAGCTGTCCATTCAGCCAATATTAATACAAGGCGAGAGAACACTAATACAACCTCCATAATGATGGCCACATTTTGTTTAATCGAGTCTGCTGGTGCACGATTTTACATGTGGCTTATTTATCTAAGACTTTGTTAACTGTGTGTGGAATAGAAAGAAAACACCTGTAGAAAATGAAAACTAACCCACCCTTACAGGCTTCGTTAGGTTACGTAAAGAAATACACAAGCAGCCATCTTTGCAGCTGGATCCTGTATGTGCAGGGCATTGTGCAGATGCAGAGCCAGTCCTTTGTGACTGCAACTTCAATCACAAATCATTAGCATTTTGCCAACAGCTTAGGGGTCATGAGTGTCAAGTTAAACTCATCCATCCAGGGCTTTTATGAGTAGGACATTAGGCAGGCCAGAAAATAGTCTGCGAGACAACACACTCAGTCTCCACTCTGACTACCAGCTCTTTCCCTGTGGTGGAAGATTGAGGGGCCCAAGAGGAGACTGAACAGATATAAAAACTAATTTGTTCCTGCACCCAATACGATTTTTAATGCCAAGAAGTAATACGCTGGTGGGTGCTGGCTGTGTGCAGTAAGTCACCACTGTACTCTTAAAATGTAAGAGTTTCCACTGTACACTTTGCAGTTGCAGTTGTGTTATGTCCTGCTGCAGCAGCTGTGTAGTCTTTTGATAGTTGATGTTGATCTAAAGAACCTGAAATGTATTTTGATATAGCTAGGTTTGCTGCGCTGCGTGTTAAACTGCGAATTTTAAGCTACTGAGCAACAAACATTAAGTGTGACTGAGGAGCATCAAGACTTTAAAAGACGAGTGGAGGGCTGTTTTGAGATTCTGCATGTGCGTGTGCATAGTGGGCAGGGGTGTGTTAAAGAGAAAGAGAAGGAGAAACAAATTTAGCTGTCTTTCAGAGTTGTGGTGACTTGGTCAGAATCACAACAACCCAAAAATCAATGACCAAAAAGAAAAAAAAAAGCATACAAAACAGAGAGCAAGACCCAAACAGACAACGCAAGAAAGAAAAGTGAGCGCACCAGAGACAAACAGAGAAGTGTATTAGTGACTTTGTCAGAAACAGGGCGCAACACTAAATCAAGAAGTCTAAGGAACATGGAAGAACAAAAATAAAATAAAAAACCAACTCAACTTGTGCTACGTCAGGCAGCAGCTGAATCAATTTTAGAGAGAAATATATAGATATAAGAGAACATTTCTTAAACCAACTGATTAACATACTGCATGGGCAGAAAGTCGCCCCTATAGTTTTGGAGAGAATACTGAAATGTCTCTGTCTGCCAAATCTCCATATGGCGAGGGAAAACGTTGTTTATTGTTGTTATGCTGTTATCTGCTAACTTCAGTATGTCTGTGAGGTTGTATAGATATCAATGGATCACAAACAGAGGACTTTTGTGTGCCTGCAGACTCTCTACATGTTCACTTCTAGTACATTTGTCCGTTCTGCAGGTCACTGCTGTGTTACATCTTCTTTTAACGAAATGACAGCCATTTTCCCTAATGTCTTTTTTCAACATGGGGGGGTGGTGGGCATTTAGCCAGCACTTAACTGTGTGTCTCAATCCATTAACTAGCAGCTTAGATATAACACAGTGCACCTCAATTACTAGGTGCCTCAACCCATTGCCTGGCAACATAACATACTGGACAGCTTAGCTCACTTGTATGTGTCTGAATTTATTAACCTGTCTCTTACTATATAGAAGATCATTTGGTCTCTGTCTGTCTTGGTACGTGTTTGCTGTAAGAGGTAGCATTTAGCTAATGAAGGAGAAGAAAGTCTAAAGTAAAAGACAAGAGAGGGATTCATTCGGTCTTTATGTAGCTAATTTACAATGTCTTTAAGTTCATTACTGATCAGCACACTAGAAATACAATGGAATATAATTATAATTATAATTAATTATAATGGAAGCATATCAGCACAATCTGTCTGTCTGACTCACCACATACACTGCTATGCAGCTTGTTTTGTTATATACAGTATAATGATAGATTTGTAATTATTAGATGTGTTTAAGCATAACAGAGTGCCGTTTATTTTTCTTTGATCAGTGAAGCATTTTGAGTTGCTAGTTAGGTATGTCCAGATCAAGTTTTTTTGACTGTCTGCCCTGATACTTATTTACATAGTAACAGAAGATATGTATATTGATAATATAATATAATATAATATAATATAATATAATATATATAATATAATTATAATATAATATAATATAATATAATATATATTTGCCACATTGAAATGGCAGGTGTAGCTTTCTAACTTTTTCAGTATCTGTTGTTGAGTGTAAAGCACAAATGTGATACAAACGATGGCTAATTTGCAATCTGCTAAGACTGCAGCTCACTCTGAAGACAAAACGTATCACTCTGTATGTGTGACTGTAACAGCAGCAATTCACAGTGGAGATTCTTGCCTCACAAAGGATCTTTGGCTGAGTACCGACACCAGCTGCAGAGAGCACTTCAACCGCACAACAGACGAGTTTCATTTTGGCCTGCCATCCAGTTACTCACAGAATTAATGTTAATTAGTGACAGCTGATCTGACCTGCCACTGGCGACGTTTGTCATTTTAGATTTTAGATTTAGATTTATAATCCCTTGAGCAGAGATTGATTTTCACAGCCAGTGCTACACACAGAGATATACACAGAGAAGCATCCAGATAAAGACAGTGTATAAAATGCATGCATTCATGCTCCATTCAGTGTCCCAGCTCTGCAGAGTGTCTGCAGGGCTGCTATGGAGATAGGGACAAAAGTCCTGATGAAGCAAGCTCGTCTCCATTTCAAAGTCCTGCATCTCTGACCAGATGGTAGTAATGTGAAGTGTTGATTGAGGGGGTGATCAGTGTCATTTGCTATTGTGAGTGTAAGGCGTGTGATGGCTTGGTGGTTCATGTCTGATGGACTGGGCGTGGACAAGCAGATATTTTTGGATGCACAGTGTGTGATGGCTTTAAGTTTGTTTTTGTTGGAGATGGTTAACATGTTGAGGAACTGTACAGCTAGATGTGATCAGTGATCAGCAGCTCACCTGTTCAAATGTCTTGTACTGGATGGAGGTGGGAGTCACTTCAGTGTGGGATGTGTTTGATGTGCTAATGACCAGTTCTTTTGTTTTGTTTTCTGTTTAGCTGCAGGTAGTTATCAGCGCACCATTCTGTGAAGTGAGAAATTTAGGCTAGAATATAGTCAAGTGGCACGAGTATGCCATTGTCGTCAGAGTCTGTGAAGTTTGTGTTGATGGATTTTACAGTCAGCTTCTGAGAGACGTGAGAAGCTGCTACCTGAATGTTCTGTACACTGCTGCTCCTTGCCATCAAGAGAGAATTAGAGTTGGAGCTTAGCCAACATGGAATTCAGAATCACTCTCGCTGGTCTATCCATCCTTTAGCTATACCGGCTTATCACAAGGGGGCTGGAGCTGATCCCACCCTGACCAGGTCGCCTGTCAATCACAGCTGACACATAGAGGCATTTTCGCATTCAATTAACCTGCATGTCTTTGGACTGGGAGAGGAAGCCAGACTGCCTCGAGAAAACACGTAAACACAGAAAGCACCCAAACCAGCCGGCAGGTTAAAACCCCAAATCTCGATAATGCTAACCACTGCACCAATGTGCCACTCACTCTGGTGAGTTAAAGCTTGTCAGTGCATTATTTTCTGCTTTGACACACTGAATTTGTCACCCACATATGCAGAGAAATGTCCTGTAGGCTTTGTGTGCCCAAACACTACAGTCTTTTGTTGTGATGGACTGTATTAGTTTTATCTATGTGCACCTAATAAAGAGGCAACTGACTGTTTGTATGCTGTATATCTGACCAAAATGATTAAATAAGCTCAATTTAAAGAGAAATTACAGCTGCTTGAATATAATACATCATATACACTGACAATTATCTGTAATGCAGCCACTTATACTAGTACAGCACACACCCCAGTGCAGTCATTTCATTCATTTTTTGTTGTCTCTCTTAATCTGGCCTGACCTGAGTACTATGAATGTAACAGAGCTGGCAAGAAATTACACTATTGTCAACAGTGCAGCCGCATGATCCAGTGGTCAAACAAGCAGTGGCAGACAAACACCTGACAGTCTAATGCCAAAGTCCTGACACTGTAATTTTTGCGTTTCATATTAAACACTAAACAGTTCTGTGATCGATGATTTATTGGTAAGTACATTTAAAAGACAGTGACACCTACGCATCCTGACACGCACGTTCAGTGACAGACAGGGAGAGGGAATGGCAGCATTTATTACTTGCCAGGCAGTGGTCTGGTTGGGCTGCATGGTTGCCTTAAGCAAATGAGAAAAAGAGAGAGAAAGGGAAAATGGGGTGGAGGAAGTCAAAGGCAATGAGGGGGGTTAGGCAAAGAGAAAGGCTCAGAGAGAGAGGATGGAGAGGAAGAGTGAGTGTGAAGAGCAAACGGAGAGGGCTGAATAAAGCTTCCGGGCCCCAGAAGGCCGAGCTCTCAGACATTTTAATCAATAACCGCAGCTCTATCAAAGGACGGCTGATAGGCCAGAGACAGAGGGATTGTTCTGCACTCACTGCCTCACCCCTAAGGAGTGACTCAACACTCTGGGACAGGGTGAGGAGGAAGAGGGTGGCAGAGACAGAGAGATGAGGAGAATGACAAGGAATAAGGAAAGGACAGATAGCATGGCAGAGAGAGGGAGAAAAGAACAGACAATAGAGACACAATTATGGAGGCAGAAGAGGATGAAGCAAAGTTTTTTTTGATAGATTTTCTGCGAGTGTTGGTTATTTTCTGCCATTATGTCACAGACAGAAAATTGTGTGCGTATGTGTGTGTGTTTGTGTGTATGTGTACGCGTGCATGCCTGGAAAATCAAAATCTTTTATGTGACTTGACAGACTTCTGCAGCTCAAATCTAAAGACTGCATTCTGTGAAACTTTATGTATTTCTGTATGTATGTGTGTGTGTGTGTGAGTCAGTGAGAGAGAGGGGGGGGGGTGCTGTGACCTGAAAGTAGCTCAGTGCAGTGTCTGATACAAAGAAGAAGAGTGCGCGTCGGTTGTGTGCTGACTTTGTAGGGTTGAAATAAAACTCATTAGAAATGATTCATAACATTACGTTTTTCTAAATAAATGTATTCTGAAAATTTAACCAATGTTCCTCTGTACGTTCACTGGATGCCTGAGTTATACACATGGGAGCTGGTGCTGAAAAATGAATGTAGAAATGAGTGGAAAACAACAAAACAAACATGGTGAGTGCGGACTTGGACTTTTCCGATGGCCATTAGTCTTGTTTTTGTCCATTAATCTAAATATTTGTCACTGTTACTGTTTTCCCCTGATAGTGTGCATCTGCTGTTTATCTGATAATATTGCTGAAATGTATGTAAAAGAGCTGCCAGCCCATAATTTGTTATATTTAAATATTTGTGCCTAACTGTAGAAGTGCATAATTTGTATGTGTGTTTGTTTTTTTTGGAGTGTTTTGGGTTTTTAGTGAGTGCATAACTAAAAAGTGGTCTTATCATTTAAATGTGTTTTGTAACAAGTGGCTAATGATTTTTATAGTACCTTGTTCTGCCACTGTGGGTGAGCAACATAAATAACAGCCTGATTTATTGTATATGTGATTTGAGAGATGTATGGATGTATAGATAGAAAGATAGATAGATACATAGATAACAATAAGCATTGTTAGTTATTAGGATTGTTAGTGTCGGAGTGTAGTAAGAAAACAGATTATTGTTCTTCACAACAGTCCATTTTCGATATTGATATGTATTGTAATAGATTAGATTTTTTTAGAAAATATAGCTGGAAAATTGTTTGTGTCCTGGGGATAAAATTAACTAGAGAAGAATGTCTATTGTCTTGTTTATTGGCAGTTTAATGAATGTACTAATATACCAGAAAAATTAAGGATATTAATCACATTGGTGGAAAATATTACATATAAAAAGGTTTGGCTTATGTTTTTTTGTTTGTAGTTTTACTGGTCTGGGTTGGACAAATCATCATGCACTACTAAATCCCGGTCTGCTGAAGCCTCGTATTAGTTTCAGCTGAGCTTCTGACTGTTTTTACACAGAATGACAAGAAACTCTGCACATTGTCTCATGATTACACTTAAACTGCTTTAAGTAGAGATTTCTTTGCAGCTTATATGGGCAAGAAGAAGAACTGTAGTCATCAATAACCATTTTTAAAGTAGATACTGTATGTGACTATTGTTTTTTAAAGATTTAATACTTCAAACCTATCCTTTAAGTCCAGTATATGCAACATGCTATGCAATGGTTTAATAATACATAGATCTGGATATGAAAGATGTAGCAACATATGTATAGCACCTATATCATCACATTGCACAACCTTTGTGATTTGTTTTGTTTTTTTAAATTCTGTGGATGTGGTATGGAGGGACAAGGGGACATCATTGATGCTTCAGAGATGTGACTCGTGACCTTTATTACCTTTCCTCTCCTCTTCATCCCGTGTTTGTTACCTGTCATGCTTCTTGGCAAAAATCCTGACTGAAAAAAGAAATGATGTTATCCTGACGTAAACAAATTCAGTTAAACCCGGAGTCAGAGTCACAGTTTGGTTTCTGGAGGGAGATGTGCAGGCTTTCTAACCCTCCTAGGATTCAGGAGTGTGGTGTGTTGTTCAAGAACCGTGTTTCAAGCATCGTAACGCTCCGAGCACTTAAAATGCTTTCTATTTAAACTCTGCTACTCACAATGCTTGTTTCTCAGAATCTGTGTGTGTGTTTGTGTGCGTGCATGCATGCATGTGTTTGTGTGCGTATGTGTGTGTGTTTGTGTGTGTGTGACTGAAATCATCCCTGTGAGTCTCAGAGGAATATGCAAGTGTGGAAGTGTAACAATGGAGTTGTTAAAGTGCACGCCGCTCATCTGGATATGTGTGTGTGTGTGTGTGTATGCATGAGAAGTGATTAATTGCACAATTCTGCATCCTGCTGTTACCGTGTCAGTGAACAGTGGGCTGCTGTGTTCGTGTACACGTGCGTGTGCATTTACAATAGGTGTCTGTGCGTTTTATTTGAGGCACACATGTGTGTCTGTGTCCGTATTGGTGTGTGTAAATTCAGGACTTACACTCCTGGTTCTTTGATCAATCTATACTAGGAAAATCCCTGCTCCAGTCATATTAACAATAATTAATGCATAACTATCTCACTTATCTGTGGTGTTGTGTCTACTTTTTTTTCTTATTAGAGCTGTAATGAGCAATTAAAACATACCCAACCCTGCATGCTGGCTATAAATTCAAATGGTTGCTCTAAAAGTCTCTGCAGGACCGCATTTGAATTTGAAATGATTGTGACTGCATTTAGATATCCCTCATTTGAATTTTGTAACCCCTTTGAAATGAATCCAATCAGGGAAAGATTGTAAATGCTAAACATTAAATATAACACGTTTGTGATCTAAATAATACACCTTGTCAAATATTTGACCATCAGACTCTTATATGCGCCTTGACATCACTGAGTTAATTAAAAAAAAAACTGTAGAACTTGCTGAAATAAAATATGAGAAAGCCGACTCAAAATCCAGGTCTGCTTCACTGCTGTCATATCCTATAACGAGTAGATGCCTCTCAGTATAGTGCAGCCCTCCACTACCACCATGCAATTGTCAAGGTGTTTGTTCCACATGTCAGAATCTCACTGAAAGCTAATTATTTCCTCCATGCTCCATTACCAGCGAGCTTCACATCAGGAGATGCACACATTCATCAGTGTGTCTGAATTTTTTTTTTTTTAACATTTTAGCTGATTATGCCGCACATGTCCACAGCAGCACTGTACTTGTACGTTGCTCCTAAATGCTGAACCTGTGCCATTTGCAGAGCGTGTTTTCAAGGGATCTAAGAGTGATGTGAGACCCTAGTGATCTCCCTTTTGTTTTACTTTCATGCCACTTTGTCAGTGTTTTTAAAAGTCAGAAGTCAGTACAAAAGTCATTTTGTAACCAAACCAAATGTACAAAGCTGCAGGTGAAGAAAGCTGATTTAATTAGATTTTAATAAAGGGTTTAATATTTTAATTTGACAGTGATTTCCTTAATGTGAGTAAATCCTCAAGGCATATTTTAGCTCAATAAATGGCATGCCACTCAAAGATTCAAAGCAACTGCTCATAATTTGAAAGGTGGAGGTCCTCGGCGGAGTTTTACATTGCGCTTTAGATCTGCAGGGCTTCTCTGGGTATTTTTAGCATTAGGCTAAACTGTTAAATATTGCTTGTTATAGCATTAACACTGCAGAGTTAGCTTTATGTGCCTCAACTTCCTCATGATTAAAAAGAGGCAAATATGACAAAGTCTGAATAGCAAGCATATGAACAGACAAGCACAATGAAACAGAATTCACATTTTCCCATTTAGATGAGCTTTTTATCTCACTGGTATACGCTTTTTGTAAGGACATCACAGCCTCAAAGGGCAGGTGGTGTTAGTCATGTTTCTTTAAGCTTTGACCTTGCAAAAGGGAAGCAATTCATGAGACTTCATTTCACTTTATTTCACATTGTGGAGAAAAGTCATGCAAATGCAAAAATGATCATATCACATTCAAAAGAAACGTGAGTGTGAGCTGTCACTTACTTACTTATACTTATCGATTCCTGACAGACATTGTTTCATGTCACACAGATTAGGGCTGGACAGTGTATTTTTATCTAAATATTGTGATATAAGACTGGATATCATTTTCAACTTTAACTATTATGATATTGTGATAGTCGACTGTAAACTCTTCTGGCTCTTTTATTATGTGTTTTTATCCATTTACTAATTTAATCCACATTACTCATGCTTGTTGCGCAACCTTGGCACAGATATAAATCCTTTACAGGTCAATTTATAGACTGTTTTAATAATTTTGACTTGACCAAACGCTCAGCAATTTTAGGAAGGACTATTTCTTCCTTAGGAGTCTGTCCTGCAGGAAACTGTTGACACTGATGGCTGTGGATTCTCCGGCGTAAACAAGGCCTTGGGTTTGGACTGGTGTGCTGTTGCTGAATATGTCATTTTCTGAGCCCGCAAGGAAAGTTCCACTCACCTCTGCTGTACCTGGGTGATGATGGTAGATATATGAAATGTTTCAGCAGCAGAAGTAGAGTACAGTAAATAAAACCAAAACTATTTGCATGGCTAGATTTCATCACAGGTTAAGTGAGGAATCTGTGTTTTGTGATGTGGGTGAATGGATCATTCCCTTACTGGCTCATCTTTCCACCTGAGCAAAATGTGTGTACAGTGAATGACTCTTCATGTTTCAGTCTTACACTAGTGCATCTACCCACATGTCAGCATTTTCAAAAGGAATCCTTTTGTATTATTGTAGGTTTAAAAAAAAAAAAAGTAACGCAATGAAAAAAGGTACTGAAAAGCCAATGAACAGTTCTGAAATGTCTATTTAGCCTGAGATATCAACACTGACAACAGCAGAAATTGCCTTAATATTGTCATTGACAATAGTAGTAATATAATGCACTACACAGTCTGTCTCTGTGAATATTGTAGGATATTGCAAAACTATTTTCTGTAGGTGTCTCCCTCTTAAAACTGTGATTTGTTATCTGTACAGTGTGGATTCTGTTGTGTAGTATGTTCAGGCAATTAGGTAAGAGTGTTAATAGAGAAAGACAGAGACAGAAATACATTCATGGGAGATTGAGAGAGAGAGGGATAAAGAGAGAAAAAGAAATGTCCAGAGACAGAAAGGCATTGGAAAGAGGCTAGAAGAGATGGAGACAGAGAAAGAGAGCAGGAATGTTGAAGAGCAGGGAAGGCAGATAAAAACAGAGACTTATAGATGCACAAACTGACAGCCTCTTGACATGAAAGAAGAGGCAAGAGAATAAAAGAGAATATTAAAAGAACTATAAGCATGCACTTATATCTACACATACACACACACACACAGTGCAGTCAGTGTGTGTAAATGCAGCGCCTGCTCACTGTGAGACTCTGCTTGTGTTTATTAGATGTGATTCTCAAGCTGGAATAAAAAGGGGGGAAAAGCGTGAGAAAAAATACGCGAGAGCCTCCGAGATCAAGGAGCAAAATCTGGCACAGTGTCATGTGTGTTTTGAATAGAGAGACACAGAGGGAGGAAAGGAGAAAGATGGACAGACTGTAGGATAGATGGAGACAGGGAGGGAAAAGAATAGGGAGAAGGAGAAAATTGGAGAGCGGAGAAGGTAAGTGGAGGTGAAAGAGAGACTTTTCTTGTTGTGTGCCTGATTTTGTTCTGCACTCATTTAACGTGAGGCCTTGATAACATCTATTGAGGCGCACGCACGCACGCACGCACGCACGCACGCACGCACGCACGCACGCACGCACGCACGCACGCACGCACGCACGCACGCACGCACGCTGCAGAGTAGCTACATACATGTTGCTGTTATGTGTGACAGCGGGCCCAGCTTTACTAACATATAGCCCAAGGCAAAACGTACAAAAGCACAAGGTTACATTTGATTCACATGCATATGAATGTCCATGTGTTTGGAAGTAGAGCTGAATGGAAGTGTTTGAAGGCCGTCACATATACACTACAGCCCTGGATGGTGCCTTTCAAAGTGAAAATGAGTAGAAATGAGTTGAGGATTCGTATCTGTTGAACTGTAGAGCAGAGTGGAAAAAGAGGGATGGATGGAGAGATGAGTAGACAAGTCAAAACTATTCTTAGCTTGTTGCTGTTAACTGTCTTGGCATCTTATACACACACATACAAGCACGTACATTCTGAGGAAAGAACATAGTGTGCATCTGTCATCCATATAGACCAGCAAAAGAAAGTGAGGGGTGTGTGTGTGTGTGGCTACTAAAGTGGATAACATGAAAGGCTAAGAACAGAGAAAAGAATGAGAAAAGAGGAAGTGACACAAGAATAGAGGAAAGGATGGAGGACAAGAGGAGTGGAGAGAGAGAGAGAGAAAAGGAGAGATAACCGATGTTCTCGTCCTTGTATTAGCTCTAATTCCCCCTAATGTACCTGGTATTAAAGGGGGAGTTCACCCATTTTCTCTGACCTTGACTATAGCACTGTGAGAAGCTATAGAGATACAGAGCTGGCAGAGATTGTCTGGCTCTGTGCCAGCAGTTCATCTCCACGTCATTCCAAGAAAAAAAAGAAAGAAACACTGCTCGTTTTATTGCTGCACATTTTACCATTTCTGTCATCCTTACATCCAATATTCTGTTGCTCTCTCTCTTCCCCTCCAATGTATACATATACAATACTGTTTGTGGTGTCGTCATTTAGATGCAGACTATGAGCTTAATTGCCACACATGAGGTGCAGTGTAACCTTTTGATGAAGTTAGTATGGCTGTTGCAGCAGCAGTAGAATATAGCAAAGAATAACAGAACAAAACCCTAAAAATAGAGTAAGACCCAACTGGGGCTCTCAAAACATTATGCAGCTGACAGTTCCAACACATGCTGAGAGGAGGCTGTGAATGCACAGAAAAGGAAAGACTGTTGCTTACATGGAGAGGGTACAGTAAACATTGACTGATTTTGTCCACATTTTTATTGCTGGGAACATTTCTTCCCCTAAATGCAGCCTGATTTCGATTTGTTCCAGGGATCAGGACAGTTTACTTTAAAATGTACTTTATACTGCCAGGGTTAAAAGTTCTGTTGAGAAACCAAGCTGTGGTAATCAAGTTGGGAACTAATTTAGGCAACCTGTCCTTGTTATCTGGTGCTAGCTGGTTATTAATAATTAATAATAAAAGGATTAGTTAGTTAGGATTCATTAAAGGATTAGTAACATCTGCAAAAATATGCTTTTTTCATGAAAACATTATATCTAAGTGTAAAAACAATTTTATGGTCTTTGAATTAGTCTTTTATTTCTTTGCTTACCCACAGTTACTGTCTTTATGCTAAGTTAAGCTAAAATCTTCTGTCTGTTGCTACATATTTAACAGGCAGGTGAGAGCTCTTGCAAGAAAGCAAACACATGTTTATCCCACAATATTGAACTATCCTTTTAAAATTTTAAATTACTGATTTATAGCATAATGTCATAAAATCAGTAATTCCATCACCCTCCTACAGTGTTTCCACAGCCCTCTGGCCATCAACCCACAGGAAAAGAAACAGAGTGAGATGGAAATGGCAAGAGACCGTTAAGGTTGGAGAAAGAGGGAGTGAGCGGATGTTAGGGACAGAAAGACACGGTGGGGCAAAGAAGTGAAAGAGTTTAAAGATAAATCAGAGACCCATTTCAAAGGGCTGATGGTGAGGATGTACAAAGGGCTTTGTCTCCTTTCCACCTGCTTCAGAGGAGACTACATACAAACATACACACTTTAAGGATTACTGACATAAACAGGTTAAATCGAGAGACTGAAGATGGCGATACTTTGTGTCTGCACACTTCCTCTCTGTTCTTCCTCTTTCACACCATCTCTCACACTCTGCCTATTTTCACTCCTGTGTTTCTATCTGTAACCTCAGCTCCAGTCATTTGAATAATGACTGTAGGTTGTCATTCATAAGCAGAACTGGCGCAACATGGTAATGTGATTTGACTCTTTTACCTTGAACTTGCATGTGTGTGTGTGCGTGTGTGTATGTGTGCATGTACATGATTAAGCAGTGCTTGTGCAAAATTTTTGCGTGGGTCTGTGAGTGGGTGATCAGTGTGACCAAATGAGAAATAAATTTACCAAATTACAGCATGAAACTAATCATCAGTGTTATTGTTTTAACCATCTGCTGTTGTCTGAATCTGACTCACGACCCCTGCACTTAATGAAGCGAAGACGCTGCTAACACTACATAATATTCTGTTCAATTGCAACCTCTTAAACTGTCAAAAAATAGGAAAAAAAAATAAAGAGCTTTCTTTTAATGGTGGGACACAACACAGAATTACATCACATTTATAAACAAAAGCATGTGTAAACTGTGCAAAGTCCTTTAATAGTTCTACAAACTTTGAAATCATTTACAGAGTTAAGATTTTCAGTTTTCTCATTTCCCTTTAAATGTCTTAGCAGTGTTTCTTAATCCAACGGAGTTTCCATCTACATCACAAGCAAGAGAGAATTCAATACAATTGTGAAGATTGCAATTCAAGGCAGGTAGAGTTAATGTGTGCGCCATTCAACATTTTCTTTGCATCGGAGAAAATAAGCATGATCAAACCTGAAACAAATGTTCATTATCAGCCTTTTTTCTAGGTAATTACGTTTCTATAGATTAAATTGTATCTTATATTGTGATAGCACTTTGTGCCACTGTGCTGCCTGGCTTATGTTCAGAGGAAATGTTGTTTTTTTTTTAATGACTGAAGCGCATTCACGTACTGCAGACTTTTTCTGTTTTTTGAAGTAGACCAAGATCATTTCCTCGCCTTAACCTAATGCTGCCAGTGGCTAAACATAACCATTAAAAAGTTAAAGTAATCCTGCACTTTTTGCAGATATTGTGTTGCATGATCAGACTATATATGTTGTCAGCAAACATTTTACTCACACATTTAGTATTCATATTTTCAAGACTTGCCAGATACATTAATTAACAACATCTCCTCATTATGTTAACACAAAAATAATCCAGCGGGCATTAAGTTTCCCTCAAAACATATTTGCTTTTGCAAATTAGTTTATTTCTTAGAGTTGTCGTTACTAAACATATTTGGATAAAATATAGATTCACTGCATCTCTGAAGTTATGTTGATCGAGCAATGGCACTCTCATTAAAATATGATAATGCTGTTGTCATGTGGTACCTCCAATTAACTGGAGGCTGGTGTTGTCTCTGCGAATATCCTGCACTATATCTTAGATATAGATACTAAGATGCATCTACGAATGCAGGGACAAAGACACAAAGGAGCACAGAGGACTGCTCCTATCCCTAAGTTAAATATTACTGGACTGAAAAGAGGCCTCCAGGGTGCTAAAGGCCCATGGGACCCTTAAACCACAACCTTTAGTTTGAAGAGAAACCATTAATCTACTCAAATCACGACTAGTCAGATATTTTTTTTTTTTAGTTTTTATCTGTGGTAATTTTCTGTTACGTAGAAATGGGGGAGATTTTACATGAATGTGCACATGTTGTCATGATGTAATTTGTTTGTGGGTCTCTGTGTGGGAGCTCATCTACAGTATGGGAAACACTTGGTACTGTGATGGGCTAAATTTAACAAATAATTCCTGTTTTTCCATGATGCTCACAGATGGTGTCTCATGATGGACGTTGCAGAAGAACAATTCTCACATAGTAATGGCTACTAGCTGATACAGCATTTGTTATTTACAGCATGTTCTCCACAACATCAGCTCCAAATGGATTTGTACTGTACTAACTGTGTTGATAAGTGGTATTTGCTTGTTGCAACCCAATTTCGGCTACTGCAAACCCAGCCACGTGTGTGTGTGTGTGTGTGTGTGTGTGCATGCATGCGTGTGTGTGTCTGTGTGTGTATGTGTGAGCATGAATGTTCATCACAGTCAGTCCTGCCAGCTGCTATCTGCCATCCTGAATCAGTTTGATGGAACACACAATACACACACACAGACACACGCACATGCACACACTAATCACCTAATCACTCACATTGAATCGTCCAAGTACTTAGTTCTGTCTCAATGAGTAAAAAACACTTAAACTTTGCATTCCTTGTATCTTGGAGAGCTGGAGAGGAGAGGAGAAAGAAATTGTAGATAAGTTACGTGATCACAGTAGGCAGGAGAGGGACAGTGAAGGGGAGAAGATTAGAAAAATTCAAGAAGAGGCAACAAGGTGTTCTGCTTTGCAATATTGTCAAGGCCTCCTACATTGAAAACGTAATAAATAAAAGTACTGCGAGCATTCAAATGTAAAGCAAAAGAAATGATAGATCCACAAGTTTCCACCTGGCACTCGAAGGGCAAAAGCCGGCTGCTCATTGCAACCAGAAATTTTTCTGTATGTCAGTGCAAGAGCAATACGTTCTTACCATTTTACAGTCTGGCCACAGTGCAGACATCCAAACAGCTAAAAGACCTATCCATCAACTTTCTATACTTGCTTTTAGTTGTTCAGGGTCAAGATGGGAGCTTGTATCCTGCATTACTTGCACACTGATAAAGACAGACTGTGTATCATAAAAGAAAAGCAAGTAAACAACAACTAGATCCTCTGATTTTTCATATAGACTGCAATCAAGAGAAATATCTCCACTGTATTTGCTCATAAATGACTTTGTTTGCAAAACATTATGTAGGATTACATTTATTCTCATATTTGCCTTCTTCTCTTTCTGCAAATCTAAAGCACCAGTGACATTTTTCACTTTTTTCATTTTTTTTCTTTTTTTTTTTTTTACTTTTGTGAAACAAAAGCATGAACAGGAGCACGTACAGTATGACAAAATGACTGTGCACACACAGTCACAGTCACGCACACAGTGTAACAGTTCCAACACCTCTGCCCAGTGTGTGGTCTGTTTATTTATAGTACACTGAGTATACTGTAAAGGGTGCATTTGCTTATGTTAAATTAAATGTGTGCGACCATGCGTAACATTATGAGAAACAGGTACGTTCATTGATACAAGTGTGTCCAATTTAAGACACAGCCAGTCGTGTAAAACAAGGCAGTTGTCCGACTTCAGTGCTCACATCCCAAACACCTCCTTTGATTAAATACAGTGTAGTATCACTGTGAATTTTAAAAGTGATGAAATGTATAAATGTAGTTTGTGAGATACGGCTTTGTCAGTAAACAAGAGGCAATGTTTTCTCTTCGCACAGAGGATACAATGATGTGCTCTAAAACTGTCACCTGTAATGAATCTAAGTGCATCGTGATAAACAGCGTCAAGGGGCCTGAGAGTATGGGGCTGCTGCATCCATGTAAATCACATCAGAGCAGTCGAATACTAATAAAGAACGTTGTCTGTACAGTCGGCGGCTCACTGTTTAAAGGAACGCATTATTTATTTCTGTAAAAGTACCCTAATTTAAACCTCAGCTCCCTGCTTATTTCCTGTTTCATCATTTCACAGATTCCAATGAGCTGGTAACATTTTTAGCACAAATATTAAAATTGATAAGATTATTTACTCTGGTGTTCAGTTGGGGAGCATATAATTAGTTTTCCTCTGAATTTAATAGATAGATGAAAATAAGTGAAACAGAAATGGGGGAGAGGGGTGTTTTTCTGTTGCTCATCCATAGGTGATAGGGTGAATCTGCACGCACAGTGTGTTTGTGTCAGGATGTGTATGTTTCAAATAAACACAATATTAATCTCGTTTTCCAAAAACAACCAAATTAATAATTGTTTGTTTGAATGTTTAAAACTTTATAACTACTCTGACAAGTGACCTCTTGTGGTGGCGCAAATACTGACAGTTCTCTCTGAGACAGCAAAGGTTAATCAAGGTAGATGTTGTTAAAGCACCGCAAATCCTCAAAGCAAAGTATCGGATTTGAGAGCATTTACAAAGTTTTGTGTCCTGGTCGCCAAAAAACAGACATGTTGGTTGCTTGTAACCGTGAGCACAATCTTGCCTAACCAAAACTTAGTTATATCGTAAAACTCTGATATGATTTGTAGTTATAAAGGGCATATGGACATATTGGAAGGCAATGACAACTGACCCATCTCATGGTTTGTAAGTATGAGTTCATGTTGCTCTGTATGTGTGTGTGACTATGATAATGACTCTTACGTATTAGTGTGTGAAGACATGAAGAGTAAATTCGAACATAAACATCCCCTTTTAATTAATTTGACTCTTAAAAGTCGGTCATGTCACCTATAAGAGAAAAAAAAAAGAAAACAAACAGGAAACTCTAATGAAGCACCTTTACATGAGCATGAAATGGGTCAGGTTTACTTGGCTAAAATCAGTTTTTCTCTGCAGTGAAACTGTTAGTCGTACTGTTAGTGGAGGCAAAGAACCAAAGTGATTGTGGTGAGGAGAGACTCACTGGTGGAGGAGCAGGGGGAGCAAGAGATAAGGAGGAGAGCAGCAGAGCGAGCAGAGAAGTGGCTTGTCGAACTCTGAAGAGACCTGGAGGAGAAAAAGAGAGAGGAAGGGAGAAGACAAAGGAGAGAGAGAGAGGTGTGGAGAACTGGAAGGGGTAAGAGGGATAGACTTGGAGGGCAGAGTGAATGCTGGGAGAATGAAGCAGATGCATGTAGGACAGGAGCACAGAGGATGAAAGACAAAAGGAGAAAAAAAGGCAGGCAACACGATTGATGGACAGAATGAAAGACTGAGATGAATGTATACAGCAGGGTCAAAAGAGAAGGAAGGAGGGAAGAATGGAAAAGAGGTGAGAGAGGAGTCAAGAGAGGGATGAAGGGAAGGGTGCACAAAAGGAATAGATGGGGAGATAGATGGCAGCAAAGGAGGAGAGGAGGTTAAAGGAGAGATGAACAGAGGGCTGCAGTGAAGCATGAATCCAACCGGACTCCTTTACCTACCAGGATATATCTAGGGCACTGTTTACTTTACCGATTGAGATTTAACACCCAGTCATGAGAACGACCTGTTAAATTAGTTTACAAGTAATTAGACGAACTGGTCACTTGCACCATGAACACATATATTTAGCTCATTGACTGCAAATTATGTATATTTTACATTGCATTGATTTTCAAACTTTCATGCAGCCACTGGTTTCATTTAATCTCAGAGCACAATTAAAAATCAACTTGCAAAGACTTGAAACTTGTTTATATACATAATCCATCATAGCAAGCAACTCCTTTGTTTATTTATTTTATTTAATTTTTATGTCAAAGTTACAGTTTTATTTTATGGTAATGTGGTTGCAAGCAAAAACTGTTTTAAAACTTTAGGGGAAGGTGCATTCAGTCATGCTTCAGTGACTAGTTTGACATCAGTGTTTGGCAAAACACTGTCCAGAGGACAACAGTAAACAACTGTTCACGACAATAAAAAAGATAATATGAAATTGGTCTTTTTTTGTTGTTTTGAAATTGTTGTTACTCAGCAACTGACATTTTAGAAGTCGTAAAACACTAACAGAAAAAACAGCTATTTTATTGCACAATGTGATGGATTACGTATCTCAAGCGTGTTTCATTTCTCTGTAGGTTGATTTTCATACCCCACTAAGGTAAAATTAAAGCAAAAGCTGCCTGAAAAACACTCTAAAACACATGGCTGAACATATAGACCTACGATCCTTTAAAACACACTGTGTCCACATGGTGCCCCTTTAGCTTGACTTTCGTTTGGAAATAAGAAAGAAGTCACTGTCGCTGATTAGCACTGGTGGGGAGTGACAAATAGGTTGCAGTTAAAAATGCAGCGTGTTTTTTCATTTGCTGTGCATTAGCACTGTACCATGATGCTTCATTGTATACAGTTCAGGGCTCTTGTGCAGAATTTCATCTCTTGGACGACTCCGAATAGTAGATCTCATTTTAAGGTCCGACCCTGGGAATGATCCCGTGAATGACAGAGAAAATACTGCAAAGACTGCTGTACGATCTCTGGGTCATGGCCAGTAATGATCCTCAACATTAAACCTGTGTTTGATGGAGGTATTGATATTTGCTCTGTGCTAAAGTTTGAGGTCCATGGTGATGGACGGGTTTGCAAAGGCATACCTGCAAGTGGTCACATAATGGCCTGTAACGCCAGTCTGGCTGGTGATTTTGTAATATAACTTGGTATGCCTACTCTCAACAGTTTTAGCTAGCAGCTCCTGCATGCTTATTACTAGGCTGTGCTGCATTTAGGAACAGAAGACACAGTCACACATCAATGTGGTGGAACCTTGTATATGAAAATAGCGTATCCCAGGGCAAGCACTAAATAATGCTTATCCCAACAAATTCTTTTTTTATCTGAAGTTTAAATTGCTCTCTCGCTCTGGAGGTCATACGTTTTCCCACCTTTTTAAACTGTGTTACATCCCCCGTTGCATTGCTGAGTTTCTGTCTAGATAGACGATAGGTCGGTCGGTTGTGTGAATGTGTGCCTGATCTTGCTGAGTGAGAGTGTGTGCATGTGTGAGAGAAAGGATGGATGGAGGGAGTGGTGCAGATAATAGGTGACTCTATCTGGAGGTGAGAGATGCAGAGGTGGAGAGGGAAGTGAAAGAGGATAGATGGATGAACTGGAGCAGCAGGATGAGTGTAGATAATGGCTAGACATAATATCCGGCAGAGAGAGAAGAGAAGGGGGACCGAGAGCAAGGAAGAGGGGAGAGAAAACAGGTAAAGTGAGGCAAAGCGTGCATGGAAGTCTGGCTGGCTGGATGGATAGAAATGGTAGAAGGATATGGGTAGAGGAATGAGTGCAGATAATGGGCTCACATCTAATGTCTGGAAGGAGGACAGACAGAGTCAGGGAGGTAGGGATGGTTATGCGTGCAGGAGTGGAGCAACGAGTATAGATAATGGGCTCCATCTAATGTCTGGAGGGAGGAGAGGTTACACAGATAAGAAAGAGGGATGGAGAGATGAATGGACAGGAGAAGAGGGACACTGCTATCTTCATACCTGTGCGCCATGCTGCTTGAACACACATTGATAGTGAATGTGTGTTTTTTAAGTGATAGTGTGGATAGTCTGCCCGTTTTGTGCACCCTGTTGAATGTGTATTCTGCAGGCCACGTCCAACACTGTCATGCTACACTGGGAACTGAGCGTCTCTCCATCACTGTCACTGAGAGAGGTTCCTGCACATGTCCTGTCCGTGACAAATAAACTGATTCCTGTGAGTGTACTGTATGTAGTGCAGGTAATGGGCTTGATCTAATATCTGCAGGAGAGGAGAGGAGACGGGAAGAGATGGATGTGTTGATAGAGAGGACTAGAGGGATGAGTTTAAAATATGGTTAGATCTGATGTCTGGAGACAGAACGGAGGAGAGTGCTGGAGAACGACAGTAGAGGATGGAGGAATGGAAGAGCCGAGCATAAATGATGAGATAGGTCTAATGTGTGGAGGAGTGGCGAGAGGACACAAGGGAGGAAAAAGGGGGAGAATGGATGAATGGTGGGACAGGGTACAAGGATGAATATAGTGGAGAAGGAGAGATGGATAGATGGACAGCGGAGGGATGAGTGTAGATAATGGCTAAACCTAATGTCTGGAGGGCAGACATCCATCTGACTGACCGAATTATAGTCCAGCTCACTTTCTACAGACTAATTACTGGAACACAGGATTGTCTCTCTTGTCTTTCTCCCTCTGTGGCTTTGACTTTCGCTCTATTTCAGTGCTCAGGGTGATTTTGAGGGCTTATGAGAGGGGAGGATGCCCATGCTGATAGCACACATCTCTGCTCGGCTCGTAGATCAGCTCACCTGCCCTCTTTTCCCCTTGTTAGCACAGATCCTCACATACCCTCCCTCTTCTAACAGATGGTTTTCTAAAGAAAATACAGTTTGTTACCTGCCCACTGCAGCACTCATTTGCCTTATTTTTCTCTAACCCCGCTCTGTTGTCAACCCTCTGTTTTCAGGCCCAATCTAGAGAAGAGAAACAGCAATCTGCCTGCCTGCTACTCTGCTTGTTAGTGCCATTGTTAATGCTTACACCTCTTGTTTAAGTTTATATTTTAGGGAGTGAATAAGTGTGGAAACAGCAAGCTGCATGCTCTGCAGTATTTATCATGACCCTGTTGAAAACACTTTAAGTAAACTTTGATCAAAATTGGCTGACTTGATACCGATGGAGGTTGTGGGGGAACGATGTTTTGTTTGAAACAACAAATCTGCCAAACATTCCTCCTGTTAGCTCTCGTGTTTAATAAAAGTAAGTACTAAAATAAAGGAAATGCCAGCATAAAGTGCTTTTATAGTGTGTAGGGCCACCAGAGCACCCTCAGTGAGCATTGGCATAAATTCTACAAGTATCAGGATTTTATGGGGGACATGGAGACAGCACGGCTCTTTTACAAGAAGTTCCATTATTCAGTGTTTTGATGGTGGAAAAAATCATGTCTTTGGCACCCACGAATCTCCCATTGTGTTTAGTTAGATTGAGATTTAGTCTCCAGGACTGCTGCAGCATTCGGTTTCAATCGTTTTAAGGCTTATCAAACCAATTTCCTTTCGTTCCCTGTGGATGCAGCTATTATCCTCCCGGAAGATTGAACATATTCACTCACTTTGACAACATATAACGTACCGTCAAAGATGTCCACTGTAGCTCAACTGTGCATTGAAGACACATCTCATGTAAGACTGTAGCTGCAGGAAACACTTGTCTGCTTACTGAGCACTATGTGAATGACGACATGTCTGACCAAATGGTTTTCTATGCAGAGTAGATCGCTATCTGCTCTGTTTTGCATCTCCTGCGTAAAGTACATTTTAGGCACAATAAAATGATTATTGATCGCCGAATATGTGTGATAAAATAACACAAATCTACAGTAATGTTAGCTGTACAGAATATGCATCTGTCCATGTGTTCCCTAAATGTACTTTCTGTTTGTGCAAAATCCCAGAAGTTGATACCTTGTTTTTGTTCCATTGTAGCCACCATTTAAATTGGCCTCGTACTCACAGCAAACATCACAGCACCTGATTCCAGTAATGGTGACAGGATTGTAAATGATGAATGACACGGGGGTTTTGAACTTGTTTTTAGCGTCATCTTTGCTTTAGCAAACTTACAGTTATTGGTGTAGTCGTTTGTTGCCCCCACATCAAACTTGGTTCACGTTGGTATTTTCAGAATCAGTGCTTCTGTTGTCGTGTTTTAAGGTCATACTTAAAACTCCGTATTGACCTGGAACAAAAGGTCACAGTCACTAATAATCATCAGAGTCAAATCTACTTTATTAACTCACTGATCAATGCCAGCTAATCATTTTACCAATCAGTCATATTCCTTTGGGATTTCTCAGCAGCCTGTGTCTGTGCATCTGTATTTGCTTCCCTGCTGGTTTAAAATTATCCATTGAATAACAAGACAAATGATTACATTTGAAGGACTGTAGGACACTGTGTCCTGTGGCCAGCATGTACCTGTGTGTGTTTGTGTGTATGTGCTGTTTAGAGGATGCTTTAGAGAGGCTTTTTATAATGTTAAATGAAAATGGCAAAGGGCAAAAGCGTGGGCTTGTGTCAGTGTGGATCTGTGTATACACTGTGTTTGCTTGTATTTATGCGCATACATGACACAGAATAATGCTTGTGTTTTCATCAGACATAAATCATTTGTCAGGATTTCAATAAGTTTAACGTGTCTTCAGTTACCATCAGAATTAAGGGCTGAGTAAAGATGTTAAGCCACTGCATTTTAACATTATGAAATACACAACAGACATATTTTTTTGCCTGTGTGTTTCATTGTGTTGTTGTATACATGGATCCGACTTCTACCTCCTAAGGTTTGGATCGCTGTTTTGTTTTTAGTTCAGCGTCATGTTGCTACAATTAAGATCTACTACTCCCTTGCTCTGTCTGTGTGTGTGTGTGTGTGTGCGTGCGTGCATGTGTTTGTGTGTAATACTGAGAGAGAGGTAATTAAATCTAGCTCCATGTTTCTACCTGTGGCTGTATCTATGTGTGGTAATTAAATCTCTCTCCCAGTATGTCTGAAGGAATGGAGATATGAGGCTTAGTGACAGAATGATTTACTGTGACATAATGACACTCATATTACCGCACACAAGTCAGTGGGTGTGTGTGAGTGTTTGGTGGAGTGTTGAGGGACCTTGTGTTGGAATCTGGATGCGAACATAACTTCATACCCGTCAGTATGTATTGCATGCTATACACTTGCTGATGATTTATCACTTTTGGGACTTAATATTTATGTTTTTTAATTGTAAGAATTGTTTTCAAATTTTTAAAACTGTACTTAGAAAAACCATCTGAAGCTCAACCTTCTTCTTTTATCTTTTACAGACTCTGGTGTTTTTTATTTTCCATTTTTATCTCCTCTTTTTTATTTTAAGCAGTGCTAAAATCTGGCAGATTCCTCTACATAGTGTTTTATAATAATGTTTTTATTGTTATTAAAGACTGAACTACATTAATGCCAGATGTATTTTATGTTTTGGATAAATTGCACTTTTGTGTGGCTGCTCAATGCTTAGAGGAGGTGGACAAATGCAGCTGCTCTCCTGCTGTCTGAGGTGCAGTGTGTGGTTCATTTCTGCTGGGCAGCTGGTGGATAAAAGCTTAGACTTTTGCTCTCACCTCTAAAAGTTCTTCGTCTGTAAATGGTCTGATGTGCAGACAGCAGACAGGGCCACTCAGAGGGGGCGTGGGCAAGCTCACTTCTAGGCAGTTTTCATGGACAAGGTCCCTTCATTCAGGGATGAAGTGGAAAGTAGTCTGAAGCGTTCTCATAAATCTATCTCTTGCACAAATTCGTGGCCTGTTGCGGTTTTTGACACTTTGAAAGCCAGTCTTCTATAGATCCATGATCTTAAGGTTTGGCCACATTTTGGTCCAAAAACAAAAGAATTTAACAAATCTATCCTGGGACATGCTGCTGGCAGCAAATGAAAAACATTTACAAATATGACACGAACAAGAAATGGCAAGCGCTTAACTCTTTGTTCTTAGTTTCTGGCAAGGGAGAAAATCAAGGAGGCCATTAAACCATAGAACATAGAACAGCCAGCGAGCGTAAATAATCATGCATGAATAGATCTCCATATACTTAAAATAAGTCATAGTTTTGTTTGTTTTTTGATGTCTCATTATTTTCACAGAAAATTGCTCTTCATACCACACAAGACGATAAAAATATAATTTCTGATGTACAGTATATATAATGGCAAATAACCATAGAAATTAAAACTTTAATAAAATGTGAGAATGACTAAGGTTTTTCCAAATGATTTGTTGTTAATTTTGTGGGTATTAATCAATCAGTTTAGATAAACATATGCTTTGTCCTAATTTATTTGCCTCTAAAGTATAGGGTATGATTTTTTTTTTTTTGACAATACATTAAAAAATAAAACATACACTTTTAGGTGTTATTTAAATCCATTAAGCCGCTTAAAACAGCCTGAGATGATCTGCTTCCCTAAACATAAGACAATAGCTGGTTCTTTGTCTTATAAAACCAGACAAAACAAAGCTTCCCCATAAAAGCTGCATGTACATGCTGTGCGGGCTGCTGGTTTAGATTTAATTCAAGCACTAACTGAGAGCATATTCTGAGCCGTGCTCACCACAAGCAGACCTTGTTTACTGCAAAAGGCATGAACACTGTCGTCTTGGAGCAGAAAACACAACAAGTTTTGGATGACTGGAGATGCAAAATCTGTGAAAAGCTGTTTAAACCGATCTGCTTCTCTTTAAAAAAAAAAAAAAGACTTTTTCTTTGGAGAAAATCTGTAAAAGCTGTAAAAGATTAGCTCGGATCATACTTTTAGCAGCAGACTGTTCACATAGCCCAGCACTGTATGTAAGCAAATCAATATGTCTCGGGGTCTTCACTGTGTTTTAAACTGGTGCTTTGCTTTGACAACACAGAAAAATAGACATGTATCAAATTAACTTCATATTTCTAATAACATACTTCTAATAGAATTTCCTTTTTAATAATGTCAGAAAAAAGTTTCAAAATTACCCACATTGTCCGTATACCTGTACACTTGAGTTGTTCTGAAATCAAACACTAACATCTTTTTTTCTTCCATTAAATGAACACATAATAGTGTATCTCAGTGTAGCTGGTGACACAAGGAATAAAATTTGTTAATTCTTTATTTTTGGTGATGCACAGATACACAACTGAAGATCAACTTGTAAATATTTATTTCTGGTCTGGTCAGTTTCCCTGATAAAGATGCATCCATACCTGCTGTCTGCTAGGATTTTGTGTGGGTGTGTATGTGTGCGTGTGTGTACATGTGTCTGTGCATGCCTGTTTGTGTCTGAGACAATACGGAGCAAAACAAGGAAAACTTTATCTCTGCACTGTCAGATTTTAGTCTGTATTGGTCGTGCTAGCAGAGTTTGGCAGCCTTAGCATTGCAGTAAAGGCCAACTCTTTTAGGTTAGCAGTCCCCTTTATTATTGTAGCCCTGAGCGATGAAAACACACACACACACACACACACACACACACACACACACACACACATACACACACACACACACACACACACACATACACACACACACACACACACACACACACACACATACACACACACACACACACACACACACACATACACACACACACACACACACACACACACATACACACACACACACACACACACACAAGTAAATCCTGCAACCTTGTACCAACCTAACCAAAGGTACACTCCCACCCACCCCCACAGACACTCATGTGCACACATACACACACTGGTGAGTTATCATTGCTTTGCCCTCAAGAGCACTATCAGTCAAAATGTAATTCAGTCACAACTTGATATACTAGTGTGTGTGTGTGTGTGTGTGTGTGTGTGTGTGCACGCATGTGTGCTTGTATGTGTACTGTACGTATCAGCATGTGTCTGTGGGGGTGTGTGATATAATGGCAGGCCAAGGGGGGCAGAGAGAAATAGAGGGAGTCGAAACTCAAAGGTATTCTTTAGCTTTTATTATCACGATATTGCTAGAGGCAGAGAAAGAGAGGGAGGTGGGGGGAAGAGAGGGAAAGAGAGAGACTGAGAGGGGGGAGAAAGAGGGAGAGATATGAAAGAGGCAATGATAGATGGACAGAAGAGACAGATAACCAGTAACAACAGAGAAAGAAGAGAGAAAGAGACAGTAATCTCTTTTTTTTTTGGGCTTGAGAACTAGTGGCTCTTTGGCCAAGTTCTGTGTGTATGTGTGTGTGTGTGTGTGTAAATAAAAGCTTGATATTATTTTATTATTTATGTATACTGGAGGTGACCTCCTGGACTGAACCAGCCTTCTGTGCATTGATTATTTTTATTATTTGAAGCTAGCAGTGAAAAACATCTAGAAATGCGTTGAATTGCTTTGTGGCACAAAAAGGAATAAAACTGCTTTACAACAAAAACAGACAGAGGGCACCATTGTTCCAGTGGACATGGAGCGAGAGATTTTATTCTTTCTCGCAGTGACAGATGGTGGAGCAATGGAAATGCTGATGGATCCCTTCACCAAAGCTCTGCTCTGATGCCCAAACACAGACTGAGTGATGGAGGACCACAGTCAATATTGCATGCAGCATGATGATGACCACGTCATCCACCAAAATGTCAAAGCCTGCTGCAGATTTTCTGATGCAGACGGGATCTGGATGAATTTCTCGTTGTGAGGTTTTTGCCTCTCCTTCACTGTCAGTGCATGTTGTTTACCAAAATGTAATAAGCCTGATGGGACTGAAATAAAACTTTGTCATGGCTAATTTGACCACTAAGGCTGACTTTTTGGCCGATTGATCTTGTGGCTAAACGCAGATCTTGTTCGATTGCTCAAGGTCAGTTTGCGACTGGATTTTAAAACAGAGCAGCGTCTTGTTAACTGGATTGTTTTGAGACTGACTAAAAGAAACCCCAAATGAGGACTCACTATGTTAATTCTACAGGCGCCATACTATGCCAACAATGCACTTTTGAATCCAGCGGCAGCAGCTCCCTCCAGAGTCATAATGATCATTTTGGGCTGTTACAGTTCAAATTGTAGCAATAAAGACATTACACAGGAAACAGGGTTTCCAGGATACTTGTTTGTTGTGTTGTATATTGAGTGAAGAGGCCTGCAATGCAAATCTTACACTGTAACTGTCACGCTGTCACAAACTGTCACAAATACTGATTCTGTCAGTACCTACACTTTATTATGGTTCATTACTTGTCAGGCTGAAAAAGAAACTGCCCATCTTTCAGGAATATGTTGTGACTAGGAGGCTTACTCAGAAGCTGTGTGGGGCTCCTTGGAGGACACTTAACCTCCAGGAGCCACAATCAAGGATGCATCAGCAGGACTTTTCTCTCCACTACATACCCTCATAGCCTGAATAGCTTTGTCCTCATTCTTGTGGCCATAGTGGCAGCATTGCCCCAGAAAATTGGGTTCATTCATAAGAGTTGATTAAGAAACTTTCCTGGGTCGGCAGAGTTCCTCTGTGTGCATATATATTTTTTTACGCTGTCAGCCACAAACTTCCTTGCACCATGCCACAGCTCCAATGCACTTTGTATTTGGATAACATCTTCTCAACTTGGTTAGGGGTTAATTTAACACAGGCCTAGTACAAACCACGACACTTCTGACAGGTCAGTGCAGTGGCATGTGCAGTGCAGGGCATCTGTGGATCAAAAGGTAGGTCACATTGTCTCTGTGACTGCTGCTGCTTTCGACATCTGCTCCATAACAGCACTGAAGGAGACCATCTGTCTGGAGCCGAAAATGCAGAGCAACACAGAAGAAATCAACAGATCTTTTAAGTTCTGTTAACCATCTGAGGGAGTTCACACAGACACACATGAAGGAGTTTACCGTTTGAAGCATATAGTGATATGATTAGATTTGTTGAAAAAGGACCAACACTTTGGCTTTTTTAAAGAATCTGAGCAGCTAAAAGGATTCTGCATGAAAAAAACACTCTTATAATAAACAAAGGCAAACAGTAAATGTAATCAAATCAAATTAACAACATAAAAGGAATGTATCACATGCATATAAAACAAAGGCTGTGGTAGTGGACGGAGCTGTGGCAGCAAAAGTATATCAGCAGAGTGTTGAAGAGAAGAATTATAGGTCTAAATGACTTGCCTATACATTTGCCTTACTATGTTTGGACATGGTCAGCTAAGCTGATGATTGAACCAGTGATTGTGAAGCATAAATGAACGTGAATCAGCTAATGCAAGCAACCCTCAATAGCTCTTGTGTGCTCTCCAGTTGTTGATGTTGTTGAGTTTTTGTGATTGTGGTCTTTTGATTTGTGATTTCAGTTGTTCAAGAGCAACTTGCCCATTTCAGCATTTTGGCAAGACATTTTAAATTGTGACCTGTACCATTTTACTAACTTCTGCTATTCTGCTGTCTAGGATGGATGGCAGCCAAACATGTCTGTCACATAATGAATATATCACAAGACTTAGGAAAATTCATGACAGCTTCTCAGCTGGTTGATGGCATGTGAGAGCCAAGAGTGCACAAATTGCGATGGACCAACAAAAGCACAAACCAGCTCATAGTCAACCTTAAAACATGGATGGAAAATAGACAGAGTGTGTGTTCCCTGCTGGTGTGATTTTCCCAATTAGCCTCATCTGTTGTGATGGATCTGTGGTTAATAACTAAGTTATCTACACTGCTCATTAAGACTTCCCCGAGCATTGTGTGCCATCAACATCAAACAGTCTGCCTCGTCATTTTTTTCCTCCTAATTCTTCTGGATATGGAAGAGGGTGTGTCTCCTGTCTCTGCATTTAACAGACTGGTAATTAACTAGTGGTCTCTTATCTCCTTGTGTTGACAGAGTTGTCAAAAAAGCTATGAGTCACATAGACAGTGAGGAAAAGTTGGAGGGAGACACAGGCAGATATGATTACATACATGAGAAGAAACTGGTGTTTTTATTAATACTTTAAAGGGGCCTCTGTGAGTCTCCTGTCACTTCATGTTGACAGAGACATGAAAATGTGTCTGAACACATGAGTCATAAAGTAAAGTAATGGAGGTAGAGAGAGAGCGTTTACTGGTTGCTAAGAGATTAAATTTATACATTATTTATTGTTGCATGTGTCATTGTTATGTGGTGCCCGGGCTTGTTTAGCACCACTGTTGCCTCACTTTTACTTCAATTTTCATTGTCATTGTCACTGATTTCAAGAGTGTAATTCTCTCATAACAAGAAAGAGTAAAGCAAGAGAGAGATGATACAGAGTGAAAGACAGATAGAGGCAAAGAGTGGACGAGGAGAGACAGAGGGCAGAAATGAGTGATGGCAGGAAGAAAGGAAACAGAGATGAGTGGGATTTCAGAGATGAGAGAGAGACTGTGGAAAGAAAGAAGAGAGAGAGAGAGATTGAATGAATATCAGATGAGTGGGCCATTAGTCACTGCCTTCTTGCTTCCTGCTGTGACTGTGTTTCCATGGTGATAATTAACATATCAGACATTAACCCCGCCTCCACAACACCCAGTGCCTTGTTAACTAATTAACTTCTGAGTCAGCAAGGACTAAACTGGAGAGAACAGAAATGGAATATAAAAGTCAATCAGTGATGAAATCGAGTGTGACACCCATCTCTGCTTCATCACATGGGGGCAAAAAGTTTTTAGTTAACAACAACAAAAAAAAATCTACCACAAGAAGAACATTTGTGATGAAATATCATGTTCTGAGTAATATCATGTAATTTTAGTATGGATGACAAATCATCACTAAACACTGATCTAAAGAAATCTCAGTGTACACGAAGGATAACGAAAACACTCATCACGGGGTCATTTAGTTGTTGCTCTGGATCTCTGTTGATCATGTCATATAATCTTCATGCGCTTCAATGGATGTTTTATTTATCACCTTAATGACCTCTTGTGTATGTAGGCTTGAAAGTCAAAGCGCATGTTATTGTTGCCCTTGGAAAAAGCAACTGATAAAACAATCTCACCACAAGGTCCGTTTAGCAGCTGCTCTGTGGCTTTCAAACATATGACATAATCTTAATCAGCACATGGAGATGACACATTTAAGTGCAACACTGAGTAGATAACTATAGCATACTTGTTATAGTAAAGAAGATTAACAGGCTCTAATTCTCAAACCCTGCTACAAATTGTACAACTGTGGTACATCACCCAATGTAATGGTTATGAAATTAAAAAAAATCACTTGCACCCCTTATTTTAAATCCCCTGATATTTTAACACTGTCACTTCTCAGCTTTCTCAAGATATTGGATGTTCTGTGACCTGAATAACTTCAGTACTGTGGCCTTGTGCTTTAATACAGGATTACACACTTCATAGATACAAAAAGCAACCCTCAAGATACAGCGGTTGAGTAAGGACTGGTCTCTGTGTGATAGGACCAGTTGGCGGCTGCCTATTAAAGTGCCCTTGAACAAGGCACTGAATCACAAACTAGTCTGGTGACACTGCACTCACTGCCAGCCCTCTGCTCTATCCCTTCTGAAGAAAAGTTTCTGAAAGGACGATGTATTCTGCAATGAAAGGTGGCTGCTCACAAAACAATTCTAAAGTGCCCTTGAACAAGGCACTGAATTCCAAATTCCTCCAGGGGTGTTGCATCGCTGCCAAACCCACGCTCTGTGAAGAAATGCCTCTGTGCTTATATGTATAAGAGGGGTATACAGAATGAGGTGTTCAAGGCACCTTGCTGAAGAGAGGAGAGCTCTCATTCAGAGGTGTCTCTTGAACATGGCAGGAATCAAATTTGACATTTAAAAGGATTCTTTTAAAAGATGTCCAAAGTTGATTCAAGCATCTCTGTTGACTCTTTGTTTGTGTACATGGCAAGATTATTTTATGCAGCACCTTTCAACAAAAAGCCAATGCCAAGTTTCTAACATCAGGCAATAAAAAAGCTTCTCGTGGCAATATGAAAAGACACATTTACATGGCTTTTAAAAAAGAGCAAAACAAAACAGTAGAGGACAGTAAGCTAACACAGAGCAGATAAAACAGGAGAATAAATAGTAAAGGGCACTGCAAGATATGAACAATTCTTAAGTCAAGTTAATAGAAGCCAGTGGTAAATCTTAACCTTTGATTTAAAATAACTTCAGGTTTTCTGGGAGTGTGCTACATATATTTGATGCATAAAACCTGAATACTGGTTATTTGTGTTTGATATTGACTGGAAACAACAAAGCAGACAAGCAGATAGTTTATAACCTAGCAGCACATCAGAAATGTATTTTGACCCTAAACTATTGAGTACTTTAATAAATTTGTGTATTTAAAAGACCTAAGAACTGGACTGGTGTGATCCCCTCTCATGGTCTTATGGGGACTCTAGAAGTGGAGCTCTGAATTATTGCAGTTACCAGAGACACCTGAAAAGATGCTGTTACAGTTATCAAGCTCATTGCATCATAGTTTCGTTTATGGTCTTTAACTTCAGTTTTTGAAGGTGATTGTTGATTTTAGCTACATAAGAGGTCTGAAAATGGAGCCTTGGGGAGCTCCTCCTATTCTTTTTTGTACTCTTTGACGTTTAATCACTGATCATCACAAAGTAGTCCCAGTGTTTGAAATAGGATGCAAACCAATTCAGCACTGTGCCAGAAAGTCCCAACCAGTTTTCCAGTCTGGATAGTAAAACTGTGTTTTGACTGATTGGTACACTGAGACAACACTTTCCCACTGTCTGTGTTCAAGTCTTCATCCTGTTCTGTGGTTAAATTCCTGAATGGAAAAGATCAAAACAATTGTTTAAGGGCTATAAAGTGCTAATTTGTTGAAAATAGCCTTTAACAATAAAGACCTGCAATTGTGTATTTGTGAGATTATAATCATTAAGAGTGGCCTAAAAGCTGCAGTTTACAGGGCCCCTGTGTAATAGCCTGAAAGTTGAGAGGTGTTGTCTATTTAAATCTGGTGTGGTGCAGTTCTAAACATTTTTCAAAAGGCCTGAAAATCAGTAGGAGTATTTTTTCCAAGGTTTCACAGTGGATTGCATTAAATATATGTCATGCCACCTGACCTGTGGATGTAACCCAGTCCCCAGTACATGATATGAAGGAACTTACATTTAATCAATTTTCTACATTTTCTGAATCCACTGACTTGGATAAAATTTTAGGAGCTAGTGGCACAAGGCGGTTTGTCAGCCTGCTGAAGCAAATAAGGTGCATGCATAATTTTGCCTTTTTATCTATGATGTCAAAGAAAAGGAACTGCATTGTTTATCTTAGTTCAAAATTAAAAAATCTGAAGTCTCTCTTGATAATTTTCATAGTAAGAACTTGGAGATTTGTTTTTTGTAATTCAGCTGTTTGACACTGTGTGTTTTTCAATTTTTAGCAACATGACATTTCTCCACGATGCTCTTTTCTTGCCAGCGACTGCCTTCACCCTAATGACATCAGTTTATCATCAAATTATCTTAAAGATCATTGACAGTGACCCACATGGGGGCATGTGTGGAAGAGAAAGTCTGAATGAATAATTCACTGGTGTTTTAGTGATATAACATTTTGTGATTCCCTCTGTTATGTGTACACAGAAAAAACACTGGTACTGTCGGAAAGAGACCTCAGAAATGTAAAGACTCTTGGAGATGATTAAGTCCAGAGTGTATCCCTTACTGTGTGTGGGCGCCGCCACATGCTGAGTCAGTCCTTAGTTATACAGGATACAACTCGGTCCTTTAGTGCTGCTGTCCTGGGGGTTGTCAACATGAATGTTACAATCACCAACAATAACTACACAGACACAGTCAATGCAGGCATTCGACTAGCAGTGCAGCAAAGACATCAAGGAGCTTACACAGCATTTAGATGGCCTATAGATGCTTTAAATAAAGCCTTTTCAGTCCTCCGAACACTCAGTGCTTTACAGTACATGACATTCAACTATTCTCACACTCTCATTGATGTGTGATGGCAAAGGTTGCCTCATATGTGTTATATGTGCTGACTGTGAATCTATAGACTTGTTCACACACACACCAGTGACACAGCCTTTGGGAGCAATATGGGGTTCAGTATCTTTACCAAAGTCGCATGGTTATGCAGAGCCATATCCTCAACATCCACATCTGATTGCGCCGCAAAGTAAAGAATTATTTAGCAAAATGGCAACACAGCCCTCTTTTCTTACATATTCCCACTTTCCTCATAAAACTGAAGTTGGGACAAGGTGACTTAATAAAAACTGCTGCACTTTTGTATTGCTCTAACCAAGTTCCAACTAAAAAAAAAAAAATCAAAAAACCCCACAAAGACTGTGTTTGATATTTGAATCATTAATAGATAATGCCAAAGACCTGATATTAAGTAAAGCTAAATCAAGTTTTAAGTTTTTTTGACACCGGGCTGACACCCCACTGCGGCTGACAAGGAATGAATATCAAATTTAATAAATTTGCTGAATCAGATAGAGTGCTCCCTTCTTTTTTTATTGCCTGTCAAGAATGTAATAGAGAAAGGTAGCTGCACATCAGGTCCTGGTTTGTCTTGGGTGTAGTGCCATCATCATCCTTATACCCTGGACTAAACAGATATAAGTAGGGTGTAGGGGAGGATGAGGGTTAAGTTTGGTCCTAGCAGTGACCAACTCTTTCATCCAGATAGTGACTGGAAAGAGTTTGAAGCAGCTAAAAACTTGAATCCTCACAGGTGGTATTTGCATGTAGGTTGGAAAATCTCTAACTGTAAAGGTCCCTGCCGTGTTGTGTTATGACTTGTCGTTGCTTCGATTCCTTCCTTCATTGTCTCTTGTCCTTGGCAGACGGAGCAGATGGGTGATGCAGGATGTAAAAGACGTTGGAGGTGAACTGCTTTACTTCTGACTTGTTAAAAGGCAAAGTCCATCTGCATTCATGGGGTTTTTGCTGCCCCCCCCCAAAAAAGTTTAAATTGTAAATGACATGCAGTTAATGGAGGATACATGCAGTTGAAAGCCAAGTGCTCTGCGCCTGGCGAATGCTAAATCTCTCAACTCCTCTTCTGTCTTATAGTAGAGGGCTATGAATAATTACTGGTGTAACAAAAGACCTGAGTGTGTTCAGTAGATCAGTAAAGTTTTGTTTTATTCTGATTATTTCATTGGCCCCTATGAGCACTATGCTGCTCCACAGTTGGGTTTGCAGTCAAAATATGTGGGATTCTCTTTGAAAAGAAATATAGGTTTTTAGTGCTGATTCATCTTACATCTTAAAATGACAATCAGAGTCTGTTTTCAAGTTGTACACTTGGTTGTTGGGGAGGTTTGTTACTAGTTCTCCCGTTTGCAGCTATCCACGGCTGTGTCCCACAAAGCACCGGGGTTGATCAGGCACTTTGCCTGGATGGTAGTGCAGGCCAGCCAGTAGCATCGCAAATCTCAGGGTGCTTGGCTCTGGCTATCACTCATCCTCCCATTTCCCAGGGAAATGATTTATTCTTAGGCTTTGCACCAAGAGCGTTCCAGAGAGGACTACTACTCGCAGAGTTATTGCTTGATAGGCAGCCCCCCTGTTTCTTAGTAGTCTTGTTAGGGCTAATTAGCTGTGTGTTTAGCATTCTTTTGTTATTCACTGTTTTATGTCCATGGTGAAGTTGTTTCATTCCCACATGGTCCATTCATCTCCACATTCACTCCTAACCGGCTGGATATCCAGGAGCCACTGGCCAAAATTTCGTAGCAGAAACAAAAATATCAGCAAAAGAATGAATTCAATAACAAAGAGTCTGTACTCTAAGAAAGCTTTGCTTGTGTTGTACCTATTCTATATGTATGTTGCTTTGGATAAAAGCATCTACCAAATGACATTGTAGAATGCTGGAAGCACAATGTTGTGTTTGCAGCTGCACTATTCAATAATCATCTATGGGTCAAATGAGTATGTTTAATGTTAGAACAGTCCCTCATAATGACAGAATCTCAAAGGATTATCGCCACGTTTCTGCCTTTACCCTCTGCTCTATAGTTTATTTTAGCATCTTCAAGTTCATTGTTTTGGTTTGGCAGTCAAACTAATGTGTATCCTTGCTATTTTGTCAGTTGCACTGCTCATCAGCCTCATTTCCACCCACAGCAGGCGGCAGTATTCAGCAAAAAACCTGCACATAAACTGTGTGTACACTATCTACTTAGCACCAAACAGCAGACAGACAAGGTTATTGACCAGCTGGAACAAAGTGGAGTTCATAGCAGATATTTCCTTTATGAGTTGTTGGAGACAAGACACCAGGGCTAAAAGGAATGGGTTGGCCTTAAATTCATCATGTTGTCAGAGACATGACGCTGAGTCAATGCCTATGTTTTCTGTTGGCCAAGAGAATTTAATGAGGCGATAATATTAAATATTTTTTTAAAATCAGTTTAATTTGTATGTTTTTATTTTACCACGACCATGTATAATATTAAATATGCATTCTACAGTTTGATGTAAAGTTGTAGTTTTGAGCTGCCCTTCATCTGCAGTCCCTTGTTGAACACCACTCACGTGGACAAGGACACCCTTCACTCCGGCTCGAACTTTCCAGTGGTGCTGTGATGAAGTGTAAAGAGGGATGTAAGCCTAAAGCAATCTCCATGATCACTTCTCTCAGCCAGTGGTCTTACTGAAGTTTGTTTTATATATCTCTTTATCCATCTCTCCACCCCCCCTTTCTATCAGTCGTAAGCATTAACAGTAACACTTGTGTGCTACTTGTTTGGGTATCTGGTGTCAGATTCATCCTCACACAGAGTCAGATCATGTATGTGAATAGCTGTAATTGTGAATGATGCATGTTTATGTGTAAGGCTTTAGTAACAAACTTCCCTCACACACACACACACACACAAGGCACCACACACATACATTAATGACGGGACACAAAGATCAGAGAGCAGGATTCCAACTGTAGGTCAGTTACCATAGCAACAGAACAGAACGCACCGTAGACCTGTCACCATAGGAACCAATAGCCAGAGATGGAGAAAGCGAGAGAGAGAGTGTCAGGGAGACAGAAGGAGAAAGAGAGATGTAAACAGAAGACAGAGACAGATATGACTGAGATGGAGAATAGGGAGATGGAAACAGAAAAAAAGTGAGCAAGCGAAAAAAGCGAGACATAATCAAAGTCACGAAGCCAGAGAAGGTGGAGGAGGGAGATGAGACAGCTCAGAGAAGTATGACTGTATCGACTGTATCCCCATATAACGTGCAAAGCAGCATGCTGTGGACACATCCAGTGTGTGTGCAGCTTACACGTCAGCGCAACTTTTGTGGTTGTGTTCTCCAGTGAGTTTATGCAAAATATGTTTCACCCTCTCTCAAGGGCAGCACAATGGTACCGTTACTCTCACAACATTCCTGCTTGGTCAGTGTTTTCAAAACAGTGACCTTTGAATCACAACACTGAGGCTAGCTACCCGAGTAAAGCCACAGTAAAAAATAATTTAGGGACTCCAGCTGTTCCTGTTGGTTTGGGGAGAGATTAACTCAGAGTTTTCAGTTCAGTGTTAAAAAGGACCCTGCTGCAGGCTGCAGCCGGCGTTGCTTGACACTTGCGTACTGCTTATGTGCAATATTTATGGCTGTTAGTCTATCAGTGAAATATCTTCTTAAACAACTTTCATGTGTGAATGAAACTAACTTTTTAATAGCTGAAAGGAAAGACAGGAGCAGCATTTCTGCCCAGCTTTCAGCACGATACTTACTGGCAGCTGTTCATAGTCATTTGCAGCCTTTTTAAAAATTCATAGTGTATTGTAGCCCGTTGCCTGATGTTCATAATGTATAGTTGGATACTTATGCCTACTTAGCATTAAGCTGGGGCCCCAAATTTTGCCAGCTGCATCCACTTGTAGGAACAACATCCTAATGTGATTTGCGAGAACGTTTTTGCTCTGGGAGAAAATTACAGTAACTCCACCAGAGAAGTTTTCTCCATTGCAGCACTGATCGTGAACCTATCCAGTGTAATGTATTCCTAGTCCTCTGCTGCTACTGTGTGGCACTCTGGATAAAATAGTGCACCTCATGCTATGTTTAATATCTCAATATAGCCTTTGTCCACTTTTATGATCTTTATTATAGAGATTTTATTAGCCATAATAGTGGTATTTAAATTGTGGTATAGTGGTAAAGACAGAGAAAGATGGAGAAAGAGAGGAAGAATCTGAGACACATTGAAATAAAGAAGGGAGGAAGAGAGAGAGAGAGAAACAATTGATAGGGAGGAGGTCAAAAAGCAGACAACAAGTGGGAACAAAAATAAGAACAGGCAGCAGAAAGACTGAGAAAGGGCAAGCGGAGACAAAGAGAGACAAAGAATAGATTGGTGTATGTGTGTGTCACAGACTAGAGATTTGTGCTAGCTTAGTTCTTATTCCAATCACACACACTGCCTAATGAGCTAATGGGCCTGACAACCAGACAGACACACACACACAGAGTGAGGGACAGGGAGAGAGAGAGAGAAAGAGAGAGCAACATGGCTGAATAGATGGAAAGTCACTATGCAGTCAGCCAGACAGCCGGGCAGCCATCCATTCAGATGGTCAGTCCGCTAGTCAACCTATTAGCCCCTCGTTCCACGGTGAGGTTTGTGTGACTGCTGCAGATAAGAGATGCACAATATTCCTGTGGCATTTGTGAAAAACCTCCTCTCCTCCTCTCTTGACCCTCTCATCTCTCTTCTTGTCTTTCAGTCCCTCCTCCCTCTTTCTCCACACACAGGGAGGTACAGACATGGACAGAAAACGTCTTTGTGAATGTTATGAATCACAAAACAACAGAGACTCTGATTATGTTCCTCCCTGGATTTTGAAAATAGCAAGTCGTACTGCAGCACCCCCTGTGGTGTCAAGATCACAATTATGGGGCATTTGATAAGAAGTCATTTTACAAATTTGTCAAATAAATGACTTGTGCAAAGTGTCCTGTGACTAGCTGAGTAAGACCTACAGCAATCAAAGACGACTTCATGATTAGTGCCTCCTGTGGTGCCAAGTTCTGGCTCTCCTGGCAATTATCTATATGTGTTACAGATAGCTGAATCCCTAAAATAATTTTGAATTTGGCCTCTGATAGGAAATATTGAAATTAAATCACTGAAATGCAAAAAGAAGAGATAAAGTTAACTTTTCTCCATTAATACAGCCAATTGCTGATTGCCTTGGCCTCAAACAAAATGGTATCATTATTGTTATCATTATGATTATTCTCTAATTATCCTTCCAATTATAATCAAAGCTTTTCCCACATGGCTGCTCCTTTTCCCTTTTACTTTCTTTTTCGCTCTCCCTTCTTCCTTGCCTCCGTGTTTCGTGTGCCTTTCTGCTTCTGTAGTCGCCTCGCGCTTGGAATATGTTGTCGTGATTTTCCAGGTTTGCTCTCCTTGCCTCATTAAATAATTTCCCGGGTTTTAGCCATTTCCACAGGGCAACAGTATTACCAGAGCAGGTCAGCAATTTGATTGTGCACGTGCACACAGGTAATGTCAGTCAGCCCTCGAAATGCTAAAATGATTTACTGCGGCCCTGTGGTAACCACAGTAACACATTAAACAATGTCACCCAGAGGGCAGGAAAAAAAGGTAAAACCTATTTCAAGTGGATCTATGTGTTTTGTAAAACCTAACCACTGGTTACAGGCTTCTTGTAATTTGGTTCAGAAGTCGATTAATGCATGAATCAGACGTCTACCTGGAAACAGTTATAATTATTCACAGATTTAGCTTACCGTAGGTGTTTTAAGCCATAGCAGGAGCAGCGACATAACATCAGTCACACTTGTGATGTTCAAGCTACTGAGGTCCCGAGCCGGTAAGTACTAATCTTCAGACATCCCATGGTAATAATGTCGTCCACAGAGGGCTCAAAGATTTATGCATCTATTCAGGCACTGACCATTTATCTTGTTTGGAACTTCCTCGTCATGTTTTTCAAAGCCTCGTGTTGCTTTGAAAAACATGACGATTGTCAGACCTCTTAAAACAGATGAATGCTGCTAATTAGCATTCATTCTGCCGGGTAGATGCCTTTGTAATTGTGACTTGACAGTTCAAGTTCTTTTGGTCACACTTGGATAAACAGTGTTTTTATTTAATGTTTTTTTTTAAAAAGGACTTTGGAACAAATAAACTTATTTTGGTTATGGAAATGAGATAGATTTTAAATACAACCAGTAATACAAAAAACAAGGGTTAGAGGTAATAATAGGTTTGTAAGGATATAATTTTAAAAATTCAGTTTCTTATTTAGAGGAACATAAACAGAGGCTCCTTTTCAATTTCATCCCATTTTATTGCTTCATTTTCTGTAACTACAAACATTTTTGGAGCTGTGCACATCACAAGATGACACTGTACTGCATCGATCAATGTCTTTGTGTAGTCGAAAACAACAAATGTTTTGGAAATTTGGAAAACGCAACCTGAGAAAAGTTATTTTAAAGCGACCAGACTTCTGAACACCAGTGAGAGCCAGAAATACTGAGCCTTTCAAAAACTACTGTCACTTTTTGAGCATCTGCTTTTTGTCACCTAACAGCTATACTAACTATCCGCTAGTGATTTTGTTGTCTTCCACGTGATGTTTCCATTATTTAAAATTTTCATGTTTGGTGCACGTTTGTGTATCCGTGTGTGTGCATGTGTGGGCCTGCGCTTGTGGATTGACAGGCCAACTGTTGTGAAATTTACTGGGCATCTGGACCAGCGTTCATTATTGCTGATGGTTCTGTTTGGGAGGCTGCTGCAGAGGGAGAGAGACACGCAGAGAGAAAGAAGAAATAAAAGAGAGCGAGAGAGAGAGTCAGAAGATGACAACAGCAGCATCAATCACCTTGTCAACAAGCATCCTTTGCCACTTCAGTACTGGGGGACAGATGTTTGGCTGTGTGAGTGTGTGTGTGTGGATGGCTGCATTAAGCTGTTAGACATCTGTGTGTTCAGCTATCTGTCGCACACATAGAGTAAAATTTTAAAGTTTTGTTTGTGTAATAGAACTTTATTAGACACGTGCCGATCTTTTAAACCCCAGGTGGAGTGGTTGTAGTCGCCGTAGTCGCCAGTGGTAGTCGCCGGTGGTCGCCAGTGGTTTTAATTTGAACACTTAAACCTTTTAGAAGTCGCTGCGCAAACACACAGGAAAATAACAAGGAGCTCGACAGCAGCTAGGTGTAACAGATGACGGACTGTGTGGTGTGGTGCCCTGTCAGTGAGCGATACATGCTTTCTTTTTCTTAAAGATATGTTGTGTGTTTCATGATGGAGGGTGAGCAATTTAAAACAGAATGCTGTTTACTCATTCATTTTTGTGACAAACATCAGCGTAGGTAGGGGGCCTTCACAAATCACAGACCACATTTTTCTCTGTTGGATATGTCTATCTGGATTCTTTGGCCTCCTGTGGTTTCTCAGTGTCTGTCCCACAGTTTGTGTTTGTGGTTTCAAAGGCTGAGATAGCAACAACCTAAATGCCTGCAAAAGAACATTGTAAAAAAACAACAACAAAAAAAACCCAAGAGAAAACAAAAAAACACTGAGTATGACCTCTGAAAGGGCTAGAGGAGGACAGTAGCACCTAAATATATTATACTCTGTTGAATTATTGGTTACAGCAGTAACTAAATTCAACCCAATGATTTTAAGATGGCTGTTTCTATGTATAGGGTATTGTTTGTTTATTTGCCATTGTGACACCTGAGTTTTGGTACAATGCTGTATAATAGACTGATAGTATACGCCACATCATACTTTACTTGGATAAAAATGTTCCTGCATTTGTTTGGTTGTTCACTGAATGATAGAAATTAAAGTTCAGTGTTTTCTAAATAGTCGATCATACAAGAACTTTAGATCAAAGAATAAGTGAGTGTTTATCAGTCTGACTTAACCAACTGATGCCAGATTTTAGGATTTTACACTTTGTTGCAGGAAAACAGGAAACATTTCAGTCAGTTGAAAAACAAAACAAAACAATGAGGTTGTTTTATTCTTTTCGCATGCATGTGCGCTCCTTAAACACGCTTAAAAAGCATGTTGTCCTCATTTCACGGCATTATTTGTTTCTGTATAGTTGTCAATCTTAAAGTGAAACAATATCTTCCATGCGAAATACAAACACGGAACAGTCACTGTTGGCACCACTCTATCTCCAGCTTAAACAAATAAAGAAAATCTGGAGTGCTGTGAGTGTTTTTAAAACGGATTTGGAAAGTAACTATGGTGTTTTAAGTCAGTTTGTCCTACTTTCTTTCTGAATATGCAAACAAACACATTCCCATACCCCCCATTGCCTCCCATTCTTTCATTCTGCTCTTTTATTTTTTTCTTCCCTCTTCCATATTCTCATTTTCACTGTCTTTCAGATTCACACTGATTAACTGCAAAGTCTCTTTTAGATGTTCAGAAAGCAAAGTGCGATTTATATAAACATTTCTACATCAAAATGAGACATGCTTTTGAAGGGGTAACGACTTAAATGTAAACAACCAAAACATATTTCCGTTGCAAATCCACCATACCGTGACTGTTTTTGCAGAGCTGGAGAAAAGCCTGCATGGCGTTTTATACAATTTGACCTGGTATTTACCAGCGAGGATCACAAACACAATTGTAGGTAAAAAGCACTGTAAATGCATGGAACTAGGTTTCATTTATGTGTCGTCTGGTACTTCCTCTGTCTCTCTCCACCCCCACAATATTTGCATCCTCCTCTGCCTCTCTTTTTCCTCCCTCTGTATTTTTCCTCTTTCTGTAAGTTACAGTACAGCAAATGATTCAGTCATTTGGAGAGCTTGTGCGGTGTTTTACAGTGACTATTGGCTCAGTGATTTAGTGAGTGTAGTCAATGCTCCAAGCATATGGAAGATATTGATAAATAACATACTATTCTCCAACCCCTCCTACACCCAATGCTTTGCTATGCTCTCTGAAACAATGACTGGAACGTCTATACACATGCGCAGACATATACATACACACACACACACACACACGCTGGCACATCTACAGACATTTCCCAATGTCCCTTTGTGCGTGTGTATTTTTTTTTTTCATCTTTTGTGGCTCCATAAAATTATACAAATCAAATTAAAAACCAGCATGTACACAGACAATCACACATACACTCCCACGGACACACACGCATCACACAGACACTCACACACTTTTCATTTAGTCTTTTTAAATCTAAATACAAACTTTCCTCCGCCCATACCCCCACTTCTCTGTCACACACATGCACAAACTCTTCCTTTTCCTCTGTCTTACTTACTGTGACTGTGGCTCTCTGTTTCACACACACACACACACACACACACACACACACACACAGTCTCGCTCTCTCCCTGCCTCTCTACAGTTTATTGACAAAGCCCACTAGTTAATCCAGTGAGTGGGGAGTGTTGCTGGAGACAGAATTAGGTGGATAACACTGGATTGCCCCCCCCACGCACTTCCCTCCAGCTCCCACCAGCTCGCATGTCTGTGTTTCTGTGTGTCCTCCATGTGTGCTGTGAAGGTGTGTGCACACATGTACATATCCCTGTGTGTGTGTGTGTGTGAGTGAGAGAGAGATTAGATTCCCCACAGTGCCACTGTACTCCTACTGTAGATTAACTGTTATAATGTGGCTCCTCACTCCTCAAAATTGCAGAATTTAAAGAGTCCCAGTTTGTACAGAAAACCACATGAGGCTCCCCCGTGCCTCCCAACTGCAGACTTATCCAGATTAAGTATTCCTTAACCCATTTCTCTTCAGTTTGACAGTTTCACTTTGCAGCATCTACACCTTCATGCACATTTTCTCACTGAGATAAATCCCTGTATACTTAAAATGCTCAGCTAAGAAAGTGTCTCGAATTTGTGGCTCTTATGAAAGGAGTTCAAGTGCAATCAACTTCCAATATTACAGTAGCTGCCCCGGGGATCCACTATGACAACTGGCGCTCTGGCGCTTTTATACCGCTCAATATCAATAATTGAAAACAAGTAAAATAAATAGAAAAAACAAAAATCCCCAAGGTAAGTGCAGTAATATAACCTGGATCAACGTCTCCTTTGTGTCAAAGTGTATTAGGAACAATTATTAAACAATGACTGAAAATTAGATTTTTAAAGTTTGACTATATGTCCCCGGAGGAGATTTTGGAGTCTGACCGTTTCTAAACACTTATGAAACCATGTGCACCAACAAATTAAAATATCCATTTGAACCATCCATCATCTCCGAGCACATCTCTTAAATTCAATCACTGAAACTCACTTTGCGGCACCTGATGGCACCACGATAGCTCGACTTTATTGTAAGTGACTGAGAGTATGATAGCAAGTAGCTGGCATGGGTGTGTGTTTATTGTTAGGCTGTAAATAAACATTATAATTTCTGCAGCCACTGCTGCTCAAAAGGCATTTTTTCACTTGAGTGTTTAAAGGCTTTATTATAGCCAGGAGGCAGCTTACATGTGCAGCTCACATAAGAGTGAAGTAGAAGTGAATTCAGCATGTCAGGAACTAGAAGGCAAGAGAGACAGAGAGAAAACAGGCTGAAAAGAAGAGACAGAGAGGGTGAGAGAAGGGTAAGTTAGCTTTTTATGCAAGATTCAGGTTATTTTTACAGTATTTTCTTCAGTCATGTGTCCTGGGATTTCGTTTTTGGGTTTTTTTTTTTTAGCAAATTTGCAGAAGCCCTGTTTAAACAGAGAGTAGGCTTTTCTCAAGGGTTTGATGAAAAAACAGAATTCAGGGTGCACATTAACTGCAGCATAAATATATATATTTTTATCATGTTTCTGTGAATATCTGCCAGCTGTGAATGAGGATGTACAGTGTTGTGTAGGTGAGGAGAACCTCTGCAAACCCGAGGTTCAGTGGGTTCCATAAAAACATTTGTATTTTTGGGTCACAATCATCCTGATTGTGATGCTCATTACAGAAACATATACACCCCATAATAAGGACAGACCATCTGGACAACACACTATTAGGCTGCTGTACTGAATTGCCCTTTGGACTGATGCCCTGTTCGCTCTCTCTCTCACTCGTTCCCTCGCTCTCTGCTTCTCATATGTCTTGCCAGGTTTGTTGTCTGAGCATGATTTGCCCTAAAATCAGTCACTGCTGTGGGGATTAGAAAGTTGGAGTGAACTGAATGCATTCAGCTGCTCATTTACTGTAAGATTTTGACTCTTTACTTTTATAATATTATCCCAATTGTGCCGCAGAAATCATGTACACCTTCCTTTCGGTGTCCTTGTGTTTTAACCTTTTTTGCAGAGCATTATCAATCACTTGGTCCGGTTGACAGTGATGAAACAGAGGCCGCTGTCATGTGGCTAGACACTGATGATAAACATCTTGCATGTCAGTTATATTCGTCCCAGAGCAAAGCTTATCATGCCTTTGAGTCAAAATCCACAGTAAAAGTTGGAATTAAGTTGATAGAAAGTCCCTACGTCACCTCCAGGCCTAGCCGCTGTGCCACTAACTTTCGTTAATTAATGTGATCTCTCACTGAGACTTTGTCATCAGGTTTTGTGGATTTACTTTCTGTAACAGACAGGCATACAGCCTTTGTTTTGAGCAGTGGTTCATTTGTCAGCAGAATAAAAAAAACCAAAACTAAAACTGAAACTTAATGGTGGGCCATGCCATGGCCAAATGTGTTCTTTAAAGGCAGTCATATGTGGTAAACTCAAAACAGAAGAATTGAACGAACGTCATCTCTTTATCCATCTTATCTGCATTAACTACACAACCCACCTGTTGATTATGCTTCATTCCAAGGCTGGATTTGTTATTATTTGCACTTTTATAAAAGTCAATGGGATTTCTGACTTCAGTAAAAAGAACTCTGTATGGGACTTAAACTTTCAAAATAAAGGATATTCATGTAAATATATTTAATCCTGCACAGATAAAAATGTCTCATTGCAGATTGAATACTTATCCATAGCAGACGTTAATGTAATAATTCATTTCTGTGATGTTACAACTATTTTAGTGGTTACTCAATTCACCAGTGAAACGGAGACCATTTGTGTCAGCGTGAGGTAACTCGCACTGACAACAAAGTGTCTTTGTGCATTCCAGCGCTGTGACCTCATGTCATGGTACTTACTTCACTTGCATCAAGATTTACTTTGGTCTCACCGCACTTGAAACCATTTGTCAGTTCATACTAACAACAAAAAGTCCGCTGGTGAACGTGGGATTCTAATAGCTTTGATTTTTCCTTTTTTTCCAACTTGCTGCTTTGCAAATAATCCAAAAAAGAAACAACCAGCTATTCCCTTCACTTTCTCTCTGTCACTTCACACTAGCAACGATAGTTCCTGGAGTCAATTTGGGATTTTAATGGGTTGCACTTTTGACAGCCTGCATAGTAAATCTGCTCTTCGAGGCCAGTGAGAACAGTTGAGGCCATCTATGATTTAACGTGTCCTCAGCACCCCCCACCGCAGACAGATGTAGCGTACACCCTCACACCTCCCATAGCTGTGAGCTTAAACTGAAACAAACTCCTATCTCACATACCCATACAGTTTCAGCAGTCTTTGTGGTGCTGAAACAATTCTGTTCAATGTGTATAATTTAATAGGCCTTGTGGTCCAAACTGCATTCAGCTCTAAATGAATAATCGGCTGACAGCATCAAAAACAAGCCAGCGCTGTCAACAAGCTGTCAAACTAAATAAAACAAACACTGATGCAGACACTCCTTCTTTCTCTCTCTCTCTCTCTCACTCACTCACTCTCTCTCCTTTATGCTGTTATTGGTAGTGACTCCTGCTCTGCGCTGGTGCCTGTTTATGAATCCCTGGAAAACACACACACACACGTAAATGATGACTATGATCATAGGCATGTACATTTCTGTTTTCCTTCATGTTTCACTGCTGTTATAGCAACTAAACAAGGATAGATGTTGGGGAATAAGGCATACAAGCGGGCCGGTGGGCTAATGATCTATTTATTATCACAAAAGCAGGATGTGGAGGTTGAGATAATGTTGATTCTCTCAGATATCAATTTGTAAGGTCATAATTTACCATGCTTAGGAGACCATCCTCTCTAACCTGAAGGTTTTACTAATTGGCTGCACTCCTATCAGACTTGCTGATTGTCTCCATGGTCATTTGACTAACTGACCAGATAACTGGCTGACAGACTTAGTGATGGTTGACTGATTGAATGGCTGGTTGATGGAATAGCTGACTGGATGACTGGCTGCGTGGCAGAGGGCAATGCAGCCTCACAACTCAAAACCAATAGAGCAGCAACAGCAGGATCCTGGGGTGAGATTATCAATACACACAGAAGTGCTCACATGTGTTTTTAAAGTTAGTGAGCTGTAAGCTGCCACGAGTTGAGAGGAAGAGATAAAAGAGTTTGGATCTTTTTCAGCAGAATAAGTTGTCTTTCCTTTTAATTTTCACTGACAAATATGTTGATATTTGGCTGTACCATTTTATGCCCCGCAGTGCAGTGGATTAAAAGTCTGGTTTGGCACCAAAATGTGGGATCAAGCTGGATTAACATGTTTGTTAAACTTGGGAAAAATTTCATCAAAAGACTTTACATTTTAGCACTATACCCTTTAGTAAATGAATAATTATTCATAACTATTTCAAATATTCTTTGTCTCTTAGCGGTGTAGCAAGAATTTACAGTTATATTCTTTTATTTGATATTCAGTGAATTTGTTTGTTGTATCATTAATTATGATTTGATCTGCTTTGATGCACATTGTTTAGAATATTATTAAATATTCTTACTGGCTGCAGAAATCTACAATAACTGTGTTGAAACTATATGATCCAAATAGTTTTGGCACTAAAAATATAGGAGCAGATCACAATGTCTTTTTTTGCCACAATGAAAAGAAAATTTGATTTTGTCCAGCAAACTTAGATGCTCTTTTTTCCTCTTTAGGATAATACAGCATGCTAAACCATGTGCAACACCTACAATAATAATAAGTACCCCGTATAATTCAGCTGAACTGTTTAAACAGTTACAGGCCGTGCTTAAATCCTGACTAAACAAACAAAACACAGCTTGGGGCTACTTTTCACTTCCTATTTACTGACTCCAAAGAAACTGTCAGATGTACTCATCTGAACCTGTGAAGAACATCCAGCTTTGTTTTTAATGTTTCGTTAAACTGGCATTGTAGATTATGTATTGAAATTGAAATTACTTGGTCTCGAGGAACTTAAAAAAAGACTCATGAACCTTGAGACATTTGAACACTGAACTCAAGTCTTATTGTTTTAGTCAGAGAACAGAAATAAGCCAGACTGGAGTCTTATTAAAAGAGAAGTTATCATCTGTTGCAGAGCCAAATAAACAGTGCACACCAACACTGAGAAACTGAAGTTTTCTTCATGTTATTTCAGAGTGGGAATCACCACAGAGTTCCCACAGTACAGCAGTGTTACAATTATTACCCCACTGCAATATGATCGGATGAGATACGCTTTCTTTCATTTGACCACAGTTAAAAAAAAAAAGAAAAAAGAAAAAAAAAAGAATTAATTTCCCTGAGGAAAATTAAATATTGGAATCAATTATACATAGAAGTTAAATCCCCTGAATCAATTACGAGATAAAATTTAAGGCTTCTAAAACTTTAAAACGACCATTTTTTCCATTTTCATAGAGGCGGGAGTGCAGAAAGAATTTAAATGTCAACTTGTAGGGTTTTATCATTAAGCCAGATGAAATGTTGTGCCATGAAATAACTTCAAAGGTGTTGCAGTCATTAAGGTATGACTTAGTGACATTATTTGACCCATGCTATTCAACATATTTTATGGGGGATGATTACCGTTTAATTGACATATTGAGGATATATCCTTTATTGCTGTTGTCTCTTTAATGACTAATTAACAATTTTTTGCTCTAGAGGCATCGACGTGACTATCAGTATAAATATTTTTCATTATATTTTTTTACTCACTGTCACAACAGAGCTGAAATACAGGTTTATTTCCAGGTCTTTTGGATGCTAATATCACAGGAATAATTTGAATGAAGTGGCCCCCTCAGAGCTCTCTGTTCACAGTCTCTCTAAGCATCCATCCCTCTTGGTCCTCTCACTCATTAATGAGAATCCAGTCAGTTCATTACTCATCTATGATCAGTTTTTTCATTTCTTTAAGTACCAATCTTTCCTCCATGGATCCACTCCACCTCTCTCCTTTTATCCCCCCGCCTCTGCTCACCTCTCTCCCTCTTTCTCTCTCTCTCACTATCAATAATCGTTAAAAAATACAATGGCTTTATATCCCTATAACTATAATCAGTAATGGATGTATAGTCCTCTTTGTAATTCACTTGATGTCACTCTGCTTCTCCTGCTGTATTTATCCCACCACGTATACAATGCATATAATGCCACGCCTGTTTCTTTTACATGACAGTGCAGTGTGTAAACAATAACTTGCTCTCCATGGCACACACATGTTCATGTGTAGCACTGCATATTAACGCATGAACAAGAACACGGTTGTGTGTGGTTAAGGGGGACATGTGGATGTGACATCCTGTACAGCAACAAACAGGCATCCTTCACATGCAAATGAAACTCTATTCCGATTTACTGAAGACAGGCAGAGAAGAAAAGGCAAGACATTTACATCTACTGTGTTATTTAGGATGCTAAACATGAGCGATGCTGATTCTTTTACTTGGACTGCATAAGGGTCACCAATGTGCCCTTGAGCAAGGCTTTGTAGCACCCAAGTAAGGGCCACTGAAGAACACACAGACGGATGCTTGTTTGTGGTCGTATAGAGTCAGAAAATCAATATTAGTTTCATCACCAGCTCAGAGATACAGCGAGGCCAGGGACTTGTTTAGCCTAGCATAGCTCAAAGCCTGCAGGAGGGTTTAAATGTTAAATGAAAAAAAACAAATCTGCCTTTTACTAAGTTCAGAACATACATGTTGTAAGTTCACCTAGCAAATTAGCCACTGGTACAACCAGGTGTCCCTAGTTAGTTTAACGGTTGGCCAACCTTAACCATGAGGACTTTGGAGATGCTGAACAGTGGGAGCATTTAGCTGTCAAACTGTTTACTGTTATGGCAAAGCCTAGCAGTCTTTGAGCTGACCTAATGTGTCCTAGTTGTCAGCGTCTTTATTAACCTGCAGCATATAAGGTGTATGTATATTACGATATGGATCACGCACCAATGTATTAAAGTCATGTTCTGGGTCAACTCTAATCCCTCTCCTCACTGCTGGATTCTGTAATTGCCTGCTAACACAGGAAAGAAGAGCACGCAGGTTGTGTTTAAATTCACATTACTGTAATCTTTTGACAGTGAAGACAAACTCCATGGATGATGTGATATACAAGTTGCCTGCTTCTGTTTTTTGGTGTCCGTCAGTGGGCCTCTACTGCTGTTTTAGCAATGGGATAAAGTTGCTGTCATTCTGCCTGGAAATCTCAGCTCTGGGACATAACATCCACCCATGCCTGCAGAGGGTTTCTGTGAATGTGTGTGTATGTAAATGAAAGAGGGAGAGAGAGAGAGGTTCATGCATAATGCTGAGGGTGGCGATGGTGACAGGATGTCATGCTCCTCAGGAGTCAGACCCCTCTGAGACTAAAATCACAGGAAGACTGAAGCAGCCTGCTCTGAGTTCACTTGATTCTTGTTCTTTTAAGTTTTTATTGTTTGAGCCTGGATGGTGCTGTAGCAAATTTATAGTTTTATGGAGTTTATACATTATGGTGTCATGTCAAAGCCATAGTGTGTGCGCTCCAATCCCTTGAACCTTGTAGCAGCTCTTAAATGTATTCTGTTTAATCTCAATAGGAGGCCATTCATGGTAATATGATTACTGTCCCTATAATAGGCTAATTACAATAGCCTGTCATGTAGAACGATTTATGCTGAGTAGGCGCGATGCATTTGACCTGTGAGTGAGTGTATGTGTGTGCTTCTCCTCTCCCTCACTCCTCTCATTCACTGTATTTATTTATTTATTTGCCTATTTATTTTCCTGCCTTCCCTTTATCACTGCCTCACCCCCATCACTCTCTCTCGGTCTCTCTGCTCGCCTTTTTCTTGTCTTTCTAACAGATTGTTAATCGGTGATTACTGCAGCAGCAAAAGGTTAGGTGAGAGTGTTGATGGGATTCTGTTGTCATGGGAAGTGCTGAAGGCAAAAGGCAGCATCCGCCGAGTTTAATGATCCTGCGCGCGTGTGTGTATGTTTAAAATCCTTTGCTAAATCATGCATGAATGTGACGTAGTTTGTTAAAGAGCTGTGGGCTTTTGAACACGCATCCACACGCGTATGCACACACACACAGGCACAGACTGTAGAAGATGGATGTTGTAGCTTCTCAGTAATGCCTCTCTGTCTCAATCTGTCTTTGGGAAAATGACAACGTGCCTCGATCATACAGGATATATCGCTACACACACATACACAAACAGAGGCACACAATGCTACAAAGACACAAAGAGACAACCCGATAGAAACAGAAATAAAGACCTGAACAGTAAACTACACATACGAATTAAAATCCTGAGGGTGTTTTTGTGAATATCTTATTTTTAAGGCTACTTTTTAAACTCTGTCACTGTTTTTTGTGAGCAACCCCATTGTATCATATCATTTTAAACTTGTCCCATGTACTGTGTGGGTGTGTGTGTCTGTTTCTGAAGGCATGTGTGCGTAAGTATGAAGGCCTGAACTGTCTGTGCAGTACGGTGAGTTAAACAATGATGTCTGTCTCTGCTTGATTGCTAATAATCATATTGTTCCTGGCATTTGTGTGTGTGTGTGTGTGTGTGTGCACATGTGTTTTCACACATTGCATAATAATAACTCTGCAGGTCGGTAAAATGGGCACATAGAAACTGTTGCTATAGAAACACCAGAATAAAAGCACCCTCCCTGGTAATGACACAAGTTTTCATTTCTTCCTGTGAGATGGGAAAGGGGGTTTCACTCTTTGTGTTCTTTCTTTTTCCCTTTTTCCCCTCTCCCTTTGAAACGAGACAACAGTTTCTCCCTTTTCTCTCTCCATGTTCCACTTTCGTTCCGTTTCTCGCTCCCTCTCCTCCTCCTTTCAAGCTCCCCTTCGACTTCCTCACAGGGCCCTATTTCTGTGAGTCAAATGCACTGCACTAGTTCACTTGCCCGTGACTGACAGATTTTTTTGTAATTTCGTGACCAGAGGCTGTAGCGCTCCGACGGCGCACCTGCAGCGCTAATGTAAAAGAGGCCGGATTAGGAGGAATAAATTATTGGTATCCATCATGAACAATCAGATCAGCTCCTCTCATCCCATTTAACAGCAGTGTGCTCCCACCACACACTGACATTTTGTAATGGGGAAAAGAGCCCAGAACTCTCCCACGAGGAAACTGATATGCTTTATCAGGAGGTGCAGAGTCTGGAAGCACAAATACACACTGTTCGCAAACATGCAACAAGTGCGTATCAGTTTGGGCGCCGGTTCAGCAAGATTTTTTCAAGGAGGAGGAGTGTGAGCTGCTTTGAAAATGCACACTATCCTTCAAATTATAGCCTGCACATGAAGCACCCCATATCTCTTTTTTGCTGCCTTCAGATAGCAACAGAATTTCATTCACTGAAACGGAAAAAACCTTATAATAATACAAGCAGCTGCAGGTGACAAGTACTGGTAAGAATCATCTGTCTTTGTGAATTGTTGCAGTAATCACGTTTGATGTGCTCGTGGTTGTTATATGCTGTTGACAGCACACTCACACCCGAAAACAATACATTTTCTGAAATAAGCTGTGGTCTGAGCAGGCAGCAGCAGCATCATTTCAATTTTTGATACCAGACAACACTGACCCATGCAATTTTTGTTGACATCCTCCTCCGGTGTGCCCTCTCTTTAATGTTGGTCTGATCATGTCATTGCAAGCTACAGCATTATTGAACTCACGCAAGCAGGAAATTATCCTCCTGCAGCAAGCAAATTTACCACTGCAGCAGTCCAAGATTGCTGTTAGTAATCTGCTCTGGTTTGACATTATGTCTGCGAATATCTTATGTTACATGTTATACATTGCACCAATATACTAGCCCACGTTTGGCTCTGATAGAGAATTTGCCCCAGTTTTAAAACTCCAAAGCAGCATATATTCATCACTGCGAGCAAGTACACTCCTTAAAGTCCCTGCAAATCCTATTCCCTGCAATATTAAATGAAAAGAGAAAAAGAAAACATTTTAAGTATTATTTATTAAAAGTTGAACAGTCAAAAGCTCCAGTTAACCATCTTCATCAGATTAGTTCAAACTTTGCTATAAAAAGTTACAAGAAGCTGGCTCAGAAATCAGGTTTCCAGGGCTTTTAAAAGCTTCTTCATTCTTAAACTTATTATAGCATTCATATAATTTACATCATGTAATACACTGTATAATATTCTTTGACTTTGCACTGCAGCAAATCTTATTTTGTGAGGAATTGCACCTTGTTGAAGTCTGGTTATTTTAGACCAGACCATTCAACTTCCTCATATTCTTGTTGTCAGAAACGTTCAGCTCTTACATGAATATTGTACAGACTGATGTTAGGATTGAAAACTTTTACTCTGCCTGGATGAAGCAGACTTCCCTGTGTCCTTTACTTTGTTCGTATATATTCTGTCATTTAGCCTTTCTTGGGCGCATCAGCTTTTTCTCTTTCTCTTCTTCTCATCCCTTCATCGTGTCTGTTGCTACATCCACAGTATTTTCTCCATCTGAACTCTTCCTGTGCCTCCTGTTGACCTGCTGCCCCCTGTCTCTGGTTCTCTCTTTCATGATGCTTGGTGCCTTCGGTCCTCCCTGTCGATTGTTTTTCCACTTGCGATTTCAGCCCTACTTCCACTTTTCCTCACGTCCTTGCCAATTCCATTTCAACTTATATACTCTGTTACATTTCCTGTCTCTATCTGTGTATGTGTGACTGTCTCTCTCTTTCTTTCTTTCTCTATTGCACACATGCTCTCTCTCTCTCACACACACACACAACCTGCTAGCTCATGTGAAACATCAATGTCCCTACAGATGAATAACAAAGCATACTGCAGCATATAGAGTATTAGGGCCCCACGGGCAAATATAGAGATGCAAAGAGCTGCATCTCTCCCTCTCTGGATTGGTCTCTCCTTTGCACTCGTTACCTCCCTCCCTGTTCATTTCTTCATCCCTCCTTCATTGTATTTCTCTTTGTTGTGTGTCTTTGTGAATTAAAAGTTCCAGGTAATTTTGAGAAATATCTTGCTTTTGATCTTTTTTTTTTAACCGTTTGAGCCTTATACAGTATAGTATAAATGTACACTCACTGTTTCTCTCTCTCTCTCTCTCTCTCTCTCGCTCTCTCTCTCTCACACACACACAAACACACACACACACACATTAATTTTTACCCTGTTTCTCCAGGGACCAGTGGCTGTGTGTTCATTACTGTGGTGGCCAGTTGGCTAGCTTACGTACCTTATTGGAATCACAACCATGGGACAGCAGCTGTTACACTCTTTGTGTGTGTGTGTGTGTGTGCGTGCGTGTGTGCGTGTGCGTGGTGCTTGCATGCATTTTAACTCTGCACTGTGACACACATACAGTTATTACACAAATCGCCCAGCAGAGCATCTCTGTCTGTCTCTCTCCATCTCCCTCACCTCTTGTCTCCCTCTCTCATATACACGGGAGACATACAAATCCACAGGGACCAATAAACTCCAGAGACAGGCGCACAGAAAAGGAAAAAAAAAAGCAGGAAGAAAGACCTATACAAAGAAGCCCTGACAAAGTGAATTTTCAGGGATGTACTTTCCTTTCCTTCTGACTCCTCTGTACCTCCAGTGAAAGGCTGGTTAGAACTGTAAAATACTGAGCCATTGCAGGTGAAACTAATTAGGTAAATACCAGAATTGACAGAACCCAATTAATTTCACCGGCAAAGTAATCTGAATTACTTCAATCCGTCTCTGGCCATCAGTTTAAAAACTACATGCTGTGGTTTTAGGAAGGTAACAGCCCAGGCTTGAAGGCATAATTTCTACCAAATCATTTCGTTCATAAAACATCCCGTGAATAACTCATCAGTTTAAGGAACAATGTTCTGGTCCTGAAGGCGTCTGTCAGCAGTGGCCCAAATTTAATTGTGCAAGTTTTAAGAATAGCCCAATTTTGTATGATTTCCTTTTAATGTAAAGGCCCTTTGTCACCTGTGGCAGTCTCCTAACCAGCTGTACACTTGCCAGATTCATAATGCGTCTTAACTCACTGACATCTTGTGATGCAGTGACAGTGTAATTGCAGTGTGTTCATAATACACGATGCAGCCATCTCGATCATGTTTCCAGTGAAATAATGAAAAGCATTTCACATCCGTACAAAGGCAACAAGCACACAGGAGATAAACCCAGATTCACTCTTTTAAAGCACTGAGTATTGTTGAACAAATGTGTGAACACTAAAATTAAATCAAATTGAATATCCTTAGATAACAAAAGAAATAACGAGGGTGGACAGGAGAAGAGAACAACCAAAGACTGCTATCTTAATTAGAAAGGAAAGAATAAGTTACTGTGGAAGTTTCACATCAATTTTATGGTTTAAATGAGGTTTGAAATACCTTCCAGCTACAGGAAGTTAACAGGCAGACAGCTCGTGTTACTGTAATCTTACCATGACGTGCTTAACTTGCTATTGTTGAAAACAAGTTTAGAAGTAAGAATACATACATACATACCTAAATAAATAAAAATCTAAAAAAATAATCACACCGATGTAATAGTTGTTCATGGTTGTAGGGAAACAAATGCCATGAAAGCGAGAGGGAAAGGTGGGAAGATAAGTGAATCATTTTCACAGCAGGGAGAGATTCTAATAGAAGTGATCATAATATTATAAGAGACACACCTCAGCTACTGAGTCTTTGATTGCCTGTGAATGTATAATTTGATTCTCCATTTCTTGTTCTCTTGTGTGGAGAAACACAAACACACACACACACACACACACACACACACACACACACACACACACACACACATAATGGAACCCACAATGGCACAGACAAAACCAGATGCTTAACGTGTTAATAGAAAACATGTGCCATTTGCTGTGATTGCCCATTTACTCAGGTTAATGTAGGTCATGTTTGGCTTTTTTTTTTTTCAGATTGTATGATTTCTTAATATATGCATATTTTTAACAGAAAAGCAGACGGCCCAACACAGTTTTAAATAACCTGCTCTTACTAATGACTTGAACAATAATCTAAACATTGAAACAAGGATGTGTTATTGAAGTTTTTAATGTGACGTGCATATGGAGACAAGTTTTCCCTGTTGCTATCAGATTATTACAGGTAAGCAAAGCATAACATAATGCGCATTGATGTCAAAACTGTTCAACTTGGTCAGAATTACATTACAAGTCAAAAAAAAAAACAAAACTTGACAAAACAGATTAAGGTGTCTCTAAGGATAAAACTGTTAATCGTGAGGGATTATAGAGGGAGAAAGAGAAAGAGGTTTTATGTAGAGGAAAAACAAACCAAAGGTAAATGCTGCAAACTGTCATCTGAATTGGGCTACAGGACCACTTTCATTTGTTTATCGTTGGCAGTGAAAACAGCATTATTGTGAGATGAAACAAACAATTGATTTCCACTGTCAAGGGAAAATATCTTTACCAAGGAGAAGAGAAAATTAGAGAAGGAGAAAGCACAAGTAAGTGAAAGGAGCCGACGATTCAAAGACAAACACGAGACTTCCAGGTTCTGCGTGTGTGCGTGTGCTTCTGTGTGTGTGTTTTGTGTTTGGTCAGCAATGAACGAGTGACCCTGTCCTGACCGCTCACTACAGTTTATATTGGAACATCTCAGCATAATAGTACAGTTAACCACATACAAATACACACCAAATATACCCAAGGCCATGCACACACACACACTCACAAACATATATACAGAGGATTGCTTACCATTGCTTTCTCTCAGCACCCATTTTGCCTTGCTGCGCTCTAACCCACGTTCAGCAGATTGCTGAGTTCATGGATTTGATATTCCCAGCTAGCCTTGACTGCAGAAGATTCTAATGTGTGTTTCTACTGGAATATGTATGTGTGTGTGCATGTGTGTGTGTATGCTGACTCTTTGCTCACTGTATCACATTTACAGGTTGACTTTTCAAGAATGCAAAAGAATTCATAGCCCCCCTTTTCAGCTTATCCCAAGGGTGAGTTAAATATTGAGCATGCTGCCTCTTTTTCAGCAATAACACTGCAAGCTAGTGGGGCATCAGTGATTTTCATTGTCACATCTTTTCTACTTAGATGGCTCTGTGTATATCTGTGTTTCCCCTTCATTGACTCAGAGGCACCGCTACATGGTGTTGAGGAAAACTCAAGCCTGGAGAGTTTGACAGTTAAAACTGCAGTAAACTCCAACTCTAAATTTAGATTTAGATATCCTTTATTAGTCCCACACTGGGGAAATTTCAGAATAAAGGGAATACACAGAACTTTCCTTTGGTGAAAACTCATAGTTATGTTGATATCTAAGGTTAATAATGCTTAAAGCAGCTGCTATTAATATTATCTATTGATCTCAGTGAGTGCTGAACCCACAGACTATTACTGCCTGACTCTGCACTTCCCTTCAGTGAAGCCATACAGCAACTTTCAGCTCAGTGAAAACTGTGATTGAGAACCAAGGACCCTCCATTGTCCACAGCTCATGTGCAGACTTTCCTCCTCCAGATACTTCAGAACAGTGCAGGAGACCCCAAATTCATGATGCACAACACCACACTGCCAGAGAAAACTACCAGTATACCCAGGTGATGACGGAGTTCCCTTTTTGACACTGCAGACTTTTCCACTGATAAGACTGCTGTTTGTTTCCTGCTGTTTGGGTCGTAGCCAACAAGTATCTGCAGCGCGAAGCTTCGGTTTGACAAAGAATTCGATGTTTACTCTCTGCTGTAGTTTGATAGTTTGGGACGCACCAGAGCAAATGGTCAAATGACAGCATGTACCTTCATTCCCACTGGTGATTGCTCTACATAACTCTTTATCTTAACTCGCAACTGTTTTAGCTATCAGCTCCTGCATACTTGTTACTGGGCCATGCTGCACTTAGGAACAGGGGACACATTTCCAGGGAAAAATATGATGCCAGCTCCTAATTGTATTGTATCTTTTATCCACAGTATTCAAATTTAGGACTGGACACACAATCCTATTCATCATTTTTCTGCAACACATGCATGTGTGGGAGCTATCAGGATCTGCTTTGGCTGCTGGTCACCGAGTAATGTAGACTAAACATCACATGTCCAACTCACCTGTCTTAGAAAACAACAACAACAAAAAATTACATTAGACTCTAAAATGGCCAATCTGTAAGACATTTGGGGACTTATGGGGTAATGAGGTGTCATGCGCAGCTTTTGTCATCACTTCATAAAACTGACCCCGCTGTTTTGGCATCACCGGACTTACAACAGCTCTCAACCCACCAAACAAACAGGCACAGGCTTCTCTACTGAGACTGTTGAAGCAAATACAAATAATAGAATGACTGAATTTCAGACATATGAGCAAACACATCTGCCAGAGATGGTAATATCTGCACTGAAAGATACATCAATCCTGATTTATAAAAGATTGTGAGAGATATGTTATGTTTAGCTTTAGAGATATCACAGGGAGGAGGAAGAGCAGTAGTAAGGCCAAAAATGTTCTCTGAAATGATTGTTTTTCACAAGTTTGTTGCAGATTTGGTTTCTCCACTTCGTTTTGATTTCAAACGCTTAAATCATCTCCATTTATATCATTCTGAATGTAAAGCTATTGAGTTGTGGGCTGAAGGATGATTGATTACAGACACGGAGTGGCGGCTTCCCGTGGAACGTAAATCGGTTTGTTTTTCAAAGCGAGAATGGTGAAAAATGAGCATCATGTTTTACTCTACACATGCACATGCAAATACAAGTACGCACGCAATCACATGCAATTCTCTCCTGTACACCTCCCTGAATCCTCCACTTTGTCCTTACTCGGTATCCTTCTATCTTTGATTGTGTGTGTGTCTCTCTCTCACACACATGCACACACGCACACACACACACACCGAAACACTATTCATCCTACCTATCTCTGCTATCTTTAGACAGCAACCCCTATTCCTTGCTGACACTGTTTGGGATTTACTCTGGACGTAGCCTTGATTCTCCCTGTGTGTCTCCGCGTGTTTGTCGATTTGTGTGTGCGTGTGTCTGTGTCACATGAGGTATGATACATGTCTCTGCACCACTCTGTGGTTGTCATGGTGACCGGTGACTGTGCATGTCATATGCCTTACCTCACTAGTCGTTTAGTTCATCACCTCCATTATATATTTAATTTTTTTGGTTTTGAGTCATTTTTATGCACATCTAATTTACATCTGACAAGTCAATTAATCTTGTATTTGACAAATAGGCTCTTTGATCAACTTATTGAAGTGTAGCAAGAGCCACTGTTTGTTCAGTGCTTATGAGTTTGCAAGTTTGCGCTTTAATGATTTTCATGCTATGTTTACTGGCCAACACAAGCAAACTTTGCACAGTGTAATATCAGCCCAAAACAACTAAACACGCAGAAGTGAAATTGCAGCCCGTTTCTAATTTAAGGCGGATTTTCTTTCAAAATCAGTTTATTTTCTGAACACATTAATTCACAATAAGACATTCTTTGAGACACGTTGCATTGAGGAAAGTGCTATTTCCATTCTTTCACTAACAATTCAGAGTGAACACCATGATAGCTGTAAAAAAGTTCAAGCTGGTGAATAAGTGTTAAGCGCACTTGCTTTCTCAGGAGAACACAGTCTTTTTCAGAACTGTTTTCAGCATAGTTAACTGCATAGATGGATTTTCATATTATTTTCCACAGACCTGCTTTTATCCCCACTGAGCACCAGCTAAATGGCCTGAACGCTTGAATCTAACCGCAGTCCCATTTACTAAAACTGTTTGACAGTGGGCTGACAGGGAGAGCGAGAAATGGCGACAGAGAGAAAGACAGACAGAGAGAGGTTGTGGTATTTGTTCTTTGTGTGATAAATATAGGAGGTGAGTGGGTGGAATAAAAACAACCTAACACTCTAGCAGGATAAGAGAGGAAACACGGAGAGATAGATATAATGACACCAGGAGAGAGACAATATGACATAGTGATAATAATAGCGATAAAGCGAGGAAGAGATGTAATGACACTTAGGAAGAGATGCACTGATTCTAATGCAGAGATAATTGTGGTGAAAGAGGGATGAGAGAAATTGGGAAGGATGAAGGGATGAGCGAGCAGGACAGAGGGAGAGGAGCGAGGAGGTGATGACAAAGGCAAAGAGATAGAGACGCTGCAGGGAGGAAGAGATGCATGGAGAGAGGTAAAGGGATAGAGATAATACCGGTGTTATAAAGAGAGCTAGGATGGACAGGAGGTTAAAGAGAGAAAGAGATAGAGGTGGAGATGGAGCGAGATGGACGGTTGCAGGGAGACAAACATAGTGTGGGAGAGACACAATGATTCTGACACTGAGATAATGAAAAAGAGGGAGGGGGTGGCACACGAGAAGAGGTTGGGAAGAGGCAACGAAGGAAAGAAAATAAGGATACCAGAAAGATAGACAACAGATTTCTCTCCTCTCCCCTCCCCTGCTCTGCTCTCCACTTTTTCATAGCCAGTATTGAATCACTGCAGTCAATAGTCCTACACAGCGTAACTTAGAAAGATGCATTTGATTTGTGGCCCAGCACGCCGTGGAAAGAGGAGGCCAGCATTTGATTTATGAGCCAGGGACCTTGTGGTCAGGTTCGACTAGATCCCTCCACCTCTCCGCTGCATCTCAGCACCTAAAATTTAACAATCTGTCTGATTGTTATGTAGATCCGTGCACTGGCTGAATCCGTTCCTGAACAATGCAGACTTTGTTTGGGTTGTTGGGCAAAAATAAATAAGAAATAATTCATTTTCTGCCTTAGAAATATCTAACATCTCTGTATTGTATGAGCGAAAAAGGCAGAGAATCGTGTTGCTTTGCTTTGATTGCTAACATGTGGCTGCCAGCTCCTGGGATTCCCTGTTTGATAGTAAAATGCGCAAGAAGCCATCCATAGTACAGCCTGGGAAATGTCTCACAACAGTATCAGTGTGCTGCATGGACCTGCATGTACTGTTTTTTTAAACCACTCATACTATAAGTAATAGTTGAAAAGCCTTGAAATCTGAGTACTATGACTCAAACATGCATACCTGTGTTTTAATGAAGATTGACACTGTGTGGGTGTGTGGGTGTGGGTGCAACTGAGTACACAGAACACATGTGGATAAAGCAGCATGTTTTTATCTGCTTGTGTCTGGACTCTATCAATTTATGTAACATAGACATTCACACTCGGCCATTATTTTCATTTTTCTCTCTTTTTTTAAATACAGCTAAATTTTGATGAGTCTGTCAGCACATTTCAGCCCAGCGAGTGAAAAAGCTAAAAACAAAAATCACACTTTATATAAATAAATATATTTGTTAGATCTTCAAAGGCACAAGAAGTGAGAGGAAGCAAATAAAGAGTGAAGAGGAAGGATACAGAGAGAAAATTATGGGAGAAAATTAAGAATTTCTCCTGCTGTGTTTTTATGAGTATCTACACTATTTCTAATCTGTTACCACGCCAATAAGACGGACTCCCAGAACTGAATTACACAGATTTAAGTTTGTCTGCTGAAACCAAAACTGTTGTTTTCCTTCAATTAAATTTAATAATTAAAACAATGCAGTGTACCTGTATTGAGGCAGGTAGGAATAAACAGTACAAACATTATATTATGTTAATAGAGGTCACCATTTATCAGCTGACTGGTGACCTTCATTAACAGGTGTTGGATTTTTTTCAAATACGGAAAGGCAGGAGGTAAATATGTCGGTGGTGTGGCTCAAGGAATTTCTAAGTGGGTCCACCACTTTCACCCAGAATGCTCGAGCCACGCCCCATGAGTGGAATCTGTGTACCCTACATTACTATCGTCAGACCAAATATCTGTGCTCTTTATTTATGAATAATTTACAAATCTTAGTCACACTTAATAAAGAGTAAATCAGCATAGTTACAACCGCTAAATATGCATGTTAGTATTGTCACTGTGAGCATGTCTGTGGACATTGAGCTTGGAGCCCCGCTGTTTACAGCTAGCATCTTTCTCTCCTCTGTCATTCCTCACAGTGAGTAAGTGTTTGTTGTCTTGCTTACATGGACAGCTGTTGGAAGGACTGACCATATGGTTGTCAGCCACTGGACAGTCTCTGCAGCAGAAAAAGCTACACAAAACTAACAAAATCTAAGCAAGAAAAACCAGAGGGGGAAGAACGTGATGCTACATCAACACAGAGGCAAAGCACAGTGCTTTTTACTGAAATACCCCAAGTATAGTGCTACAATATGGTATCCGGCTTGATGCAAGTATCCGCTGAATTCTACTTACCCCATCTGCTCAAAGGGGGCAGAGGGGGATCTGGCAGCAGAAGAGACCATGTACAGAAAGAGAGAGACAACTGGAGACAGAATGAGAGACAGACACAAAGACGGCTGAGGGGGAGAGGTGAATTGGGTTGGAAAGACAGTGGAGAACAATCTGAAATTAATCTGGACACTCCAGATGGTTTGAAAGTTTGTGTGTGTGTGAGTACATGTACATGTGTGCATCTCTGTTGCTGCCAGCTTGTCCATTTGGGCCTGTGTATAGGTACGTGTTTGTGTGTTTTGTGTTGCTTCAAACAAATAAGAACATCTGCTATGTGCACAATGCGGAAGTTCTGATCCCATTTTGATGGGAAAAGACAAAAACACACAGAAACAGACGCACGCGTTTTTGTTAGCATTTGGTTGACTAGATTGTGACCTAGTAGATAGTTGTCTCTGGAGTGTATAATTTCTGTGTGTGCGCACTTGTGTGTGTGTGAGTGAGTAAGAGAGAGTGTGTTTTCAGTGATATAAGGTTAATAAATCAATAGCCATCGCTATCTGAGAAACAATTACTGCTGGCTTTCATGTTGGCCACACACACACTCTTGCACGCACGCACACACACACAGATATACACACACAGTGTTACGTGCCCTGTATATTTGAGTAGCTTTAGGAGTAAACTCTATAAAGTGTTTCTCGAGGAGAGAGCAGCAGAAGATGAAAGATGGAAGAGAGAAGTGCACAGAGAGTTTGTAAATGATGGCAGAGAAGGGAGAGATCGTTGAGACTCAGTGGGCCATTGTGGAGGATCCTTAAACCACCACTGTTTTTATTCTGTTGCTTGTTTGTACTGCTATGGCTTTAGTGCAACTGCAGCTTAACAAACGCTGAAAACTTAGCTTAAACTTGTTTGCTTTGCTTAATTAAACTTTTGTCAGATAAAGCTACCTTTGTTGGTTTTAGAGTTAGCTTTCTTCTGTCAGCAAATTTAGCTTGGTGTGTAACGACACACAGAAATTATGGTTTTGGTTTGTGCCCAGGTTTAAGAGTCACAGTGGTAATAGTATTTGTTAGCATGTTTGGTGTGTTTCCACTCTACTACACAGACACGCTGTCCTTGTTTTACCCACAAGTCCTTCTCGGTTGCTGTTGTAGCTGAGGGGAATAACCCAATTGTTCCCAAACATCCGATTTAACAGATAGCAGGCAGGTCTCCCAGCGCCAGACTTGATATGTGCATTTGTGCATCGTACAATCAGTTTGTTGTCCTAATCTCAGCACGATTCTTGCACACCATTGTCCACAGCCCTGGTTAAATGTTTAGCTTTCACCTGATTTTCTACATTAGCTTTGCTTTTAGCAGGTTTAAAAGCTTCTTTATTATTGATTTACTGCCATTTTCTCTCCCTCCCATTTAAAAGCTGTTCATGAATTCTTTAAAACTTAGCCAGCCATATAGAGCATGTTCTACTGCGTATAAGGCTGTGCAACTATGTCTCCTGTGTTCATACATCTATGTTGAATGCCCGAAGCACTGCTCAGTTAGAACAGATAAAAGTTAATGTTGGTGGATATTATACATCTGATTTCCTCACTTTAAAACAAGTTTAAACAAGTGTTTTTCATTGCATAATAAAAATCACCATAATTTTATCATATGTAAGCAGGTTCACACACATTTTTAAAGAATACTTAATGATAGCATTCAGTGTTATCCAAACAAATTATACTTTGATACGTAACATTTCCGGAAATGTTCAAAAATCTGCATTATAAGCTGGCTTAGTAGCAGGTAATTGTTTTTGGCTTTGCATGTATACATGTATTGGTCTGTGGGGCTGTAAGCTCAATGCTCATCTGTTTGATGTTACCGGAGGGTTGTAGAGGGTCTTATGTGTGCATGTTCTAATGCTTGAGTGTTGAGAGTCTGTCATGGGATTTCAGTGAGTGAGCAATGTGATCACACAGTACATTCTGTTAAAACAACACCATACAGTATTCTGTGCACGGTTAAGTGTGCATAAGTGTATGTGTCATGGGAGGTTATTTCTGGTCCGAGATCAGTAGATGGTAACGCTAACATTGTCAGGATTAAAGGATGGGAGACATGAAATCTAAATGTACAGTATGCACTCATATTCGGTCTATTTGCGTGACAGCTTCACATGACATATGCTGAAGTGTCATGGGAGGCTATGAGGCATGTGTTGCATTATGTTAGAGTTGCATGTGAGGACAAGGGCCTGTTACTCTTGTGACACTTGGCTAGGCACATAGCGCCTATTTAAGCTGTGCCCAGTGTTTAATTTCAGATACACATTCCGTCACATTATGTCTGAAGGCTTTGAAGGATGAAATTTAAAAAATGTGTGATTAAATTTAATCACAGCAGTTGGAATCTGCATTCACTCTTTGTCAAGTTTTATGCAGAGCTCAGAACAAAAAAAAAAAAAACAAATGGTACAAGGCTACAGGGTAAAAATGACAAAGTCTGTGTCTTTGAAATCTGAAGTATGCAAGGCAGGAATGAAAGGCATGATCTTCTGTCTAAATGGTATAATTCATTGCAAGAAGGGTGCAAGTTTGAAATTTATATTCTGATATTTTGTCCCTTTTTCTGTCTTCCAGCTGAATCTTGTGGTGGTGTAGTCCAAGGCCTGAATGGTACCATAGAGTCGCCTGGTTTCCCCCATGGCTATCCCAACTACGCCAACTGTACATGGCTGATAATAACAGGGGAGAGGAACCGAATCCAGCTAACCTTCGTCACGCTGGCGCTGGAGGAAGACTTTGATATTGTATCAGTTTACGATGGACAACCATCGCCTGGCAACTTAAAAATGAGGTTAGAAATGATTCTCACATTTGCAATCTGATCTTCTGCTCCTCTTTTGCCTGTCTCTCTTTGAGACCCTCTGACTCTCTCAGCTTGAGTTCATCTTACTCTTTTCTTTAGCTCTACTCTTCTACTTCCTCTGTACAAAAGTTTGACATTTGGACAGCAGCAAATTTCTTTGACTGCTTATTTATCCTAAATGGGAAATGACATAGTGTCAAGAGAACAGTGAGTGTCAGCTTTAATTTGAGGGGATTTTCTGTGCTATCGGATAAATAGTTTAAAAAAGGACGACTGTTTTTGTGCATGCTCCACTCTTTTTCATGGTGACAAAAGCAGTTGGCCAAAATATACTGAGATTTGTCAGAGCAGACACTTTGACATTTCAGTTTCTAAAAACTTATATAGCAACACAGCAATCCACTGGAATATAACATATTTAATAAAGTGTACATTTGAATTTTTCCTGTGATGTACAAAGGCCATAGTTCAGGTAAAAGACATGGCTTTTCTTCTCTATTTAAATGTACATCATAATAACTTATACCTTTGAAATCATTGACATTGCTACTTACCAAGGTCTCCTTGCATTTTCCGTACATTCTTACTTTACATTAGCAAAAGAGCAAAGACATTCTGCATAATAACTCTCAGATGCTCTCATCAACGGATTTAATGACCAGTTTTAGTCTAATGCACACTGTGTATTTATACAGTATAGTACATGCATATGTTTCATGAGAGGTCAGATGAAGTCCAGTAACATCAGGACACAACACATACAGTTTAATGCCAACCTTCAGTATGTTGTACCATTTTGAATTTGCATACTGAATAGTGTGTACTATGTGAGCATAGGAAGAGGGGTTGAGTAATAACTATAGGTTGCTACTAAATCCTGACTGTTAAAATTTAAAATGCTAGCAGTGTCTTTGCAGAAGTCTTTTTCAAATTAAGGATTTCTCAAGCTGATCCTAAGGATTTGTATCATTTCTGCATGATACAAAGGCTGCAGGATAGTTAATAAAAACGTACATAGTGAAAACTAACACTGCGATATCTAATGTGATATATTGCGGTATGAAAAAAAACAGGACTTTCCACCAGATGCCTTGAATTGCTGTTTGTGAATAGCTGTATTTTACAGTTGCATAGAGGTAAGACTAATAACAAAAAAGCAGGAAACAGGTGATGTTTCACTGTGTGTATTCCTGTTGTCAGCGGCCTCTTTTTCCAGCGCTGTTTGAAATTTATAAATGTTTTATTCAAAAGTTAATGTTAAAATTGCCGTTTTACTGATGGTCAAACCCTTTGTGACTTACTTTAATGTTGCTCAATTACCCTCCTGGCTCCTGCTGACAAAAATGAACAATTTAATAATCTCAGCCCCAAGCCTGTCTGACTTCATTGCATTATAACACAATGATTATTTAGTCAATCTCCAGTCTCTCTGCTAAGTAACCCTTGACTTAAGCCTGGTGGCTCGCTGTATACACCTTAACTATGTCATAATGTATGTTGTAAAATGCCCCCCTTTCCGTTGCATGTCCTGCAATGATGACTACTGCACATGCACGCACTGGGATTTCACTGCTGAAACAATGCACCGGGCAGCCCAAGATAAGACTAAAACAAAAGCAAAAACAAAAACAAAACAAAGCTTCAACTGACCAATTGCTTGTCTGTTTGTTTATCAATCTTTTGATTCTAATCATGTAAAGTTTCAACTTGATTTCTCATAGTAGGTTGTTAAAATAAGAATTATAGCTTGATCACAAATGCATTATAAATGACAAAATTTTTGATTTGTACCATGAAATTTTGGTGTAATGCTCCTATGAATGAGGTAAAATTTCTTTCCTTGTTAAGATCAAAGTGGCAAGGTTTAAAACTGTGACTTAGGCTATAGCTACTTCTGATAAACCATGTGGGCCATGAACCAGCATGTTATGTACATGCACACGTTGTTCAGAACATTGCAAAGAAATACAGTCCTCCAAAGGTCCCACAGTAAATAAAATGAAAAGGTTAAGAGACACTTTGCTGCAAAAGCTAAAGATTTAACTGCTTCATAAACCTTAAGGCACAGATGGAGCAATGGCAGAACAGAAATTGTTTTCTGTATGACATGTAATATAAACTGCATTTGAAACTGAGTTCACTCTCTTAGGTAGTGTTAAGGCTGCTAACACAGGTAGACACTAGATATTGAAGGGAGTAAAAGAAATAACAATAAAGAAAAACTGTTTTAAAGTGTTTGAAAGTTTTAACCACCTTATTACATATTGCAAAATGAATGAAGTGAGAACTGATTCTCAATTTAAAAAAAAAAAAGTTCATAATGACGTTGATTGATTGATGATTTATTATTTCATTATAAGTCTGTTTCTGGTGAAATATGCCCATCTCAGTCTCATAAAGTGATATCTTGAAATTTTTATTTTTGTGCAACCAAAAACTAGTAACTATTCAAAATTGCAGAACACTGAAGAAAACACAAAAAAATCACATTTTAGGAAGCTGGAGTGAGGGTATTTTGTCATTTTTTTTTCGTTAAAAAATGACTAAAAATCAACAATCAAAATTGTTGGCAATTAATTTTAACACCAATTTAATTGTCTGATCAGCTCTACAGAAATTCCAAAATCTAAGTATAACATCAACATGAAAACAAAGTGGTTGAAACAAATGTTGTCTGATTGTAACACTTGATTGTAAAACTTAAGAGCAATTTTAAATGTGCCTTTACAATTTGTTGTGAAAGTTGAATATGGCGATGACACCAGTCTGCAGATCTAAGTGTAACTCTCTCGCTAGATTAAACAGTACGAGTGGATCATTTAAATCTGTATATTCTCTGTTGGTCAACAAAAATGTAAAATGGAGAGAAACAGAGAAACAGAAAAATACAAGTCAGTGATGAATTGGGAGCGTCAGTATCTGGTGAGTTGTTGAAATGTAATATCATTGCAGAAAGGACAGATAGAGCAGCATCTACAGAGCTGGCAAACTGTGGGAAGCTTATTCATAGTGATCTGCTTGTGTGTAGGAGGGGTGAGCTGGGAATGCACCAAGTAGTGTTTGAGGTTGGTGGTGCAGTTAGGGATAACAATGGGTTTTTCCTTGAAAACATTATATAGCTCTATTATATGTCAGTGCTTGAGTAGAATACTTCTTTATTTGAATTGCTGGAGGAGCATATTGCAGACAGCAGACTATACTGAGTGGTGGGTTTGAGCGGAGGCTTACAGAGAGGGGCCTTCTTCTCCAGCAGGTTTTGTCTCTAGTTGTTTGCTTCTTTGCACTGCCAAGGCTGCAGTAGATTCAATTATTTATAAAGATGTTTATGTCAAACGATGAGATAAATCAATATAGAGGTGAGACAGTAAGTCCAGTATTCAAGAAATGGCCTTTGTGGTTTACAGCAATACATGACTTCTTAACAAAAGAAATTATAATGGCTTTTGAAATTTCAGAAGCATTTCCAAATGTTTCAAAGTGTTAGCTCATTTGCTAGATTTGATTCTTGCACTTGAGCTGCCTTTGACTCTTAATATGTAAAGATTAGTTTGATAAATGAGTGCAGCACATCAGGCTTTATGTTAAACCTGATCCTTAAACTGAACTCTTAATTACCATCCTAAGTATGATGGTGTATGTTTGATGTATTAACTCATATCAAGGTAAGAATTATTATAGCAGCTCTTTAGGAGAACTTAGTGACATTGCTGTCTGTGATCTCACCCACATTATTTTACCTGTTACTCCTGTTCTAGATCCACAACAAGCTAATTGGACGATGGGAGTTGACTTTGCCCTCATGTTATGCTCTGCCTCACTGAAGTGTGATGTGATTATATCATAAGATAGACTGGCTCAAGAGACCTCGTCAAAACACTGATTAATTAGATCCTTTACTATGGTAATTTGCAAAATGTCTTTTAAAAGGTCAAGCCCTAATATGTCTGTTAAATGAGCTTGAACAGCTATGAAGTTGATTGAAAAAAAGGAAAGTGATAAACATATATATATATAAAATTCCCAAATACATTAAACACTTAACTGAGCCAAGATTTTAACTTCTCTTTTAATTAGATCCTCTGTTTACTTCCTTCTTCCTTCTCTCTGTCTTTTCTTATTGTTTTAAGATCAGACAAGCAACTTTATTGAACTGGATGTCGTTATAAAATATATAAAAATTGTTTTACACACAGCTTCTAACAGGGATGATTTTGGTTTCGGTTCAGCTTTCCACCTTCTTGCGTTTACCTTGTACATTTTACATGTACTATGCTCTGAAAATCAAAATGTGTTTACCTGATTGTCCAGTATGGGGCCTCTTCCTGCCGTTGAAGCACAGAGCACAGCCATGGCTAGTTTGTCAAGTACTGCACCTTGGACCCCCTACTGACTGTATGTGTTGGAAGTTGTTGGCCTGCAGCATGCCTCTGCTGAGGTAGCGAAACCACCAGAGTGTGCAGTCTGCGGGCCCTACACAGGGTGAGATGACAGCTGCACCAAAAATTTCCAATACTCTGCAGAACTACAGCTGTGGCATAATGACAGGGAAGTGAAATCTACCAGCATACTCACCTGTGCCTGGCCCCTTCGGGCCACGCTCAGATCACCTGCTGCTGTTTGCCCCATCCATGATTGTCTTTCCCCAAGTCTAAGCCAGTACTGCTGGTTGGTAGTAAATACTGTTTGATTTTTTTGGTAACACATGTAAATAACCTAAAAGCACATTAAAACACCCAGAACCAAGCTCTGTGTTCTTTTGAGAAGTCTTCAGTGTTGGATGCAGATTGGGGTTGGGCAGAACTCATAATGTTTTTGTTGTGATATGGAAACCCTCAAGAGGTTGTTGCTGCTTTATACTAATACATTCATTTAAAAATAGCTGGAAAGTGAACTGGGAAGAGGTGGCAGCTTCAAACCTTTGCCGACTTACACCATTTTACACCAAAACGAGATAGATAGATAGATACATGCGTATATACATACACATGTACATTTCCTATATATATATATATATATATATATATACACACACATACACACACACACACACACACACACACACACACACACCAGCATATATACACATGCTCACAAACATATGGTGGGATTGTGGTAATGATTGGTGGTGTCCATCATAAGCACAGACCAGGACAGTCCTCACTGGGAGGAGTTGAAGAGCCGTATGACCCGCGGGACAAACGACTTCCTCAGCCTGTCAGTGGAGCAGGTCAGAGACAGCATCCTGCCACTGAATGTGCTCCTCTGCTTGGTGCTGATGTCATGCAGAGGGTGATGGACATTGTCCAGGATGTGCGGAAGCTTGCTGAGGGTCCTTTTCTCTGCCACAGATGTTAGGGGGTCCAGCTCTGCACCCAATACAGAGCCGGCCCTCCTCACCAGTTTGTCCAGCCGCGAAGCGTCCCTCTTCTTAATGCTTCCTTCCCAGCACACCACAGCATAGAAGAGGACACTGGCAGTGACAGTCTGGTAGAACATCTGCAGCAGCTTCTGGCAGATGTTAAAAGACCTCGGCCTTCTCAAGAAGTAGAGCCGACTCTGTCCCTTCCTGTAGAGTGCGTCTGTGTTGGCTGACCAGTCCAGTTTATTGTCGATTTGTAATCCCAAGTACCTGTATGTCTCCACTGTGAGCACAAAATGAGCACATGTATGTGTCACAAATGCACTGGAAAAGGAGTTACAGCATCAAGTAGTATGACAGTAACGCTGTCTTGCCAGAGTAGTATCTTGCATGATACGAAGTACAATCATCCTTTGCTCCCACAGACTATAACCAGTGGTAATGTTCCAGGCTATTTAACTTTTACCCACCAGCGTCTGCTCATGTCATTTGTGCAACTACCCAGGTGTTGGAGCTGATTAAAACCCGTGACTGCTGCAGAAACATTTGATGGGGGTTTGAATCCTGATCATACACATTTACATTCAGGACAAAAGCCAAGTGCGAGCAGGTGTTAGTAGGTTTTTTTATAGTGTGAAGGGGGCTTTAAAGGCTCCGTCACTTGTGTTAATTAGCCTTGTAGGTTTTTGGCACCCACCGTTATAAACAGCCAAACATATCAGGTGCATTTCAACCATCCTATCTGCTGCAAGCACCCAGATGAAAAAGATCAGTAGAGGAGTAGTGCCTTAGTTTCTTCTAGAGCTCCTGGCCTTAAGTGCAGCAAACTCTCACAGTGAACCCATTCCCAATGTCATTTAGATCAAGTGACTAAGCTGGGAGGTGAGGGCTCATTCTCTCCTTAACTCAGCTCCTCTGTTGATGTTAGCACTTCTCTGAATGGTGTGGACATTACTGAGGACAGGCAGCATAGTGCTGAAATGAGACCACTGGCCAGCCTTCTTTTGTGCCCTCAGGGTCTCCCTGGTGTGTGTCAGCACAGGCAAAGCTTCAGCTCAGCTTGTAAGGCTTCCTCCAGCTGAGCATCAGTACCTATTGTATCACACCCACCATCCCCTTTTTGCTTATTAGAGTGTGAATTATGTTTTTACATAAATATAAAAGCTTATTCCAATTATCCTGCTGCTGCCTGCTCTCTGTCTGAGCTCTGCGAGGGCAGTGGTCAGCCAGTTGACCTAAAACCCTCTCCTTCTCTCAGCTTCTGGATGAATGGTGCAAGACTTGCTGATATGTACCCAACAGGCTGCTCACATGGACAGTGGGATGAAGCCAAGAGGAGCTGACTGCCTTTTCTTTTTTCACAGAGGTGCACAGAAGAAGGAGGATATGTCTTTCAGACCTTGTGTGTGTGGGGAATGCTGCAATCTCATATATAGAAGAAGGGCTGACCTGGCATCTGTGGCCTCTTCTTATCAGCCCCAGCTGTGCGTCAGCAGCATTAGCTCTACTCCATCCCACTCACGCTGTTGACTGATGTCAACAGTGTGAAAATATTTATTTCTGAAACTGAAAAGCTTCCCTCACACAGAAAGAACTGCCTGCTCTCTGCCTCTGTCTTATGGTGTATAAAAAAGGCACTTTTCTCAAAGTCCCACTGGGTTTACAGTTGGCCACTTGGCCACGTTTTGCCAAATTTGTGGTGTAACAATGGGTAGCGGAGAAGAATAAATTCTGAAGCAGTAGTTTGAAAAGTTTGTGTATTTTTTTTTTTTTTTTTAGCAATTTTTCACTGTGACAAGACGTTCCCATTGGAATCAAATACAATGGCTTGAATTCCAGCTGACCAACAATACTTTTAAAATTGGGAAGAAAAGTTTTGACAGTCATCACTCAAGTCTACTGGTTGTGAGTGAGTAACACTCAACAAAGACTTTTTTCTTTAATTGCATGGTAGCCAAGTCCCCTTGCAACATAAAGTTTATTGCATAAGAACTGGTATATTTGCTGTCTCTGTCTTGTTCATGTCATTTCAGTGCCTTTTGGTATATATTTTGCAAACCCTCTACAAACCAAGACTGTCTGGTTATCAAAAGTGTTCTGCCCTGGTGCAGAGGCTAAGTTGAGAACTTGTATTGTCTAGTGTCAGAGGTCAGAAATGTGTTTGGTTGGTGTTATGGTGACTGCTTTAGTGGAAGTCAAAGGCCGGAGAGCAATTTAATGTCTGACAAATTCTGTCTTTAATTGATTGATGGAGGTTCGCTTCAAAGACACAGCTGTCCAGGACGATACGTCAAACCAGAAAATGGTTCTCCTGTATGTGCCGTTACAGAGGCATGGACTAACGACGTGGCTCTTTTTGCTATATTTAGAGAACCTTTTGCCAATGCTGATAAACCTTTCTTTTTACTATTAAAGATAGCCAACAGTCCGCCTTAATGTGCTTCTCTACTTTCTTGTCATACTTTAGTTAGTTTCTCAGAATCAGACAGCAATTATGGAGTCAGGTCAGAGGGTATGGCAGGGCAAACCATTGACATTCTTACTGCCATGTACCCTGCGGGTCTTGTGTCAGCAGCTCGCTGTGTGTCCACTGTAGCCATGCCGTTTGCAGAAGTGGTTTGTCAAGCTGCACTTGGACCTGCAATTTCACAAGTTAAGCGATACCTTTTTGATCCCTGTAGGGAGATTTATTACTCTGTATGTGACCTACACTCCAGCAAATTAATGAGTTCCCCAGAAGATCACAAACTTCTTGCCCAGTATTTAGAACAGGGTACAATCATGTTGTTGCCAAACTTTTTTTTTTTTTTTTTTTTGCGCAAACCCTGCACAGCACTTTAGCAGGCAAATTCACAGAGAACTGTTACGACTGCAGTACCCAACCTTATCTACTATGAACTATTTCCAGAGCATTATATTTTTGGTGAACTTCTCTGGGGTCAAAATTAAATTCAAGGATAAGTTCAGAGTGTTTTCACGGTGTCTTTAAACAATAGCCAGAAGTCCATGTGAACAATGTACCCTGTAATCTTGTCTTTTGAAGAAGACACTCATACATTTGCTATCCAGGCACCATAATATGATTTGCAAACAGCACATTGCTCCTGAATGAACACTATCAGGAAACTTGAATTCATTGGACACAATACCATATGGCGTATGGAGAAGAGGTCGCAATAACATACCTAAGCTAACTGAAAGATTGTCAACATCATCTTGGTAAGAATACTGCGATGAAGTACATGTGATCAAAAGAGAAACTATTTTGGATGTTGGCAGTGACAGGAACGATGTAGGGAAAAATACATTTTTTTAAGTGACAGTTACATTTATATTTTGAAGTACTTTCCACTTACACTTGACAAGCTAATTTCCATCACAACTGGTGTGGTGGCTAGAGTAATTGGTTTATTGTTGAACAGACTTCCCTGAATAATTAACCAGTAAGCACTGTATTCCTGTTTAAGTCTGAGAGGGTGGACAGAAGATTGTTAACAGTTTTTAATACAATGCACTCCAAATGATAAGTTGTTGTAGCCCTTGCATTAGGTTTAATTTAGGGCATTTAATGACCTACCTATAGTATGTGTAGAAAATAGCATTGCAATTCATTATTTATATCCTCATAATCTTTAAATTAAGACATGCCCCAGTGTGTTTACTGTGTTGCACCTGTCTGACAGTGTTGTTTGCATGTCTGAAAATGGCACTACCTGTTCCTTCAAAAGTATGCTACACATGCTTTTGTGTAGTGAAGTGTGCATGTGTATGCATGTGCAACCAACCACCTGCGTTAGATGACACAGTTAATTATGGTGTACAATGATTGTGGCACCAAGTGTCGTTATATTTAATCAAAGTAATTAAGAGAAAGTTATAAAGCTATAAAAATGTACACGTGGATGCACTCTTATAACACATTACAAAACTGTTAATGTCAGCACAGGAGAACACACACACACACACACACACACACACACTTGCCTTAATTTTGTGACTGATCATCAAGAGGCTTTGCATTTGAGGAACCACTGTGTTGTGTGTTATGTGGTTATCAAAAAGAGAGTATACCACCCTGAAAAGAATAACTTTGGAAGATATCCACTTAATCTGACCAACTCAGACTGCTGAAGGTTCGCAAAAGACCCCAAATCTTCTCAATTACATTTGTGTCGTGCCAGGTGAGGATCACTTCACAGCCAGTATAAAAACTCCCAAAATGAATACTTAAACCAGTGACCCTCTCAGTGTCATTATGGTCTAGGACAAATCTTAACCTATCTTTTAATGCTACACTAGTTATACTGTCTTTTTTTAAAATTCAGACTCCATTCGCTGAAGTGGCACTCAGTGTGTTTTGAGTTTTCTTTGCTCTGTATTTGTTGTTTTCTCGATCTTTGCTCCTCACAGCTTTTCAACGAAACTCTCTTTACTTTCTATTATTATATTGCTACACTTGGTCTTAAGGCAGCTTGTTACAGAATTTCAAAATTCACTTGGTAGGATTATTAAAATATAGGATTTATACATATACATATCTGAGTAAGAACCTGGGCAGAGCTGCCGCCACATACTTGGAGACGTATTAAGTTAATTAAGATTTAGTTGAGGAATAACCTTGTAAAATTCTTAAATTGTGTGTCTTGGGACTGTCTCTGGTATGAATGGATGTTTTTGCTCAAAGAAAACATTTTCCAATATTCAACAGTAATATTTTTTACTTGTGTATGGTAAAAGTGACGTTTTCACTGTGGTGTTCCACTCTTATCAGGCTGAAAAAGTCACTGAAATGGTATTTAGACCATGAGATATGAGACCAAAACTCCACTAAAATGAATACTAATGAAATTATTTTGGGTTAGCAGCTACAGGACACGTCTGTCCTCGTCTGCAGCCGCTGCCTTTACCAGTGCCAGTAGTTGTATTTGTCATAGCCCGGCACCAGCCCAGCAGTGACTCCTGGTCTCTTCTGGGTGCACCTTTATTATTGTTGTTGTGACCTCTTATGTGACATGGGTGATTTATCCTGAAGTCACAGATATGTATGAATGTATATATTTTTTGTAGGTAAATGTAGTTGCACTTGGAAACGTAAAGTCCCACATTATTTGCAGGAAGCAGTGTTTGTATTTTTTTTTATTAAGATTGTTATAATGGCTAAATAAGTAATGACAGAAAACATTTAAAATTATAGGCATCTAGCCACACTGTTTTAGGTATGTGAGTAGAGAAGACTTAAAACATATAGCTTTCATGGTCATGACAGAGGCAGGAGGGAGCGAGCAGAAGAAGGTTATCACTGAGCTGTTGTGTCTTTGTTGTAGAGAGGTGGAGCAATACATGAGGCTAAATGAGCAATACAGATCACAAATACAGACAACGAGACGAGAGGCATAAGGGTTTCCCACTGCTCTCCTCCCTACACTTCCTACCCAAATGATTGTTCTTCTCAAACTGAAGCCTTATGTCTGGAAGAATGACAAAAAATGAAACAATAAAATAAAAATAAATAAATAAATAAATAAATAAATAAAATTATGATGATTAATAAACTGAATAAAATAACAATACTTCATCATGGTCTTTGTTTTAGGCTGACTTAAACCCAGTGAATTGGTTTTATTTTTATAATAATATTGTACACCTGTGGTATCATTTACTGTTGCATTTTTTACATATCAGACTAGCAATAGCTGGAAAACACAAAAGTTTCTTGTTACTGCTTGACATGTAGGTACTAGTTGAGGTTTTTAGTGATTCAAAACAAAAGAAAAACAAAAAGACAGTGTCCAAGTAACAGTGAGGGCTTGTGGAGTTTGGATAGTGACCTCAATCAACTGTAATGAGAAATATGGATTACAATTTCAAAGCAATCTTTAATCTTGCCACAAAACATGTTTCTAGGCAACGTCCCGTGAACACAAACACACATACACCCACGCAAACTTAGACTACCCGCAGTTACTGCAGAGTAAAAACCACACTTTTCTGAGAAAAATAGGCCAACACTAGATAACCAGGCAATGGAACTAATCCAGGACTACCACTAGGGAAGGAAGGAGAGAAAGAGAAAGTTGAGAGAAAAGGTAGGGCTGCTTGGAGAAAGAGAGAGAGAAAGAGAGAGAGAGAGAGGCGCACACACACACACACACAGGATGCTAAAGCTAGTAGAACTAAGTCCCTCTGCGGTTGGTAGTTCTGTCCGTCTGTCTGTGTCTTATTGTATTCTTGATAATTCTCTAAGCTGCTTCGACTTGTCACCGCACATCAGAAAGTTGAGTGCAGTTTTCACATTACGATAAGAGTTGAACAGAGATGAAAACTAAAAGAATATGCAACAATTTCTGCCAAATAAGCATTTGTTTTTTTTCTTGCTCATCCTCATTGTTGTTGTTTCTGCATTTGTTCAACTGTCAGTCTAACTGAGCACTCAGCCAAGTTACAGCTCCAGTTGTATTTCTCCATGTAGGCTTAAAGGACTACTCCAGTGAGGACTTTTGTTTTGATTATACAAATTATACAAACACTCCTCTTCTCATGGGTTTGAAAGGTGGCTTTAAAAAGTGTGTAGCTTGCTTCTTTTTGGAGGATGGCAGCTGCAATCAGCATGGAGTCGCAGCAGTTGCAATAAATACCAACCCATTTTGCAGCAGAAAAAAGCATCCAGATCTACAAAGAAGCTTCCCAGACTACCCTAGCATAATCCAGTGCTATACTGTTTGTCTGAATTTTTATTTCCATCCAGAAATTCATATTTCTGCCAAAATATACATAATTATGATTATTTATTACCTGTTGTAGCAGTAAGCTGTTTTATGTTTGTCACAAGACTTTGTGTTTTATTGGGCCATAGCTAATGATTATTGTTATTGTTATATAATCTGTTTTATTGTTTTTGTTATCAATCCATCAGTTTTATAGCCCATATATAATTCAATCAGGCAGTAGTTGTAGTGTACACATTTTCATTGCAATTTGTCCCAAGGTGTCTTCAGAATTGTTTGATTTGACCGACAGTCCACAGTTTTTAAAGAAAAGCCTGTTCCAGCTAATGCACTGCTTTTTGTCACTGACTGACAATCAATCAACTGGCATTTCAATCACATGTTTGCAACCTAGTCAAGGTCTGGAGTGCAGAAAATCAAAAGCTGAATAAAGCCACTTGTGAACTTAATGACCCTTTGGTCTCCTCTATGGGATTTTACAGACTTCCATTTGTACCCCGGATTCCAGGGTAGCTGGGAGTATTTTGTCAGCAGAAAAATGAATGTGTATTGTTGTGAAGAGTGAAAGTGACCGAAAGGAGCGACGGTCGCTGGAGCAGGCTGTGGACTGATGCTGAGTTCAGCTGTTGGGCTGGACTGTAGGACTGATGAGAACATTTAGATCTGCGGGCCTCCTGCCTCACCAAACACCTGTTACTGCTGAGACACAGTGGGGAGGTTGAGGGGATACAGAAGGAGAGATGAAGCAGCGGAAAGAGAAAGTTACAAGTAGACTAAGAGACAGCAACAGAGATAGAGCAGAGCAGAGCGACACCATATGAAGAGAGTGAAAAAGAGAGAAAAATGCATGCCACTGGCCCCACAGTCATACACACACACACACACACACGCACACGCGTCTTGCATGATCTTGTGTGTAATATTGCTGCCAACCTGAATTCAAGTCACATTTGTCCAGACATCTGCGGCAAAAGTTTAATTTACCGTGATCCAAACTGGTCCATGTCGCAGAAGTTTCAGTCTAGTGAATTATCTGACTTACTTGTTTAGTTTGTTTACACAGTGAAAGAACACAGAAGCAAAGTGCTAAAAAAACCCCTGAAAGATACACTGACAACGAGAAGAAAAGAAAGTAAAGAATAAAAAAGAATAAATCTCCAGGGGTTCCTGAAACAGTTCTCACCCTAAACAAAAGATGCAAAACAAGAAAAACATCAACAAAAATCAACGTGACAATTCAAAACACGGCACTACTGGATAAGGCAATCTAAATGACATATGCACTCATGAATAGTTCACCATGAGCATTGGCCACCCATAGTGATGTCATTTGCTTTCTTTTAGACAGTACACTGCAGCTATCCCTGTGTAGTCTTCTTCCCAAATGATATTGTGCTGCTATTTATTCACACTGGCAGGAAGTGATCTCTATACACAGGAGGTGACAAACTTCCAGACAAACAAGATTGAACAGGAACAACAAAGCACCACCTCCACCTGCCATTCAGAGCCACTAAAGTGTTTGTTACAGCTGTAAAAATGCAATGCTTTGTATACATGCCAGTAAATCCTCAGACAAGTTACTAACTCTGTGCTTTACTGTTATCAGTGTGTCTGAAAATAAACCCAAAGACAAAACCGTTAGTTCAAAAATGTCTTTGTTTACAGAAATAGAAATTTAAACAAGTTAGAAAAAACAAAAATAACATCCTGTGTCACTTCCAGTAAATGTAAACATCTGTCTTGCCTAATATTATTGGGAGTGCATCAGACAGTGCATCCTGTAGTATATTTATTCATATTCATTCATGATTCATATATTCATGCTCCTTGTTTTTGATTTTTGCAAACTTTCCCAGAAAAGTAACTCTTAAGATGTGCAGTTCAGGTAGTTACCTGGTAGTGGTCGAACCTGAAACCACACCCAACATGGTGCACTGATGCTCACTGTACATCAGTGTAGCTGCGTGATGAGTTAAGCCACTGGAGGTCGGTAAAAACAGGCGTTTTATCATCCAACTGACTTAATGTCTCCACGCACCCAAAAGTTGTTTCTGTGTTTTCTGTTGAAAAAACTGATCCTGCAGTGAAAAGCAGCTTCGTTACTGACCACCCAGCACTGCAGCATTTGATCTTGCAGAGAAAAAAAAAAAAAACTATCAGGCTACTTGAAGAAATATTAGTGGGCTTGTGGAATTTCAGCTAGTTTCTTAGTTACTGCTGAATTCTGAAACTGCCTGAATGTAGCTACTGTGCATAGTTACAGGTGTAGCTTGAATGTCTCTGTGGCATCGTGGTGCCCCTCGCTTTTTTCTCTGCACTGTAATTATGTTGTTTGTTTGTTTTTGCCCATTTTTCTTTCATTTTTAGTTTTATTATTAATCTTTCACCCATTGTGGACAAGCCATTCCCCCTTCATTACAGTCATCAATGATAGCCTTCTGCCATAAAGTTTACCTCATCCTCCTCGTCATTCTTTTAACATTTTACAGCTGTTGTTCAAGATGTGTCAAGTAATCCTTTAGGTTGGTTTAAACCTGCGCACAGACTTGGCATTCATTTATTATCTGTGCTATATCTGTGCTACAGAATCAAAATAAGAACTGATTTCCAGAATGTCTGGATTGTTTAAATAGAAAATAAACAAAAATGTATTTTAAATAAAAAGGCATGTTAAGATCAAAAACAAAATAATTAGTTGTGCTGCAGTGGCACTCTCATCACATTCATCTTCGTCCTCATTTTAATATTCATGTGGTTGCTGTTTCATAGGAGGCCTGCAGTCTGATTTACCTGTACTGAAGTAAACCAGCTTGAAGACATTCCTACAGGGATAAATAAATTATCACATTATGCATTAATGTTTCCACAGTGTGAAAAAAATCACCACGGACTCGTGTAAATTGTGACACTCAAGAGTTTACAAGGCAACAGTCAGATCTATAGTAACAGCCATTTCTAACTCTCACTTATTTAGCTCCATCCCTTAGGCATAGCGGTTGATTTATATTTTGCATTTCAAAACATCATACATCATAAGATGTAATGTGCACAGGCATTTAGACGCGAGGCCCCTGGCACTCCTTTCCACATTGGTTGACTGACTGACTAACCGGCTGGCTGAATGGCTGGCTGTCATTTGTAGAACATCTGAGCTGGCATTTATCCAGAAAATCCACTGTTGTTTTTGCTCCCTTTGGGTGTTTGCTGAGCGGTAATATGGAATCTACACTTCCTGAAAATACAGATAAAAAAAAAAATGTTTGTTTCAGACACATCAAGGTGGAAAGGCTGGCTGGTAAAAAGCTGCAGTTTGAAATGCCTCCAAAAGAATCTTTTTTTTTTTTTCCCACAGATACATCAAAGTACAGAGAGGGAAGCGCTTTGATATCAGAGGCAAAAACCAAATGATGCTCTCTACTTTTCTAGCTTTCTGTTATATTCATACATCAGGAAATAACAGTTCTTTTTATGCTTCACACTTTAAAAAACTTTTAGCTAAATGGCCAACCAAAAGTACGACTTCATCTAAAAATGGAAAGGAATTTTTTGCACTCTTCAAATATGAAAATTTGGGCTAAGGAAACTTCTTTTCGCCATAGTCAATTTTTAAAGCTTTCTTTAGATTCTAGTTCTTTAGTCTTTTATTCATTAAAAACTTTGCAGGCAGGGTGTTTGTGATTTTCTCGCCCTGTATCTCATTTATAAGCAGGGAAAGAGCTGCTGGTGTTATTCGTATGTTGCTGATGGTAGAGGCAGAGAAGAATAAGATGGTGCAGTGTTTCCTTCCATCCATCCATTCCTCCTGTTAACCTCTCCTCTGACTTTCTGTGCCTTTTTTCTGCCTCCCCACTGTGGGTTTGTGAGGGGAAAAAACACCTACTTTATTTTCAGTTTTACTCTACTCAGTATTTCAACCACTTGTAGAAGTCTCTCTCTCTCTCTCTCTCTTTCTCTTTCATTTGCTCAGTTTTTCTCTCCATGATTTTCTCTCTCCAGCTGTGTTTCTAGCAGATTTTTCTCCTGATTGTAAACTCTCTTGTTTCTTTTTATACGGTAGTATGAACACACATGCACACACACACACACACACACACACACACACACACACACACATAAGCATGCAGACAAACAACCGCTGACACGCAGTGCGGTAGGGCTATTGGGATGGAAGAAAAAAGGTTTTTAGGGGGAGAACTCAGAAAATAACATAAACAACTCGGTAAGTTCAGCAACTGAAGATAACAGGGAGTTTAAAGTCCCATGAATCCATGAAGGAAGGAGAAGAGAGAGGTTTTTGCCGTGTCAGTTGTGTTTTAAAGAAGTTCCCAAATAACTTTTCCAACAGAAAACAGTCACATTACCAAGAAAACCAAGAGAGGCAAACTGTTTTCCAAAGTCAAAGTAATGAATTTTTTAGCCATACATTTGAGAATCACTTGCTTCAGTTCAGAGTTGGCAAGATGTAAAACAAACTACACCTTTACTATCAGTATGGGAAGTCAGTGAGCAGCCACTGGGGCTACAGCAGCTGTTCAAGGTTAGTGAATAGGTTGAGTATGTAGGTTGGCTGCTTGTTTAATTATAATCTCTAGTTTTAATTTGTGCTTGTTGAATCTGGAGGATATGATGTGCCTGTAGTGGATTGATGCTAGTTTAAAGGCTCTTTCAACAGAGAAGGACTGAGTAATGGAAAACAGAGTAACAATCAATGTAACTGATTGCCTCAAATAAGTTTGAGAAAGTTGTGAAAGTTCTTTCTTGAACTCGGGGACAGATTATGAGACGTGGCTGTAAGCTCCAGAAAGAGCTTAAACTCGATTTTGATTTGTTACTGAGCAAAAGCACAGGCGTTACCTGAGACTGTTACAGTGGCTCAGTTTAATTCAAGTGTGTTTTATTTTACAAGTAAGTCATGACAGTGTGAAAGATAAGCATAAACAATACCAGAACCCTGAAACTGAAGCAGCTATTTGAATCCATTATTATTTACACCTCTGCTTTTCTTCTGTGACATGTCAAAGAGAGAATGAAAAGGCCTTTGTAGTAATGTTTTTTGAGTAATATGAGAATGAATTGCATTTGCTCAGTACTGGTAACAGGTGTGTATCACAGGTGTGTAACATCACATATTCAACTCAGTGTGTGGCGCTGCTTGTCACTGAAGCATAAGTAGCTGTGCAGCACATGTTTTCCAATCTCAGAAAAGGCTACCTTAAAATATTATTAGTAACTCTGACTTCAGCTTTTCATCATGTGGCTCCTCAGGGCTTCTGTTCAAAGCAGCTCAGAGGAGGTCTTTCTTCACATGAGCCAGTCCTCACCCATCTGGCATGATGCTCACAAATGATCTTGCTTTAACCTCCTCAGCAGGATGCACAAACAAGCATAAGTGTTTGTGAACAAACAAAGTTTGACTCTCTGACTTTCTGACTTTCAAGTTTGTGTTTTCAATAAAGGTTTGATTATTTGATATTGTCACATTTATGAATGTTTGGGGACCAAGGAAGACAGTATGGTGGGAGTTTTTAAATGTCACATTTGCTTGTGTGGGCTAGCAGTATTGTGGATAATTGGAACATTCAATTCAGTGGTTGCTTCTGGTGTGTGTGAGTTGTGTATTCACAAATGCACGTGTGAGTAGGTGTTTAAGTTGGTGTTTCATTCTCTGTTAATTTGTGAGGTTTTCAGTCATTGCTGCCCTGATCATATGTGTGGAAAGTTTAACTAGGTTCATCCGTATGAAACATATAGATAATTACACATGTATATCAAATGCGTTACCTTATCAGCTGCCTCTTAACAGGAACACACAGCCACAAAAAACAGAAATATCCTGCTGATACCTGTCTGAATGTTTTGCCATTTTGTGGAAAGACTCAGTTCTGGAAAGTGTATTTACCTTTAAACAGACTTTATCTGTGACTTCTGTGAATTAAGCAAACTTATCTTACAGGTGGACAAACCTTCAAACTGCTCACAGAGCCATGAAAAGGCATCCATGAGTTTGTCTCTCTCTGGGTAAAGAGAAAAAAACACAACACAGCTCCCCTGAAACTGAACTAAGTCTCATATCAGCCAATGAGTCAGCATGCTTTGCATATTTTTAGCCCTGTGGCCAATTGTAGCACAGCACCTGGCCTGACTTTGAATTTATAATGAGTTTTTCGTTCTGCACAGGACGTCAAGGTTGCCATAGCAACTGAGGATGAGCTGTGACGGGTGACTGACAGCTGACAGATTAGCGTCAGAGTGATTTGTCACACAAAGACACACCTGGATTCACAGTTTCCCCACATCCTTTTCATCTTTATTTAAAAAGAATCACTCTCTTACTCATGGTTCTCTCTCTCTCTCTCTCTCTCTCTCTCTCTCTCTCTCTCTCTCTCTCTCACCGATGGGATCGTGATTAGTCTTATTCTCTCATTCTCACTCTCTCTAAATGTCTTTCTTCCTTCCCCTCAACACTCTGTGGCCTCTGTGCGAGTAGCAAAGGTAAGGCAGCCTTCTTTTTGGTGAAAGCCCTTTTTTTATTCTGATTGAGTGAAGTGATTTGAAAAGCACCAGCCAGAGTATGGCAGCGGAGGCGGAACAGGGGAGGATAAGCAGGAGCGGTGGGAGGACGGGTGGAGGGGCTTTATACAGGCTGCTAATGGACAACTTTTACCTCCCTCCCTCTCTCTCTCTCTCTCTCTCTCTCCCTCTCTCTCACTCTCTCTCTCTCTCTCTCTCTCTCTCTCTCACTCTCACTCACTCACTCTCTCTCTCACTCTCTCTGCTTCTCTTACACTCTTACACAAAATTCATATCATGAAACTGACTTTGGACTTTATAGAATGAATGTTTATGTTTCAATCCGATTTAAATTTCAAAGAAATTTGGGCCAGTCAGGATGGGAAATGGAGAAAAGAGCAGAGGGAATAAGAAGACTGGGGGATTCAGAAGGAACGACAGAGGAGAAGAGATGAGGAGGTGAGAAGAGAGAGAGTAACATTGTGATGTGTTAAACACTGAGTAACATTGAGGGTTTAAAAAAGGAAAGATGTCATAAGAATGCACACGCACGCACACACAGTGAAAAATGATTCAGAGAAATACCTTAAGGGAGTACTGATTTCTAGTTTACGAATATGGAAAAGTTGTTTATAATATTGTGTATACCCCCCACCTGTTCCTACATGGCAGTACAGCAGGTGTGTATGTGTGAGCACAGACTGAAATGGATGAGAGAGGGCAGTAGAGAAATGGCGGTGACAGATGGTTGATGGAAGGAAGATAATGTCAAACACAGCGAAGGAAAGAGACTGAGGACATAAGAAGTAAGAGGAGGTTCGGACAAGCTTTCTGTGTTTCTAAATAAAAAACTAATAGACTTTTTCTGGGACTTGGGAATACATTTTGATTGCATGGCCATAACAAATCTGTCAGGATTTCTCTCTGTTATAGTCTCCATCTCTGACTAAATATTATGACTTGCTACCTGCTGACTTACCAAGCCTTTTAACAACTTTACAGATATTTGGTTTGCACCAGTCAGAAAAAAAATACACGAAGTGGGACAAATGAACACAGATAGATGATATCCTTTACTGTTGTTTTGTTTTTGGCAATACATTGCTTCATAACTGGACATGTGCATACAGTTTATGTTCAGCATTTAGGTTCAGCTTACGATGTCAGGATAAAGATCAACCTAAAGACAACCAACATTTGCACTGTGCTGGGAATCCTAACACTGACTTGTGAAAACATCATCAGCTGCCATCCTCTGCTATTTGCACATCTTGAATATTATTTATACTTCCTCTTGCCAGCAGATAGTGGGGATAGTTTCCAAATGTGGATGACTTCTCCTCCATAGGGCCTACCTTTGATGTGTGATTAACTAGTTAATTAATTCACAAGATAGACTTGAAAGAATGGCAGCTTCCTGAACAAGAGGAATATTTTATTTCTCTCAGTGCGCCTCTGCGACCTGCTAGAGTCACATGATTGACAAAGACAGCTGAACGCATTAGTAGCGTGATGCTAGTTAACGATCATCATGAGAGATTTATTGAATGCATTGAATGTTTCAAGCTAACCTCCCTTCAGAACATGAGCCTTCATGAATTTTCATCTAAAGAAATATATTTTCTTGTTCTTCAATATAAGTGACCCCGTTTTTTGGATTCCAGGTCTGTTATTAATTAAATGCACAGGTCCAACAAACAACTCACATCAGTTTTGTTCAGAATTTCTGATAAACTATTCTGAGAAATATCAAAACTGTTTTCATTCCCAGGTTGTCAAATACTGATGTGCTGTCATACCATTCAGACATCTCATACAGACACATAAGGTATCTTTAAACATCTGTATAGAGCCTTTTTTTGTTTGTTTTTTTTCAAGAAATCCTTTTTGATGTTGTGTGTGTTGGTTAGGTTTAGGTTTAGGGTCAGCAACTACTTGCTGCAGTATGGGAAAAAAAATTGCTTAGTTTAAAGTTTGATGTTAAGTAAGTTAATAAATAAATGGCGACTTTTAATTTTAGCAGGTGACATGAACTAAACAGTAAAGACAGATGATTCTTAAACTGTCTCCTGGATGAATACCCTGCGTGTTTGAATCTGGTCACATCTGCAGGAGAACAATAGGTCTAGGCGTAGACACAAACTATAACTTTTCTGTTCCCAGTTAACTGTGTATTTGAATATTCCATTTCCTGTCCCTTGTTTTGGGTGAGCCAATTCATTTGTCACTTTCTCTCTCTTTGTTTCTTTATCTCTCTGCCTCAACCTGTCCCTGTGCTCATGTATACAGAAAAAGGATACGGCTGAATATCAAAGAAGAATGGGACGAGAGGGGAAAATGGCAGGGTAGTGTTGATGACGAGGAAAGAGAGAACAAAGATGAGGAGAAGAGGGCAGGAGAGATGATACAAGAGGTGATAGAAACTAAGGTGGACAAGTAAGAGTGAACCTGAATGGAGAAGCAAGTACAGATGATATGAGGAGATATAAGAGGTGCAGAGAGCAGGGACTGTTTGATCCAGTGAATCCCAATAGCTTTTCTGATAAAATGTGTTTAAATATGGATATTACAGTGGATGGATGGATATATAGATAGATAGGTAGGTAGGAGATAGATAGATAGATAGATAGATAGATAGATAGCTAGATAGATAGTCTTACTTGCTTGCTTCAAGTGAGTCTTTTCACTTCACAGGTGTGATTCTGTGCTGGGGCTTTTTTCTTGGTTCTGTTATCTACCAGTGTTACATGTTAGACACTCTGTGCGTAGGATCTGACTGTCTGAGTCATTTTTAAGGTCTGAACGCCTGAATCACAGCAATACTGACTAATGTTGAATTGTTGTTACACTCCAAGCAGAGCTAATTTCTCACTGCAGCCATTGTCACGGCCTGAGAAACATTGTCATTTTTCCAGAGTCTTTTGTGTGTTCAGCCTTTTGTCATCTCTAGGCCTGGTTTACTTTGAATTCTTTAAAAGGGCAACAAGTAAGTCTCTTACAGCCCAAAAAGTGACTTATTATTTACTTTCCCAGGTGCTGAGATCGGTGCCTTTCAAAGCTCTTTTCAGCTCTGCTGCATCTTTCAGACTTTCAAGGCACCATCTGTGCCCCCAGCCACCTCCACCCATTACTCACATAATCTCTTTAACTTGTATTAACTTGTAAGTCACACAGATTTTATGCACACAGCATAAAGATACATTAACTAAAATATAAATTTCTGTCTGATACGTTTGTTCCCCACACAAAAGTTCACAAACCATGTTAAAAATTAAATATTGCATCTTCTTCTACCTCATTGAAAACTCCAGACTCTATAAATATGCAAATGTTGTTCTTTTCAAAAGTTTAACCACTAGACACAAGATGTCTCCTACTTCACTAAAAAGCACACCCTTAATCTCAGTGTGCCGGAGGTGTCAAGTTTCCATGTCACACTTCTATAATTGGACTGTGATTGGCTCCAGAACTAGTTGTGATGTCACAAAGCCCTGCTCATATTTACATGTCTTAACTTCAGATTTGAGGAAGGTGGACACAGACGCACTTTCCCAACTTCAGCTGACGCATGTGAAAACAAAAAAAACCCCATCTGACTGAAGTAACAATAAGTACATCTCATTTTTAGTGGAGATTTTCAGTGGAGGGTGGACTTTAAACAAGCCTTTGTCTGCCACTGCTGCAAAGACAAAAGATGTTAAGCAAACAAAACAAGACAATGCACAATGATGACTTTATATCATGCAAAATGCAAATGATTTTAGGATTTTAGGTCTCCAACAGCTCTGCAAGATGCAGGAATCTTGTCTGTCCAGCTTCTCTTTCTTGTTTAGAAAGCCCAGTGATGGATTACGGCTGCAACAGAAGGGTGGCAATCAATCAAACAAGGATGAGTAAGGTTGTGGAGGAGGGGGAATTCTCTCATGTCAGTCATGTTTTATACACCAGAGAAACAAGTTTCAGCAAGAAACTGCATGTTATTTCACAGTTTGTTTGTTTTACTGCTATTTTCTTTATTTTAATTTACCTTAAATTTTTGATTTACAAAACAACAAATTGCCAAATGCATATGCAGGGAGAATATGCAGGGATGTATGACAGTTGATTAGTCAGTAATGGTAGTCTGCAGAATTGCATGCAGACACATCAAACTGAGCTTTCTTCTTCTTTCTTCTGCAGTTGCTATAAATGGATGCATAGATTCGCCCCTACAACAAGTATAAAGACAGCAATTACGTAACAGTGTAAACAGTGCTCTAATTAAGGATTAAGAGCTGTGTATTATGAATGCTGAGTTATCATTGGAGCCGAATTTGTGAACCTTTGTCAGGCTATTATCAGTTGTGGGTTTTTTTTCTTTTTGTTGCTAATTACTAATTACTAATTAAATCATTCATTTAATTTCCTGATGCTGTAGAAGAGATGTTGAGACAAGGTCAGACACTGAGACGGAGACAGCAGGTGTTGACACAGGGAAGACAGACAAGGAAGATGCTACTGTAGAAAACTAGGGAAAAAAGTGTGTCTAGGATGAGCTGTATTCTTCTTCTCCGTGTTCTTCTTCTTCTTTTTGTTAGCACTGCAATCAAGAACAGATCTCTGTCATTAGTAGAAATGTTATATATACATACACACACACACACACACACACACACACACACACACACATATATGTCAGCTGGAATGGTGAACTCTTTGGCCTGAATAAAAGCATTGTTTCTGTGTTGGTTTTTCACCAATTGTATGTAGACATTATAATGCAAAGATACTCTGAATGCTGCTTTCTTAAACTAGCATATTTAAATTAAAACATAAATAAAATATATTCCAATCATATATCACTAAATTGACTTTGTAATGGCATCAATGTATTACCACAAGCAACATTATATTCTGGAAATAAAACAGTTTCATATCGACATAGTTCAGGAACATATGGTCTGATATTAATATGAAACTGATATATCCCCAGTAGCGTCCTTATAATGAAAACATTATACCATTATTTGTGTTAAATTATGCATGTTGTAACATAAAAATACATAGATTATAGGAATACAGCAGCAGGATGGTGCATTGATTCATAAACTACAGTGGTGACGTTCATCATGATGAAAGAATATGTGCAGTGACATTGCTCCCTGGTGTTGTTTTAATAGTCTTTGGACAACAATTGAGATCTGAGGTGGAAAAGAATGAGATCAGGCTTGGCTACAGTGGCCTGTTCATACAATCAATTGATTGCTGGTTTTGGCCTTTTCATGGGATTTGTTGACAGTGGGAAATCACAAACCTTATCCTTTAACAGTCACCAGGAAAGCACAGGTTGTCACGTCTTCTGTTGCTATGTGATAAGAAGCATTGGACTTGGAGGGGGTGAAAAGTAGCTGCACCTCTTGAGGTCTGAAAAAGAAGCAAACAAAAAACAAGGCAGCCTTGAAAAGACAGACAAAAGAAAGATTGTCAGTGAACAGATGATGCAGACTGAGGTTGTGTTTTAACACTAAAGTAAATCCACTCCAGAGTACAGAGGAGTATGTCACAGAGTGCTGCGGTGCTCACTGAAGCTGTACTGGCTTTAAATGGGCAAATTCCTGTGTTTGTGTTGCAACTGCATGAGTTATGAGGATTTGGTTAGATGACGTGCTCCTCTATGACTTCTGATATATGTGTGTGTGTGCCTCAGTGTGTAGGTGCATGTATGTGTATGTATCATATTTGTATATGCACATGTGCGTTGAGGTGTGTGTGAAGGTGCCCTTCCCTCAGGCCTCTGGGTGTATGTGACTGCAGAAGCTTTTAATGTTCACACCTTGTCAGAAATCTTTCAGTTATGGCACTGACACACAGACACACGGGTGCGCGCGCACACACACACACACAAGCATGCAGAGGACACATGTCAAAGGCTTCTAAACAAAACCTGACAGAGAGAGATGGGGGGGAGAGAGAGAGAGTGAAGAAGAGGAAATGGAGGAGGGAGGGGGGGGTCTTCTAATTCTCGTTTCCTCTCTCTAATCCCCCCCCCCCCCCGTCTCTCAGAAGCATAGAGAATCAGTTTTAATGGTTTGTCAAATAATGCTTTTCTCCCCCACAGTGGATTGGTGATGCAGTGTTTGTGTTAGCTGTGTGCGTGTCTGTCTGTGTATGTGTGCGTGTATGTGTGTGTTTTAAAGGGAAGCTTGCCCTACTTTAGCCCAGTGGTTTTCTCTGTTGATATTGCCCATAGCGCCGGATTATACGCTTTTCAATGTGGTCAAACACTCACACACAGACACACACACATGTGAGACATACGACACACACTCTCAGAAAACAATGGGAACACACACAGGGGAGAACAAATATATGTACACAGGTAGTGTTGACGTGCACACCACTACAGAGACCGCACAAATATGTGCAGACACACTCAAACATATCTGTCCGCACAGTGAGTCATGGTGTTCATTACATATATGTTAATGTCTTCATACGTGTGTCATTTTAATTCCAGCCTTTAGGTTACTGTGTGTATGTTTGTGCATTTCAGTTTATTTGATGAGGTAACAGGGCTGTTTACCTAATTTTATAATCTGTACAGTATGTGTGTACGTGTGTGTGTGTGTGTGTGTGTGTGTGTGTGTGTGTGTGTGTGTGTGTTGTTACATGTCTGGGTAGACTATTCTTTATGTCAATACCTGCGTTTATATACTTAGTGAGCCATGTTCTTACTGTCTGTTTAGCTTCTTGGTTTGTGTGATTGTGTGCGTGCATGCATAACTATATATGTGTCCATGCATGTGTATGTGTAGGTTTTATCTTTTCGGCTCTAGATGCCAGTTATGACCAATGTCTGTGTGAGACTAAGAGTGTGAAATTGATGTAGTAGTGTGTTTGCAGAATCAAGGTTGAAGCACCTTACAGTCTGTGTGTATGTGTGATGGATATTAGCAATATATCGCAAGTATAGCAGCTATATGTGTGTTTTATATGGGGCGTTTGTGTGTGTGTGTATAACAGTGATGGTTTGTGCGCCTGTACGCTTGTTGATGGATAGTTCCTTATGGCCTGACTGCACTGTGCTACAAAATGAGAGAGGTAGGCGGAGCATGGTGGAGGTAGAGAAACAGAGAGACAGACGGAGAGAGAAATTGAAGAAGACAAACAAGGAGGTGAGGGTTAAAAATGAAAGGTAATACGTTGGGTTTTGATTATCCAATTGTCCTATAATCGACTGTATTTGATCCAACATGCCCTGTGTTTTAATGTACTTAAGCAAAAAAGAGAAAAGCAAAGCAAAGGGCCTGTGGTGGTGTATGGGCCTGCTGCTACAGACACCAGTGAGACAATGAAATGCAATGCATAAAAACCCCAACTTGGGCCTGTAGTATTACGCACGTTATCATAAAACTTCTTTTTATCCTCCATCTCAGTGATGGCGAGGTTAAAGTACACTGTTTATTTTACAAAGTAGCAGAAAAATATAAAAATGTACACATTTGTCTTTTGAATGTTGTCGCAAACACTGAACTGGGTTTTTGTCAGACAAACCCTGTGTTTTAGCTGGAGCCTCACGCAGTGTCTGCACATTGATTCGGTTAAATAAATCAGTGGAGTGTTTTCACGTAGTGCTGTTGTTGGTCTGCACATTGAATTTCAAGAGGTGTTGATAGAGAAAATAGAACAGTCAGTTGATTTTGACTGTGAACCGTCATTGAAGCCAAATCTCCATAATTCATCGCCCAATTATTTAATCACAGTCTCTCTAGCTTTGTTGTTTTTTTTGGTTTTGTTTTGTTTCTTTCAAATGGATAAGCATATTTGCCAAGAGCCCCTGTGTTTGGCAGATATCCATAATTCACATTCACAACTTTTAGCTTTTTTTGTTTGTTTGTTTTGGTTCCAAGTGCCCCACATTACTGATGGAAAAGAGCCAATGTCAGGCTTTGGGCCAGTTTTCATTTTAGTTTTCTACCACTGCCATGGACACCAGTGATTTGTGTAAATACACTATAGGAGTTTTAGTATGAGGGAGAGTCTTTGTTTAAAATATAGAGAGACTTTTCACTTGGCCACATTTTATTTACCATTTTTAGATTTTTAGCTTGCAGTCAAGAGCTAACTAGAGCTAGGAAATAATGGGATACATGGACAGGGACATGGCTTGCAACAAAGTCCTGGTCCCTGGCTGCATTTAATCCAAAGACACTGCACTTTAAATCCCAAGGTCACTGGGACACACTGCAAAACATTCAACTCAAAGTATTTTGTGAAGTAAAATGTTAATAAAGCTTATTAGCAGTTGTATCTTTTTTTTTAATAATCTGTGCCGTTTTGATGTTTTTGTTCCATATGTTTTTGTGCTTTGGCTCTTATTTATCTTGTCTTAATGTGTCTTTGTGCCATAAAATGGTTATGTGAACGATACACACATGTGTCAACATATGCTAGTGCGTTCAGTCCTAACTTTCTGAGGTGAGTCTCTTGTCCTGTGTTTTTCTTTAGCAGTTTTTTTCTTTTACCTTTAAAAAAAAAACTGTTGCTGTGTGCTGTTCTGTAGAAATCAGACACTGATGACTGACAGATGCATGTTATGTAATCTACTTGTTTGTGACAGTGCAGCAGTACAGAATATGAGGTCTGGGAGGTGGTATGTGTGTGACGTGCTTTACGCTTCTATAGACTCAAACAAAAGCAAGTTTGTGTGTGCGTGAGAGAAAGACAGAGACAGAGAGTACTTTAGTCTGAAGGACCCAGAGTCTTGGCTAACAGCCAGCAGTCTGGATACCCACAAACCCTTGCTGAGGCTGCTGCTGCTAGGCAGAAAGTGTTGTTAAAACTCTATTGCCACATTTGAACTTGTATGCCAACAGGTCATAATTAATTAAAAAACCACAGTTTGAATATTTTGGCGTGCTTTACATGAACCTAGATGGCTCCAAGGGATTGCTTTGCAGGACAAAGACAAAAGCTGCCTTTTAGTCCAAGTGAGATGTTTTCTGTTGCAGTGACTTGGCAAAATGTCTTGTTCAACAGCAAAGATTCATATGAGTCAATTCCTCACAAACAGAGCTGCTCTCTTTTATGGTCCAATGACTAAATGTACTCCCTTTTCTTGCTTTCAAGGGACCCCCTTTTGCAACCTTATTGTCTCAACCTGAGATCCCCATTCAATAAAACATCATCTTGTGAGGGCCCACTTGAAGCAACCAGTGACCCATGTTGGGGCCAGATTCACAGATAGAAAAACACTGGTCTATGACCCAGTGAGACGTGGCTTGATGCCAGCTGCCTACTCACAATATCCTGCTGCCCTGCTCCTGTTTCTTACCACAGCTCAGACAAATTGGTCCCTCTGGGATTTTGTGGAGCTTTTTTGTACCTATTGTGACCTAAAATTATGTTGACTTTTCTCAAAAACTGCAAAGCAATTTGCATTTTTAATGCAGGCTATTTTTGCAATATAACCGTAATAATTGGTGCAAATTGCAAGTCAGGATACTGAAAGATACTGAGGCGGCATTTATTTCATCCAACAGGAATGTGATTTGTACTCAAACTGTAACTATGTGTCACTGAGAAAGAGATGTATAAAATTCGTTGCTGTGATAATTAGCATACTGCAAATGACAGAAAGATAGTGGATATACTTGGGTCTTCATCTGTTGAGTTTTCTGACAAGAAAGTTCAAAGCAAAAGAAATAAGGACTGCTCTTATGCTCCAGTCTTGATAAATATACCTTCAACTCAGTGTCAGCACAACAAACACAAAATGAAATGCTAATTTGGGAAGATCTTGAAGTCTATAGTTTGACGCAAAATATCCACATTTATTTTTGACCTTGGCTTTGTGTTCTTCTGAGTACCTTTTAGGGCTTATGGTAAATGGAAATATGATAATGCTGCTTAAATGAAAGTCAAAGTGCCCTAATTTCCCGATTTGTGTTGCACTGAATAAAGCTCACGTCAGTATAATTCTCATTGTGTTCCTAATCAGCTTCCATTTCCTTTTCTTAAAAGCTTTGGTTAGGAATAGGATTGTTATTCAAGGGGATGTAAGTGTATGTACTGATTGTTTGTATTATTTGTGTGAGTTAGCAGTGTAAAAAGAGCATAGTTTGTTGACATGGTGAAGTCATGTGAAAAAAAATGACACCAGTGATGGGACTGATTGATTGGTTCAGTGATTACCTCTGTTTCACCCCTGAACACGCACTAACCCAGGCAGACACACACACACAGAGGCCTCTGGAGACAATCCCACTCTTTTAGACAGACAGCTTGACACACTTTGTTGGGGTGGGTGGGGTTCCTGGTTTAAATATAAGGGGATTTCGCGGCAGGGTGTTGCTTGAGGACACCAGAGAATCAGTGGGGTTCTTACCCTCTTATCGCACAAATCAAATGCCACCCGCTGCCAGAGTGCCCTTGAGCAAGGCACTCAACTCCTCACAACATTGCAGACGTGCTGCCATGTAGATCTGTGTGAACCTGTGTGTACCTCTCACTTCCTGTGTTTTCCCTGTGTTTGTATGTGTGAGTGTGAATGAGTTTATGTATCTCAGTGGGTAACGTAGACTCCCGGAGGCAGAAGAACTGTAATTCCTCCTCAGAATAAGATCTGTTTGTCTGTCTGTCTCTCCATTTGTCTGCATGAAATGTGCTCAAACCTGAGAAATCTCTCCTCTCCTCTCCTCTCTGTGTAAGTAAAGAAGAAACTGTATTAAACATCTCAATAATAATTTTAAAGTTGATCTTTTAAATTGTTCTTTAAAAAAAAAGTTAGCTTAAGGCTTTAGTAGCTAGCCTTGGGTAGACTGTCAGCTTGTTCTATAGCCAGGGGTCTACAATTAAGGCAGATAACTAATTATCCATAAATACAACATAACATCTTCTTAAAATGTTTCACATAATGAGTGCTTTGAAATACATTTACCACGTTATTTTGTTTTCGTATTGTTGTTGGTGGGTTAAAACCTTGTATCTGTGTAACTTCCCTGTGTTTAGTTTGGGCGCTATGAATTTTAAATAAATAATCCAGTGGGGTTTAAAGTTGGAGTTACAAGGATTTCAAATGGCCACAGTAATATGTAATAAGTGTTAACACAGAGGGAAACTAAAAAAGGAAAAAATGCCATTCTTGCTTAAGGCCATTCTCTTCCTCTCTTTTCTTTTTTTTAACTTTTACAACACAGAGAGAAAAGACCCTCTGAGTATTTAGTGTATCTCTATCTGGCTACAGGAATTTCCAAATATTCACAGCCCTGTTACCAGAGATTTAAACCACCACTGTTTGCAGATTTACACCACACTGTTTTCCCCAACATATTGTCTACAGTTTATACATGAGGCACTGCCAACTAAGCCAATAATTTAAAGCAAATCTCCTGCCTTACTTAACAACACCTTCCATGTCCTCATCCTGTTTTCTGCCATATCTCTTTTTGTATGTTAGCAAAAAATCTTCCCATGTGAAAAAAAAGTTGGTTATTGTTTTGAGTCAGTTCTCAAGATTTCTTCCAGCATCTCCTCATTGCCTTTTGTTTCTCCTGTGGTTGTTGTCTTCTCAATAACAAGTGCCTGTGGTCTATCCATTTACTCTGAGCTGTGCTGTGTCACTGATAGACTGGTGTTCCACCAGACAGACGGGAAAAAATGGATTGCACTTTCAGAATGACAGGTTGAAACAAATAGTTTCAGCCAGGAACATACATCTACTGTACAAGTGTGAGGTGTATCTAGTGTTGGCAAGAAGAAGCCAAATGCTCTGCAAGATGGAAAATAGTAATATTTGTTTTATGAGTTTTACACTGCTCTTGTCTCTGGTTTGTGTGATACAGATTGTTTTTCTAGATGTCAGAGCTAGTAGATCTATGAGGAACCAAAGATATAAATTGCTGCTATCTTTCATTTTTTTTTTCTAATTCTTCTGTCTCTCTGTCTCAAAAAAAGTCAGCTTTTCTAGAAAGAACTAAGCTGTTTTCATGTTCCAGTTGATGGCCATGTTGTTTTACCTTTGCTGAATGGAATTGATTGTTGTAAAGGTGTTTCAGCAGGCGGAGTAAACAAATTTAATGAGTTTTAGGATACAGTACTGGAACACCAAGTAAACCCAGGTGTTTTGACTCATTTTGGGGGGTGGGGGTTTAAATAAATTTTGGCAAATCTAATGTGACTCATAACTTGCTTTATGAGTCACAAGAGTTTATGAACTTTTCAGCAAAAACTGCTTTTCAGTCATGTTTTATTCAGTCACAGCTTCAGTGGCTTTTGGACTGTTCACACTTTTAGAAAAACATCAACAAGCCAGAGGAGAATATCATTTTTAGATTTTGTGAGTCGTAGTTATGATGAGACCTGTGTTTCCCTTAGGATTTTTTTCTAGTAGCGGTCTTTAAGTGTGTGAGTTCATTTTGTGCTGCCAGTAGGTTATTGAACATGCAATATAACCCAACACTCACAAATCAAATCAAGTCAAAATTGTGAAAAAAGGTCAGTCGATAAATAAAGAACCAAAAAAGTCACATCCTGCTTGGGAGCATTTTATCCCCCTGGGCTTCTGAAAACATAGCTTAAAAGCTCAACATTTAAGAAAGTTACTGATACTGTGTCTCAGTTTACCAAACTCATCTGAATAAAAAATATGTGACATGACTAATAAGATACAATGATCACATATTGGGAAAATGTGGTCAATGTAGGTCCATCAGCCAAAAATAATCAAGTATCATGAGGTTGAAATGAACATGTGTTGAGAGTTATGACATTACTGAAAATCGTGAACATCGCTTTCAGTGTGCGTGAGTTAATTTCACCTTAGATGTCTGGTCCTTGTTTTATATTTTTCCATCTCCCTGCTGCAGTTAGCAAAAATATTCCCCCTTTACATGTTAGTGTTAGTTAAGCAGCAAAGCTGGCGATGCTGTCAGCTGTGCTTTTGAACAAATGCTTGATGTTTGCAGTGTCTGGGGGTGCTCAATTTATGTCCTAGTTTGTCACGCAGCGGCGTTGATAACGCATATAGGTGAAACACTTTGGAAAGTTTCACTGAGGCAGAATCGACGGCAGAAATGTGGTCTCTTTTTACGCTTCATGTGTCTTTATATTCTTTACCTATATGAGTATCTAGTCACAGAAGTCTGTGGTTTCAGCTACGTCAGAGCAGTTGTAGGTCAAACACATATTAATGGCCACTGAAAAGGGCCCCTCTTTTCTGCTCCTGTCAGTATTTCACATACTTGCCAATGGATTTCAACCCTCAACTGCCTGTTTCACAAGCTTTCTTTTTACCTGTGAGGTGTTAAAATCCCCAGGCTGCCAGCATCACTCTTAATTTGGCCTTGTTAAGGTGTGATTGATACAGGTTGTCATGGCCATCGCTAGAAAACAGTGCCTGGACACGAGGATAAAAAGGTTTTGAAACACATCCAGTCAGTACTGGTCAATATCAACATAAATCCTTGAAGTGAAGTGAAGAGGGATCAACATTTAAACATCAGTTGCTCAATACCGCATTAATTTAGAGACAGTAGTATACTTGTCATAAACAAATGAGACCGCCAACATGACAGACCAACCTAATGCTGCATTTATCATGAACGTTAACAGGTTTTATTTAACAAGCCACCTTGAGATATATATATATGTGTGTGTGTGTGTGTGTGTGTATGTATGTATAGAGATACAGGGGACCGTTTTTCCAGTGTTCAGTATAGAGAATCAGGAAAAAAAAAAAAAATGTTTATGTTTTTGCAGTTCACTCATCTGCTATTTCCTCTTTATACACCTGAAAAGAAGCCTGTGAGTTACTTCAGTCAAGCAACTTGAGTCTGCCGCTTCCCTCACATGATATACTGCTCTCACTGCAACACACATTCATCCTACCCTTTTAATCATGGCATGTACGTAGGCCGTCAGTGCTTCGCTCACTCTTTTGCTTCATGCTCGCTGCCACATCACTCACCCGAAAGCTACTGTATGCTGTCACTAGCTGTTTCTGCTGTCACTGCCTCCACTGATGTTCATGTAGCATTTCAAAAGCCCCACTTCCACCCCAACATTCACCTGCAGGCTCATAGCATACCTTCCCCTAGAGGGGAAATTAGTGTTGTCAATCCCCCACCCCCTCATTGGTGCTTCCTTGTGGGGAGCAACAAGGTCAGAGCCTAGACGCCATCAACATCAAGGCTGTACATATTCTACATTCATGTATCAACTATTCCACGAGTTGACTGACTGAAATACAGTGAGCTGCAGAAAGCTGTCTGAACAGACTCTTACGGCTGAGTTATTGAAATGTTATTCTTGGTGGACCACTCATAAGTCATATTTACCAGAAAACTGCAAAGACATGCTAAAAGTCATCAGACTTTGATCCTGATATGATAAATGTAATGTTAACATTTGAAGATAAAAAAAGTAATATTAAATTAGAATGCTTTAAATAGTGTCTACTGCAATTAGTGGTAAAGCAAATAGACTGTCTATTTGACAATAAATGGACAAAAGCCAGTCTATCTTCACAATCCCATCTGTGAACAGATGATAACTGAATTCTGTTTTAATGGCATCACCCAGCACTCACTATGTGGTGTGCACATGGACAATAGAAGACAGATTTAAATGCGCCTGCTATTTTCGTTAATAAATGTGCAGTGGCACTCTGTTCCCAACCCAGTCACTTCACTCAGAGATGGAGAGTTGAGATGGAAATTCTTAGATGTCTATTCTTAGCAAAACAACCCATTTTTCACCAAGATAATAACAACTTGTTCTGACTCATTTCAATGAAAGCTCCCATCTGTTTTCTTTCCCTTTTTTAAAATTGGTGCCATCATGAATTCTTTCTTTAACAGGTATAAGGTATCATCAGCTTAATTGAACACATGGCTAAAATGTGGTTATGGTGGGACTGAAGGGATAAGATTATTTATAAATGAGTTTACTGTATGCATCTATATGCTGTATAATACAGTATCATGCCACAAGAAGTCAACTGCCTTCCCAACCTGCCTTTTCACAAAGGCGACTTTCTAAATCAAGAATTGTTTTTTCATAACATAAGATGCAGTAGTGTTTGTTGCCATACCTTGCTGCTTGTCTTCATTATGCTTTCCCCTTGCACACAGCACCGTTTTGTATTTTACTTCACTGTATACACTTGTCATGGATGACTGTGTACAAGTTTTGGCTTGTCAGTGGACATGGGCTGCAGCTGTTTTTTCGAGCTGTTGAGCTCAAACCATACTAAAGCTAATGGACGCAGCAGCCTCGATGTCACCCTCGAGGAGTGGGTTTGCTGGAGTATTTCTATCTTCAGCTGTCATTTTAGTCATGAAAATCCTACACACAGCTTTACTGAGATTTGCCAGGTCTCTCTTTTCATTTGTTACAAATCTAAAATGATGCCAAACTGGATCAGTTGCATTATCTTGAGTGACCAGCTCGTTTGCACAAAAGCCAACAATTTTTTTCCCCCAGTTAAATCTGTGGAAGAGTATTCATGTGACTGTTGTGAAAATAACACTGATGCTATTTTCCATCACCATGGTATGCCATTTTACTATACTCCCATCCAATCTAAACAGTAATCCCAGCATTATAAGAGTCTGTCAACATCAGCCATGCCAACAGTCTGAAAGACTGGCGGGCCGAGAGAGATAGACTGTTTAACAGGCAGATACAGATGGGCAGTCAGACAGATGGACTAAGCAACAGAAAGGCACACAGGCAAGCTGGCTGGTTGGTCGGCTGACTGTAAAGAACGGCTTGCTGGAATCTCTGAGTGGCTGTCTGATTACATAAGATGGTCGACTGGTTGGACAGTTGACCGACTGGATAAACGGTCACATAGTCCTAAACCGGCTTGCTTATTTTTGCATAAATGTCAAACAGCCGTAGGATCAGCGTGATTGTGAGTGAGAGTTTGATGAAAAGAGAGCAGAGAACGAAGGAGGAGAGACAGACAGAAAGTGAGTGAGAAAAAGAGCGAGACAGGGATATAGGGATATGTCCGTCCATCAATACAGTGACAGCTAGACGATTACTGCTCATTACCTGACTGACTTACTCACTGACTGACAGTCTTTTGCGTGTGTGTGTGTGTGTGTGTGCATGCATATGTGAATGCATTCACTTCTGTCCTCTGGTCAGTCCTCCTGCCTAGACTCAAATCACAGAACCTTTTTATTCCCAGAAACAGTCAGACAAATGGGAACTGATAAATGCCTGTGTTTTGACTTGCACTATTGATTAAGCTTAAAGTCTTAAAAATGCATATATACGTAATATTGCCATGCCAATCAAAACATCATTTATAAATGAACATCTTGTGCTAAATATTCATCTAGGTCAATATCAGAGCTTGTTAAAAGCCTTCTACAAACAGTTTTAACTCTGCAGTTGTCAGTAGCAGCTGTGGTAGCTCCGTAATGCTGCCAGTACCTCTCTGATCAATAGAGGTCCTTAAGCCACCCTCTTCCTAAATTTCTGACCGGTGTCAAAAATGAACCTTTGCCAGCAGTGAAAATGCCCTTGGAAGTCCATATGCCCATGAAATTAGAAAATAAGCAGAGGCGAGCTACCAATTATATTAGTTATACCTATTTCACTTTATTCACAGTTTTTTTGTTGAGTGGTGAAATATTAATGTGAGAATGCGAACTGCTGTCCCCTGTGGGCCACCAAGGTGATTTATTAGAGCCATGTGACCAGACAATGCTCTTCTTGGTTTAGAAACACAGAAAGTGCACCAAAAATGCAGCACACAGCCTAAAACAGAATTTTACCAATGAAAGAAATGGCAGTCAAACAAATGGTCAAAAAACTTGACACGCACTGGCATGTATTAGAAATAATAATAATAATAAAAAAAAACTCAACATCTAATGCAGTGGAACATTTCCTCTTAGCATAACACACTGCTGATTAGTTAATGGTTGTACTGAAGACAAAACAGAAATAGTAGACATTACTTCATGTTACCTGTATTTGCAGGAATTTGTGCTCCTGGAAAAAGCATTATATCAATCAAGACCTTTGTCATTTCCTCACGTAATATCCAACAAGACATTGATGGTGCTATAACCATAATTAACAAAATGTATCTCAGGTGCCAATTTTTTAGGTGCACCTAGTTAAATGTGTTCATTCCAATACAATATTACTGCAAACAATTGATCATGCATTATAATGTAATGTGTAATGTTTCGACAGAGTGCGTAGTATGCTACAAACGCTCAGATAATCAAATGTAAAAAATGAAAATCAAACTCAATAAACTGGCAATTGAATGTAGATTTAGCTAAAATTAGCTGTGTTACAAGTTAGCAAGTTACTAGACTGCATCAACTCTGAAAAAATGTAGACTTTCACATGACACGCAAGCTATCAAATTCACAATTACATTGAGAATGTAAAACAATGCCAATAAAGATTATGTTTAATGCAAAATCAAAGTAAGAAAAGCTTTGAACAGATGCTACTGCTTTCATCAAGTAAATTGTAGTTTTTTATCGCACTTGAGGACATTTGGCTAACTGAATTTAAATGTCATGGAGGATCTTGTACTAGGTTTCCAAAATCAATTAATGTGCTTTTCTCTGCTTTAGTCAATAACTAAAATACTGAATTGTAAATGGGGTTTTCTCTATTACTGTATACATATTAAGCAGCTACACAAGTTCAAAGAGATGTAATCAACTCAATCTGGCAACATCAACTAAGGTGTTATATATAAATGTTATATAAAACAGTCAGTAATTGTAGGATTCACAGGTTGTGTCTCAAGGGCTGGCAAAAATTATAAAATTATTAGCATGACCTAGCACACAGCATTTAACTAGCCGATCCACAGGGGCCTGCATTCTCAGTCTCAGAAAACATCTACAAACCCAAATAACTCGAAAGTTTGATTACTGGCTCTGTGCACACATTTAAACAAAAATAAATAAGTATAAATTAGGCACCACTGTGGCTAGAAATAATCTGATTTACATTTATCGGAAGCTTCTCGCATATCTTTTCTCCTCTCCTCTCATCTCGCCACACACCTAGCCGCTCTGTCCTTCCTCCCTTTTCTCTGTCTCCTCTCTTCCCTCCATCTCTCTTTCTGTTTGTCACTTTTTGCATGATCCCTTCATCCATCCTTGTCTGTCCCATGTGTCCTTGCTTTGAGGCCAGAGGATTAAAATTATTCATTTTTCCCCACTCTGTTTCTTAGTGTCGTCTGTCTTGCTCAATAGTTAAATTAGTATTTCACTCTTTTTTTGTCTTTTCATACCAAACCATGTCTGCCTTGTTTCCACATTCATTCTCTCTGTCTCTCCCTGTCTAATGTATGACCCAGGCGTACCTCTCTGTTGACCTAGCTGACCTTTGAAATTTAGAGAATTGAATTGTATAAAATGACATCGCTAACAACAACAAACCAGATTCATTGTTGTCACTGCTTTGCTGCTGCAATCCTGTTTTCATATCTGTCCATCTTTACTCTCAGTCTCTTTATAGTTGTGTTACTACTCCCTTTTCATTATTGTATACTTTGGTACATCATGACTCAAGAAACACTGCTAGAGTGTCCCAACTCGTCTGCTCATCATTGATTGGATATATCAACAGCTAGGGCTGGACAATTAATTGAAAATCCAGTAATAGCTAAAATTTGATCCTCTTAACAACTTAATCTTTGTCATGTTAGGTAATAGTAGTACCTACCAATTATCTACTTGTGAGGAAGTTATGAGATATGTAATTAATAAAATTAATTGTTGGCACTTTTTGTCATGGTAAGTATTCATTTATTGTAATCGAGGTAAACGTTTGAAATAATCTTGACATTCATTTAAAGTCAAGAGCTGTTTGACTTGACACTTCAGTTTGCTTGCTTTCATAGACACTCAGAAGTCAAATGGTAACTGCAAAGTACAGACTAAATGCTGATTATCTAAACAGTTGCAAAATGCAGTGTCAATGTAAAATTATAAGTAGGATCAATTTGAACAATATCTGTTCATTCATCGCATGTCTACCACTGTTTGTCAGGCTCAACAAGAAGTAAATCCCAGGCCAGACTACTACATTTCCAGCGTGGTCGTGGTCTGATCAGATTCCTGAATCACTGCAACTGGCTCCTTTCAGTATGCTGGTTCTACTCAGAGCTACTTCTTAATATCCAAGCCCCTTCTGCCAAGAGTGAGCACAGACAACCCATGGAAGTATTTTGGCCCCTTGCAAGTGCATTCTCACTCTTGCCACCCACAACATGGGGGTGAGGATTATGGCATACTGCAGATCTACAGGGAACATGAGAATTTGACCTTCTTTAGGGGCTTCAACTTGCTCCCAACCCAGAGGGGGAAATCCACCATATCAAGCAGAACACCATGGCATCAGATTTGGCAGTGCTAATCCTAGTAACCATTCACCCTCAGCTGCAAACCAGCCCAGTGAATGCCGAAGGTCATGGTTTGACAAAGCCAACAGAGCCACATCATCTGTAAAAGATCATCAAAATGTACTCCACTTCCACTTTTTTGGCTGTACCTGAAAATACTGCTCAGACCTAAAAGGTAACAGGGCACAACCATAGCAAGTCTAACACCAACAGAAACAACACCTTAAAACACTGCAGCTGTTTGTCAACCTATTTGAAAAAGACACTCTTAGCAAGCAAGCGAGTACATTTGTTTAGCATTTGTGGAAGTAAAGATGATTAATTGCAGCATCTTGGTCTACTGTGTCTAAAGGTGTACAAAGGCAAACACCAAAGTGATTTTTCATTTTGCTCCATGTTTATTTGCCCCAGACAGCCAATATACCAACTGTACTAACTTAAGGAGCAACCTAGCTGGCGCCTGGCGCACTAGCCATGCGTATGGGAGTGTGTCTGTGTGTTTTCTTGAGTTTAGCCTCTGACTGAACTCAGAACTCACCAGGAACTCGAGTAAAGATTGCGCTGTGCTACATCTACTGGTAAATTGAGAGCTTCCCTGTCAAAACCCCAAATACTTGAAGTGCATCATCTAGGGCAGCAACAAGCTTGGAGGTGTTTATGCTCATCTTAACCATTTAGCCTTGGCTGCAAACCAGCCCACTGAGTACAGAAAAGTCATGGTTTAACACAACAAGCAGAACTGTATAATCTGTAAATGGTGCACATGCAGACCTGAGGTCATCAAACTGGACACTTTTTGGCTGCATGGTGAGATGCTGGCCATGGAAATCACAAACAGAGCTGGACACAGATCACAGCCTCTGTGGAGTTCGACACCCAAAGTAAATACACACGACTCATTCATGCATTTGAAAAACACACTGTTAAAGTTAGGTTTGGATTGGGTTTTAGTTTTACAGCAGCAACTTAAGATGCACTGATATGACATGATGGTGAGCGGAGTTACTGATGCCTAACCTGAGCTTCATCTTTATCTTTTGCTTCTGTATATTTCTATCAAAAGTGCAACATGTTCAGTTGTATTTAACACTCTCTGAAATGATTTGATTTCAAGGAAGAACTTACTCTCATAAGGCCAGATATTGGTTTCTCAATTCTATGCCTGTTTCCAAATTATATAAATGGTTTACATCTACATTGTTTGAGTGAGTCAATGCATCTCTTCATTTCAAGATGGCACTTTCTGTTTCCTGTTGTTTTTTCCATCAGAATTCTCCATTTTCTCCTCCCCAAATTGTTTAACCATCTCAATTAAGTCTCAAAGGGCTATTTCAGCACAACCCCTTGTGTAATTAAGGAGTAACCTCGCTGTAATACAGTCAAGCAACAACAGACTTTTCTTATCATTTTAGCTTCACTGTTCTAATGTGATTTATGAAATTACTGTAGGGCTGTATTTTCTGTATTTTGCTTTGTATTTCAGGGCTCATGACATGGTCAGTTATCATTGATAGTGGATCTTTAGTTAAATATTGTATCAACTGTATATATTTTATTTTAACAGAGTGGGAAAATCACTCCCCTCTCTGCTCAGTAATGGAGACAGCAGGAAACCTGGGCATTACACTGAAGGGATGTCCTGGAAGGATCTGATCTCATGCCAGCAGGGGTGTTTATGGTTTCAGGGCTGGGCGCTTTAACCACAGCGTCAATAGGATTGCATACCTATTTAATTTTGTATGTTTCAGGGTTTCAGATTTGATGTTGCCTCATTGTTGCTTCCAGAAGTCAACAGTAAACTGTCATGCTGTGTTTCAGAGATGTGTTTTTGAAACTTTTCTTTCTGTTTTTCAGGTTGTCGGGATTCATGCTGCCCTCCCCTATAGTCAGCAGTGGATCTATATTGGCCTTGTGGTTTACCACAGACTTTGCCGTCAGTGCTCAGGGCTTCAAAGCTGTATACGAAGGTAAGACGATGTGTGAGTGCGCATAGTGATGTCTGAAAGCTGATCATGACACACAGGTAGTATCTGAGTCGGTAGCTGAAAGGTGAATTGTTTTAAAAATGCTGTGTGAAGTAACACAGTGTGTTTCATTAAATGAAAATAACGTTAGGCACTACTGATTGTGATTAGAACATCAAATATGTTGCAGGACTGTGTTAGATGGTCCTAAAGGCAGCATGGCCCAGTAAAATGCAGGCAGGGGCACTGAGCTATGACTGTAAAACAGAGTAAGCACAAGTACACAGTCACCAGCAGGACTGGAGTTATTGGCCATTCTGTGACAACTTGGTCTAGAGCATCTGCAAAGTTGCCTGAGTGCATTTGCGCATTGCCACCATGGAGCTCAAACTTCTGCAGACAGCAAATATCAAAATCTGGGTCAAACCTAAACTTCATCATCGCTGGGTGCAACTAGAGACCAAACAGCATTCTTAGCATTGGAAAAGTCTGCATTGTCAAAGAGGAAAGTTTGTGCATCAGATTAGGAGATCGTGCTGTTATTTTCTCAGGCATTTGCAAGGGTATGCACTGTTAAGTCATCCTGCAGGGTCAGACTGTCAGCACAGAGCTCTACTGCACACCTCTGAGGAATTTTGGCACATACAACTGGTGTTTTGCACTGGTCGTTTTTGTTTGTTGGAGGAAACATCAATGCTGTGTCCATGTCAGCTATTTTTCTTCTTTTTCTTCTTGCTATTTTTCTTCTTTTTCCATTTTTCTTCAAACCAAAACACAATAGCACGATGTGTATTTGCAACAAGTTCTAGATTTAGAAATAATGTTTAGTTCATCGGAAAATATCCAGATGACAGGACAGACACAGTTGCTTAGAGCGAGTCTGATTACATGGTTGGATGTTGATTAGAGGGTACATAATTCAGGCTATCAATCTTATCATTGTCTAACTTTTTAAATGATCATTCTTTGTCTTTATATCAGTCAGATGGTGTTTGTTTGGGTACAGAAATGAGAAAGAAGTTGGTGTTAATGAACCATTTAGGACAACTTGTAACAGAGAAATGAAAGGAAATCAAGTTTTCTTTTGATCAAAAGTAGTTGAACAGGCAGTGATGTACATGCAGACAGTTTTTGGACTCAGGGTGAAACTATGGCTTAAACCTGTTTCTTATTTTAAAGATTAACTGCGTGTGTTAATGGTTGTGCGTAGGCGAGTCTTTGCCAGCAGCCCCGAGCTGTTGTCTTGGTCATCCTGCTGGATGACAGTATTATATACTAGATATGTATACATATTTTGCAGTGATATGTTCATGTGTATGATACTCTTACACTCTTACTTCTACACTCAGTGGCCCATGTTCACATCGCTTCTTGTTGTGTTGCCTACCTGACTCCGTGTTGTTTTGCTATGTGTCTTACATGTGTGTTATGAACGTGATATACAAGACTTTGCCTGTTGGGATGCGACACAAATGCTTAGCCTGACCTTTTGAAGATGCACAACACAAACACACAAACACACACACACACACACACACACACACACACAGTGTTCCATTACGCTTGCATAAGAGTTCATCTATGAATCATGAACTCTAAATATCAAAGACAAGCTCAAGAGACCAGATATACAAACTTACTCCCCTGCGTGTGTGTGTGTATGTGTGTGTGTGTTATACCTTTATATTAGTTTGTCTATGTGTGTGTGAGTATGTTGGTGTGTGTGTTTTCCTGAATGTGTGTGATTTGTGTGTTTGTGTATGTTGAAAGCAAACCTGACAGCCATTAAACCTTTTTTCAGGAAGTACTTTGTCTTTTTTTCTTTTCCATTGTTCCGTTTCACATCTGTGGGGACTCTTAAGTGTGTTTGTTGCCTCAGGAGTGGTTATGGGTGTGTGTGTGTGTGTGTGTGTGTGTATATAAATGACAGGTCGGTCTGCTAATGTCATCTTTTGTTTTTTTATTGCTTTGTTTTGCACCGGTGTCCTAGGCAGTGTTTGTGTGCTTGTGTGTAAAGACGTTGGCATCCATTGCATTGTGCTTGTAAAAGATCAATCACCAGTTAAATGATGTGTCAGTTTCAGATAACTGGTTACCTGTCTACTATCTTTGTGCCTCAAAGCGTTAATAGAGTTTATCGAAAGACAAGACAAATATGAATAGTGATGATAATGATAAAAATGATAAAAAGAAAGTGAAGGAAAGCAAGAAAAATGAAACAATGAATAAAATAGATGTGCACTGATGATTTACAAAAATTCTGTCTACATGCGTTGTTCAAAGTACTGTGTTGCTCAAATGAGAGACAAGCAGTTATCACACTGTATCCTTTGTCACATGTAATGCAGTTCACCAGGACAAAGTCACAGTGCCTTAAATAGGTAATTGTATCTGGAGCAGAGGTCAGATATTACTCAGTTGTGCATCTTGAATTACGATTGAACGATAATGATGACACTGCCCTTTTACCACACACACTGCAACCACATTACCACATTTTAAATAAAGTTCTCAAATATTCCTGTTTACTCAAATTAAGACCACAAATACCAACCTAGCTGTGACTTTTTGGACTTGTGACTTCTCTTCTCTTTAGTTGTTCAATCCAAAGCCTGACACAGAAAAAAAACACAATTTTAAACAATGCGAGAGACCCATTGCTATGACTGTAATCACTTGGGCTGAATCCAAAGCAGATCCAACATTCAACTCTAATTTTGGATTATTGTTATAATCTGCAGAGCTCACCAGGCAAAAGTTTGTTTTTATCCTCACAATGTGAAGATCCTGAGTTTAATGACTGAGGTGAATAGAATTTTAACAGTGCTCATGTTAAGTAAAGGGGAAGTTTAACTGTGCATATCAGCCTTTATACCGCTGTATTTATCCTTTAAACTAATTCCTCTAAAGCAAGAGTAGCCGCAGATATCTAGTATAAGAATTGATCACAAAAAATACTTGTTGACAGGTTAAAGGGCCAGGAACGTACATTAGTACATTTTTATCCAATTACAGCTCAACGCTTTCAATCAGTCCACTGGTTCAGTCATACATTGTTGCACCTATTAACGTCTGCTTGTTGTATAATTGAAAACCATATCCCCAAAACTCTATTCTAACTTCCTGTGGTTTTGACTATCTTTAATGTTTTTGTCTTTGTATTGCTGCAGTTGTCCCTGTCATCCCTTGACTGCAATCAAATTTCGCTTTAAAAATAAAGAAAACATAAAAGAAATCACTGTACTGAGCTCTGCATGGGCTAATTTAGACATATTACCATTTTGCTGTATATAAAGTCTGAATTCAAAGTTATTATTCCCATCTTTTTCTTTTCCTCCTCTGCTACCTTTACTCTGTTTTTCTTCAACACCTTTTTTCTTCCTAGTCTTCCTTTCTCTTCTCCATTCTCTCACTGCTTCTGTCCATTTAAACTAATTCCCACTAACAAACAATCTATAATGCCCTGTCTTTTTATTGGCCTTAACAACCTGTCTCCCCTGTCTGTCAGCCCCTCGCTGTTAACCTACCCAGTTCTGTTAACAAATCTTTTCTCTGTTCTGTCCTTTTATTAAAGAAACCCAAAGTGAACCATAAGTCTGAACACATGGCTAACTGATAAGACCCCAGCTGCCTAAGAGAGGGATGGATGGGGAGAGAGAAAGAGGGGGGGTCAAATGAAGCTATAAGTGGTGGAAAGCAAGGCCTTGCTGATAAAAAAGCAAGTTTGCAAACCAGCACTGCAAGATAAGATAATCATCAATTAATTTCCCCTGAAGCAGAGAGAGAGACAGAAAGACAGACAGACAAAGAGGGAGAAAGAGCAAGAGAGAGATATGGCTCTGAAGACAAGGGAGGGGTAAATAAACACAAGGAGGGGATTCTGAATCTGTCTATATTTCTAGTTTGTTGTCTTCGCCAGCGCAACGTTATTCAGGAGGACAAACATCCTACATATCATACATATCATTATCATCAAATTAAAAAGAGAAGAATTGGAAGTGCCTCACTCATCTTTTATTAACAGTGATGGTGTTTTGATGGTATTTTGTATTCAGAGCCATCAGAGTCCCAGATGGAGGGGGTTTTTTTGCCACATGTAATCCCGCCATCTCCCTCACTCTCTGTCTGTTCTCCTGCAAAAAAAAGAAAATCATGACATATTTAAGAATATTTATATTTGTCGCCTCTGTGTTCAGAAATCAGTCTGTGAGTATAAACTCTTACAGCTGACCTCATCAGGACCTCGACATGCATGACACAACATATACATCTTCCCCATGTCATGTGTTCACCAGGACCCTCTCTGCATGATGCTGGTGGTGGTTTTCAAATGTGAAAGACACCTTGGTGCACACTACTGCTGGAGCTGGGAGCTTAGCATGTGTTTTAGCCATGGCTCCCAAATGCTAAAAGTTATAAATATTTAAACTTTTAGTAAAAGATTGCTGTGCCTCAAATGAGTATGCCATTGTCGCTTAGCAACAAGAAGCACTTCCAGCACTTCCCATGAGCATTTGTTAAGTGCTGCTACCTATAAGAAAAAAAAACCAGTTGGATACAAGACCTTGCTTTGTCGTGCACAACAGTGACTAAACTGTCTTGGAACAAAGGAAAAATCATATGAAGATGTAAATGGTGGTCTCCATGCTGATTTCTCTCAGGCTGATCAAATGTGAATGTATTATTAAGGCATGTTGCAAAGCATAAATCAGTGCAGCTGTGGCACTTGTTACTGTCATGACATAAAAAATATACAGTGTGTATAATGGGTTCGAGGGTTCACCAACAACACATCTCATTAAGTTAAAAATTATTATGGATGTATAGTAATAAAATATAAATACAACATGGTGATGATTAAAAATGTACTAAACTGGTATGTCTCATTTTAAAAGCAAATGTATTTTCAATGAATAAATGCAATTCAAGGCCAGTATACAAATGACCATAAAACCAATTATTTTCAGGAGAAAAGATATTTCAACAATTTTCATTTAACATCTTGACTAAGAATATAAGGGAACTACTCTAATTAACAAGGCCAATTAATTATAAACTGCTGATGATTATGTACAGTATGTATTACAACACTTGAGCAGAGTGTGTGTGCGCATCTGGTTGTGTTGTGTGTGTGTTAGAGAGAGAGAGACACAGACACACACACACACACACACACACACATACACACAGGGCAAGAGAGATTATTGACTCACAGCACCACCTTTAACTTTGAGACAAAGTAGAAACATCATCTTCAAAGTCTCAACCTCTTACACCCACTCTCTCCAAAACACGCACACGCCCACACAAACACACGCACACACACTTTGAGAGAAAGAGGCCGAGTATGCGTTTTTCAGTCCCTAGGCTAGCTGCAGAGTTTCCTCTCCTGTTGAGGGACTTCTGTGAAAAACATGACTTGGAAACCCTTTAAAGGGACTCAGCACATTAAACACACAAGCATGCACACACATACGCATACAGGCTCACACACACACACACACACACACACACACAAAACAAAAATATATGTGCACACATGCATACATGGCTGTTGGAAATTACATTTGAAAAGCAATAGAGGAAGAATAAAGATAAGATGTGAATACAGAAGATGGAAGAAGCAACAGCAGGCCTGTGTGTGTTAGTGTGTTTGTGTGTGTACCATGTTCCTGGGCATGTGTTACAGGTCACGTGTATTTTTGTTTCTATTTCTTGTTGTTATGGCAATACTCACCATGTATAGGTTATTATGGGGTATCACTTTTACACCACATTACAACATGTAATGTGTGAGTGTCTGTGCCTGAATGTGTGTGTATATCTGTAAAATTGCAGGAAGTTCATCCCCTTTGGTGTTGGCACCCTCCACCTCTCTGTCTCTCTCTCCCTGTCTTTCTCTCTCTCTCTCGCTCTCTTTCTCTCTCCCTCTCTCCTGCTATGTAGACTGGTGTAGAATCCATTAGGAACACTTCTAGGAGCTTCCAAATCTTGCTGACTTGATGCAAGGCTTTGCACAGGCTGTGGCAAGAGCCCTGTAGCCACCAACCATTGGACGAGATGCAAAAAGATCGCAGCCTCCTGCTCAGGGATTTTGGGTCCTTAGACATGATGCTACACATAAGAAAGATTTATTCATCTAGAGTTTTTTCCGATGCCTCTAGCCAGATAGTTTTCTTAGTGGTGCCTTTATTTCACAGAGTTTTGCCTCACTAAATCTCACAGGACTGCAAATAGCCATTGCAGAAAATTGCACTAGTGTAGATGGGAGCTGTGACATCATATGAATATAAAATATAGGATGTTGGCAGGCTGGCCAAAAAATATTTGGGGATTAAATTTTTCTAATATAAACGTTTAGATTTTTTGATGATGGTGTCATGATGAACAGCTAGATTGTTATAGATACACTCTCAATTTAGTAACCACTCAAACTGATGGTAAGTTTGTCATGTTCATATTAAGCACTTTTGTAGTTCCATGTTAAGTAAGTAAACAAACACTTTTTGTTTCTGTAGTTTTGTTAATATGTTTGTGATGTAGTTAGTTTTTTGGTTGGCTGATTAGCTGGTTAAATAAGTACATATTTTGCTCGCTTTAAGACTTTTACTGGAAAGTCACATCAGAAGAGAGGTGTGGTGGGTAAACATCCATCTGTTTAATCATCACAGACTCCAATCTCTGCCTGTCCATCACTGTCCTCTGAAGCAGCTGTCCTGTCAGCAGCAGCACCAGAGGAGCTCAAAGGACGACGACAGGTCAAACGGTCCTCACCAGGTTTAGTAAAAACAGAAACGTACACAACAAAAACAGTTTTGAAGTAACAGTCCTGAGGAGTATACATGCAGTTTAATTTAATGTAGGCAAACTACTCCTACAGTGACACTAGAAAGCTTACAAAGGAACTGGAGGGTTTGAGCGACCAAATATTAACAGATACTTTAGAAAGCAGGCGATTGTTTGTAACTGAAAGTACTTCCTATAGAGATTACCCTTCACTAAACAAGGCAACTTTGGGATAATCTAAGCTAACAAGTGTGTTACCTAAAAATCGGAGTGCATTGCAGCATATGAGAAAGAGTATCTGCTCAGTGAGGTGGACAAGTGACAAGTAATAAGAGCCCCTTCTGTACATGCTGTCCTGTAATGTTTGCATCCATCCCATGTTACATATTGCGTTGCTAAATCCATCTTTCACAACATGCTGTGTTTTGTTTTCCTACCCAAGTATACGTCATTGAAATTTCCCTGTCTGAGTGACACTCGATGAGCCAGCAATCCAAAGTTAAATTCCAGTTGGCTGACCTGCTAAAAAAAAAAAAAAAAAAAAAGAATCAACACACAGCTTGGGGGGGTTATTTATGAAGGTTCAGAGTTCAGAGATCATGAATGAATGCGCTCAAGCTGTTTTTTGTGTATCCATAGAGAAAAATGTATTTTTAATATCGAAATCCTGCTCTTACCATCTGCTCACAAGCACCAGTGGCTACAAGCAGAGTTGACTCGCAGGAAACCTTTTTTCTTCAATCGTTGTTTCCTAAACTTGTTATCACACATCACACTTGTCATCATACCTTTGAATCCATGCGGGTAGTTTAATCTACAGCGATTATCAGCTACATTTCTGCAGCATATGTTTCCTCTGAACACTGTGTAGCTGCTGATGAAGGAAAATGACTGTGTTCTATGTTAAGCATTGATAGATTCACAATAATAACTTCTTTCATTAGGTCAGAGAATTATTGAGCTTGTAGATTTGGCAACGGCAACACAGGCTCCATTTATCTGAGTGAAACTTAGAGGGTAAACAAGTCTCAGTCACTCCAAAGGAAAATAAATTCATTTGGATTTCCTTTTGATTAGCTTGTTGAGGAAATAGGTTGCGTGTATACTGATGAAATGGGTTATATATACATGTAAAATATAAGATGTTTGAAGTGGAAATGGTTGATATCACTGAAATTAATGGGCTTGGTGTAAACATAATGTGATGTTTATGAAAATGTCTTTGATCTATATAATAGGATGAGTTAAAGTAGAGCACACATGCAGATGTATGTAAATGAAAACACACACACACACACACACACACTTCATATGATCAGGGTATGCAGGTTATAGGTTTGTAATTATATAACTGTATAATCTGTAATAGATGCTCCAACTCAGAGAAACTATACATAAAACAAAGACGACATTTCCTACCTCTCAGAAACGTGTGTGTTTTTTCAGCAGGATATCAATGATTATGATTAGACTGACATTTACCGCAATTCTCTGTTACCATTGCATGGCCCATTTTAGCTTGCTATCGACCTGTTATCCCCTGGTCCTATCAGTATCTGTGTGCCCTTCATTGAGAATAATAGGTTGGCGAGTTTAGCCAAAGCCAATGGATTCAGCAGGGAAGCTTCTTAGAGCAAACACAGCTAATCATTAAAGGAAGGAAGGTCTACCGGTGGATTTGTTAACTTGGATAGTCAGGTGCCACATATTTGTGCATTTGCGTGTGTGTGTCTGTGTGCTGGAGAGATAAAGAGAGCGAAAGAGCCACAGTGAGAGATGGCGAGAGAGGAAATGGAGAAGCAGTCCGTTACACCATTAACCCATATTGACTGGAACGCCATAGGAAGCTCTTCACTGTGGGAGTGTTTCATATAACGCTGTTGTTACTGACGCCAGCAGTAGTCAGCTACATCGATCTAAGCAGCAATGTCAACTATCCTGCTGTGTGCCGTGTGTGTGTGTGGTGTGTCCATGGTCGGGGCAGCAGAGGAGTGTTCAAGGGTGATACCGCCGTCATCAAAGCGTGTTGTCTGAGCCAAGACACACACTTTCTCTCTCTCACACACACATATACTTGTAGTGAGTGTGGTGAGTGTGTAATCAACTTCCCACCATGTAGTAAAGTCAATATGAGATCTAAGTGGTTTGAACTTAGCAACCTTTATGCGCTATCCTCAGTCTCTGGGCTAACTGGACTCTCAGCACAGACTCTCGCTAAGAACAGAAAGTGGGATAAATGCCCACACTCGCACCTGGGAAATGTTCAGCACATCCACAGTGTTGTTTTGTTTGCTAACGAACACATCTTCTTTAGGAGTTGAAGATCTCACACCATACTTGGAGTTGACTAAGGTGTACACACTGAATCCTTTCTGCCAAAAAATACAGACATCAGCCTGCACACTTCAAACTTTTTCGAGGACTCAGGCAGCTATTCAGGCTTGGAAACCGTATGTGCTTTTGCTTTGCACAAATTCATCCACAGGAAAAGACTGACTTAAGTTCACTACTATAGTATAACAACCATTGTCACAGGTTTTCTCCCTATGAATGGAAACTGCACTCATATAGAAACACAGCTTCTGATTTCACGTGGTTGCTTTCAGCCAGCTGTTGACCTAATATGTGACTACAAAAGGTGCAGAATAAAATGGCACTCGTGACATTTGCAACATCACTAATGAAGTGAAAATTGGCCATACATACAGCCTACAACCATATCTGTTGTGTGTTCATTCAAAATGCTGCAGTCCATTGATGCTCTTTTTCAGAGAGCTTCCAACCAGGGAACAGATCTGCATTAGAGAAATCATTTTTATACCTCTAATGGGTGTCTCCTTGCAATTATTACTCCATTCAGACTTGACAAGAGGGCCTTGATCTCTACTTTTTTCAGGTAATTTACCTTTTCTTGTTGGTGGAGTGGGAGCACACGCAACTACTTCATAATTTAGCTTTAAATTGTCACTTCTTGTGCAGTAGAAAATGAAATTCAATAGATCAGCTCTTTAGATAAAACACATTAATTGCACCAATTGAAATGATTTTTCCCACACATTTGATTGTTTATTATTTTATGCTCTAATAAATGTTCAGGACCATTAAAATCTTAGACTGTATTCAGGTGTATGATAAAGAGCCACTACCATCATTTAAATTTCAAGTTGATTATGTTTTTCTTTTGTGATTTTTGGAGTAATGCTACTGTATAACTGTACATAAAGAGAATTATCTTTTTTGTTATGAGGCAGCATTAGTTTTGCTCTCTAGGAGGGTGGGATAATCTAACTTATGGTGGTGGAGCTGGTTCATTTTGGCTTTTAGCTCCTCTAGAGGATGCCTACATCCATCAAGTCCATCTTCAAATGGGGAGACTCTTGGTATTTCATTCATTGTCCCATTATTCAGGTTTGAGACAGGTTCAGTGATTCAACAGTCTCCCAGTCAGTCTGGTGCGACTCTAAATTGAGACCTAATCCTGGAGCAGGGGCGGGCGTCCCTCTCAGGTGGTAGGATAGCATTTCTGACATTAAACACTTAAGTTTATGATGATTCATGAAGAAAATTATGTGAGGCTACAGATGCTGTAGTGGTATTGATTGTCCTGCTCAATATGGTAGCAGAAAAAGTGTTCTCAAAGTCACACAAACACATCCTGTGGCTTATATGTTAAACCTAGGTCGGACAGCTAGAGGTAAATTGTAAATCACACATGGAAAAATCAAAAGTGATTGTTTTTTACAATAGACATATTTACCATGCTTTCATAAATACTATAATGGGAAGACTGTCACACCACATTTGTGCATTTGTTCGTCGACCTCAGAGGTTAATGATGCGTTCAGTGTCCCTCAAAAATGTATACATTTGAATAGAGCATGACTTTTATCTGATAAAGTGACATGGGACCCCCCAAGTTTAGATTTTCTTATCTCATATGACCAGTGACAATTCAATGCAGTTCAATTGCACTGTAATAGGCTAATGGGAATTGAGTGGGGGTAGGGCTGGGGGGGATAAAAGATTTTTGTAGCATTTTCATATCTCTGTGTCCCCATTTTATCCTCTGTGTTTCTCTCTCTCTGATGATAAGCAGAGCTTATAAAATCTCTGTGAAAATCTTCGAGACAGAAAGTGCTCGCTTACTGTCATTTAAGATACGCTCTCTCTGACTCTCAGTCATGCTTTCAGTTTCTCTCTGGCTTTCACTGTCTGAGTTTCTAACTCTGGCTCTGTCTCACACCTTAAATCTTTAACACGTCGGTGCTATCTGAGGCAAAGAGCCAGATTATTATTATCAAATTCTGGTCGTGGCTTGTAACATGGTTCCAGTGAATATCTATATAAAATTTTTATGACTTGGACACCCATTTCTTTTCCTGTCTTGTGTTTTTCAAAGTCTCAGTCAAGACCTAATAGGGGGGTCACAGATGAGTGATAGTCACTACAGATTTTCTTGCCACCCTAAAATCAAGTATAATGCGGTAAATGAAATGTAATAGCCTTTTTAATGTCCACTTATAAAGAGAAGTCTTTTTAATTTTTACTAAATATGGAGTTCAAATAGGTATGATCATAAGTTTAATCAGACTTCAGACGTCCAGACCTCTGGCTCCTACAATTTCAAAGTATTCTTTTGTTTCATCACTTACCCTCTCCAGGAGTTTATCTAAAATTTTTGATAAACATATAGCTGTATTCAGGAAATAACATATTCAAAATAGCATCACATTCAGTTATTTTCTGCTGTCATAGGGGAATACTGCAGTACTGACAATGCTTTTACTCTGCTTGGTGGTGTGTCTGTGCAGCACTAGCTTCTGTAAAAATGGTAATGAAAGAGCAACACTGGTGTTGCCGGTTAAACTGTGGTGATCGTTTTTAAGCCTGTGATAACTGTACTGTTGTTATTATTACAAAATTATGCCAGCCTTACAGGAAACTGCAAAAGTGTGAGCATTAAAATGAGATTCCAAATAGCACGTTCCCCTGAATGCAGAATGAAATCCTGAGTGGAGTTCAGAGAGGTTTCTGGATCCTACATTTCAAAGTCTGCATATTTTACCAAAATTAAATGCAGCTCTCACCTGAAGCTGAACTGGACATCTGTCCAAACTTTTTTTGTGCTTTTTGTTGGGCTCTGATGTCAGGTTTTTGCGACTGTGGCTCTCTATATACATGTAATTATATGGCAGTTTTATCCACACCACGCAGGAATACAGTTTTACTACTACAGTTGTAACTGTAGGCACCCATCTTCTGTTCCTATGCTATTTTCCATATCCTGCAGAAACTGTCACAGAAACAAAGCTTGTGTCCTTTTGCCTTATTGGTGACAGCAGACCTGCAGCAGTTTCATTGATAATCTGCATGCATTCAGTTGGTTTGTAAAAAAAAAAAAAAAAAAGTTTTCATTAGACAAGAAATAGAATTGGGAGACACAATTAGATGTGACTGTGCCCAGGGTGGGCATGAATTGATGTGTGATGCTTAAGTTGAAAACGTTTCAACTGGAGCAAAAATGTTTGTGTATCCCGGAGCTTAATGAATCTGATTGATGAATGACAGAGAGAGACACTGGAGGGAAATTACAGAACTCACTCTGGTGAGTTCTGAGTTCAGTCACTTTCTGAGCTGAACACAAATACACACAACACACACACACACACACACACACACACACACAGGCACAGGCACAGTTTGTGCATCCATTGCTAGCTACCTTAGTTATTGTCTGTGCAGTTGGCCTATTGGCTGTTTGGGGTGAATAAACACAAATGGTCCAGCAGTGAACTCTCACAGATAACAAGACGGACTCAGGCAGGACAACAATGAAGCCAGGATACCAACAATAAAACCTTTACATAGGGCCTTTTCAAAATACACACATTAGCATCAGCATTAAAGCCTAAAACAAAGCAGTGTAACGTTACATCATCATCGCTAATCATTGATTATCAGTATTTTTGCCCCATTTGCTGCTGGTAGTGTGTGGTGTCCTGTGGAAGAGAACATTTAGAGGACAGTTCTCACATCACTCCCAAATTCAATAATGCTTAAACCAAACAAAACAGTCCACTGCTGTTAACACGTCACTTTGAGACCAGATCAATGTTTTTCACCTCTAGTGGTTAAAAAAATGAAGGCCCTGTTGACCCCTGTCACTTAAAAGTTATTAGGTGTGAGTCACTAACTGAGTTGTGCCTGTGTGCTTATTTGTATGTGAATCTGCACTTGGTTTTATGGCGCTTCGGAGATGCATAATATTGCATGCGTGTAGTTATATGTGATGTGCATGTGTTGCCTGCATCATAAAATAACAACCAGAGACCATTATGTAGTCACTGACAGAAACAGCAGAGGGGAAAAAAAAACCCTGGAAACATTTTTAAAGAGAAATGAAGATGAGTAGAGAGGAGGGGATGGAAAAGGGAGGTATAGAGGAGCAGAGGAGAGAAACAAAGAAGGTGCATCAAGAAGCAAGAGAAGAGTGTGTGAGGAGAAGAGAGGAAGAGTGAGAGAAAAGAGGAGAGCAGGAGAGTAGACTGGAGAGGAAAGAAGAGCACACAATCCCTAGAATACCAAGCACTTCTCTGGCCGAGAGAGAAAGAAGAGAGGAGAGGAGGGGTTGCAGTGAAAGATGGAGAGCATCCACAGAATACCAAAGAGAGAATAAATGCTAGGAGGCTTTTCAAGTCATTTTCACATTAATTCCAAAGTCTTTGCTAGTTGTTAAAAATAGACGTGTACTTGAATTTAGTTAGTGCTACCTTCTTCTAGTAACTACTTTTCTTTGATTAGTTGTTTTGGTGACAAAGTACTTAATTACACACTGTTTATTCATTGTTTTTGCAATTTGTCATTCAGAAGTATCAAGGAATGTTACAGTTGTGGAAGTGTGTTCAAAAAAGGAAGAGGAGGGGACGGGAAGTTTAATGAGTTATAGAGAAAATAAGAAATAAAAAGAGAGATGATAGCAAAGACGAGGAAAGGGAGAAGAAAAATATAAAAGAGGGAGAACTGACTCTAAGAATCATGCTCGCTTGGCTGAACTCGTACCTTTTCCCAAGATGCATTCTGCTTGAGATGTGCCTAAAAATAGAACACACACATACACACGCGCGCAAACACACACACACACATTTGGAGACACATACCTCTCCCTGGGGTGCACACTGAGACATATACACTGCAGAGAAGCTGCAGACACACACAGATACAGACTCAAGACATCATGTTGTCTCACCTTAACTACCCGCCACAAGTTGTTAACGTTTTCATGGAGAGAAAGAGATGAAAAAACAAGGAGTGGGAGCTGAGAAAGGTAAAGATAAGTAAAAAGGCTGAAAGGTGCCATATTGACACAAAATAATGAGGTATGCAGTATAACAATTGCTAGAATAACAGCAAAGTCTGCACCCAGGAACACAGACCAGCATATGTGCAGTGTTGCGTGTGGAGTATGTAGACTACACCAGCACATCAGGGTCATACTTAGAGTAATCATCTGACTACTTTCTAGTAGTTCTTGTAAAGCACTTTGCATATTTTTGCTCTTGGATTCAAATCGTGTAATTTTAGTTTTGATGAATTTCATGCGTTTAAATTATCCAAGTGATTACACTCTCCTCCATGAGTTAAGACACATTTTTAGGCCCTTGGGGGTATAAAACCCGTGCAAAGACTGCACTGTCATCTAGCTTAAAACAAGGCTGTTTATCTTAAAGCACGAAATCTGACATTTTACAGATGCATGAGTTTCACCTGAGAACAGTGATACCTTACCATAATTACGTTTGCTCTAGAGAAGAGCATAATTGCGCAGTATAATCACAGCATGGGATTTACACAGGTCCAGCTTTTTGTCTTAATCACAGTACAATCAAAGTGGTTTGTGCACACATTTTTATAAAATCAAGGCTGTCACTGAGACATCTGAACACCTTCTTGTTTTGTTAGGTTACTCAGGTTACTCGGCAGACAGTACGTTATATGTTGGAAATGCCTGAAAAGAGAAACCATCATGACATAGCTCTTGAAAAGCAGCAACATCCTCTGAGCTCTTTTTCTTCTGCCCCCCCCCCTAAAATATTATCCACTTTGTTATTTCAGGTTAGCCGGCCTGTACTGCTGTTGCTGCGAGGCAACCTTGTGCCCTTAGAGCTCCTGCTGCGTCTGTTAGTTGTGAAAAACTACAAATACAAAAGAAGAAAGTGTTGCATGAGATCACAGCCAAACAGGCACTAATCAGGGCATTTATGTACTGTAATCACAGCTCAAAGACTAATCATAATCTGTTCGTGTGTTATCTGTACTTTTCTGTGTTGCTTATGTGACTGTGTCAGAGGCAATTGTATGTCTTTGTCATTGCTGCAATAAACAGCTGTCACATGTAGTCTAGGTAGTAGCAGGAGGTTTTACTTTATAGACCCATGAAAATGGTTTAATTGCACTCATCATCTGATTAATAATGGTCACATGATTGAGCGTGAGAGGTAATGAGAGCAGGAAGAGCAATATAAAGCTCAGAAAGTCCACTTCTGTCTGCCTGCAGCCTTTTAGCTCTTTCTTTTATCTTTCAAAAGCACCTCGTCATCCCACCGTCTCTTTCCTTCACTCTCCTCCATCTTTTCTTTCAGAAGGGGGTCTTATGGGGTGACGATTACTGGCTTGCTTTATTACCAGTCTGTCTTAATGCTGTCAGTCCACGGGCTATTTACTTTCACAAATCATGACTCAGCTCATGAACTGCATGTACAGTACAAAGGTAGGAGGGAAGGTGAGGTAAGTAGGTAGTAGATAGTGTAATAACAGATATGGCATGTCTCTTCCTCTGTGAAGCCAGACTGGGATTGATTGCACTGTGTTGTACAGAGCATTTATATTTTAACATTAGTTAGAGATCATTTATTTAGAAGTCATTAGATGATCTCATCTTGGTTACAGTATATGAGGAGCTCAGGGCTAAAACAGTAGTTTCTGATATATTAATGTAGCATTAAAGTGAAGCGACAGTAAAGTATATACAGTACACCCTGCACAGGATTGAGCGATACAGCGATTCCTGGCAATTAGCCATTGCTGCTTGTTTTTTTGTTTGTTTGTTAAGTTGTTGGGCCGGCGATGACCAGTTGAAAAATTTTAACATATCACATGACCTTAGTAGATACTCCATAGACTTCAGATCCCTTTTTACTACTTTGATCTGTTGCACAAGCTAAATGCAATCAACCTCTCCTCTCCTCTCCTCCACATACAGTAAATACTAACTTATAATACTAACTTAGGTGGTGACACCGATGTGTACAGAAGGCAAAAATAGATTAATTTCCTTTGTTTGTATTTGATGTCACAGACTGAAATGAAGATATATAGGGTACGTTAATGCAGCCTGGGTACAAGTTTTATCAGTTGTCCCACTCTACAATACATGCAGTTAAATAGGCTGTGACATTTTCTATTTTGTCAGCGTTCAAACCCACCAACACAAACGCACAGTCACACAGTTTAAAGCAACATTAAAAGTCTACAGCCATGCTAGTGCTCCTCTGAGCATGCATTTGGGCCCGGTGATGCTTCGAGCTAAATGCTCCTGTCAACATGCTAAAATCCTGATGTTTAGCAGGTGAAATGTTTACCATATTTACAGTCTTAACTTCAGACTGTAAAGACCGTCTTAGCAGCATTAACTTATTAGAGCAAAGTACAACTAAGATTGATAAAAATGTTATTTGATCAAAAACCAAAATATTTAACATAATTAGCATTTCACCTGATGATTGTGCTAAATGTAATGATATGAGATCATCACAGTTACTAGAATTCATCCAGTGATGAACTTAGATAAATATCTGTGCACAACTTTAAATTGATCCAATAGCTGCTGAGTCATTTCAATCATTTCAGAACTCCACAAATTTCATCCTTATTTTTCATAATAAATGAAATATGGATTCATCCTCTGGGCATCATGACTGCAGTGCAGTTCATTCAATAGGTGTTTAAATATTTTAGTTTGATTAGTTTAATTATGAATCCACACTGCTAGCATGGCAAAAACATATGCATATGACACAGTATAAGAGTAGCCTAATGCAGCTGTTAATGCCCTGCACCACCAAAAAACCCAAAATTGTTATAGTTTGGATGACACATGTTGGTTTTTGAAGTTAGACAATGTATGTTTGAAATTAGTTGAGTTTAAAAAAAAAAAAAGCTGGATGATTTTTGCATCGCTGAGAAGTTGCCCTGACCCTGTCAGTGCTGGTACTCCTGATGTGGAAGATAAATAAAGCTCTGCTGTCAAATCTCTATCATCCCAGCATGCTGTTGTCAACATTTTCAACATTACACTTGATTTTGGATCTATTTTTTTGCACTGCTGGGAGGTTGCCCTTTCAATGTCAGCAAGTTCTGCTATTTAACAGGTAAAGCTGTTTTATCTCTGTCACTGCCATTCTCTACACTGCGGCTGATATTAGGGACATGAATTTTGAGAAGTTGCTTTAACCTTGTCAATGTAATTTTAAAAACCTGGCATTCCTGTTATGGCACATTATGACAACCTGACGTATTGTAACAGAAGTTGACTTTCCTGTTCTGACAGTGGCATTTAATGAAATGTGAATGTGCCATGTTAAACTTTTCCTTCACAGATGTGTCATTTTCACCTCCTCATTGGGCTCAGGTTAGGACAATACTCATCTTTAGCTAACTTCAGTGTAACAGGTGGTTTTAACCTAAAAGAGGGATATGTGGAAGGTTTCATTAATTGATGTTTATATTTTGCTACACATATTTATATGAAACTAGATGTATGAAATTCCAGACTGTATCACGGGGGAAAACAATCAGACATACTGAATTACTCCAATTTTAAAAAAAGTCTTGTGTTCACAGAAGCTTTTCTGTTAAATCCTGGATCATGGCATTAACACAGCTAATAGACATAATGCTTGTCTTCTCACAAAAAGCAAAGGAAACAAAACAAAACAATGCTTCCCCAGTCATCATCCCCCTGTTACATTTGAACAATCCCCTTTAGAGCAGCTTTGGACACCCAGCCAGCCCGTCAGCCAGGAGTCACATCCAGCTCTTACTGTGTCCTGTCATTTACCAATCAGAGCTGGAGCCATAACACAGATGGATTTGGCAAACACACCCAGCTCCAGACAGAATTGGAAATTGAGCAATTTCTGGATTTTTGGCTCAACCACCTATATAAGTAGTATTAGCATCTCCAGTGCCAAATCTCTGTGCATGTAGTTATAAAACCATAAGCATTATCATCATTTAACCTTTTGAAGCTGGCCCGCTCCTTTAAAATTCTCCTCAATAGTTTAAGGTGAGACATTTTTTCATGCTGTTAGACAGTGTGTCTCACACACATATATACAATATACATAAAACACTCTGCTGCAGGCCAAGAAGTAGTCCCACACATCACACCTGCAGTTTTCCTTTTTTCACACCCCCGTTTTTATAGGGCTGAAACAAACAAGATATTATTTTAAGGTTTAGCGGCGCTAGTAGGCAGATTTCTTTTTACTGCACCTTTGAACAAAGCCAGGCTAATGGTTCATCCTGTTTCCTTTCTTTACGCTAAGCTAAGTTCACCACTTTAGCATCACATTTACATTTGAGAGTAACAGTAACAGTGCTATCCTTTAAAGTCTTAAAAAGTTTAATGCAGGGTGTCCAGGGGCACTGAGTAAAAGTTGCTCATTTAGCATGTGACAGAAACAAGATTATAACTGTTAATAACTTCCTGTCAGTCACATGTTTAAAGTTCACTTTCCCTCCCACTGCTGTGTACGCTGCGGAGAGGCGTACTGTTTTCACCATCGCAGAGTGGCACAGGCTCTCCTGCCAGCAACGTCATCTGATTACCTTAATGTAATTCACTACGGTGAAATCTGAACTCTGCTCCGTGGCCAGAATGCGCTGGGAGTGTGATGCTCTGAATAAATGAACAGGATCTCTGATTGCACTCTGTCAGAGTGACTGTCAGTGTTTGAAAACATATTTCAGAAGTTAAAACTGGAGCGCCGCGGGCCGAAAATATCTCCAGACCTCTCTGTGACCCGTCTGTTTAGTAGAAAGCTGAATGTGACTGTTTGATCTAAGACACGATTACGCATTATTGTCCAGCCACATTGAGAGCTGGTGTTTGATCAGCAGTCTTAATTGTCTCTACAGTTGGTGAACTAAAGTGTTTGACAACATGAAAATGGCTGTTTAGTGTCGGGTACAAGCCAGTTGGCACTGCAGTTTTAGTTTAAAGTCGGAGAAAAGCTCCTCTGGAAGGATGAAGCCACCCTGAAGAAAAAAAACAGCTTTCTCTCTCTCTCTCCTCTATCCCTCCATTTCTCCTCGCTCTCTCTGTCTCCCTAATGCATCTGTCCTTCCTCACGCCTTAAGGGTCATTCCCAGTCAGACACATTAACAAGGCTGACTGCATGGACGCCTTGCTCATTGATCAAAACACACTCACACACACACACACACACACACACACACACACACACACACACACACACACACAAAGGGTAGCATTAGGCAAAGACACGCATAAGTATTTCTCCTTCACTCTCCTGCCTGGTGTCTCTCTCACTCAGTCTCCTTCATTTCAATCCGAAGCTGTTTCATAAAGCAGACAGTGCAGAAGACAGTACTGACAGCACCAATAGAGGATCCATCAAAACCACCTAAAGGTGACAGATGGCTCAACGAGGACGTGGATGATTTCTTTTGACCTACTGGTTCTTGTTCACATTAACGACGTGCCTTCACAGGCCAGGCCAGGTTTTTTTTTATTTTATTTTATGTTTTTCTTTGGTTGTTCGTCTCACATGCGTCTGACAGAAGAGATTCACTTCTGGTTTAATCAATTCAGCTGTCTCCACAGGCCGCGTAACGACTCAGGTTTCACTCACGCGTAAACGCAGCCTGAAGTGCATTTGAACACTTCTGAAGCATGTTTCTACACTCCGAGTCTAGCTTATTCCGTTTTTTTGTTGTGTGTAACTTCAGTGATTGTGTTTTGGGTTCTGAGCGATGCCAAAACATGGGTGACCTACACTCAATACTGCCCCTCAATGCAATCTGTGTAGACACAAACAGAGCAGATGTTATTTTGGGGTTCTATCTGTCTATCTATCTATCTATCTATCTATCTATCTATCATCATTCCCATAACATCTCCATTATCATTATGATGTTTAATTTATAAAATGTACAGATTGCGTTGGTAAAACCGAGTGCCCATGGCGAGGTACAGTATGTGCAGCCAGAATTTTCACAATAAAGACACTCAGGTCTGTTTATTTTGACAGCATCAAATGATCAGCAGCTGGCAGAAAGAGACTTTTAAGGTGGCTTTCTGTAAAGTGTAGATTTTTCCACAGTGTGTTGTATAATGACGGATGTCAGACATTGTCAGACTGACATTATCAAAACTATTTCTATTTTATTTTATTTGCCTTTTATGGCTGCTTTCATGCATATTTTTTTCAGGTAAACTAATTAGTCTTGCCAGTGCAGTTTACAATGTGTTTGTAGCTAACATATTTATCACACTGACCTGAAGATGCTTTGCTAAATATGTGGGCCGAGATAACAATTTAAAGTAATGACAATTTTTTAACAGTGACAATATTTGGTACATGTTTAAAGGAAAATGAAATACTTTACGTTTCTTATTATTTATCAAACAGCAGCTGAATTACCTTTTTCATGGACATATGCCCACGGCCAAAGAGATGCTGTGAACATCTGTGTAAAGTGTAAAGTAATATTTACTTTAACTCTCTCTCTCTCTTTGTCTGTCTCTTTCTGGTTTTTGGACATTGTGTTGTGGTTCATCCAAGCATGGACTCACTATGAAACAAGTTGTGAGACAAGAACCCAGCATAGTGTGTGTATGTGTGTGTTTGTGTGTGTGTGGTCACCAGTTGTGTCGCTTCCCGTCTAAGATACAGGTCACTTCCTGCCTACCCAAATGTCGCTTTCTCTCACCACCAATGACTCACACACACACACACACACTCCAACTTGTCTTGCCCTGGGCTGCAATGAGCATATCAGCAGTCAAATTCCCTCCACAACTGGAGTGCAACAAAATCACTGACCACAACAGACTCACTAACTCAACCACACACCGACACACACACACACACACACACACACTTGCTAACACTCTCCCGCTGGTTAGGTTGTAGAGTTGTGGCCCATGTTGACAGGTTTTACTGTGAGAACTGAAATCAGTCAAGGATTATTCTGCATCGTGTGTGCGCGTGTGTATCTGTATGTGTGTGTGTGTGTGTGTGTGTGTGTCTGCATCTGTGCATGTGGTAACCAAACCAGCAGATTGCCAGCAGTCGCTTGGTTGTTTTCTGCCTGCTCATGCAACAAATTCGATTCCGGGCAGTCAGCAAACCAGAGATGTCTATCTAAAAGAGTTTTGCCACCAGAGTCACTGAGGCCAAAAAACAATTTTAGCCAGTTTAGCTTTTATTGCTTTACACTGAGTTCAAACTTATAGAACTAAAATGAATTCCAACACCATGGGTTTAAAATGCTTCAAACTCCTGTGTATGACAGCTTCATGAGGTGAAAACAGGGCCAGAGAAGTTTGGTTATTCAGCTTTGATTCTTTAAATTTCAGGTTGAGAATGAATGAAGCTGTTAGTTCATATGTTTTGTTATCAGAGTGTAAAAAAAGCAAAGCAGCTGAGGAAAAACTCACACACTGCACAATGTCGTGTGTGTCTTTCCACTGATCCAACATCGCTGGTTGAAAATCACTGAGTTGGACGTGAAAACAGCTCTACATGCTGTTGTTCCTTGCTGGTCACTAAACAAGAGACTGTTGGATCAGCAGCTGTCACTTGTTCCTTGGAAGCATTAAATTAATGATCCAATCCCAGACAGACGATATATTCATCCGATCACTCAAATCTAGAATGTACACAGTAGACGCTTTCGTTCCTCCCCTTAGCTCAGTTTGACAAAATGTATACATGTGAGTGTGTGGGGGGTGTTGAAATGTCCAGACAGATCAGACCGCAGAGGCCAAGTAGAGCTCTGCTCTTCGTTACATTCCACTCCACTGTCATCATCGGCTCTTGTCTGTACACTTGATTGTAACAGTGCTTCACTTACTCAACTACATTTCTCTCTAGCATGTGAACGAGCCTGGTTCGGAGAGACACAGATAAAAATTGTGGAATAGAAATGAGACCATAAGAGCACGGGTTGAGTTGGAATATTAGTGTGCAAAAAAATGTTGAAACTTTATCTCCAGCGTGACAAATGCTGACTAAGACAAAGGAACAAATTCAACATGTCATTGTCTCCCACCCTGATGAATAACGGGCAACCTGCTATGACATAAATGGCTGGTAGCAATATTAATGACTCTGTGGTAGCGTCAGTGTGGCGGAGGAGTGCAGAGGATTTATCCAGGCTTGAATCTGGAAGGTTGAAGAGGTCAGCTATCAAGTGCTCCACTGCAAACGTCGGCTCTATTTTAACCGAGACTCAACGCACCTGCCACTTCAATTATTTAACTACATGACTCTGTGAAAAGAGGGCAGGTGGAGAGCGAGACCGAGGGAGGGACAAAAGCGAAGACTTTGGGTTGCAGTTGGTGACAACCATCACCTCACAGACAATGTCAGTGAAAATATCATTCAAGAAACCTTTTGCTTAACAATATGGCCGTCTACCTGGTGAGGAAAAAAAACATTTTCACTGTTTCTCCAGTCACGAGATCCCTTCAGAGGAAGTGCTGAATCCATGATGACTAAATGTTATTACATATGCATGGAGAGTGTTAATATTAATGGCCACATTGCTGTCAGCTTTTTAATATTCAGAGAGAGAAAGACAGGGAGTGGAGGGCGACAGAGGTCAAGTGCTGTGTATAACAAAGATCATTGCAAAGTGAAGTTGTACTCTATGCAACACTTCATGATAATGTGTTATGTTTAGTATTTTCCATCAGTTTTTTATTAAAGCGCTAATTTTGAGGCAGTTCTGAATTTCTTTGTTAATGAACACAGCCATCTGCTGGCCTGTGCAAGTGTGTTTAATACTTTTACTCTAACTCTGCAGAGGTGCAGGGTCGTGATTCTGCTTAAGCTAAATCTCAGTAAACCAGGGGTAAAGGTATCCTCTGCCATTTTTGTCTTAGCAACCACTACAAAGTCACTGCCATCTACATGTGTCTATTTACAATTGTGTTGCTCTATCACAATGCACTAGAATTAGCTCAGGTATGTTATATAATTAGAGTAATTGTGGTCCCAGTTACATTGCTTTTTCTCTGAAATTACTAGTTTTTACTTTTCACTCTCTGAACTTAGAAAACCCAGCTGATTATCCCATTTTCTCTCTCTCTCTGTTTCTCTCTCTCCGCCATCCACTCATGTCTGATGTGTCAGTCAGTCAGGGTCTTAGCAAATCAAAATGTGTGTGTCTTTTAGAACGTGCATGTGTGTTTGATGTGAATGTTAGTGTGCGTGTGTGTGTGCTCTATCTAGTGGAGCCAGCCTTGTGTTAATCTGACGTGCTTGGTTGACGTTCTTTACTTGAAACTTTGCATGACTCCATGACAATCTCTGCTTAAGCTGAAAGACAGGGCAAACCTTTGTGTGTGTGTGTGTGTGTGCGCGCGTGTGTTTGTGAGAGAGCAAAAGACAGAGAGAAAGAAAGAGAGGGTGCATTAGGTTGTGTGTGTGTGTAAAAGAGACAGACAGACAGAAGGAGAGAGTGAATGGCAGAAGGCAAGAAAGTGCGAGAGAGGGCAACAAGAATATTAAGTATCTGTTCACGAAAAAGAGGGGGAGACAGTAGAGAGAGAGAGAGACTTCAAATTTGTGTTGGGGTTTGTGTATGAGGGTTTAAACTAGGCCATTGTAGGATCAAATGTGTGTGTGTGTTTGTGAGCGTGTGTGTGTTTAGTGTGCCTCTGTGTGTTTTGAAGTGCAGGTGTGCTTTTCTCAGAAAATCCATCTCTTTATGTTATATTGTCCACTTAAAAAAAAACAACAAAAAACTAACTGCAAACTCCTCATGGCATTCTTCCTCTAAAGGTGTTAGTTAGTTTAGTTCTACTAAACTCAATCTTGATGTTATTCCATGATACAATACAATGTGAAAAGCTAAAATTTGCTAACTAAACTGCACAGTGCAGCAGAACAGGTTCAGATGAAACTCCCATTTATCCAGCTTCTTAAAATTACACTCGAGAAAGTTCAAAAGGAGCCTTTTTCTACACAAGGAATAATTATTTACTACTGAAGCTGAAGAACACAGTACATTTCAGTGTAATCTTTATTGTTTCTATTGCCTATTAACAACAAAGAAACAAATATAAACTATTGTATATATTCATGATTGAACTGAGATTTAATAACAGGAAATTGTCTGAAAAGGGAACAATAATAACTAAACTGGAGGAACATGTTAGTATTGCAGTCAGATATTCATTATGACAAATGCTTCATACCAAAATGCTCTGTCTCCATCTGTACTAAAGATTGGACCACAGTAGACTTCTCCTTACAAACCTATGTGATCTCTGGAGTGATTTTATTGCTCAGTGTATCACAAATCAACAAGAACTTGATTAAAAATGTTTATCTTACGTTTGTGTTTTTGGTAAAAATCTGCCAAATGTGTTATTCATATTAAACTGTTTATTAAGTAGTCCACAGTGTTGCCCTGTTCTAAATAACTGAATTGAAAACACATTATTTTAATAGCCACTTGCTTATAATACAGACATGAAGCCCTTGTATAAGAGATCAACCCTGACCTGAATCTAACTTCGTATTAAGCAACTCTTTAGGTTGTTGGTGATTATAGAAAAATAGGCTTTTTGCAGTCAAAGTGGTCTTGGTTTCCTGTTGAAATGTTGTGCACAGTTTACAACATGGAGTTTCACACATTAAGAGAGAGTTATCCCAGTTCTTACCCCAAAATCCAAAACTCTCAGAGGAACATGATGCAACGGTATAAAAGCAGTCAAAACGAATCAATAGGAGGCTGCAAAGAAAGTGGGATTGTGTGCTTGGCAGCAAAGCATATCTTTACACCTTTAACAAGTGATGAGTTTTCAGGATCGGCATGTCGGCAGGGTAATTATGGAGCCTCATCGCACACCCGCTGTGAGGGAGTCAGCATGCCTCCGTTTAATTGCCCTCCAGTGCTCCTGACCTCAAGCGGGACGTCCCAATTGTTATCAAACATGCTTGATAGTTGTCTTTGGTGGTCTTCTGGTATGAGTGGTCAAATGAGCATAACTGTCACTCCAGTCAGCATCAGGACAGCAATTACTGGGTAAGGCCAGCAGAATATGAGACAAACAAAGGACAAACTCATCTGGTGCAGCACATTCGGTTGTGCTGTCATCCTTTTTGTACATTCTACACCTTGTTGTGTATTTTGGTTGCTTTCCGATACCAGTATTACCTTTCAGACTTTAAACCCTTATTTGGAAAAAGAGTTATTATCCATTATTTTGGGTTCTGGAGGTGGCTCCTGTCAGACAGAAAGGTGTCGTTGCTCTTATTAAGAACAGAGCAACGGGATTTCTCAAAATCCTTCATCATACACAAAGGCACACAAACACTGTCACGCTTCAGTGCTTCTCCCCGTTTCAACTTAGCCTGATCTAATCGAGCCTTGTGCATGACACACATGTACACACGCCACACACACACACAAGAACACACAGACATGCGGAGCTGGAACGGGTAGCAGTTTTATACATATTTTATAAGTACAGAAGGTGTTCTCTCCATTGTGTCGCATGTGTGACTGTGGTCTGTGCATCTGTGTGTGTGTGTTGTGTGTGTACACACGTGTGTGTCTCGCTCTGGGCTTGATCAGTTCAGAAATTGAAAAACATCTGTATGTTTTTTGCTGGTGGCTTTCAGCAGAGTGTGTATGTGTCATACATGAGTCCGCCGGTCACACTAGGCGGTAATATTAAAATGAAACATCTTTATTTTGTTGTACTCTTCACAGGAGCCGACTGGACAAGATACGATGAGATGAAACTTTAATAAAGTGTGTGGAGAAATTAGGTCATCACAGCCACAAAAGCAGGGAGACAGACAAATATGAGTGCACCTACACTGGTAATAAAAAATCTACAAAATGAAACCTTTAAGAAAAGGAAAAAGAAAGTCAATTCAAAAACATGCTAAGTAGGCTGTCATGGTTGGATCAGTGAATTCAGATGTGGGGAAAATGTTGGTACTGCATTTAAAATAAAAAAAATTACAATGAGACAAATAATCTAAAAATAATGGGGCCTCAAGATGCCAACAAATACTAAGAGCACCTCTTACCCATCAGGTGCTTGGTCCTGATCCTGTATTTTTCTCCCTCATCTTTTTGGTGCCTCTAGCCCTCTAGCCATTCAAATAAAGTATTAACTAAGAAAAATAATGTGAAAAAGAAGATGGCATGTCTTGCTCTCTTGCTGTATTTTGCTGTTTTTGTTTCCTTTCTTTAAAATAAACAAAGAAATGTCGCAGAATAAAAGCCTTTTAATCATCTGAAGGGCATTAAAAACATTAATAACGTTTTTTTGGACACCAGTTGTTTTTCGCAAAGATTTGTAATAATGAGTGTGTGGGTATTTGCATGTGCACTCATTTTAGTGTTTGTGTGTCACAGCTTGCAACAGAAGAGTCGTGCCCTACATGTGACTACGGTGTGTGTATGCATGCGTGTCTGTTCGAATGGGTTGGTTATTTGTGTCTACGCATTAACCAGTTTAAGAGAAGGGCTTTATGCCAGTTCATGCAGGGTTAAATAGACTTGCTGAGGCCCCAAGGCTCAGCTCATTGGGAATTGAACTGGCAACCTTCAGGGTCACACAGACTGAATCTCTTCCTGGCCGTTCTAAACGATCTAGATAACGAGCCCGTTGAGAGTCGATGAGTGTGTAGATTAGCATAAATTAACATAAATTAGGAAGGCAATTAATATTCTGTTCAATCTGTTCAGAAGTCATCTGACTATCTGGAGGGAAAGACAGAGAGAAAGAAAACAGGAAGTTACAAGAGAGAGACATGAGAAAGAAATCAGGCCATACCTAAAAATGTGCTGTCATAAATGTGATCAAATGCAATCATCTGATTAGTCATGTCATCATTGTGTCATCAAAGACAACTGAATAAATACCCAAATACAAGAGTTGGAATAAAAACTATAAATTAACATCAATTCAGCTGGTTTTTAATTTGAAAAGACAATGGCAGTGATCATATTTGGTCTTAAAGGGTATTTCTCACTCCTGTATTTCGCAAGGCCTTGATTTTGAAAGTGTCATCAGTCTTACATGATAAATACAATACGCAATGAGCTCATATCCCTTTTTTGAATTTCAAAACCTTTGTGAAAATGCACACATACACCTCATTGCCCTTTGACGCTATTAAACATAAACCTTTTTTTTCTTTTCTCAGACAAAAAAAAAAATCACAAATCAAAGTTCATTTACCAGCCTTTTTAGCACTTTAAACAATATTATAAAGTCTTTATCAGCAGATTGGCAAGAAAACAGACACAACCGAAAATTCCTTTAAGTCCTCAAAGTGCTCTGGATGACATAACAGTTACAAATTAGTAAGTGGACCTTGAGTGAGGTTTGTTTTTCCAACTACTTGGAAGGATTGTCCTTCCATCGTTATCATTTATTGGTGCTTTGGGCTACACATATTTTTTTTTTGTCTGCATCATTTTAATTAACCTCATAGCTTCAGTGTCCTTTGGTGGATATCAGTCACCAGATTTATTTTACATAGTCTCAGTAAATGTTAAACAAGGTCATGCAAAACGGCTTCAGCTTTGAAGATATGGATTGATAATGGCCTGACTTTACTGAAATATGCCTTTATATTAATGTATCCACGTAATCCTATCTTGGTGGGATGTTTGATCGTGTACAACACACTTTTTCACTGTAACATCAACATTTCCCCGAAGGGAATAACACATATTAATCAATACAACACGGTACTGAACATCAACAAGAAGCTACGAGATGGCAGTACAGTTTCCCCTAAATGAGTTTACACACACACACACACACACACACACACACACACACACACACACACACACACACACACACACACACACACACACGCACACACACAGTAATTGAAACAACACACACATGCTACAGTAGGAAGACAAATAGCAGTGCAACATCATTTAAAGGACCACTAGAGAACATTCATCATAACCAAAGTCTCAGTTTATCCTGTCCTGTTAAAATCAAGGCTGTAAGTAATGAACGGGCAAATTCTGCTTTATTCGACAAAACCCTGTTAAAAGACAGAAATAAGTAAGTAATAAGGATACTGACCGGCACAGGTTGTCACTTTGATTTTAACTGTTGTCATGCAGTTTGTCATTTTTTTTGTGTTAGACAGCAGGGCTGTATAGGAAAGACGATATATGAGAGAGAAAGACAGAGAGGAAATAATGAGACAACACTCACAGCGATACTGACTTGCAGCATGGATGTCCAAGGACTCATAAAAATGAGATATTTCTTTGACTGTATTATGGGGAAAAAAGAAAACACATGCAGGGTTCTTATGTATTCATGCCTCCATGCTTCCCTCACTTGCTCCTCAGCTCCTCCCAGTACAAACCCAAGGGAGCGATGCCAGGGAGGGGATGCATGAATAGAGGAATCAACACATCACACATTTGCCCACTGGGACCTTCATACGCACTCAAGCATCATTTGGAAACAATGTAATTTACCTATGCTGCTCAGCTGTATCAGCTGACAGCTTTTAACAGATTGCACTTTTTCATTATGTTACCTTAGAGCTCGATATTGCTCAGATAATGTGATGTTCTGCTCATCTGAATGCTGTTACTCCCTGTGAGTTAATGTGGCACTCTTTTCAACATTGTCACTTTCAGAGGTTCATGTATCACTGCAAACTAAACACGACACACCTACTTTCACTCATTGGACAGACTCTGATGTTATAATTCCCTTTAATTTTCATTTAAGAAATGAAGCATATTATTCATCAAAACATTTTTGAAGTGGCTTTCCCCACAGGTCCACACGTGCCGGCAAAACTATAGTTTATATAAAATGCTTGTCATAGTTGTTGATTTACTGTAAACTGACCTCAAAATTTCAGTCAATATGTTCATAGGTAGAGTTCAGAAATGCTGTATGCAGGTGCTTACATTTTCACATTATGATTATAATTATGAATTACAGTTACCCAGTCAACATCTCTGAGGTATCCCAGTTTTTTCGTGTTCTGAGTTTTCTCTGCACCAGGTTTTCCAATCTCCCTAGCTCCCCTGTAAAGGCATCACTTCCCTTTAATGTGAAAGGGTTAGTAAATAAAAGCTAATGTATAGTGGCCGGTTGTTTTCAATTGATCATTCATTGATAATCACATTATCATGAGTGCTTTTGCATAGAAACATTTGTCAGACCACACTCATTTATTTCCACCAGACAAAGTATTCATTTCAAGTGACAGGGCTTGGATACAAGGTGAGAACAGGACCCAGATGCAGGCAGGGACAAGGACGCAAATGATCTTTTAACAGTTTATTAAATGGGCTAGGCTTACGGATGGTCAAGGCAGGCAGGGTCAAAATCCAGGTAGTCAGTCCGAACAAGACATGGTAAGAAAAAATCAAAAAAAACAAAAATGCAAAAACCAGAAATCCTAAATCTCTATGAACATGGACATGGAATCAAAGTAGGGACATGGATGCTAACAGAGCAAATGAACCAACCCAGAACAAAGGCAATGGCACAACTTAAATAGACAGGGGAGGGCAGGAAAACGAGACACAGGTGAGACCAATCAACTAATCAGGAACAGGAAACAAGTACACAGAAACACACAAGGGGAACACTTTTCAAAATAAAACAGGAAATAACAAAAGAAGAAGAACTCAACTCAAAACCCTGACATCAAGACTGTTCTCTGTTTCAGTATCTGCCAACTAGTAAAGCAGCAGTTGATCTATTATTCTGGTTAATTGCCTTCTGTCATTAAATTAAATAGACCATAAAAAACCAAGCAGTCTTGAACCTGCAAATCACAGCAACACGTATGATCCTGCAGCCTCCAGATCAACACACAGCCCCTGCAGCCTCTGTGCACTACCTCAGGGGAAACACATCCTTTTAAATAAACCCACATTTCTCCTACACTACATCTTCAAATTGGCTCATTCCCACTATTACATTTCCAAAGTGGTTTATTTAATGAATTTCATTTCTTGTGCATTCCAGATGATAATTAAATGTGAAATTCATTACAGTGTGCCACCACAACTATTTTCACTGAAACATAGGAAAAAAAGTGCATTGCACAATTTGCACTGCATTTTGCACTCTATGTCCTCAGTCAAACAAAAATACCCCTCAATAAAGCAGATATACACACAGACATGTTCATACTAGCCAAAAGTATCATGCTGTAATTCAGGCACGTAGCGTATTTCAGTCTATTAAAGGACACTGAGAGGCAGAAAAACAGCAAGCAAAAATACTTTAAAAATAACAGAATGCCGAGAAATAAATAAATATTCTGCCGTATAAAAAGAAGAGATCAGATGTATGTGTGGGGGCCATGGAGATACTTAGTGGACTTTAGTTACTGAGAGACCATTTAAAAGCCAAGCTTTTGAAACAGGAACTGAAAGCGGAAACGATCCAGAGTCTATTTAAAAGGTGAGCAGCAGAGGAGAAAAAAATATCAAAAAGAGAGAGGAAACAAAATCACAAAGCATGATTAGTGAGGGGGAAAAAAGTGATGCACAGGGGCTATGGAAATATTATGGAAATTATACTGGGATATGATTCTAATAGATGAATATGGAAACCCTTAAAGATGAAGATATAAAAGAAAAGATGAAATGGTAGATGAGAGAATGAAGTCTGATGTATGGGGTCCGTGGAGACGACACTCCGAGTTGTGTTATTTAGAAATGCTTTAAAGGTAAGAAGCGAAGGTGAAGTGATGTGAATGCAAAATGCTAAGTGCTAGCTAATACATAGAGACGGTTTCAAAGGGAAGATGGGAAACACCAAAGAATAGAAAGGTAAAATAAACCTTTCAAAGGTTAATGTGGATTCAAAAAGAAAAGGGGGGCAGGAGACAATGGCACAGGAAGAGTGGGTAAGAGGGATGGCAAGAGAGAGGGGGAGGGAGGGCAAAGGGGGTAATATTGAAAAGGCTGCAATGGAGGAAGACGGAGAGGAGACAAAACATAAAGGAAAAAATAAAGGAGTGTGGGCGAAAGCGTTCCTGCCTTTTCTTCCAGTTCATTTTCTGCAATCAGTGAATGATGTGCATTTGCCTGCGTGCAAGTTGAGGTGCATGCCGTGAGTGTGTGTACATAGGTGTTTGTGTGTATACAGGTGTTTGTGTGTATTCGTGTGCACTTGTGTGTCTTATTTTCATGGGTGTAGGTGTGTGGCTATCTGTGCGCATGTTAGATGAAAGTGTTGTGTGGTGTTTACGCTAGCCGGAGTCATGCCGTGAACAATAAGAATCCTTGATCATACATCAAAGACTTCGCATTGACACACGCGCACACACACACACACGTACACTTACACACTCATATGCTGCCTCTGAAGAAGGGGTGAGAAAGTTTAAACACCCTTTCACAGTGTTGTGTGCTTCTTATTCGTACAGCATAGGTGGCACACACAGACAAACCCAACTTATTGGTCGGCTGGAAACATTCATTAAATTCACAGGTGCACACAAACACTCACATATGCAGTGATTTATCTGCAAACACCAACACCAACAGAATCTCAAGGAACATTAGTTTTATTTGCACTCTAGAGTTTAATGACTTCAGGGCTGCAAATTCCTATATGGCAGCTTTAAACATACACTGCATACTTACCAATTTGCATTTATGTCTTTTCATACCAGAGGATGCTCAAGGGATGAGAGAGGCAAAACAAATTTGTCCAAAGAAGATAAAATAGCTTACTTTGAATGATCTGCAGGACTAGGTGTAGGGACGTTACTGAGAGAAGCTAATCTATAAATGAAAATCAAACTCTTCCTTTAAGTGCTGCACTCCTTAATCGACTATGAAAGTAATCACACTTCTTTCTCATCACTTTACTTCAAAGGTACATTGCTTATAACACTGCACTCCCCTCATTAAGTTCTTAGGAGGGTTGTGTTTGCCCGCAAACATGCAACAACATTAGCTTCAATTTCTAGTTTCCTGATGAAGGTAAAGCTGATATCATCTATTCTAATTTTCCCTTTGTTTTGGTCTCCACCACCTGCTGGGGGAGATGTCTGGCTCTACTGGGTTTTTCAAGCTTGTTTTACTGAAAATAGTTGCATGTGCTGCTAGAAACAAAGTAGGTGAGTTGTAGGGCAGAAAATCGAAACAGTGCATTTAAAGGATTTTGTTGAGGAGCAGAGGACTGCAGAAGTGGATGATTGTTTGTTCTGTTGTTGCACATTGACATAATATTACATGATGTTTCTGCAGAACTGTGCAGCATCCTCTCTACTGCACCCTGGCATATGTTACAGCTGGCCAAAAAGGGATCTTAGTTTTGATCAAGGGCTTCTGGCTGTTGTTGGAGTTTGCTGCTGTGGACAAAACTTACTTTTCAGGTTGATATTTTTGTCTTTATGTGGTTCTGATGGAAAAAAAAGGAAGCAAAAAAAGAAAAAGTATCTCCACTTTTCAAAGATGATAGCCTCTTCTGTCTTTTTATCTTTTCTTTACTTTCATAAACAAACTGAATTCTGAGAGCTCAGGGGACAATAAGCCAAGTCAATAATAATTTTCATTCATAGACAGTGACAACAGTTCTAAACCAGTCCATCACAGCATAGTACTACTGAACTCAGGCAATTTAACACGTAAATATTTTTACTGGGCCACAAACTACAATTCTTTAATTGTTAAAATCAAATTGTAGTGTCATACATTCATGCATTCATGAGAAAAGTCATTTAATTACAGTGATTTGAAAGCCAACAATGTTCAGACATTGGGTTTTTTCTTTCATATTTCATCTAGAACAGACTACAACCAAGATCTATGCTATAGAAATATAGCACAGGAATATTCTCTGCAGTGGGATATAAAATACCTCCAACAGTCACTGAATGTGCAGAGGATTGATCCTCTAACTGCTGAAGGTTAAAACTAAGGTGAAATTCACAGAACCACTACTCCATAATCTGGTTTAGTATTGTTGAAGGGCAATATATCCAACAGCCACCTGCCAGCAAGTCGTAAGAGTTTTGTTGTACACAGCTGATAAGTCTTAACCACATTTTATAATTATCAGCACTGCTTCAGTCTTTTTTCGTTACTGTAACAAAGTCCCTGCTATGAATTACACTGTCTGGCGAAATCTTCTGGCTGCGGTGACCTGGTGACAAATGAATTAGCTGCATTCCCTTGACAGAAATGAGACACATTTCAGTCACTCCAACAAGGCCCAGTCACTGTCGACATTGCCCACTGAGCTACTGACCCTTGGCTATGAAATTTAATTAACAGAAAAATGGGATGAGGATTTTTCGACCTGTGCACTGTGTTTTGGTGGCAATGTCACAGGGCTGCTCTGGCAGTACTGAAGTGCTTCTGGACTGACTCAGCAACAGACAGATATGATTAAAAACAGCACTGTCGGTGCCACCGGGCATTGGATTCACCTCAACTATTTACCTTAGGTACACAATGAATTGTATGTGATTTGCAATCCAGTGAGCCATTGTTACGCCTGGGCTGCTGGTTAGTCTGGCTGAAATATAACCAGCAGTGGAAAAACAAAGCTACAAATCAAATGAAATACACATTCCCTGGCTGAGACTACGTTTTATTGGAGTAACCTTCAAAAAGGCCACAAAAACAGCCATGGATCACAGGAAAAGTGAAAATGTGGCTCTTGAGTAGAAGCAGTGGAAGAGATCAGTGTAAAACATGTAGGTGAATGGGAACGGTTCAGGTTTTTCCATTTCATACATGAAAGTTCTTAAAGGAGACTGTACGAGTACTGGCCTCAAAGGCTGACAGACACATTCAATCACATAACTCGTGCCCTGCGAGCTCAAAGTCTTCTAAGAACAATGTGTTTCGCTGGAGCCACAAACAGTCACCAGGACCTCAAATATACACTGAGACTCACAATGACGCACACAACCATACACAATTTGTGAAAACTGAGCTCTCTCTCAGGGAGTGAAGAGACGAACCAGAAACTTGTCAGTGATGACTAGCTCATGTGACACAGGCAAGTGTCTTTGTGTATGTGTGTCTGTGTGTGTTTGGTCTAATCCTGGTGATTCAGTTGTCAGTAGCACATGCCAACAGCAGATGCTTGGGGGTAAATTCTTTTCCACCTACATTAGGGTCCAGCGGCCACCAGACTTCATCAAGTATGAATACTGTCACTTCAACCTAAACAAGTTGAGTAAAGCAAATTTTGATTTTGCTTTTTTCCCCCACACACAGACACGCACTTAGATCCAGCTGTTCAGCTCCATGTTTTCTGCTTTAACTTGTTTTATAAGATAGTATATATTCCAATCATACCTGTCATTGCAGTGGAAAAAGAATAGAAAACAATAAAGATTCAGCACAGCCAAGCACACAGTTCGTAGCGAGGAATTGTAATGCTGTTGAGAAAGGCTCAGCTCGTTCTGTATGCACCAGAGTCCGTGAGGAGGGCAATAAAACAGCCAAAACAAAAATCTTCTCCCTCCTTGAGTACTGAAATTTCAGGTTGCATGTTTTACATCCTCCAAAGAACAGAGCCAGCAGGTCCACCATCCTAATGATGCATGAAGTTGTGGTGATGCCAAAGCTTATTTCATTAAAGATGTGAACTCATAAAGGAAGACACCATGTAGCAAGATCGTTTAAACCGATGGAGCCTTAAAACCCAAAGCAAAAAACATATTTCAGCTAATGTATTCATTGTTTTGGTCCGAGGGAAAAGTCCGCCCAATGTGTGCTAGTATGATAAATTCATGTCTCACCCTGACTTAACAGTGAGCAGCCTCTCAGGACTGTCAAAATATACATGAGGGATAATCCACAACTAAATAGAATAAACAAAGTACAGCACTGAGGTCATAACAATTCACACTCAAAACATTTAAAATACACACCCCAAGAAAAAGCAGCAAATTTATGGTAGTTATGATGTCACAGTATTCAGTATTACAGCAACTTGAGATGTAGAAAGCGTGTTTGACATTGTTATAGACAATCACACTGAAAACACCGTTTATGAAGAATTTAAATAGTGCAGTTTGTTAAAATTCAACTGAAACATAGTGAAGAGTGACAGATTTTCCTTCAACCTTTTGTGGTGTTCTTCTTAAAGGTACTGGACAGTAGACTGTTCTTACTGGGCTCCTTTTATAAAGAATACCCATTAAAAAAAAACAAACCCAAAAAACAAAACAGTCAATATTTAATAAATTTGAGCAATTCTTTTGCTCCGCACTCATCCTGCTTTTATTATTTTCCATTACTTTTTTTTTTTATATAGCTCGTGGAAAGTTTATTGCAAGACAACTACTGTATATTCTGCAGAGATATTGTTATGAAATCAGAGCAGGAGGACATTAGCAGGCTAGTGTTCCCAGTAGTTTCTACTTCTGTATATCTGTTTTTGTCCTATTATTATGAGTATTAATATTAGTATGGGTGGTTTTCTTCTCATCAGTCTCTTCTCTCCTCTCATTTTGTGTCTCTGTCATGATTTTGTCAGGGATCTAATCTGCGGGAGAAGATAAAGGACAGACTGTTCTTGTGTGGGCTACAGGCGCAGTTGATTTTAATGTATTCAGTTTGGTTGTTTTTAAGTCACATGTGGGTGCATGTGTATTGTTTGGATGAGTGGAAAGCGTGTTTTTTTTTAGATGCTTGTAATTATTCCGTTTTTTTAAACGTGACATGTTTCACAGGAGAACATCAAAAGTTTCTCTTCATTGCACTTGCTTCTCACATTCCCTCAACGTACCATCTCCCTGCGCTCCCTCTCCTCCTTCCTTAAAGGTTTCTTCCACTGTTCTTTCATTTTCCATTTCGCATTGTGCTTCTGTTATTCTCACTCTCAGCTGCTTGCTTTCATTTGTTCACAATATTTTTATGAAGTTTTCTTGGTGTGTATTACAACAGCCTCACTTTCTCTCCTTGTCATTTTGTGCTTCTTGTTCCTGCAGTTCTTGTATATGTCCTTTTCTTCCTGCTCTCCCTCTATTCCTCCCTTCCTCTAGCCGTCCTTCACCCTCTGTTGAAAGATGGATGGACGGAACAAAGTGCTTAATGAATCAATGAATGATTTTTGTGTGTGTGTGCGTGTGTGACAGAGAGAAAGAGAGAAATTGAGTGTGCGTGCATGCATGTGTGTTCCGCATACGCTTGTCAGTCTTTTTGCATGTGTGTCATGGGCACGTGTTATAGAGTAGTGAATGATTGTGTCTGTCATTTAGCCCACTATGGCTCGTCACACTGTCAAATTTATTTCATTTAACAAGCGTGCGTGTGTGCACGTGCATGCACATGCTCCTGTGAGTGTCTGTGCTCACACACAGGTATGCATGTGAGAAACAGGATATGAGTTTCTCCAAGCGTAGAAATGGTTTTCTCTGCACTGAACACTATTTAAATGGAAACACTGTAAAAAGTTATAAAAAGCTGTAAAATACTGTAAAACCAGGGTGCATTCAACGTTGAGCTGTTGCACGGTTCAGGCTCACACCATCAATCTACTGAGATGATCTTGACAAGATACACACATCCATGTGCACACATGGACATGCACAAACAATCAGAGATGTGTGTATGGACATACAGCTCCACAAATGCACTTGTATGATGGTTCCTTGTTATAGGTATTAATACACACTGCACACACTCTGACCATTAATTTCACGTTGCTAAAGTTACACACATACACACACCATACTATATACTGATACACACTGATCTTTTGTTTTATGATGTGAAATGCAGACCCACTGCCTGTGTAGAGATGATTAATTGTCTTGGCTCTGTTGGATAATGAACTATAATATTATCGTTTAACTATGTTTAATATATTTCTTTCTGTGCACGTGCCTGTCTGTGTATGTAAGTGTGTTTTCTTATTTAAAAGTTCAGAAGTCCTTTTCAGGTCTACTGAAAGTAGTTCAATGAAACGTTGATTGTAAGTCCCATGTTGGAAAGGTGTTTGTAATCCGGTGTGTGTCTGTGTGTGCTGTTCATGTGTCAGTTTCCTTAATAACAACCAAGAGCTTAAAAGAAATGATGATACGTCTGCATTTAGTAGCCCATGCAAGGCTCCAACACCAGTCAGTGCTTAACAGCTGGGTTAATGGCACTTAAGTTTGATCAGGTGTCGGGAGGAGACTTGTGGTCTCAGACAACCAACTCTGAAGGCTGCACCATTTAGCCATACTAAGCCCCATGACACACATGCTCATACATTTACAATGATCTACACTTATGTCTGGTTTGTATGCAGTTGTTGTTAGTAGCTGGTGATGAGTTCTCGGGGTGTGCTATGAAGTTCCGGCTCATAATAATGCCTCAATAAACCAAAAGACAAAATATATTTAACATTTTCCGTTGCGATACACTACTATAACTTCTCCATGCTTTTTTCGTTTTTCAGCAGAATTTTATGGCACCCACTGGCTCCATGGCCATCTTTCTGTGGTAATCATACAGCACTGCCAGTGTTCTTATCTGTGCATTTGCATACATTGTAATTAACTATATGATCCATGACTATTGCACCTATTAAGTATATTATCTGTTAAGGCTTTTATCTCCTAGTACACGGCCTGTGGAACATGCATTAATGAAGCCAATACACCAAAAGTGTCATTTAAGTATGTAATTCTTCAATGCTGCTATCTTCATCTATTTAAATTATTTAAAATGTGCATTCAGAGAGCGACAGTTTGAATGAGTTGTATGTGATCCGTAATTGTTTTGTTTTTAGTACTGCCAGACTCAAAGAAGATCTTCAGAGTCATATGTTGTTTTCAGAGACAGCACTCATCATGAAAACATGAAAACCAAATCACAGCTATGTAATGGCTGTGGATGATACACGTGTTTGGAGACGAGATAGGACACACAGTGACTGTCTTATCAAGACAGGTGTCATGACAAACAGAAATATGAATAAAATTACCCTGACTGTTTTCATCATGTTGGTTTGTCTTTCTACCATGTTTCTCTTCCTTTTGTGCCGCAGTTCAGTCTAGCAGTCACATTTGATCATCTGTGACAGAGCGTCATTCTTTATTGGCTGTGGAACATGATGTGTGTTACACTGTAAGCAGTCGTATGTATCTTAAACACACACACACACACACTGTAAAGACAGCGAGTTTATCACAGACACACACATGCACAAAGATTTACAGAGAACTACAGACTCTCACTGCAGTCACCCATTTATCTTGTAAATATGTTGCAGTTATGGAGCACTTCAGCACAAAGGGCTTAGTACATGTGTGTGCGTGTGTGTGTGTGTGTGTGTGTGTGTGTGTGTGTGTGTGTGTGTGTGTTCAACTATACCACTGAAACTCCTAAAGGGGCTGTTTATTTCCCCAAACACAACATGTATTGATCCAGAATACATGAAACACCCACAAACTCAAACACACACATACACGCAATGGTGCACACAGGTCTACATGAAATTCCTATCGCTTACTTTATCTCTCTCCCACACACAGCAATTGAAACGCACAAATTGAGCTGAGATGAGAGTGTTAGAGTTGAAATATGGGAAGGTTTAACAGGGCTTACATTGTTTTTATGGTTAACACCCACAGAGGAACACACATACACACACACAGACAGGTGGGCAGAAAGAACAGGAAAGCTGGGGATAAGCTATGTGATCACACACATACACACACAGACACACACACACGGTTACAGTCAAGCAGCTGGTCTGCCGGCAACATCAAAGTAACTTCCCAGTATTTGTGGAGTAGAACAGAGCAGAACCAGAGTCAAAGATCAAGCTTGGCCTTTTCTCTAGCCACAAAACATTATATTTGATTTAATACACCGTGTCTATGGTAGTGTTCTGCTTGTAACTGGGAGTGTTGCCCATCTACATCATCACAAACGCTGCTGTATTACTTCTCAGAGAAGTGTTGGACAGGAACCGTGGCTAATGTCTGTCCAGGTCGTGTTACTGGCCCCCCGTTTGTTATTTTATGTGAGACAAAAATGCAAGTTTGTGTTTCTCTGCCAAGTCATTTGGTTGGAAATCATAATATTATGGTATGTTTTGGAAGCAGGTCCCTCACAGGGGTTCCAGTGGGTCCACAACAACATCAGCAATAGTTTCATTTCCCTCTAATTTAGCAGGTAAACCCATAGGCTGACTGTTCAAATTGAAACTTTAATTTCTCTCAAAAAGTGAATTAAATATGCTGACTTTGTTTTAAAACATACCTTATACATTGAAGATGTGCATTAACAGATCAAGTTTCTACTGTGTTATCTAATGGCCTCCTGCTCATTGATCACATTATATTAACATTTAGGTCATGTCCACACCTAAATCAGTTTGAATAGATTATTTGAAGGGTTGAGTCTTTATTTTAGACTGTTTAGGAGAACACAATACCATTTTAAACTGTTTAACTGCAATAACATGAAGTCTTTAGCATAAGAATCACTTTCTGATTGAATAACTAGACTGGACAGCGGGCAGGGTTCTGTATTCTGCTGGGCAGGGTTAAAGGCTGACACAAGACAATTTAATAAACGAGGACTCTGTGCAATAGAATAATACTGCTTTACGTTTTTTTTTCTGTTTTTGTTGTTTATTGTTTAACTGCTGTTTTAGGTTTCGCATACTGAAAGAGTCAAACTCTAGTCCTGGCGTCCTTCAGGTATTTGTTCCTCCTAGACAGTTAATGAGCCACGTTTAGTCCCAGATACAAAGTGCGGCTCATTAACTTTCAGGGAACAAAAACCTGCAAGACATCTGCCCTTGACAAACAGGGCTTGACACCCCTTAACAGGATTATTAGGCTTTACACCAGTATTTACATCATATTTTCTCATCTCCAGAGAAATTTCAATCAGAGTGTCGGTCATCAGTCAAGATTAACTTACAAATTCAGATGTTGTCACACTGATCTGAGCTCTAATATGAATATGTTTGATGTTTATTAACTAATGTGCGTGTGTCTTTGCTTCAAGAAATGTTTAAATCTTTATACGAGAGGCTTTCTAAAATTACTAATTTACTAATTTGTAGATCTACTCAGGTAGGTTTACTGGTATTGCCCCTGCCAATCATTACATCTTTATTACATATTGGCGGTTCGGCTCATTTGTACAAAAAAACTGCTGCACCTCTTGATCGAACCCCTTAAGCCACGTGTGAGGCCACTCCTAAACCTAAACACAAAATGCACTGTATCAAAGCTTCTGCGGATTGTTTTTGTATGGGAGTTAAAAATGTATTATTGTTCATAAAATTTAACATCAGTCTTGAATGCTTTTTTTACGTCCTTGCAATGATTCAAACTGACTTCCCAACATTACTTAACCTCAATGGCATTGTCAACACTTTCCGAAGAGGTTCACAAGGCCTACTGCTGCTTTCACATTTATTGTGAAGCAAATGCAGGAAGTGTTGAGTTAGTATCAGCAGCGGCTTTCAACCGAGCAGAACACAAAACAATGGGGCTCCTGCTGTGACAGTGTTGCTTGAGTGACAGAATGACTGCTGGAAAATAGTGATAAATAAGGCAATATTATACACAGTGGATTGCGCTGGAGCTGAAAATTCAGGGACAGCATGTGAATGAATGCTGCAGAAACACTGGTTTGGGTCTTGAGCGAGTTCTTTGGGATCCCGAGTGCACAGACACCAACACTTCAAGACAGCAACTCTTTAGGGTGGTGAGGTAGAGTCAGCAAAGTCTGCCTGTCCACCTTCATTGTCGGTTTGATGTCACACTGGATCACGGGAGTACCTGTAGATTTGGAGATCCTGACATCAGTGATTTATCGAGAGGAAGCAGTGTTATCTCAATTATGTCACTGCATTCATGCTTTATTCCCTTGTGTAAGCATATTTACTGCTGACATATAAAAGTTTGTACTGCGCAACATTTAGTGAGGTTCAGTTTAAATGACAGGGCTAGGAGACATTAGTAGAGCTTACTGTAAGAATGCTGGACATGTTTGGACATTGATTTTGCATTAATTGTTTTTATTTCTCAAAGAGATTTTTCCTGTTTGGTCTTTGGCCAGATGTGTCATCTCAAAGGAGTGCTGAGCACATTTTTTTACTATCTGCCTCCTGTCTGGTGAGCATGACAGCCTTTGTTGTCACTGATTGTCCATTTCACACATTTTATTTGTCCATTCCACACATGAGTGCAAGTCTGTCCATTCAGTTGTGAAGGAACAAACAATGGTGATTCTTTGTATGCAGGATCACTTGCAATAGAAAAGGCGACTGTAAACTTTGAGTTGTCACATATCTTTATTTGGAAGATTTAACATTATTTGGAAAACGTTATGTGGCCCGCCTTTGCTGTTTGTTGTTGAATTGCACTATATAAAAGTGTACACACAATAAAGGAGGGGATAACAATGATAATAAACATAGTTAAATCTATGATTATTATCATCATTCATCATTTTTTATCGGGGCAATTTATGTAGAATCAATGATGCAGATGTTCCATCCATACAAACTCAAATTACCTGAACAGAGTCTCTGCTTTCCCCTGACATTTTCCTGTGGAAATGCTGTGATAATAAAGCAAAGACGGCACAAAGAATAATGACCATTATCCCAATTTATCTGTTACTCCATTTCAACACACTTCTGTGAATCAGAGGAAAGCTTTAGTGAGTCCCTTGGAATGACAGACGAAACAATAGACCCTTTCTTCTTTCCCATTTCCCATCTTTATGTAAAATACTGTGTAGGGAGAATAAACTTTTTTATAATACATATCTGCTCAAAAAGAAAGGATAAGATAAAATATCACATCTAGCACTTTAAATGGTACGATGACTGCAAGTGTAGAAAAGATGCAGCAATTCAGTGACACATAATGTCCAATTTATACATTTATACTGCCTGTTGGTTTTCGCCATGAGCTATGATGCAAACTCTTACACTTAATGGCAATAAAGCATTATATTTTGTGTTTGTGAAGGTGTGTGTGTGTGTGTGTTTGTGTGTCCCTGCATGTGTCAGTCTGATGATATATGGGAATAGTTGTGACATCGAGTTTACCCACGATTCTGTGCTGCCCAAGGGACCATGAACTGTCACCTACGAAGGAAATTGACTGTTTTGCTCACATGCACGCAACCCACCATGCACACAGACACACACACACACACACACACACACACACACAAACATTGGTGTGTGTATACACAGACAGAGACAGAAGCAAATATGCATCTGTTCTCATGTACATACTACAAGACAATCAGACAGGCTTTTCCTGAAAGATATACAAAAATAAATATACAACTCATACACACATGAACACACCGTAAGATAAATGAATTCACACACACATGCAGCATAAAGAAAGACACGCACGCACATGCGGGCCCATCCATCCATTCTGTATAGTGAGTTGACAGATGTAAATGTGCCCAGAGGACAGCAGGACTAAATGAAGATGCATTAGACCTTGTGTGTGCGTGTTTGTGTGTGTGTGTGTGTGTGTGTGTGTGTGTGTGTTGTGTGTGAGAGAGTGGTGCAACAAGCAACAGGGACAGCAATGATTAATGTCATTTAAACATTTGAGCAATGTGGATGGTTGTATCCAATGTATTCGCTTCCATTTCTTTCTATTCTTAGCATTCATAAATGTCAGGTATTAGTACTGGGAACTTTTTCCTTATCTGCTTATTTCTGTTTCCCGTCGTGTCTGATCTGCAACCTTAAACTTGGATTCTGCTTCACCCACACATACATATCAACAACAACACGGACAGACACTAGTCTCTCTCTACCACACACAGAATTGTCATTGTGTGTGTGTTCATATAGGTGTTCTCCTGTACAGATGTAAATGGGAGCACTGATGTAAGTGATGATATTTTTTTCCATGTTTTAGTTCCCTGGACACACCACAACCTCAGGGCAGGCCAGTCTTACTATGGGAAGTCAGGGCCAGGTCAGGGTTGTCATAGCAATGATGCCAGCAAGGAAAAAGATAGAACAGGATGTGTTGACAGTGCTCGTTGGGGAGGAAGGAGGAAAAGACTGACAAGCAGCAAAGGGGGAGTGAGAAGGATGAGGGTGACAGGGAATGGATGGGGTTTTAGGGATTTTGAGGTTTTCTGACTAAACGAGATGCTTTTTCATCTTTGTCACTGTCTGTCTTTGTGAGGTGTTAGGACCTTCAGGAGTTATTGTTCAAGGCTCATGGAGCCTTAAACAATGTTTATTATATAAAAGATAGACAAGTGACCAGAAAGACAGACGGAGAGAATGACATTTTGCTGACTTGCTGAATTCTCTTTTTCTTCAAGTCATTTCTGTGATGCACTTAATACTATTTCATTTCAGTAATGCATTTCTTAGAGAGTAGCACAATTAAAGTGCTGCTTCACTGGTTGCTTTCATATTAACTAGATAGTTCAGGCCTAAAGTACTATATGAATTAGCCAGGAGATCAAGCATGAAACTATTTTTTGGCCTTACGTACTTTATTTTTAATAGTGAAAATTCTATTTTAAATTTCACGCAGTAGTTGGACATTTTACAACTTTGTAAGTGGAATGTAAATGTTATTTTACTTTGGCTTCAAATATTAATGAAGTATGCAAGCTACCGTTTGCAGCCTCACAATGAAGCTGCGGGGTGTCAGCCTTTCAGTTTAGTCATTTAGTTTAAAAGTGAAAACTTGTCATTAAAGCGATTCAAAGAAAAATGAAAAACAAAACAGGGAACATAAAGTAAAACTATAGGCCATCACTGATGTTGCAGAGCTGTAAAAATATAGCACTATTTTGAAATTATGTCATGTAGCCCTTCAGAACACACAATATCTCTCTTAAGTGTCACATATTAAAGTCTTGGGACTTAAAATTATCATATCGGAGGCTATTTACACTGATCCATAAATTTAGGCTGAACTGTCCCAGATTAAAAAAATGCATTATAAATGCTTCTTTAGTGCAGACGTTCCTTTTAAGAGAAAATAACTCCGGATGTGTTCTGTGTTGTGTTTTACAGGGGGTGACTGATGCTTCCTCCATTTGTCCCCTGCAGCACTGTGTAGCCTCTGGCTAGGTCACTGTTTCCATAGCAACCACAGACTAGGAGTACATTTCCCAAAAGTGTCATTGTGTTATTATTGTTGCACATGCCATTAGGACACTGTTTCTCAAAATTTTTTAGAGAGGCATTTAACAGATCATCACTGTGATTTAAATTTTATCAACGGCTGAGAGACTTTGACAGAAACATGCCGTAGATCCTGCTCAGCTGTTGATAATCTTTCCAGTGCTCGCAAAAAATATTCATAGTAAATGTAGAGGCAAAATTATGTGAATTATTTATAATCTTGTTAACTATGATAATGTTATTGGTTTATATTAGGTGCTGTGTTTGAAATCTCACACGTTTACAAAGTCTTTTTCACCTGACCACAGTCAGCATCTCTGGTGCTTGTGGCATGGTCAGGTTGGAGGAGTGCTCTATTGTACCTGTAACCACACCCAGCAGTGATGTCATCTTGCTCTGACACACGTTTGTGAGATGTTTTGACACACAGACACAAAAATTCTTCTCTTTTCTATTTTTAGTCTCTTGAAAAAGAAACTCACATGTGATCTCAGGGCAACTCTTTTAGATCAACTGAGGGATTTCCCAGGGCTCCCAGTCCAGCAGGGAAATGAAATCTATTCAGCTTGAACCAGGAATGCCCAGAGGTTTCCTCCAAGTCAGCCTTGCACAGAACACCTCAAAGAGCCACTGTCCTCACTTGGTATCTGAATATCTCAGTGTTAAGGAGCACTAGCTCAACACTGAAATATTCCAGAGTCAATGACCTCCTCATCTTAGCTCCACATATCAACAGGTTTATTTTCCTCTCACTTCCCAAATCACATGATGTAGCCCTCTCTTCACCAACATCGTTTGATACAAAGTACATATTGGCAGTGCATCTTACCCCTACCCTTTGAGTTGGACGTGGTAACTTCAAGTGGTCCTTTGTCACCTTTTTGCCAATCACATCTGATTGTTTCCAGGCCTGGCTCCAATGTCTGTACAGTAGATGAGATTTTCTAAATATTTCAGATATCTGATTCAGGTATAATGGTCTGTAGTAATACATTGAATGAATGATGTCGATTTTAATAAGTGTTTGTCCCCCTACAAAGCACATACAAGTCCTAATTGTTTAATTAAGTAGCAATAAAAGTAAGTCTTTCTTCAAAATAAGTTTAATCATAGATGTTATCTTACTTTAGATGCTCTTTCTGTACAGTTGTACAAAAGCCTTTAATAACAGTTGGCCCCTCTTTAACAGCCTCATTGCAACAAGTCTAAAGTGGTTATTAGAGGCCCTGAACATGCTTATGGCCATCTTCTGCTAGCTCTTGGCACCTTCCCACTGACGTGTTGCTGAGAACCTTGAACTATTATTGATCTGAATCTTTATCATGAGCCCCAATTTTAAAAGGCTTGTTCTCCTCTGATTTTTCTTTTCACCTTAATACCTCAAGAATAAGATCATTCCATGTGTTAAGTGGTACTCACTCATATCTCATCCAGGCTATCTTACTCTGCCCTTTCCCTTTTTCTTAGCAGGAAAATGCTTAGCACAGCATAGCTCTCATGTCTGCCAAATGCAACTGCTAGACTGAAATTTAAAAACTGAAAATAAAAAAAATATTTTATATCAGTTGTGCTAGTCCACATTAGAGCCTATTTCAAAGTTATTGTAAGTCAGCAGATTTGGACTTGTAGATTCACAATAAGGCTAATACTCACCAGTCATTAATTTCACACTATATCAAAACCTTGAAAGACTCTTTATTGCTCTAAAAGAAAATCACACTGTGGCCAATCTCAAGGGTGTCACAAAGCAGTTGAGCTGCAAAACAAAATGGCAGTTACTGAGACAGCATCTCCACAGGTGAAAAGTTCTCACCTTTTCCAGCCTGTGGGTTTTCTCCAGATGGGTTTGGTCCATCTCCAACTCTCAACCCTTAATGAATGGATGTGTTGCTCAGAGGCCACACGAGTTAGAGCGGGGCAGTCAAAGCTTTGTCAGTCCATAAATTGAATAGGTAGATTCATTGTTGCCGAATCTCGAATGGAGAAGAAGTGAAGAAATTGAAATGGCAGTGCCCTTCTCAAGAGAGGGGGGTAGGATCGAAGTGCAAAAAAAGCCTGAAGCACAAATCCCTCAAACTTCAATTTAACAGGTTCTGTCTTGAAGTTACAATCTCTTTGCAACAATATTGTTATTGCCGGCAGATAAACCCCCCTGCTTCTGATGTGAAAAGGTTGAGAATCATTATTTGGTAACTAACTGCTCTCAGTATCCCAGATGAAGGGCACACAGACGCTGAAGCTCTGGGATGACTCTTCTGTACTGTAGCAAAGTGATATGACAGGGTAATGACATGCTCTGACATGAAGGAATGAACAGCTCCAGTCAATCTAGCTTTCAACTATTGTTCTTCAATAACAACTTACGCTACTTTTCACTACATTAACTTTTTTGGAACTTGAGCAATTTCAGTGATAAAAATAGCTCGAACACCATTAGAGGCACAATATTTAATAGCTTAATTTATTATTTATTATATTATTTATTATTGTGTCAAACAAGTGTGCAGTTTACACATAGTGAAGAACACACAAATAATTATTATGTTTTCAATTAAAAAAACTCTAAAAGCTGACTACAACTACAACCAGCAGACAGACATTGTTAACGACATAATGCAGCATTTTGAGCCAGGAGTTAGAGACCTAAAAAGAGCTAAAAAGAGAGGGAATATGGGACATCGTCAAATTAATGTTTGGTAAATTGTTACAGCTTATTCTGCTTCCCACAAGTGATCATAATACTCATTAATCATGGTTTAAAGTATGCAATAGCAGTGAATCTGAACTAGTGAAACCACACTTATTCAAAAAAAGCAGCTATACAAAAAAAACGTATTATTATTAATTATCTGACTGGAGAATGTAAACGATGGGGTAAATCCAGAGGAATAGATATTTAGTTTAAATATTTGTTTTAAGTGAAACAGCAGGCCTGTATTTCTTCTCGGAGTCTGTTGGTAAATATCAGGTGATTTTGTGGCTGCTGGTCTTTATCGGGCTGGCCATCACGGCACAGGGATGTTGTATATTAGCAACCAATATTTCTTGCTTCCATAGTCAGGCTGGAAAGGCTGAGGAGAGCTGGTGTTTAACAGAGTGTAGCTGCTACAGTGATTACTCTGTTTTGCAGGTGATTGATTAGAAGCACTGCTGGAAATGTCACTTGCCCTGCTAATATATTTTCACCAAGGGAACATAGGAAAGGCAGTGTTAATATATTTTAATACGTTTACTCCGAGGGAGCAGAACAGAAATGTAACTTTTGAGAGGTTGACTTTTTTCCCAGCCAAATGTGCTTTAGGACTCAGCTTACAGCTGCACACTGCATAGTTGTATGTAGATAGAGTATGTTTTGCTTTTGCAGTGTTTGATATTATCCATACAAACACAAGTTCTAATCTATTGGTGTTGTTTACTACGTAACTTGTGATTCGACAAGCCCTGGTTCATTAGGCTGTGGTTTATTCTATGGTATTCTCTGTGTTGTAGAACAAAGTGAAGTCTGTACTCTGATTGCCCTCCTTCACTGGTGATCGTTGGGAATTAATGCTGGAAACATCACTGGCTGGCACACTTAAAAGGGAAATCCAACATCCAGAATTGTCAAGCAGAATTCAGATATGTTGTTCTCATTATCTTGGACAGAGCAGTCGCTATTTGAGATAATAAACAGCTCTCTGTCCCAAAGCAATAAATACAGGAATGGAGGCTCAGATCCGTAATACAGTATCACGTACAGTCTGGCGTGCTGCTTTGAATATGAACCAAATGAACCGTAACCAAGCAGTGTTTGTTTAAGCTTCATCATTATGGGCATCTCTTGGTTTCAAGTGCTGGTGTGGGTGCCTGAAGGCTTGATCATTGCCAGAGCCAAAGCAGTACTTTTGACCAACAGTTAACAAATTAGTTTATTAACAATTGAAACATCACTCCATTCTACCATAGTAATGGAAGTAGTAGAGTCACTTACATTCAGTATACTATTGTAGGTACTGTTTTTGTCAAAATCACATGACTACTTAATCAGGTTCTTTTAAAGGTGTAGAGGGAAAACGGTCATCGGCAGCCACGTAATCTCCATGTCACCAGTGAAAAGCTATTTTCAAGTAATTTGTCTTCATGTTAAAGCTAACTGCTTCAACTGGCAGCCAACCTTTTTGGCAGCTCTCCTTAAAGGGGCATTACCCTGAAAATCAATGCTCGTCTTACACATATCCCAAAACAAAATAGTGAAAATCAATTTAGAGAGTTAAAATTGGTTGGAGCATAGGTGTGCTCAGAAGGTGAAATAGCCCTTTAATGACTTTGATTAATGAGTTAGAGCTATTGGAAATGTCGCGTTAGCTGTTGACACATTAAAACAACAGGAGCGCAGCAGGTGGTGAGGGGCCTCCGTTCAGCTCTGGCCCTCGGCCACGGTTGGCCAGGAGCCCCATTAGTGTTTGGTTGGTTAGAGTTATTATGTACTATGTGTCAGTGAAGCTGTTAATACATTTACACCATGGGAGCACTAGCGGCGCTGGGGAGTCCATTTAGCTCAGGGGCTTTGGCATCTTTCCAACCGCAACAACTCTACATCAAGAATCACAGATTAAAGGAGTATGGCGATTTCTATTTGTTAATACATGTACACCATGGGAACTGAGTAGAGGTATTAATGGATTATGGATTGCACCCACTGAGGGATGCTTTCAGTGTGAATACAGGGTCTCAGCAGAGGTGTGGTTGGGGAGTGGGTTGTTCCAACTCAAAATGTTGGCTAGTGAGCAGGTAAAATTTTGTTTTCTGCATTTTCCAGCACCAGTTATGTTGAGTTGCAGTTGGCCCAATGGCTAACCACTGAGTCCTCGGCTTTCATAACCCCTAGTCTCTCACCTGAAATACTGAAATAAAAGATTCACAATTAAAAAGAGTAATGTCAAAACATTTGCCATAAAAATGATGAATGTATATTTTTGAGGCCAAAGTGCGCAAAGGACTGGTTTATTCACATCATTAATATATCTACATGTGCCTCATTAACTAAAGGACAAACATTAAAAAAATGTTTTAAAATAGATGCAAATGCAAAAATTATCAAGGATGGGCAATAAATACAATAAATACATTTACTTTCGCCATTATGCAAATTAATTTGCCACTGTCAGTGAGCTAAATAAAGGGGAAGGAGGAAAAGTAAGTGAAAACCAGGAGAGTAGGTGAGGATGAACTGCGAATGTTAAATAGTTATCCAACGTGCACACACTCAAAATGTACACACGATATCGTCACACAGTTTGATAGACTAACCCTAATCTTGACAGTATGAAAATTATCTTGCCGATTTGAAAATCTGTTTTCTACACTCTAAAGTTTGCTGACCAAAGCTTTTTGTCCATGAATGAGTGACATGGGGCCGAATCATAAACTGTATTTAGAATAAATGTATTACAACAGCTTGCATTCTGAGTTAAACTGAAATAGATTACAAAAATCTTTTCATTTAAAAAGTTAACTTGTTTGCCAAAGTTTTAATCACTGCGAAAGATGAATTTTCTCAGACAAATTTCAAATGCTAACATCTGTCCAAATCCCTGTTTGGCAATATGTGCACACGGTCTGACATTTGTTCTGGTTCCGCTTGGTTTTAACTTTACAGCCCTCTGGAAACCAAACAAGAAATTAGTAATTTTTGCCAGGTATGAGGAGCTAGATTCGACAAAACATCTGTTCCAACCTTGGCTTGTGGCAAGTTACATGCTGTGGATACAGATATAGTTCACTCCAGTTGTTTTGTTACTGTCAGGTAACTAGGGGTCATTCCCACTCTCTTTTAGATGTTTTGATGAGTGTTAGGTCACAAACAGCACCACCTACATGAAATGTTGATCAGTTAGAAAAATACAGTGTGCGAACATCTTCTAATTACTTTGTAGATTTATTTTCAAAACATTAATTTATTTTTGTCTCAAAGCTTATAGATTGTTTCTTTTCTTTGTTGTTTAATCTGTAGTGTACTGTACTGTTGTACTACTGATGGGATCGAACAGTGTATGTCAGCTTAGTGCAAGAAACGGTCACCATAATCCAGTAATTATGATTTTTGTGTTAATGTAATTTAATTATGTTGATCTTTCTATGTGGAATTGAGTTATGGTGTGTCTGTCCCTAGTGTGCTGCATTTACACCACAGGGAGAGAATATGAGGTTATGGTGGTTGGCTTTTATCCAGTAGCAACTGCTTTAGTGCCTCCATAACAACACACTGAATGAACTGTTTGCTTTGCTATTTTTAGCGTATAGTTAGCTAATATGCGTCACATATACTTACTTATACTGTGGGAGAGAACATTTCAAAGGTTGTGCAGAGGACCTTGATTAGGATGTCTAACTTCTTTTAAGCAATAGTTGTAGTAGGCAGGACCACTGACAGATGGAGACGAGAGCCTTTCCATGTAGACACATTGAAACTTAACAACTCAGAAATACAGACTACATCTAAAGCTATAGAAGTGCTTTGGAATTATGTCACTGAGCATAATAGAAAAACAGAGATTAATAAAAATCTGTAATTTTCTCGCAGGACGGGAAGAAGAAATTAGGAAAGATGAAACAGAAAATAAGAGACTATTATCTATGTGTAAGATTTCTGCAAGACACTGCTAATAATTTATTAATAATTTAACAATAAACACCTCTCTCATCCCACCCCCATCTCTGTCTCCCTCACTTCCTCATTCCCTCTGGCTCAAATCTTTTACTTCCATCGTCTTTCATTTGTTGTTTCCCTTTCAACACAGCTTGTCCTTCCCCTCTTAACTCTTCCTCTGTCCTCCTACTTTCCATTCTACAATCCCTTAATCTCTTTTTGCACATTGTCAGCCCTCAGTCTGACTCTCATCACCTCTCTGCCATTACGCACTCCTGTATTACTATTAAAATGTTGCCCTGGCCTACAGTTGCCATAGCAACACACTGACCTGCCCTGAGGCTGTGAAGGGCCGGAAGGGACAATCACAACAGAGGAGCATCATCAGTCACTTGCAGTAGACCCACACGCACGCATGCACACACACCATGATTTGTAATCTGATTTGTACACAGTCTTAATGCAAACTTTTGTAAAATAACACAGATGACCTCAATTTGCAAATGCTGAGAATAAATTAAATTCTGAAACAATAACAGTAATTCAGTATTAAGTAATCAAAATCATTATGGTGCTGAAAACTGTTGCAAGCTGCTAATTTGAATTTTCCTGGGCTTAAGGTTGTGCACACGGCCAGTATTATTCTCCTGTCTTTCCTTTTCATATATTGCAGTAACCTAAAGCAATACTGATTACTAGTGGAAATTTTAAGCAAGCTATCTGTCATTTGTATGTGAATTTGTAGTAAAAATAAGTCACTGATGGTTTTATTAATACTGCGATCTCATCTTTGTCAGTTTTTATAAGGTGTAAATGTGTTTGTAAGAAATCAACAAATTCAGTGCCTGAATTAGAAAAATGACTTGTCAAACAGCTCCATTCATGGTGCAGAGACAGTGTAGCTGCTTCTCATATGGTAGGCTATATTTGTTTTTAGAGCCTATATTGTGCAATTTTTAGCAAAATATAATTGTTGTAGCAGCAGTAGAGTTCTGAGATATACCTTGGGTCGTTTGATGACCCAACTGTAAATTTTTTGTGTTTGAGTAGTTTGAAATTATTTGCTTAGAGGTTACTGAGCAGGTAACTGTCAGTCTCATGTCTTTACAGTAAATAGATAAGGGCCAGCAGCTCTTAGCAACATTTGGCAAGAGGAAGAATAAGCTGATTCCCTAAAATACCAAACTAATTCTTTTATATCAAATAATTTCAATATTACATCAATACAATATTACATCAATACACATAAACTTTAAGTTAAAAATAGGCATTCTGGTATTGTCATCTGATACCAAATGATATTACTGATTATGATTACGTGCAGTGTTGCACATCTTCAACAGCCTTTAAATTTCCTTCATAGCTTCAGAGGACACAGGCCTAAATGAAGTGATGTAAGAACTTGCAAAGAACTTTCACTGGGTTTCCCTTTTTTTCTGTCCAGGGATTACCTTAAAGATCAGCGAGCTCAGTCACTTGTCAGTAAGTCAGACAGTTAAAATGGCAAAGTGATAGGTGGCTAAGTAGGGAGAAAAATTGGTCAGAATGACATAATAACATAATGTAATAGGCTGTACTATTCTTGTTTAAACAACTTTTCAATTTGATAAAGTGGCACTGTTACTTTAATGGAAGATACTTGGCAGCAGGATGCTGTCAGTATTTGGTAGCTAACCATTACATTAAGCTAGCTGACAAACTCTTATTTAAGTTAAACCTCATGTACAGAAAACTCTTTGTCATTGTCAGGTTCTGTAATTGTCACTGTTTGGATTTAAGCAGAATATCAGAACAGCACAAATGACACCAAGACAACGGAAGCTAGTTTGACCATTCTCTAGCTATAACATTAATTAACCACAGAGGCCCTGCATAACAAATCCCAATTTTACCCAAGTGTCTATCAGTATAAGACAAGTGGGAGCTGTCAGCTGTCAGATCTTGTCAGTGTGTTCATACATATTTTACCATACATCTATCTTACATTAGTACTGCAGGTAATCCATCAGTGTGCACAAAGAACCAAAAGAAGAAGATGTGTTTGAAAAGTCTAATCTCTGTAAACCAGACTGCAATGTTTCACAAATGAGTGAACCGAGCAAAACTTTGTTGCCAAAATTTAAATGGTTTCTCAAAACTGCAGCTCTTGTTAAGAATGAGGTTAGCTGGATACTGATAATTCTTGTCAACACTTTATCCTTCCAAAATGCCTGCTGATTTTTTCAGACAAATGAGGGAATACCTTTGTGGACCAAGCAGACTCTCTCAGACATGCAGGCCTGGCAGACACAGCACTGTACGGTCACATGAGTGTGACTAACAACACATGATTCCTTTTATTCTCTCCTCTCTTCGTTGCATCTTTCTCTCCCTCTGCTCATCCTTCACTCAGTGCTCTAGTTTGGGTTTTGGAAATTGATTGTGTGTCTCACCTTGTTAAAACAAAGCAGGCAGCATGTTTGCACAGAGGATGGCATGGTCAGCTGAGTGTGAGTAACTTGCCTCTGATGCATGACTTCATACAATCCAAATAATGAGTCAATTAGAGTAAATTATACATGTTTAGGGCTCTCTACAATTAGTTCACCTCTCTCTTTTCCTGTCTGACTTTAGTCCATGTCTCTCTTTTCCTTCCTCCATCATTCTGTCTCCCTTCTTTCCGCCTCCTCCTTTCCTCTCTCCTGTCTGTCTCTTCATCTTCCTTTCTCTTTTCTCCTCTTCCTCTCTCTCTTTGTCTTTCTCTCATCCCCCACTCCCCTCTTCCTCTCTGTCCTAGTTCTCAGGGTCTCTTGGTGAAGCTTTGTCTAATTACCATGCTAGCGTTTAATTGGAACAGCGTGCACAAACACGCGGTTTGACTGACTGAATACCCTTTACATGTAGACACACTGCACTGTGCATGCACATACACACGTGCACACACATAAAAACTAGCCATTTGGATCCACAGTACATGTGCACGTCACGCACCCCGCAAGTTAACATGCTCCAGTTATACAAATACACATGACACACAGCGTACACCAGGGTTAGATACTGTGGAGTTGGTCCAGGTTGTACTACAGCCACTGTGCTGATGCCCCTTCTGTAGAGCTAAGGCCTGTTGGCTACAGTCATACATTGATTTTGGCCTAGTTATACCATGAGCTGCATGTAGCTGCTCCCACTTTAGAGCTGTGTCATCTGAGAAGTGACAACAACAGATGCACATTGGAAGGAAAATGCTAGCCAGACATCTAAATACCACACAGTTTCACATATTCACATATTTTTAGGTTTCTAGCAAACCAAACATACACATATTTGGATTTTGGTGTTGTTGATACTCATGTGCAAGTCAATATGTGGTTAGTTTCCATAGTGACTGCAAAATTGGAGCAATTCAAATCTATCTGAGTGTTCAGATTATGAGATATACTTCACATATTAAGTCTTATTTGAAGCATCACACTTTTTTGTTTCAATATGGGATGGCTTTACCTCTTCAGGCAAATATTCAGAGATGACAAAACTACTCTTCCACTGAACGTGCTTTTAGCTCATACATATGTGCAACCACTGATGTTGGACCACAAATATTCATTGATTCATTTTAAGGTGTTTCAAACTAAACAATTGGTGGATCACTTCCAAAACAAGTTTTTGTTGTAGGACTCTAGCTGGCTTCTTGGCTTTTCTATTGTTGGCTGATTGAGTTATGTTTCATAGTGGTAAAATTGTTATTTCTTTCACATATTAGACAATTAAAAAATGCTCTTGTTTCTCTACATTTCAGTCCTGCCCAGCCATACATGTGGCACCCCTGGCCTCATTCCAAATGGAGTCATTCATGGCTCGCGGTACAACATGGGGGACAAGATCCGCTACAGCTGTGAGTCAGGTTTTGTATTGGAAGGGCACAGTATCCTCACGTGTATTGTATCACCAGGCAGCGGAGCACAGTGGGACTTCCCATCACCATTTTGTAGAGGTAAGATATTATCTCTATTTTTCCCTTTTTTTATTTTTTTAATTTGTAGGAATGCCTTGTACCAGTGCCAGCTAAGGTAAAATGAAACATGAGAAAATAAACACTGATTGCTTGGGTCATGAGAATAGAAGGACCTTAACATGAGGTCACAGGTCAGACGAAGACATGAAGCCCCAGTGTATTGATTACTGGGGCAGATGGAGCCCCAAATCTTCAGGCAAAGCCCTTTTTAATGGTTTGTTAGACTACAGACAAGAACAAACATGGTTTAAGAGCTCAGAGGTTCAATGTCAGGATCTCTGCAAATGTCACTCATGCTTTTCAGGTTTCAAATAAATAATTAGATTTTCTATTTTTTTCAGTTTATTCGCTACTTCTCCTGCTTTCATTATCATTTTGTCATTTAATGTGTGATTAAACATACAAAGCATTTCTCAAAATTCATGAGAAATGATGTTAGAAGATATGACACGGAGAGTAAGTACACAAACATAGTCAACATGCTTAGGTCATCATTTTTTGTTTATTTATTAATTTTGTTTATTTATGTTTTTGTAAACAAACAAAAAAGACTTCTGCAGCTCTGGTGAATGCAGGGTAAAAGCTCAGACTTCCCCACATGCCTGCTATTTCTCTGGTCAATTCTGTTAGTGTTTTCACAACCAGACAATCACTGTTATTGGCATTTACTGTGAATATCACCACACTAACCACTTCTAAACCAGGAACTTCATCACTGCACATGTTTGAGGAAGTCTTGCAGCCCAGAGGGCCGCTAACACTACATTTTTATGGTCTGAACAATATAGCTGCTGGGTTCTAATCAAAGTTACACAACCTACACAGCCAGGCATGTCTTTTCTCATATGTAGCAATATTGTCACCTTCAGGGCATGTCTATCAAATAAATTTACATACAGCAACACATACAGTTTTTATATACCTGTTAGGGTCCTGGAGCAGAATGAGATTCCGTATTACAGCAAAGCTAACACTGTTGTAAACTCACTAGCACTGAAATATGATGTTTCACAAAAACATATGAAAACAGTTTCCTGCTTCCAACCCTTGTTATTTACTTCAAATTCATGTATTTGCTGTAAATGAGGCTTAAGTTTCACACCACAACTCTTAACTGTCCCAAATTATTACATTATTCCAACATTTCCCAAGCTTCATTAGCATGAGCAGAACATGCTCATGCCATGTACAACAGGCTAACCTACAAAAGCAGTAAAACAACATAAAACACAGCAAAACACAGCTGGTATCGATCTATCCATGAGCTTGAGCATTCACTGGCCAGAGTAAAATGTACACACACCCTAGTTTTTCAGCTTTTTTTTGTTGGGGGGGGTTCTGTCAAATTTTAATCAAAAATAAAGTTAATCCGCTCAGTTGCTCTGTGTTCTGAGGCCAGGGGCTGATGTAGCATTTTGTGCTGATCTGTGCGGCCAACAATAGAACAGTTATAGTGCTGAACTCTTACTTTTGTACTTGCTGTCATTATAAAATCTGTCTGAAGCTAAATGGTTTGTGCAGACATGTAGAGTTTTACAGTTGTTGTTAGAACGTTTTTCTTTAAAAATAAAGGTAATACACTGGGTTTTGACATGCTCTGAAGGTGGGGGAGATTAAGACTTTTGTGTTGGTTCTTGCAGCCAAGAACAGATAAAGTGGCGTCCTTTGTTCCTACAGATATCTTCCATACCTTTATATAACAATAGCAGACATTGACTACTTACTTTGACTGTGTTAGATAGCGATCTAGACAAATAATGGAAGAAGAGACTGGAAACAAAAAACAGGCATTTCAGGCCGTTCAGGAGGAGCGTTTTCTGAGAGTAACTCTCTTTGATGTGGACGTTGCAGAACTTTAACATGCACTAGAAAGGCATAAAACCTAATAAAGTAAAAGGGAATGTCCAGCACAGCATTATACAGCCTCTTTAATATATCTCATAATACACATGAATTATTTAATGAATATTATAAGTTGCATATTAATTCATGAACTGAAATTCGAAACTGAAAAATTGTGCTTTGGAAACAAAAAAATTAAATGCACTAAAAATATAAAACTTGTGCTGAATAATTCATCATTCAGTCTTTCAATTAATCAGTCTGTTAATCCATGAGATTTTATGAAGAAGACATATATATACTTTATATATATTTATATTTTGAAACATCAATATTTGGAAAATTGGTATAACTGAAAAATTGAAAATTAGGCTGATTACAAATGATTATACAATAAAAAAATAAAACCATGCATGAAAAGTGAAAAATTCTTGCGTGTGTTGAATACTTGCTATTTCTCCTCATTCTCTGTCCCTCTTTCTCTCTGCCTCTCTACAGCGGAGGGGGCATGTGGTGGGACGTTAAGAGGCACTGCAGGTTCAATAACCAGCCCTGGATACCCTGCAGAGTATGACAACAACCTGGACTGTACGTGGTCAATCCTCTCTGAACCCGGGGACACTATAGCTCTCGTCTTCAATGACTTCTTATTAGAGGACAAATATGACTTCCTGGAAATCAGCGGGACAGAAGCACCAAGCATATGGTGAGATACATTTCTACACAGATCACAGTGTTGAGTATTTATGATGTACAGCATACAAGTCTTTGTGAAAATCAGCAGGGGTAACATGCCACATGCTAAGGGTGCTGATAATAAAAGCAGACACAGACACAGTCACCTCTGACATTTGAGAGGTGAGTAGCATAAACATAAAAAACACACACAAACAAAGTAGACACCAAGGGCTTGTTCTGTAAATTAGTTGAGGACACAATATACTACTTTCCAAGAATTAGTAGCCTAGAGGCTTTATTGTGCTGTTAGCTTACTTGTTCACATTACAGGGAACAGTTGTTGTTTTCACTGCAATTTTGTCCAACTTGTATACTTTCAAGGGGGGCATTTAATATTAAAAGAGGACTAATGATGTTGTTGGGGAGGACAGATACAACTACTGATTGATTAGCTGCACAGGAGTCCTGTTGATTTTCCTGATTTATTCAAATCCCACAGGGAAGGTGATAAATTGTTGTTTTCACTCCCATTTTCTTTGGTCGCGTTTGAAAATTGGCACTCTGTGGTACCAGAACACACTCTGGTTTTTAAATTTAGAGCACCGTTGGAATTCATGTTGGTTTGTTCAGAACATCACACATCTCCATTGAAGGCTCAGATGTGTTTTTGCAGGGGTGAAGGCAGGCTAATGGTTAAGCATTCAGGGTTGTCGTTCAAGTTCCTAGAATTGGGCAAATGTAGAGAGGGGAAACATAAAAAGTAGTTTAGCCTCACTCAGTAATCACAACTCAGATGTTTGGGTGCCGGGCCTACTCAGAATCGACAGTACTCACACTCCCGGCTCACGCATCAGCAATCACAAAATAGAAACAATTGCCAAACTATAGCAGACTATGATTTTTTTTTTTTTTTAACAGCTCCTAAGTTTCAATGTGTTTGTGAAGCAGCACATGGTTGAAAAGGAAATTACAAACCTTTAAGTTCTACACCAGTCTGTATCGCCCTTTGTTACACCATGTTTTACAGCTGCTTTTCAGCAAAGAAGTGGTTTAACTGAAAAACAAATATATAGAGTTATAATCATATAATCAGTTTATATCATTGTTTTTATAAAAACACCAATTAAATCAATTTATACATCTCTGTGCTTGTTGCTGCTACATGAAAACTCTCTCTGAACTGGATATTCATTCGCAAAAAACCTCTGTAAAGTTTAACAAATGATATGAGTTCTCCCTCTTCCTGCCTATTTTATCTCTGCTTAAGTGTCCCAGAGGATCTTAAAACTGCACAAGGTGACATGTTTTTTCTAATTTAGTCAATACAAATGTCTGTGCAACAAGATTTATTTTTGTTTGTTTGATTCTATTTTTGGGCAGCTAACATGATGAGGCAATGTTGTGTAACATCAGCAAGATGGTTTTTGATTCTTAATCTTCATTAATCTTTTTTTAATGGTAAATATGATTGCTTAAATTTATAGACATTTATAGATCACTGTGTCTGGAAGAAACCGTCTGTCTCCAGTTTTTCACGTTCTCCTGATTTCAACTGATTGATGACATTGTCTTCCACGTGTCGAAAATGGTTCATGATTGTGGCGCAACCTGCGGAAGAATAAAATGGATAGGTCGACAGATAAATAAGTGGAGTGAAGGAGGCAGAGAGGGGAACACCAGATGGAAACAAAAGGAATGGAGAATAATTGCACGTTTAGTCCTGTCACCAGCAGAGCGGTACACATCAACCATGGCATTCTCATGATACCGTGTGTGTGTGTGTGTGTGTATGTGTCAGGTCTTAAGTGGCCCTCTGACTGTGTGAGCTGTTGATCATTTCTCTTGGCTGTGACAGATTACACACACTGAAGTGCGCACACACATAGCTTGTCTCTGACAGCATAACATTCAAGGACCACTGTCAACCCACCCTCTGCAATGCAGGGAGAAGACAGGGTGTGTGCTGGAGAGTACACCCTACATGTTGTCACATGGAAAACGTTGACTGCAACAACTAAAACCTTACATTCGTATGTATTCACATTATTAGGTTATAGATATATTTCTGCATATTACACAAATGCAAAAAAAAAAAAATAGATCACAGATATATGCCTTGTTTTGTATTAGGTAGTTCATTCAAAATGAATGTCATGGTAACACATGATTTTGTAAGCTGACACTACATTAAAAAGGATTTTATATGAATTTCATTGAATTATATTTGTGTCTGAGAATAATAACTCACAGTCTCAATATCGCACGATGCTTCCACACTGGGACTATAAACAAAGTGATCTTACTTTAATATTCTTTATTACATATCAGTAACAGTAGTCGTGTGTGATCTTTTTTTTTGCCATTTTTTCCATCATTATGTTGGTAACAGTGCAGATACAGAAACATAACAGAGCGGGAGGAAGAGCTGTGGCACACAGCAAAGGTCCCTAAATCAGAACTGAACCAAAGATGTTGCAATTACATGGTTTGCATCTGAGCCGCCATAGGCCACTCAGGCACCTTGTATATTTAATGAAAGTTCACTGATTCAGGCCTAAAACAATATAATTACATAAAAATAAACTTAAATGGGCTTCTGCCATGCAGTCTAACACAATCCTAAGTGCTTTTCTCTAGAGGTGGGATTAAGAGATGATTGACATTTTCACTGAGGCCTGTGGGCAGGTCATTGTGAAAATGACTGACACCTGACAGGACCACTGTGACGGGTTCTTCCTGTTTACCGAGAGCTTTCCCTGATTGGCTGTCCCAAAAGCAATTTCCTGTTTCATGTTCCTGTCTGGTAGCTGACAGGTTGAATGTCAGGTCGACTAGCTGTTACACGCACACACGTGCACATGCACGCACACGCGCACACACACACACACACATCTAAGTAATATTAACTATTTTAGTTTTATGTTCAACTCTACAAAATGAATGATTTTTTTTTTCAGAATTAAATTATAGTCATATCGTGTTATGTATTTCTTCTCTCTTGAAAGAGAGATGTTTTTTCTGCAGACATTCTAAATTAATGTGTATCCTGTTTTGTGACCTCTAAACTATTAGTACATTTTGTACAACCTTTGTCTAATGTGAAATATTGTGTTATACTCATAACCTGCTAGGCTGTAACGCTTTGAAACCTGCCTCCTGAGCGAGGTCAGTCTGGCAAAAGAATGCTCTTACTGGATAATGTGAACTTTATTTCACCGGGATTATTTGTAAAATATAAAGAAGCCTGCACAGAGGATGGGATGGAGAACAAAGGCAGCCAACTGGGAGACAAAATGAGTGACAGAGAGGGGGTCAGGAAAACAGAAACTGAGATTTCATAAGACCTCAGGCATTTTTAGTTGCTGCTGCCTACTGTAGTCAGATGGCTTTTCCAGACTGCATGGCATCTAGTATGTATTTTTTCATATTTCTCTATTTAGCAAGTGAAATGTCAACAGGTCACACAGCTGCTTCTGTATGCAGTTGAGGATGTCACGAGTCCCTCTCAGAGCATGTATTTGCTCACGTTTTCCATGAATCAAAATGACAAATCTGATTCATCTGAGGAAGTTATTTCACAAGAAAAAATTACCTTTTTTATTTTATTTCTATTGTATTTCTATTTCTCTCCTCACTATTTCTATTAGTGTGATTTTCATGAAGTAACCCTACATCTCTAAACATACTTTTTGTTTTAGTGTAACGTTTCACTTATGTTACCTGTATAATGAAAGGTTGAGCAGTGATCCTTATTTAATGAACAAGCCAATTTGCTCTTAGCCAGTATTTATTACTGTAAAATATCAAATGTGCACAGAGCAATTTGTCAAAGACTCAATCAACCTGTATTTGTAATTAATGGTCGCCATGTTTTTATGATAAACACTACTGACAAGTTGATGATTCTGACCTGATCATGTCACAGCTTTCTTAAAGCACATGTTAATGAAAATCAGATACCACTTTAATTTCAGACTCATACCATGTATAAACTGACAGTATTTTAGCCTGCTTATGTAAATATCACCATCCTATTTCAAATCAAATGGATAAGCTTATCTTTTAGAACGTCAACAAAAATGCAATGTTATATGAACATATACAGAGGAGCGTTTCACTGTTTTGAGTCTTTGGTTAAATATACATATTTATTTGTGCACACCAGGATTTTGGTGACCTGAATATGAAGGCACATGAATATACAAATGAATATGAATATGAAGACACATAAACAGCTTATCCTGAATCGAGGCTTTACATGGAATATAAACTGTTATCTCTAGTGTTGCAACTGGTATCTTCAAATCGGAACGGATTTCCCTTCTGGTTACTTAAAATGATTTCTGTTTATCAGTTTCATTAATGCTTACAGCAAGTCTTCCATGTTCTTTAACTCCTCTCCTCTTTTCTGCTTCCTAACCTTTACCCTTACACACTTTTCTCCTATCATTTTTCTCTCTTGTTCTCCTCTATTATCTGTACTCCCTCTGGCTATTCCTTCTATTTTCTCTTTCTCTGCCTCTTTTTTGTCCACTCTTCCTTTATCTTCATCTATAAAAGCACAAGACAAAACTAAAATACTCAGAGCTCAACCTTGTTACTACTTACTGTCATTTTCTTCAACTGAATGAATTCTTACTCTGCTAAAGGCCATTATATTCAAGGAGCACGACCAACAGCGATTAATCATATTCCGTTCCTTATTGCTCACTACATTACTCACGTTGATTTTAACCCAGTTGCCAGTGCTGAAAACTGAAGAATTTGCTGTAATGCATTACCACCGTGATAGTCAAGGATTTTCAATAAGCAGTGGTATGCTATGCTGATTTAAAAAGGATGGTGGAATCTCTAAATTTTCACATTAAATGAGTCCATCCTGTCCTCTCTTTTTCAAGCTTCTGACTAAATGAAAGGCCCCACTTGCCAATTATTACTTTAATTAAGTAACATGGCCAGTACACATAATGAGATGAAGCTATTACCAACAAATCAGGTCTCCTTCTTTAACTGATGACACCTGCAAGGAGTCATGGGCCTGTTAAGGCAGGTCTATACATGATAAATGTACAATTATTATATGATAAACTAAAGTCCTAGTATACAAAATGACAAAGTCTTGCCAAACCTAATGTGAAAAACACAGTGCGACCCGAGAATTTCAGTACAAAGTTCCTTCAAATACTCATTCATTAGTGCATACAGTCAGTTATCTATTCAGTCACCCAGTCATTCCATCAAGTTCAATCCATTTTTACAAAGTGGTTCATAGGGTCTGTTATTAGCCTGGCTGTATTGTTGTCATTGATGATTTGTCAGTCGGTCAAGCTATAATAGTATTATATCTTAACAACTGTTAAATGGTTGGCAGTGATATTTGGTCCAAATATCCACTATACCCAGAGACTGAATCTTAATTATGTTCTTGTAATACCTCCATGCCTCTCTTTTTGTTGTTGGTCATTTCTACCATAGTTTGCTAATGACACTTTCACAGACTTTAAGAACATAAAAAGGCAATCATTGTAATATGAAAAGAGAAAATAACTGGTAGTCTTACATACTACGAGCCAGTAGGTAAGTATGCAATTAACTAGATTAACTAGATGAGTTACCTAAGACTGGGTAAAGGTCTTACGTCACTTTTTTTTCTTCACAGACAGAAGGGACTATGGTGCTGCTCTATGCACCAGCCGATGTAATGGGAATGAGTGATTGATTGTGTCTCTTCTTTTTATTACCTCCCCTCATTCCTATGCTCTCTCTCTCTCTCTCTCTCTCTCTCTCACTCACACACACACACACACACACACAGACACACACAGTTTCATTTTTAATTACATTATTGGCAGTGATAGAAACAGTAGTAGCAAAGTAATTTCCATTCAGCCATCCATTTTCTAGTTGCTTATCCAGGTCATTTTCTAGTCATTTAACCAGGAAAAAATCCATTCAGACTGTGGCCACCAAGTAACGACAGCAGCCCAGATGTCATTTTTGTGAGAACCACCTTCAACCTTCCTCTAGGGGATCTGTATTCACAGTCAAGGCCAGGTAGGGGATGTAGCTCTGCTAGCTGGCTCTCCCACATAGACCCCCACTTCTGTGTTGACTGGCAAGGCAGTGCTACAATTTACCAGAAATGCCTCAGTGGCTGTTTTCAGTTGACATTGATTTCCTGCTGTGTGTCAAACTTCTTTATTCTTACACTCATCAAGCGTTAAACCAGCCACCCCAATTTTGCCCTTTGGCATGATGTCATTTTTCCCTTCTTATTGTTTTTGATGGACACAATATTTTATCAGTCCTGTGGATGGTATCTGTGGGCAAGACATTCTGAACTTATCTCCATGAGATACTCACTCATCTTCATGGAACAAGCAAAATAAAAAAAATGACCTCAGAAGCTGTTGATTCTTATTCTGAGCAAATCACAGCTTGTAAACGTCTCTAGAGGAATCCAAGATGACGGTGCGATGAGCCCAGAAGGACAACATCATCTGCAAATAGTAGAAATGCCAAGCTAATGTCACTGCCAACCTCCTTGCAGTGTTTAATTCAAACAGAAGAAAAGGCAAGTCACACCCTTATCAAAGTCCATCCTCACTTGAACAAATTTGATGGCTCTGATACTCCGAGCTTTCCCAGCATCTCCCACAGAAAACTCTGTCATACACTATCATAAGGTTTTTACAAAAGTCATTGCCTTTGTCGTTTCTGCCAGAAGGTCTTTGACCCCTGAGTGTTTGCTGTGACTAATTTCACCACAGCATTCTGCAATGATAACATATTTTCCCGTTGTGTCTGCATTAGGGACCCATGAGTACACATTTGCCTTTACATTACAGAAGATATACTGTATGGTCATATGCATGACAGACCACCTCAGCAAGTGTTTCGAGTGATCTGTTCGCACTGCGTCTCAATGATTTCCCATGACACGTTTTAAAACCAAGGGTAAACAATGTAAACTGAACAAATCCTTATCACTGCTGAAATAAGAGTAGATAACATGATGATGCATGTTTACATGGCCAAGACAGAGCCCACACTGCTCTTCCACAAATGTGAGGGTTAACAGTTCTCTAGCAGCTTGACCTTGGTAGGCTTTCCCAGAAAAGGTTTAGCTGTGTAATTCCTTGATCATTTGAACACACCCTCCAGCTCCCTTACTGAAACTTGGGAATGGCTTGTCCTGTCTGCCAATTCAGAGGGCACCACAACAGGCCTGCAGCATCTGTGGATGAACCTTGTCTGTCCTCAGTGCCTTGCCATGAAGAATTCAGCAACATCTGCCAAAGAAATAGGCCCAGACCTTTTCCACACTCTTTCTAAGCTGAATCTTTTCTTTCTTTCCATTTGCTCTCCCCTCATCTTGCTCTGCTACGTGTCATTTCATTCCTCCCTTTAAGACCCTGTTTTTGATCCTCTTCCACTTTCCTTCCTCTTCTTTCCCTCTCCCCCTGGTCACCTTTTGGTAACCGCCAGGCCTCTATCTTTTCTTCATTTTCAAAAACCTCTCATGTCCTGTTATTACATTTACATTTTAAATTACGTTTCCTGGCTCTCTGTTTGTCTTTGTGTCTGTGTATGTCTGTGTGTGTCTTTCTGTGTGACTGCGTGGGTGTGTTATGAGATTAAAAGTACCGGTGTACCAGGGTTTTGCACTAAGCACTTGGAATAAACAGCTATCTGTTGTGGATAATGTGCTTTCCAACTTTTCTGACTTGTATCCAATCATTTATTTTTACAGTGCCTTTTTGTCATTTTGCAGATGCTCACATCCACAGAGACTTGCAATAAGTGCAGCAGTGGAAATAATGTATTGCCAGCAATACAAGCAGCCAGTAGGGAGGGCAAGGGCTTGAGCAACAGAGTCTGGATGGTAGAAAGTTATACCTGTGTCTTTGTGATGTCCATGTATCATCAAAAGCTGGTGGTCTAATAATAGGGAAGGGCTATAGCAAGAAATAGCAGCATGCAGAAATACCACTCTCCTACTCCTGGTTTCTTTGCCCCCCCCTCTCTTCTCTGTTCTCTGACTTGGCCTCTCTTCTTCTATTGTCCGTTCCTCTCAGGTGTGTCAACCCTTCTTCTCCTTTTCTCTTATCTCCACTTTTTTTTAGCTCTGTAACCTCTACTTTCTGTCTCCCCTCCCTCTTTGTTTTATCCTCAAATGAGTTTTCTGTATGTGAAACCTTCATTTCCCTTTTTTCTTTTCTATTTTCCCACCTCCTCCACCTTCCTCCCATCACTCCTCTCATTCCACCTTCACTTACTTTCTCATTTATCTCCATCCATTGCAACCTGATGTTTGTAATGTCTAACCTCATTTAGACTTGCTTCCTTGTCTCCCCTTTTTTAACTTTTGACCTCTCTTTGTGGCTTGTGTAATCTCTCTCTTCCTGTTCATTTAATTTCTAGCTCTCACTTCCCACCTCACGTTCTTAATCCATCAGCTCCTGTTTTCCTCTGCAGTTTTGTCCTCTTTCTTCTCTGCTTTCTTTCACCTAGTAAGTTCTCCTTCTCAGGCATATCCTTTTGTTGTCCTTTAACCTGCTTTACTGGTTTCTTTCCAACCTTTCCTCTTCATTATCTGTCTCTCTTCGCCTTTATCACTGTCATCATTTTCACCAACTTAGTCTGTCTTCTTTCAAACTCAGTCTCTCATCTCTTCTCATTTGCTCCTTCTTCTTTCTTCCCTTTCTCCTCAGTTCAAGTCTCATGCCTCCATCCTTCTCCTCCTCCTCTCTGACCTCTTGTCTCTCCCTCACCCAGTGTCAGGCAGCTGGCCAGTCACCATGAATAATGGAAGAGATGCACCACATCTCTCACTTTTTATCTGTTTCTCTCTCTACTTTTCATATTCCCCCTATCTTTTTGTCCTTCCCAACACACAATGTCGGTGTTGGTCTGATTTTGTTAAACTTATTCATGCATCAACATGCATACTTGTAGCTTTATCCTCATCCCTAAACCTAAATCTTGACACTAAAAAGCCATTTGAAACCAGGCTGTTTTTTTTTAACAAGCTCTGTGTACACTTAAAGCGGCAATAATTGATTTCTTACCACTAGAGAGCAGGAAGGAGACACGAAATCACAAAAATGTGCAAAGAAACACACATTTATTAAAATACAGAGCTCAAACAAGAACGAATCTTCCAAAGCACTATGCATAAAGACCTCCTCAGGGAACGATTTATCGTTCTTAATCTTTTTGAAAACGTTAAACACTGCTGGCCATTAGTGTCTGGCAACTTGACATACTGAGTCATTTCAGCACTCACTCGATCACGTGACAGACTTATCCCCCAAAACCTTTCAGCCAATCAGCTCTCACCAAAAAGAGAAATAGTTTGCCATGTGTGCCTTGATGAAAATGCAATAAGGTGCACGGATGGGTCTTCAAAATAAGGTGTTACTGTTCAGATAAGGATTGTAGAGATACATGTATTTCATTTTATCTGTAAAAGCAGATATACAATTACAATTATGTTTTGCACAAAGAGAGTAAATTTCAAACTATCATATCAGCATCAACACATTCAAATGCCATTATCATTACACAACCTCCATTTTGAAAATACAGGTAACCTGAGGCAGCAGCAGTATAATACCAATGTAAGACTGAATAAATGTAAATTGTTTTCTGTGGGACTAAAATGGTTTGGTGAAATGGTGAGAGCTTGCCATTAAAAGTGACTTAGCACTACATGTCATGTAAAAAATAAATAAATAAATTTACACATCTTGGAAACTTATTTATTTACAGTCAACTGACTTCAGACAAAACAGCCAAATAAAAATGAAATAGTTGTATAACAGTAAGCAGTTTCATCATATATATCTTTTTTAAAACCAGACAGTTTATGTGTAAGAACATTCTGTTGTTCCAGGCTGATTTAGCAAGATGGCTAAGATAAAAAAACACACCATTGTGTATTTGAAATGGGTAAAAGACTTGATTCAATATTAAACATTTAAAAAAAAAAACAAAAAAAAAACTATGAGACCAAAAATCCCATCACACTTTTTGATCTTCAAAGGGAAGCACATGAACTTTTCATACCTCTTGCCCATGGAGGTCAAGGGTAGGTTTTAGATGCTGAACATTGGTTGTGTCCCACTTTTTACTACAACATGCACTGTATTCACTGTCCACCATTTTATTTCAATGACTTTTATGCACCATATACTGCCCAGTAGTGCCCAATAGTTTTAATCCTGGTGAAAAACTCACACATCGTTATGTCACACTGCCATGCATGTCTATTTAATCACCCTAATTGTTAAAGACCACTAGTACTCAACTGTAGTCTATTAACTGTGTATACTGTAGTTAGACTGCCTTCAGGTAGACACATTGTTAGTTCTTTTGTTTCACATGACGTACTTCATATTCTCTTTCTCTGATTTTCTAAAGCTGTCTCTTTCACAGACACAGAACTTTGTGTCTCCAATAATAAGCACTCAATAAGGTCCTCTAACAAGCACTCTTAATATTTTTTATTTTTTTTACCACGTCTCATATTTTGTTTCTGCCCTTTTCCTTATCTGTGTTACTTCCTCCCTCACTGTGTCTCTCTATCTACTCAGTACACCTGCGGCATTATTAAAGGGCAGTTACAGTGGCTCTTGTTGCTCTAGGGAGGATGGTAGAACATTGGCTTCCAGGCAGCTTCTTACATCATTTCCTTTTTTTGTCTCGCTGCACCATTTTCCCCACTTTTTAATTTTTTTTTTTTTCCCACCGCCTCGGTTGCCGTTGGTAACGAAATGCGAGAGCAGCTAAAGCTGATGTAAGACTTACCATAGGCAACCAACTCATCGTCTCAGTGGTGATGCTTTAGAAACTGTTTTTGAAGATGTGAACTTCGCTGACTTTCTACTACTTCACTATCTCCATTCACCTCTCCTACCTCACCGTTATCTTCTCTGTTCTTCTTATGTTACTTTATTTCTATTATAAATAACTAAGAAATACCTGGTTTCTATTTCTATTTCATTCTTAGCCCAAAATCATAGATTATCATAAACATACACTTTATTCTCAAAACTCCAAACCATTACATTGTAATTTACACAATGGCTTTCCCTTGTTTTTAATTAATCAGACCATTTTTTAAATTGCTTGAAATTTTTGCTCAATTTTACCTTAGTTAAACTCACACTGGGAGTTACACTGTAGCCAGTGCTCTGCTTCTGGTCAGTGGTGATCATTATGGGAAGGGATAGTATCACTCCTTCAATTCCCCCAACCACACTTTCCAAGCCAGCGGAACAAATTGCCTTTCAGCTAAAACCTCCTTAAATTACAGGCAGCCTTTGCACCTTGGAGGACAATGCAAAGTGACATCAAAATCACACTTTGAATACTCTGGAAAGTTTTGCTTCAGAAAAGGGATATTTTTTTATATATATATACAGTAGAGCCTCATGTGAAGCAATTTAGATCCTGAAGTTGTTTGCACTTCTATGTTCTGCATTGTATGATATGCTGTATTTAAGATTGTTTGTGACAAGTAATTTCACAAAAGTGGTTGGTCGTGCTGCAATCTGTAATGCTGCAATCTGTAATTGCATAGCAGCAATTTTGAAGCACTTTCTTCCAACAACTGCCTTTTGTTTTTTCCACCTCAAATTGAAATATGTGAAGCTCCGTGAGCCCATCTACAAACTGAGTATGCAAATACAATCATTGTCCATCTCTGGAAGAGGACGTTTTCTGTCAGCGTGTTATTCACCGACAATGTGGAGAAGAGAAACAGACATGCAACATGTTACATGACCATATCTTATATAACATATAGGTTATTCACCCGGGAGGACCTTGTTCTATTATGCGAAGGTGTGGATTTGTATTAACAACAGCTTGAGTTTTTGTTACATCATGCTTTTTCTGCATTGCAATCTCTGTATAATGATATAGTATATAAACACTCAAGTATAAGTAAACTGGAGAAAGGCTGACACATTCCACATAGTTATAAAATCTGATTATCATTAGATATTGTTTTAGTTTTGGCTCTGACCAAATTTTTCTACTATCTCTGTTTGGTTTTTGCTTTACTCTTCTAAAATAAATATTCTTTTTCCTTACTTTCAGGCTGACTGGTACAACCCTTCCCTCACCAGTAATATCAAGTAAGAACTGGCTTCGGATACATTTCACCTCAGACAGCAACCATCGAAGGAAAGGATTCAGCGCTCAATACCAAGGTATAACTCCCTCCTTCAGTCTCATTAATTTGTCTGCCTCTCTTTTAGTTTATATGGCAAACACACAAGTGTGCACATCTTCAAGTACTTATGTTGGGAGTTTACTATACAAAGTCATCTGCACATCATAACACACAGAAGACAGTGTGATCAGGAGTACATGGGTCATTTTCTTGCATTATATGTTTATATCCTGTAACTGAGAATAGCAATTATTGGGGACAGAAGTCTGAAACCACCTGACTGGACTTGCTGGACCTTTCCTGTCATCTAATTGACTGGTTGTATGACTTAATTAGCATATTAAAGTGCATATTAGTTTCCACGTGGCGGCTCATATTTAATTGGATGCTTGCAACACAAAACACAGTGATCCAAGACCTGTCTTTCTTGCCGACACGCAGGAAGAGAGACAGGTCTCGGATCACAGAGTCCTGTCTGTCTTGTTTTTGCCACTGGTACTGCTGTCATTTCCTTTTTTTTTCTACCTCTCCTGTATGTGGTGTTTACGTGTGTGTGTATGAGAGCGAGTGAAAGCGAGAGAGACAGAGATGGAGAGACGGAGACAGGCAGGGACAGAGAGAGAGAGAGAGAGATGTGCTTTTCATGCCAAGTCTGTTTCTCGGTGGAGTGTAGTTTGGTTGTAGCACAGATTTTTCTGTTATCCTCTGCAATGCTGCTACTTAGGATAAAATAGATGGAATAAATTTTAATGCTGCTCCATTGCTTTGCTCTTCTCTCCCTTTTCTCCTCTCTTGCCCCTGCTTCTCTGTGGCTTTTAATATCTTCTCCCTTTTCCCTGTTCTAATTTTCAGTTTCTGCCACTGTTGCATTTGTTGTAGGTTTGTCACAGGAGTGGGCTGTTGTGTGAAGCACTTACTGGATTGCGCGCATACTTGATGTGTACTGTGTGGCAACCCTGAAAATAATAAGCACTTAATAGATGTACTGTAATTTAAGTTTAATAAAGCATTATTTATCATTGAATTAATAACCTTTTCTCTTCTCTGCAGTGAAGAAAGCAATTGAGTTGAAGTCCAGAGGGGTGAAGATGATGCCCAGTAAGGACTCCAGTCACAAAAATGCAGTCTGTAAGTAAAGTACTATCTGCCGTTTGTGTGCGCTGTGTGTGTTTTGAATGGTGTGACTGTATGTCTTGTAAAGTGGAAACCCATTTGGACAGACACACACACATACCGGTGTGTATATATATATACTATATGTATACAAGCACACACAGTCAGGATGCTAATCTGACTGTAGTCCATAGCAAACTCAATGCAGCAGGGTGACTCACTTTCTGCTGGCCGTAGCTAGTGCCTCCCAAAGGATAAGTCCTTGTATTGTACATTTCAGCTTTTTATTACAGTCTTACTTTCTGAGTGGAGGTTTTGTTTTGGGTGTCTTTATGGCCAAAGCTTGAAATGTGCCCTCTGCCCCTTTTATTCGTTCCCTCTGGAGTTGCAGCCAAGAATCCAGAAAGAGACAGTGTTGTCTCTGTCAGGTGAAGTCATTAATGCGAACATTTTTGACATCTGAGACATATTGTACAGTAAGCCAGGAGAAAAGTGCTACAATGCTGTAGTGAACATCAAGGAGAGCCAATATGTGGAGTATGAGTTAAAAATGCAAAGAGTTCCCTCAGTTTCTGTCATGACACAGTATTTTGTTCTCTCCTCTCCTGTCCTCTTTTCATGTGCTCAGCTCTTTACTAATTACTAATCTGCATGTATCATACAGAGCACATACTGCACATGCATAATGTGCTACATGTAATTTCAATGGTATTTAATGGGAGGGTGTCATGGCTTTCACCAGAGCATTTGAGACATGGTGAAAGCCATGAAAGAGTTTTGAATGCAAGGCATGACTGTATGTCAAAGCTAATCTTAAGATTAATTTGCATTCTGAGGCTGTAAATAATTAAAATGGTTTTAGCAGGAACTCGTAACTTTCTGCTCATCCATCCACAGGAAACATGACATGAGTAGTGACTGTCCCATTGTTGCTGGTACACTGAAAATATCATTAGCAAACCAGCCAACCAAGTAACATGGAAGTGAATATGTTATTTTCTGAAGTGATGAACAGGGCTGGCATCTCCAGCCAGGAAAACTGTCTCCCAGATAAAACTGCGAGACTCTGAGCGCCAGCTATCCTGAGGGAAACTTCGGAGGGAACCAGCTACTAGATGGGTCGATTAGTCTTTTGCCCCAGCTTTAATTTTGTCAGAAAATAAACAAAATGTTTACCTTCAAATGACATTTTGAGGATCAGTCATGATGTCCGCTGGGGGAAAAAGAGGGAATAATGTGACATTGTTGTGGAACCATAAAGTCAGCAGAAGGAGGAGCTCTGGGTGATTGGATGGGTCATCAAAATATCTGATGTTGACACTGAAGTCAACTATTGGCTGCCTGTTTCTCCACAACAATCAGTATGGGTTTCCTTTAACCATAATAGTCGTTTGTATGTGTGGATGATTTTTGTTGTTTTTGTTTTATCTTCTGCCTTTATTTGTTAGCAGACAATTACAGGTTGACAGAAATTGAGGGGCAAAAGAGAGAGCAAGGGGATACATACCACAAACATGATGGAATCACACAAGGGATGTTACTGTTATGAGGTATATACATTAACTTTTGAGACAGAGTAGTTAATTTAACCCAGACAATTAATTCCTTAATCCTAACCCATTCATTTTGTTGAAGCAGTACCTAATCGTTAACTATAGCTACATAATATTAAAAACCAAAGTTTTATTCCTGCAGCGTTGATTTTTAAAAGTTCTGGAAGGAACAAACAAACCAGGCATCTTGCATCCTGCTGACAAAGATGTCTATTTTGAAGGACTGTGTAACTTGGAAAAACTGTCCTATAAGATAAAGTTATTAAAGAATAATTACTATGCAGGGGAGTAATTTAGAAACGTGCACATCTTCAAATTTTTGACCAGTGTTGGTGGTTTTACAGAGGTTAAAGAGAAAAACCACAGACACTTGTCACACATGTGCAAGATGTTGCTAATATTTTCTTCAAAAAAGAACTGAATTATGTTTTTAGTTATGATGAGATATGAAGAAAACATCTGGGTGTCTCTAACCTTGAAAATCCAATTCAGTTCAACAGTAGAAAAAGGAGGCCCCCATTAAAGCAATCGATGCCTGTGGTCCTTCTTATTTTATCTATATTTTATCATAATCATAATAGTAGTATTAGTATCTTTCCTGATGTGTTTCAGCCAAAGGTCCTCCTCAAAGGCAAACGCAAGATAAAATGCTTTGTGTGGATTTGACCTTCTATCAAAACATTATGAAGAAATATGAAGAAAACTGACTGAAGTTTTCTGGTTATTTTGAAGGCTGCACAATGGAAAAAAACTAAAGCAAAAGCTTTGTTGGAGAAGGTCTCGAGATGATTCATAACTAATACACCATTAGTATCTTTCAGTTTTGGCAACTAATGTGCACAGTAGGTGTCAGCTTTTATGGTTTTATTTTGGAATTAAGGCCATTAAAAGAAACCTCTCCAGTGTCTGTGTGCGAGCATTTAAGTATTTACTCGCGTTCAATTTCTGTGAAATCCTCACACCCGATGAACCATCTCTGCAAGCTACTTTTAAATACGTCAGTTATTTAAAAAGTCATACATTCATACTGTGAGCACCTGAAGCTCTACTGTGTGTATAGTATTTAATTATTGATTGAAATGCTAGGTCGAGGGAAACCGTGTTTATTTGTTTGTAACCTCAGGAAAAATAGTTTTCACCTCAGTGGCAGCTAATGGGAATCCAAGTAAACTTAAACATTATATTGACCACAAGGCAGTAAAACAATGAATCTAATGATAAATATGATAAATATCTTTACAGTCCACAGAGACTGGCATAATTCTTGGAGACGTCTCTAAAACAGTACTCAGATCACGTGACAGAGGCTTTTAATTATCGGAAGCCCGAGCTCATACCTCATCCATTCCTTAGCATTTAGCTTCATAATAAAACCCTCATCAATAATTCTGCTGATTTACACGCTCAGCCAAGCATGTGCTGGTGCAATTAACATTAATATAGTGTTTGTTGTGTGACTGTGACTGTGTGTGTGTGTGTGTGCGTGCGTAAAAAAATCTTATGTGCTTCATCATGTGTTGCAGCAATTAAAATTAAAACTGGTATGCTCTGTGTGTATGTGAGTGTGTGCATATGTGAGGAGTTCCTGGGGCAAATCAGTTTGTTATATTCATCAATGATATGAAGCTTGGTGTGGAGTGCAGATCTGTCACTCACACGTACACACTGACATGCACTTTCTTTTTACGCTCAGTCACTCAAAGCAAGCACACTCCTATACAAAGTTGCTTCCATGTGAGAGAATTGCCTGAGGTCAGTACAAGAGTCCAGAGCTGTTGCATTTGCTTGTTACAAGGGGGGCGAAGCTAACAGAAACTTATTGTTACTCTCTTACTATGGGAGTCTATGGAGATTTCCTGCTGACATGTAGATGTGTTCAACTAAATTATAGTATCGCCTTAGGAATATAATGTTCTGTGTACGTCCTAAATAAATATTAGCTTAAAAAAAACTAGCACTGCAGTCAGTAATGCTCACCTGCACTTAACCTTATGACTAATAGTCACTTATACACCAGACGGTCCAGATCTCATGAAGTCCTGTGTGGATTTCATGCTGATGTTTAAGTAAAATCACACTGAGCACCAGTGGTTCTTGCGCATCTGCGTAAAGACTCTCAAAAGAAGCTATCCCACTTGTAAAATTATTGCCGTACTGTAGTGAATGAGCTTTATCATCTGCTATCACAACGTGGAGCCAAAGAATGATGATAATGACTGTTAACCGTGCAGTCCAGGGATCCCTTAAGCTTTTGCAGCCCTGGACCTAAACGAGACATTTAGTTTCTCACCATGGGACCCATGCTCATTAAAACATACTAGCATTTTTAGCGTGGGGATGAAAAACCAAGTAAATGTGGGATTTCGCATTGAGCTGAAGACACAGTAAGGTCACTCCAACATAAGGCTCCAGCCATAAGGCTGTGGACCAGCATCATTAAAAAAAAATAGAAAAGCCAGGGTCCACTTTTGGTCCCGAACCAGTCTTTGAACAACACTTCTTTACACTGTATGACTCCCAATGGTAATATTGTAGCTGTATGGCAGAGAATGTGCAGTCTTTATGCAATATATAATCATTACAAAGAACCAGAGACTGATGATAATGAGTTTTACCTGTCTAGAGAATGGAGCGCTTATGAATCATAATCTAAAAGACTGTCTGTAACAGCCTCTAGCCTATATTAAAGCGCAGTCTAATAGACAGACACACATGAGAATAAGTTTAAATCAGTTTGAGAACGGTCTGTTTATGAATAAGTCTCTGATTGATTATTGATTTGAATCCTACCTCATGCAATAGATAGATAGATAGATAGATAGATAGATAGATAGATAGATAGATAGATAGATAGATAGAAATTATAAGAGATAGCTGAATTAAAGGAGAGACATAAAGTAAGAGTGGTAACTAGAACAATGTGAAATGGATCAAATGAGCAGCCCATCTTGCAGTTACCCTCTCTCAGCGGTAACATTAACTTACTGCTGAGGATGTGTCATAATTATAGAGAGCCTGAAAGATTGTGATTAAGGAGTTTTACTCCCTAGACAATGACCTAGAACTGTAATGAATCATCATTGTGAGAGTGTGATTTATAATCAGTGTTTTCTTCAGTATTGTCAGGCAAGGTGGTTGCTGGGTCTACTCAAATCAAAATGAGGCAACCACTTGAAACTTAGAAATCACACAATTGTGCAGCAACACAGCTCAATAGTTTTGGGGAAACCTAACAGTAATGCAGTCCTTTAACCATCAGAATATTATTTTCTGCTCTGACTCATCACACATGGCTCTGAGTCAGCAATGAACAAAAGCATTTCTATAGAGAATCTTGTGGGTTCAACAAAGTGATGCTGGGAAGATGGCTGTAAACCCTCTAAGCTCTTGGTGTGATTGACCTGTGAGCATGAGAAGGTGGGGGAGAAAGAGAGGGCAGACTGGATAAGAGGCGATGAGGAGAGCGGCGGAAGACAGCATATCAACAAACTGCACTTACTACACATTTCTCTCCTCACCGAGCAGGCATCTGAAGAGCACCTCGAAAGCTCTTACCTGAAACACGTGACAGCTGACACACACACACACACACACACACACACACACACACACACACTCACACAAACAAGCAAACAAGCATGCTATCCCACGCTCTCCCTGCCTCTTCCTGCCATCTCTTATTGACACTTTGACCATATTTCTTTTTAAAGGTTCATCTGTTAGCTGATATAATAACTTGAATCTTGTGTTACATGGCTTCTCAATGTAAATGCCCTTTGTATTTATCCATCTTTACATTGCCCTCTGAGCCAGCAGTTTACCATTTTTCTCCCAATTGCCTGAGCCAGTGGTTTGTAACACTCTCTCTTGGGATTTTCACCAACAGTTACTTACAACAAAGAAAACAAAACTACCAATGGAAAAAGCATTCATGTACACATTTAATATGACCTTGTTTAATAAACTTTGCCCTGTTTTTCAAACTCTGTTAAGTAACACTTGCTTTTTGATGAACTCTGAATTGGATGGCTCCTTGTACTGTGATGTAAAGGTGTTGCTAGTGCCACCTAACCTGCAACTGTAAGTGTTAACACCAAACACTGCAGCACTATGCAGCAGATGGATTAAACAATGACGACAGTAGTAAGCCAAATGAAATCCATATTTGTCAACAGAATGACTTGGATTTCAAACATTAGTTTGAAAAATAAAATGAAAATACAGTATATTACATAATACTTGGTTGACCTTTGCGGATAGTAAAATAAAAATGTCGGAAAAAGTACCATTTAATATACTAAATGGATTTAGGTTGATTGGATAGTTATCGAGTTTGTTAATTTGTTATGTGTTTCACCCTGCTCAGTTTATGGTGGCCAGAGCTCAAAGTTAATGATACACTTGTGAAAACAAACAAAAACAGGTGCACTGTCAAATGCTGCTGTGTCTGCTTTTGGCAGTAGCATTCACATTATCTCTTAACACTTGTTGATGTGTTGAATTCTGGCTGCACTTTGGTTTACAGAACATATGTTATAAACAGAACTCAAAAGTTTACGACATATGTGTTGCCATGTGAGTCTTGTCGAGGGTTAATTTCTTAGAACTCAGACCTTTTAATTATAAATTATAGCAATACAACCATTTCAAAATACTGTCCTGCCAATAAAATGTTACTCCATTAAAAGTTCATTACAAATAAAATGTGCTTAAAGTATCAAAAGTAAAAGACCCCAGTATATTAAAACAGCAGGGTATGTCTGTGTAATATAATTATATACATATTCTATTATGGAGTTATGCATTGAGTGTTTGCGGTTGTTTATGCCGCAGCCAGGTGGAGCTACTTTTAACTCATATTCTTTGGTGCATTTCCCTACAGCTGTGCATTGTACTTAAATACAAGAATAGAAGAAGGATGGAGTAAAATGTGTAGTGTTTCACTCATATTCCAAAAGAAATATGACGTTTTATAAAACTGAACACTGATATAATAAACAAATACCTAAAACTTATACTTAAAGTCATTGTGCTTTCTTTTCAGCAATGCAGCAGCTACATAGGCTCATAATGCTCGTTGCTATGTTTAATACTTTTTCCTTAAAGGTCAGTCCCTTCGAGAGTTATCATACTTTTCATACGTGACATGTCTGTTGCACAGTTCATAGGGATATTTCTTGTGGAGTGTATAATAAATGGTTCAAGACAATTCACAGAAGGAATTGAGTCATTTTAGTGAGTTGAATCTCCATCTATAGGAGCAAACAGCTGATGTGATGTGGAGGTCTATTACAGAGGTCAGAGGTGTCAAACAAATGCGAGCTCCAACGAGAAAATTCATCACTTTTTGCAAATTCCTAAAAAGTTGACTTGTAGAGATGAAAGGTTGCTGAAGACACTTTGATGATATGGAAATGACATTATGCATCATAAGCTTGTGTTTAAATGTTGAATGGTCTTTTAAGTGCAAATATGGGATTAAGTCAGCTTGAGGATTTTTGACATCAGCCCAGCAGTGATATTTGGCAGCTTTTTTCCCTATAACAATCTCATGTTGTTTGCATGAGCTGGATTTGTTTCGGCAACATGAACCTTTGTATTTGATGCCAATGAAAGCCATTTGAACATGAGTGAGAGAGAAAGGGATGAGAGAGAGCGTGACACAGAAAGTGCATTTTTTGAGTGTGTTTGTGTGGTGATTTTTTTTGGACAGAACATCAAAAACAGCAGCGCAACAAGACAGCTTGTTCGGTTTGCATCATATCTCACACAAACACGCATACACAGTGTCTATACACTCCCAGCCCCTCAGCATACACATAATACAATCACACAAACGCAGCAAATCATTCATCCATCTTTTATGCTAGGATGCACAAAACTTCGGCATCCCTTTGTAAATTGCAGCTAATGTGTGTTTGAGAGAGGAGAAAACAGGGTGAGCAAGCTGAGAATACAAAAGTAGAGAGAAGGAGTGAGTGGGAGCAGAGACAGATGAAGAAGACAGGAGGAGAGGAGCAAGTGAGAGAGATACAAGAAAAGATGGACAGAAAGAAAGAGAGAGGTTGAGAGGTCAGATATTGCTCTTTCTCCATGTCATATTTCACCAGCAGATGAGTCAGAGCAGAAAGATATTCACTTCTTTTTTTTCTGCTATTGTAGTCCCTTTCTGGCATCCTCCTCATTTCTATTTTATTTATTCTCTCCTTCCTTTCCCTTTATTTTTTATTTCTTGCTAACCACCATTATTCATCCACAGAGTTCCATTAAGACAGAGCTGGTCTAAACTGGTTCCTGTCATGTTGTCTGGTCTCATTTACATTTACATTACATTTTAGGCATGCAGCAGATGCTCCCAGCCAGCGAGGTCTAAAACCAAGGCAAGATCCTAAATATGAGCTGGACAAAAATTGTCATGTGATTAGCTTTTGTGCTTTGTTGAGAACCAGAACAGATCATGCAGATAAATGAGAAAACCAGGAGGGAATAAGATGCTGAAATGTGATATCTGAGGACATTTCTCTTCATTAAATTTCTGCATGTGTTGGTTTCCATTTCCAACACGATAATTATTCTGCAATTTTATTTATTTTTTTATTTATTTATTTATTACAATTTCTCCCCAAAGGTTTTATTAAATCTTTATGTAATTTGGAACAGTACATGTTTTGATTTGCTTATGAATATCGGAACTGGATTCCAAAAAAGTTTGGACACTGTGAAGACATAATAATAAAAATAGAAAGCAGTAATTTGCTAATCCTTTTCCACATATATTCAGTTGAATATGGTGCAAGAATACAGACAAGACACATAGTTTTCAAACTAACCCACACCTAGTATCCTTGTGGCTTGGCATTGTCTCACTGGAATAAGCAAGGAGGTCCCTGAAAAAGACATCGTTTGGATGTTTATGTACCTCAAAGCAAGGATGGTGCCTTCACAGATGTGGATGTTACATGCCATGGGCACTAACACACCCCTATGCACCGTTACCATCACAGATGCTGGCTTTTGAACTTTCCATCAGCAACAATCTGGATGGCTCTTTTCCTCTTCAACCCGCAGGACATGACTTCCATGATTTCCAAAAATACAAACTGAAACTTGGACTCATCTGACTACAGCACATTTTTCCACTTTGAGTCAGCCCATTTCAGATGAACTCGGGTTGGCACAGAAGTTGGCTGCATTTCTGGGTGTTGTTGATATATGGCTTCCACTTTGCATGGTCAAGTCTTAACTTGCACTTGTAGATGCAGTGACGAGTTGTGTTTGCCAACAAAAGTTCGAACTGTGTAGTAATGTTCTTTGATATCAGTTTTTAATGCGGTGCCATCTGAGGGATTAAAGGTCTCTGTCATTCAGTGTATGTTTTCAGTCTTGCCCCTTATGTGCAGAGATTTCTCTGGACTGCGTACTCACTTGCTTTTTCACAATGTAGTGAACCTCACCCAATCCCTGCATGTGAAAACAGGATAGCCCTCATAATATTATTAGCTGTTACCAGTAAACCTAGTAGCAAGTGACAATGTTAGTGATATTCCATAGGCAGTTGCCTGTGAAGCATTGCAAAGCATGTCTTGTACAGTGCTTATTTGCTCTTTTTTTTTACACGTTTTTTTTATTTGCTCAGAGCAATCTGTGTAATGTCTTCGTGACATCTGGCAGATTAAATTAGAGCTCTGTTCAGGGAGTTCAAAAGGTAGAAGCTGTTTACAGTTTTGTTTTGTGGGGAAGTTAAAGTCTCACAAGTGAGCTTTTAAATGCGTCTTTGCATCTTGACCTTAGGGTTTAGGATTGTTAGGCTATGGTTACTGGCAGTAATGTTAACACTTTGAATTAAATTCAGTTTAGTTTATTTATATAGGGCTAGATCATAACCGGTATAATATGGCAGCAATTTTCCTATGGAGCACAACAATATGGTTGGAAACAACAATATTGTGATTGAAATATAAGCCAATTACACACTGTGTAAATTTAAGTTGATTCATTTTTAAGTGGAAAAAGTAGAGTGTTCTCTGTGTATTGATTGACTTTTTGTAGTTACATTTAGCTAACAAGTGGTCTACATTATATTGGCTAATGACATACAAGCGTTGCAATTAGCTGCAATATTTACATGAAAAGCTGTCCATGCTCCTTCATGAAGTACAGCCAATGTGTCTTCTGCTATAACAAGACAAAATGTTGCCCGTGAAAATAAAAGAAGACATCTTCAGAAATATTATGGTAGAATCATTCCAGGTTTTTGTCACATCAAATTACTGGAAAAAACAGGAAACACACAGATGGTTAAGACTAAGATCTCTGGAGAACAATAAATTACCCCTCCTTGATCATGATGAGGGTGCTTTTTAAAGAAGCAAAAATTTTTTCCTTCAATATCTTAATGTTGTGTGCATGCCTCATTTTGTAAATTGTTACAAATCCACAGGATGGAGATATAGATATAGATAGATAAGATAATTTAGCATGATATGATGGTGTGTGTGCCTCCAACAATTACAAGATGCTTCTTGAGTGTGTAAAAATATTCTTGTTCAGTTTACACCTTTAGCTTTAAAAAAGACAGACACTGCTTACCAAATATCTTTTTCTTTTCTTTTCAGTGAGTCAAAGCGGTCTTGCTGGTGATGTTTGTCCAGATCCTGGAGTTCCAGAAAATGGCAAGAGGATGGGCTCTGCCTTCCAGTAAGTTCACCTTATTCCTGACTCAGCGTGCCCCCAGTCACTCCTAGTCTAATATATAAAAAATTCCCACATAAATGCATTGAATATTGCTGATTTTATGACCAGCAGACCATATAATAATGATCCCTGCTGTATGTGACATGTAGACAACAGATGGTAGAAATGATCTATTGCACCCAAAGTTGTTGTTTTTTTCTGCAATGGATTCCATTTGCAAGCCTGGCACAAGTCATCAAATCATTTGGATGACATGTGAGAAGAGGGATGCTCGCTCAGTTTACTTTTTGCTGGTTTAACTTTTAAGTCAGAACAGCTTGGTTGTTGCCAGCGCAGAGCGGATTACTGACGGTTAACTAAAAATATTGAGCTTCACTGCAGGCCGAACAGACTTACAATGTGAAAACACACACAGACTGTATGTCTTCACAGTAAAACCAAGTTTGCTAGGTGAGTTGGTTCCCCTTCCATCCTGCTTTGACTTTCTAAAACACTTGACTGTTCAACGTGGAAAATTGAAAATGGGTGAGTGCAGGGAATAAAATGTGGTTAGTTTAGTTACAATCTGACTTATGTTTGAAATATGATTGTTTGCCCAGGTTATCCAGAGGTTTACAGACACTGTGACTTCAGCCAGTTTCCTTGCTTATAAATTACTTCTTTAGGAGCCACAGTGTGTTTTAGTTGTCTCTCCCCTCTCTTCTTAGCTCACAGCCATCCTTAAACTCCCAGGCTGAGAGTGAGAGCCACTCCTCCCCTGTTCTGGTCCCTGAATTGGTCCAGTGAGCATGAAACTTCCTCACCAAAGTTCCCCTTCGTTTTTGTGGAGACTGAAGTGTTTTGTGGTTTATGTATCATTATGAATAATGTATGTCTGTTGGGGACCTGTCGTTACAGCTCTGGCTTTTTAGATGTGAAGCACCTTATGTAACTGGGTTGTAACAAACTTGAAAAACTCATATATTCACATTTGCAGTGTTTTGGAGGGGAGCTGTTTAGTGCTCATCCGAACAGCTGCACCTGCTGATCTGTGTCACCTATAGGAAAGCAAATCACTGCAACAGTTTTAACCTGCAGATATAGACACATTGATGAAATATAAAACTCTTTGTATTTCATGGTATATACAGAGTTTTGAAATCTGATATCTGGTGTGATTCTCCATTATGGAGTTCTGGCAGTGATGTGTTTCACATCAACCAACATCAAGGAGAGTGTGGCTCCATGAACACATCAGTGTATGCATCATGTTCATTTCCAGAAGGGGTCAGGATTATAGTCCTGGATTATAGCTTCTATTTATCTAGATCTATCAATGATTTTGACATGATTTTAATCAAATAATTGCTTTAGTAAAATAAGACATTTGAAGAGTTTTGGAAATGATAACAGAAAACATTTCAGATATTTTATAGCCAGAAGACTTCATTGATAAATAATTAACAGATTGAAACTGAAATAATTATTATTTGCAGCTCTATAAGAGATGCTGCCACTGTTACCTTTTTTTGCCAGAAGGTGGTACAGGTTTGCCCGTTACTGTTCTGTGACAGAACTGCTGATGGTTAGCAGTTCATCAGTAGCTCAAACTGTATACCAGTGGTATTCACGTCACTAATTGTGTTCCAGGCTTTTACCTTAGTCATACAGGGCTCATAGACAGAGGATTGGAAGGGATATTTTGGAAGTTGGATCTTGGCTAATAAACAAGGTCTGGGTGGACACAGAGATTTTTAAACGATTCCCCTCATGCAGCCTGTCATCTTATCAGCAGAAAGGGAGCCATAATTCCATTTAATCAGGAGTGAGCAATTATAAAATAATCACCTCTCCCTACGACTCATCCACTCAGCATCAGTGGCAGCTAAATTGTTCTTATGTTTCTCTCGTGATTATAAGAGAATCAAAACCGGCATTCCATTTTTACCTTTATCCAGGACCATTTTCAGGCCAAAAATACCCGATAATCGTCTTTTAATCCCCAGCTCCTGGTGCTCTCCTATACCATTAGCAACTATGACTGCACAAACTCTGTGAGACTATTACTGGAGCTGCCTGAGTTAGTGAAAGGTCATTACCTCCATGTGTGTTTGCCTGTAAGCATTTATGTGGAAGTGCTCCTGCGTGTTGGCATGCATGTGTTTGGTGTGTGTTATAGGTTTGTATATAATCATCATTAAGCACTGCGATGCGGGAGCTGTGGCAGGATTGCAGTGTGATGAAGTAAAACAGGAAAAATGGAGAGAGAACATCAGCTGCAGAGAAAACAAAAGAGTTCTCACTGTTGGGTATTGCAGATGTGTGAGATGGCTCTAACTCAGTGTGTTGTGGCAGTTTTGATTCCCAGAAAACCCTGTACACAATTGCAATGGAAAGTTATTTTCAAGGAAAGACAATAACAACAAACTTTTCTTTCCTGTAATTGTAAATTTCACAGTGAGCGGCTGGATGTAAGGTATTTTCAGCGTCATCAGTATTGTCAAAGTAGCAGAAGCTGTAAAGTGAATGACCCAACTCTCCGTGACAAAGGCACTAACAGGGAGATTTGGCCAAGCTGTACGACTCTACAGTGTTTAACAACAGGGTGGAGCCACTGAACAACCAGAACCCTACGCAGCAAATGTTTGGCCAGGTGGTAGACTGTGGTGTGTGTCAGCAGGGAAGAGACATTAAGCTTTACAGACAAGACACCATGCAGACTTCCACTTAGATGGCTGAATGTCCCTCTCACGTGTTCAACAGCGGGGGTGTTGGAGAGAATGAGAAAACAACAATGGTCATAGGAGCTGATGTGAAAGAAGGTGAGAGGAGGGGAGGAAAGAAATCAGCGGAGAGCAAAACAGGGAAGACAATAAATAAAAAGCACAATCTGAGGAAAAATAAGAGGGGCCTCCTGCAAGAAAAGAATTATAGATAGTAATTGTGGTGATCAGTGGTGATGGTTGTCTTCCACCAGGATATAAAAGCCTCTACATAATTAATGTCATCATTATTCATGCATTATTTCTACAGTTATCTCCTGGAAAAGCCTGATTCTCCTGAAATATACGCATGGGTGTAAGAGATTTCTAGCAAGAATCACATCACCTGACCATGACTTTGTGAAGCAGTCAGAGCTGGCATGAACGTCTCTGTTGTTGCTGTTTTGTACAAGTGTTGTTACGTTTTGTCTCCTCAACTAGGGTCGGCTCCAGCGTCCAGTTCAGTTGTGATGACAGCTATGTACTTCAAGGATCTAAAAGTATCACCTGTCAACGAGTCACTGACACACTGGCTGCCTGGAGTGACCACAGACCCATCTGCAGAAGTAAGTTTCACCTGTCATTTGCTTTGAAGCCTATTTACGACTTGCAAGGGTCACGTGCTTTAGAGCTGGAGTAGAGCTGTTTCATACTGTGGTTTTCATGTCAAAATCACATGGCAAAGAAAGCTAAATGACATCCATAGACTGCATTTATATCATAAATGTATCCTTAAAATGATGCAAAGAGCATTGCATCAACATTCTCACACACACTCACACCCACTGGTACACAAATTCATATGGCACTGATTGTGGCAGAGCCGTCAGGCAAGGTGCTGACCTGCTAATCTGGGATTCAGTGTTACCCTCAAGGACACTTAAGGGTGCATTAAGGAGGAGCTAGAAGTAAAACCATCAACCCTGATGACCCGCTTTACCAAATGTTGTTGCCCCAGAGGTCCAAGGTTTCAAAAAATGTATGCCCTACCTGTCATCAGAGATCCAACTGGCGATGTAGAACCAAAGCAAGACTTATCCAGTGTCTATACTGAAGCACCCAAATGCAATGTTATAATTCTTTAAGGCATTTTCAATAAGTTTTGAATAACAGTTGACTTAAATTGTAGGGATGTGTAAACTTCACTAGGATTTGGCCACACATACAAATGTGTTCATGTAAAATCACAGGTATTTCTTTAATGATAGCAAAAGGATAAATAACACCAACTGTATCCTTTATAATACAATACTTAACTGCTGCCTTAGGGTTTCCATAATGTTGTTCTAAAGCTGCAAATCCCTCATGGCAAAAACCTGTCCACTTTCAATCATCAGCCTGGACATAGAAACACTCAAGGTTCCTGATTGAGTTCCTGTAGCAAGGAATATTCAAAACAGGCTGGGTGGAAAGTTTAGAACGAGTGCAGGCCATACAAAGCCCTAAAACTAATCAATAAAACAAAGCAAAATAATTAAATCTGTATTAAAAATCACAACACAGTACATGTTTTGTCAGCAAATAAACTGGTCTAGCGTGGTGCTCTCTGATGGCTGGTTTTCCTCGTTGGAAAATAAAACTAAGCCAATATGAGCACCGCAGGCAGGATTAAGATTGGGACCGCCAGAAAAACACTCCTAAAAGTTGTAAATGAAGTGTCTAAAATAAATCTTGAATCTATTTGTTCCTTTAAATCATGAGAAAAACAGCGAGTTTAATGCCTTCAGAAATCATTGTCACAGTGGCATGTCCACTGAAAATGACACAAAAATCAATGGCTGGACAATATCATTTGATCCTGATCATCATTCATAAAGAAAATTGAACATTTTTTGTAATTTTTCTGAATGTACAGGCTCTAAAAGTATAGTATCACTGAAACATAAATAAAATCACTGCAATTTACATGTTGTTGTTTGTAGGTGTGTTAAAATCATGATTCACTTTCTGACTGACTGACTGACTGAGTGACTAAATAAATAACGTGTGAGTGGCAGTGCAACGATGCAGGGGCTCTCACTGCCCACATGTTTACTGACAATACCCTGTTGGGTTTATTGCTCCACAATGAAAAGGCAGACAGCTAACACACACACACTCCCAAGTGTGCATGCACACAGCACACACTTACATTGACAGCAAGTGTCCGAAGGACAATGTCAAATACCTCATAGCTGTAGCAGTACTTGCCTTGAGCTGTGTGTGTGTGTTTGACAGACAGGCAGTCCCTGTGCTCAGACACACACTATAGGGTCTCTGTCACATCATATTATAGTGTATGTGTGTGTCTCTGTGTGTGTGGTGCCTGTTTTGTGGCTATATGTCTGTCTGTGACTGCAGGAACCTGTCTGACTTCATGATACTGGTGACTCTTGTCAGGAAGAGACAGCAGAGATGGAGGGCGAGTGAAATAGTGAAAGGGATGGAAGGACATGTGAATGTTATTTCCACTATTAGCCTATTTGCACAGCTTATTTTCTTTTTTCATGGGATGATGATATATTTTGCTCTTGTCGGGTGACATTTAACCAGTAATTGTTACAGATTTTTGGGTGCAGTACATATTCTTTCTGAAATAAAAGACCATATGGGTTTATTTTCTGTTTGTTAAGTGAAAAACAAATGAGAACAGATGCTGAAACCTGAATTAAGTTATATTTCTTATATTAACGTAGGCTTTTATCCAAAGTGATTTGCATTACCTGCATTTAACCATTTAACCATACTGAATAAAACTTAATGTCCACAACAGTGTTGACTTCATTAAAATAGTACTGACAACACTGATTTATAGAGTGTTCATAAAAGTGTAGAACCCCCCCAAGTAATAATGTAAGTAATAATGAGTATAAATAAAGCTTTAGAAAGCACTTCAACACGGTAGGATTCACCTGTAGATCTTTCATTTCAGACCGTGCAGTGTACAAAAGTATTGTGTTAATCCAACTTAATTTTTTGATATTATATTGTTGATACAAAAGCTTTAAATTATGTCTCATATGTAAAGTTAAACTAGAAAAACAGTGAATAAAATGACGCGCAAGACCTCTGCACTTGTATATTTCCATTTGAATGGTGCGGCTTTACAGACACTCAATATTACATATTCATATTCAATAAAAGGTAAAAGAAGTGGATGTAGAGAATATGTGTGTTATATGTTAACTGTGGAAGAACTTGTTTTTCTTACCTTGAAGCTGCAGAAAGGTCAATATATCGAAAAGTCTGAATTCAAGAGGTGAATTGTCACTATGACATAACATGGCTACAACAGAAAACTGCGCATTCAAAGCAATGTGCTGTGACAATGATTTATGTGTTTTGATATTTTTCCACATAACTATCTGTAATTAGAGGGGGGGTGGGGGTACACATACAGAGTGAGGAAAGGAGAGGGCATGAGAGGGAAAGTGAAAAGAAAAGCTGTTACTGTGTTACACACAAACAAGCAGGCAGAGGTTAAAAATCCCCACACTGTAACTCTGTATTGTGTTATCTGGTATGATCGCTCTCCTGGGATTCAAACCCATGAGCCTCTCTCACTCTCTGCTGAGACTTTAATGTTAATTAGAAGCTGGTCTCCGGGATGAATTGCCATGAATGTGTTTCTGTGTGTCCATTGGTATGTATGTGTGTGCGCGCGCATGTCAGTGTGTGTACCTGTGTGTATCACAGTGTGTTTCAGCTCTCTTTTCTAATTAACAGGCAGATCAGTCATCTGAGGTCCTCCTCTCTCCCTTTCTCTCGTGGTATTTTGTGTCTCTGTCTTTTCCTCGCCTCTTGCCCTTCCTCCTCCACTTTCTTTTCTCCTCCTTGCCCACATTGTCGTCTTTCTCCCCCCTTTCTCTCTGTCCATCTCTCTAACCTCTCTCTCTCTCGCATCTTTGTCTCTCCAATTATCTGTGTGTGCAAACTTCTTTACTTTATTATTTCCACCCCTTGCTCTCTAACTCCTCACCCTCAGTGTTATTCTGTATTATTCTTATTTTCTTCTTATACCCTTTCTTGTCTCGAATGTCATTGGCCTTCCCTCCCTCTAATGGCAGTGATCGCCTCCAGCTAGCTCATTATGATAGATAAAGGGCAAATATATGATCAGATAAAACTCTCTCTGCAGTGTGACAGTGCTTGTTGACTAAAACTGAGTGAAAATGTCAAGTAAGCCCTTTAATATTACTGTGCTCGAGAGAGAGGTTTTTAAGGGGACTTTTGACACTACACTTTTTTTTTTTTTTTGCCAAATATCCCTTTAAGGCAATAACACATGGGTGACTTTATGAGGTACTGAAGACAAGAAATATTACCTTGAATATCACACAAGACAAAATCAATATGGATAAAATAGAGCACTGGGAAGAATATTATGAAAAATGCTGTTGATAACAGGGATCTGTGGGCTCTTCAGGAGCAAAGGTACTGAAAGTTTTAGTAGCAGAAGAGGACAGATTGTGGGCAAATGTTTGAAAAAAATACCCATCTGAGCCTGGATTACCTGGAAATCATCAATTTCTTTAAATAGATAAATAGCTATGACAGGGGATGACAGGGGTTGCCAATGGAAAACTAGACACTAGCAAAAATGGATGTCTCTAAAGCTGATGATGACATAGAACACTAATCTATCTAACAGGTTATATGTTTTTACAAAGACTTTCAATGCTTAAAATTGATATTATGTTTGTCTAGTGTTATGTCATATTTTCTCTTTAATTTGTACATACTTAAAAGTGAGTAGACTAATTAATACAATGATCATAGTAATAGTCTCTATTAAGTAGTATGATCAACAATCACCATGCTCCCCTGGATTGCCATTGTACAAATATTGTGTAATGTATTAATGTATGTATTAATGTAATATTCTACAAGAGCATTTGATTTAAACCTTTTTAAACCTCTGTGGTCAATGTGGCCTTGAAGACTTGACCTGACCTCATGCCCAAAATATGACCAATATGAATGTTAATGTCATCATTGTGTCTATCAGTGAACATTTTGGTGTAAAACTCTTTCCAACACATTAATAACTCCAGTGTACACAGCTCTAGGTTTTGTGTTCAAGGATGCAAAAGACAAAAAACCCCTTTTTTTTAACTAATAACACTTTTGAGAGGTCATCATGAAAGGCATCAGATTGTTTAAAGCCCAGATGAAATAGCTTTTCGAGAGCAATTAACCTTAGTATTGTGACATACTCCTGAGTGAAACATGATAGTTGTTGAAAAGTGGGCATGTCCTAATAAATATGGAGCCATACAGTGATTTAGAGGTGGATGTTTGCCTCTAGCCAGTTGTGAAGGATGAAACACCTCTGTTATCAGAGAAGGCGGGCGCACCTTGAACTGCAGGATGTGTAGAGGAAGAGGATGCTAGTGAGCTAACTAATACATCTTAGCTGTGTGTTACTAAAAGTTGAAGACTGGTGAATGGGTTACTGTCATCATATATGAAAATGGTTAATAAATGTTAAGGGTAAGTAACCAGTTGGCTAAACAGAAGTAGGGTGAGTCAATAATTGGTTTACTCTCTGTAGCAGTTTGTGAAAAAAGCCTGTGAAATAGCTATGAAAGGAAGAGGTGGAAAGTGAATGCAGTTGATTTGATTGCATCAGATTTTAAAACTTAGCAAAAGTCTGTGATTCACTATAGGTGGCACTGATTATTTTTAATATGAATGTTCAACAAAATGACCAAATTTCCCTGAAACCCCAGCTTCTCTTTTGGTTATGCTGAACCCTATGGTCGGCAATAGTTTGCCTTTCCCTGTGTCTCTGCCACACCCACTCTCTGTCTTTTCCCTTTTTAAGGTAAGAAGCCATTTGCAATCTGTGAGCGTAATTTTGAGTACCCCGTAAATCTCTTTTAACACTCTGTGTTGCTCTGTCTCTCTCTTTTGCTGTCCTCCCCTGTAGCTCGTACCTGTGGCAGCAACCTAAGGGGGCCCAGAGGGATCATAACTTCTCCTAACTACCCTGTTCAATATGAGAACAACGCACACTGTGTGTGGGTCATCACTGCAATGGACTCTGGGAAGGTGAGCTCATTTTCATTATTTTATTCTTCCTTTGTTTCACCAGGCATTTCAATCAAAAAAGTCATTATATTCTGACTTGGGGGGAAGTAAACATCACTTACATTGCATTGTGTTGTCTAGCATGCTGTTTGTAACACACCTACACATAACCTTTGACACAGTTACATATTTTGTGTAAGTCTGCATTGTTATTAGTGCTAACTGTTGACTTTCTATGTGAAACATTGACCAGTTTGTTGTCCATTTATTAATTTCATACATCAATAGTGTTCAGTACTCAAACTTTAAAGTATCACCCTTATTATTGGTCTTCAAAGCTTATGCTGATTATTGTTTAAAATAGTTGACATGTCACCATAGAGATGAAGATATTATTATTATAATTATGAGAGGAATTTGCCTCTACAAGACACACTTGTCTTACTTTGTTGAAGAGATATGCCAAGAGAGCCATATTTTTCACACAAGTTAGATGAAAAGCGTGTTACTTATCTGAATATTTCATTCTTTATCTGTTTTCATAAGCTAGAAATCCTAGGTGTGAGTGTGTGTAGCCTCTCTTCACTCTCCACTGATGGAGAGTGAAGAGAGGCAAAAAAAGAAAGCATGACATTCAGTATAAAGTTGTACGGCAGACTAGAAACAATGACACGGCACACACAAATATCCTCTCATGTGGTCCAGTGTTGAGAAAGTTGAAGGATTGTTGTTTTAGGTGTCCCTTTTGTTTTTCTGCTTGCTGACTGAATTCTGTTTCAATTGCTAAGCTCATGGTCAACAACACCTCCCCAATTTTGTGACGGCAACTTTGTTGTTGAGTCATTGTTGTGTAGACATGAATAATTCATATACCTGCGGTACAACATCTCAAGATTCTCTATCTACAGTTTCTTTTGTGGTATTATCTTCTCTTCATGTCTTGTCACATATCTTGTCTTCACTTCGACTCCCCTCTCCTGTACTCTTCCCCTTCCCTCTCCCCCTCACCCTGTGCTTGCTGCTAACATCTCTGTTCTTTATTCTCTACTCCTCTCTCCCTCACCTACTCTCCTCAGTGCTGCTCTCTTCCCATCTTTCTCTCATTCATCTCTCTCCTCCTGTCATCTTCTGTCCTCCTTTCACTTTGATTTGTCTAAAATGTTAAGTTTGAAAATGGTGAGAGTAGAGAGAGAGGGGAGAGCAAAAAGAGAGCGAAATGGCACTGAGCTCATTGAAAACTACAGAGAAAAACAGAGTGCATAGACGAGAGAAATGCGGCTGAATATTCAGCTAGCTACTTCACGATTAAAAAGCGAGCTCCGGGAAGAGAAAAAGAGGAAAAAAAAGACTGAATGTCCAAGCAGGTACTTGACACGTGACATTGAAGTTTTCTCTAAAGATGCATGGAAATGGAGTCTGAGCCTGTGAGGAAGTAGGATGGAGAAAGAGTCAGATACAATTGAGGGGAGAGAATAAAAAAAGGGAGAGAGAGATGGGCTTTTGCTCTCACCTCTGTGTCTCTCTGACCTTGATAAAGAAAAGGCAACATAAGATGACCAAGAGCTTGTGTATGTCTGCATAGATTTATCTTATGCGCCTTATCTTTGAGACTCTAATGACTGCTGTTAGTGGTCTGCATCTCAAGACATTTCTTTGGAGATGACATCAGCTTGGCAGCCGTTGCCACCCATTCTTGTTTGAAGTGTCTCATGAGAAATCACAGCTATAGGTAAAAGGAGTCAATTGACACGGCTGAATTTGTAAAAGTTTCATCATGACAGAAGTAAAATATATTATTAGTGATATCACTTCAGGTGACACATGGAAACCATCCTAGTCTTGTCTCTGTGTGTGTGTGTGTGTGTGTGTGTGTGTGTGTGTGTGTTGCTTGAGGTCTAAAATTAATGCAGTACAATAGAGTGTAACAGATTCACATAGCCTTAGCTTATGATGGAATGTCTTTTCTCTGTTCTGTATACTGCCTGTGCAAATGAGTGCGTGTGCGCGTGTGCGTGTGCGCGTGTGTGTGTGTGTGTTGAAAATGCTTGAGGTTTGAGAGCACTTTAAGAATGTGCTATAATGACAGATTATCAGCTACTACAGCTGCTGGCATTTGCAGAATGTCACTATCTTCATACACAGAGGGAGAGGCAAGGACAGAGACAAACAAGAGGATAAAGACAGTTATAGACTAGATTAAACTGGAGTAGAATAGAATAGAATAGAATAGAACAGAATTTAGATGAATGACCCTTGCGAATAAAATTAAGTCTGATCCATCCAACACACAAAGACATTGGCGATGGTACACAATGTACAGCATGCTCATGCTTGTTTTGCTTTTCCAATGTTCCCTTTTAAAAAGTATATACACACATTGTACTATTTAGTTTGCAACTCTCTGCACTTGCATGTTAATTTGCATGCTCCTAATTTGCATGTTCTCGATCAGCTGGTCATGGTCAGAACCTGCAACTTCAATGCTCAACATCTAAAGATCGACTGAACAATAATGCAGCCACTCACAATTATCGTCAGCACAGATTCATGTTTTGCAAACCAGATACCTGCTTCCACAACAAAGTTAATAAAAAGAAGAAGAGAGAGAACGGAAAGATGTAAAGAACATTAACATTGAGCTGCTCTTCTGCCGTGCAGTTGCAAGACTATTGTCATGCTTTATACATATTGTGCATCATACCTTAACATAAAATGCAGTGTGATATTGAATATAGCCAGACTAATACAGGTTTTTTTAATGCCAATACCACATCGGAATAGCGTTTAAAAAAAAAAAACCCACATTATATTTACTGATATTAATTTAATTTACGCCACCCATAACACACATAAATATTTTCGATATGCAGCAGGTATGTGGGGAAATCAGGCTGTGGACGTGCTCAAACTGCGCAACAGCTGACCAAAATTTCTGACATACCAGATCATCTGAGAGAGAGAGATCATTTGAATGTTCAGGCAATTAATCCTGCGTTGTGACCCCTATCAAATCAGTACAGTGTCTGTCAGGTTTTGGTCATACAGTTCACAGAGAGAGAGAGGTTTTACAACATAAGAAAAATGACTGCACAGAAACTGGAGCTTCACGATTAAAGTCTCTTAGAAAGTTTTGCCCACTCCTGTAGACCTTCTTCAAAGTGTGCAGCACAAATTAGGGTTTGGCTTGTTAGCTATGTTTGCCACTTTGGACAGTTATACCCACTGCCTTGGTATAACTGTATATGATATATATAGGATGCCATTCAGTTGGACAGATTCGTCCTCATTAAGAATTTATTCCAGGTTATAAGAGACAAAGGCTTGAATTTTAAAAAAGCAGTTAGAATAAAGTCGTTATGAATATTCTAATTGCTTGGTATTTTAATCTTACTGCCCTTAAATGAGCCTCAGTTGCTGAGCTTTTGGTGTCCTTAGTATTATCAGCTCGTTTTATTTGTTTTTTTATCAATAATCTTGTCTTTGTGTGGAAACCTTGCTTTAAGGTCCTTAACTTGCTTGTTAACCTCCCTCACAAGCACATCTTCCCTAAGCAAAGCATTACATATGTAATCCCGCTTGAACATTGATCTTTAATCATGATTAAATTTGTTTATACAGGGAAGGAGACAGATGATTAAACACACCACTTCAAGACGTGAGCCTATGTTCTGTATTAAAAAAATGTTTATATGTGCTTTTTATTAGAGCAATTGAGATGAATCACAGTCGTCTTTCTGTAGACCTTCCCTTTTTTCTCTAATTCCAGCTCAGACTCCTGCTCCATCCCCCTTGTCTCTCTCCTCCTCTTCATCTTTATCCTCTCTCTCACTCGCGCAGCCTCTGATTGACCATTATTCCAGATGACTTCTTTCATCAATAACATGTTATACAAAATTGAGACAGAGACAAATGTTTTCATCAAAGTATGCGTGCCTTTTTGTTCCTTCTTTGTGTAGCTTTACGTGCACAAGTTCCAATAGCCAATAAGTAATTATGGCTGGTTGTGTGTCTGTTGTCATTCTGTTAAGTTCTGAATAAAAGCAGCACAATCAATATAGTTTGTAATGGTCTGACAGCCTGGCGGCAAAATGCCATGAGTGTGTTTCTATTTGTGTGTGTGTGCCTGTGTTATTATTTGTGTAAGTGTGTGCAGAGGCATCTAGTTGTGTGTGATTTTATGAATGTTGACTGTGTGTTTTCTGTCTGCCAACTTAATTGCTAACTGCCAGAGGTTGTGAAAAATATGTTGTAGGGTAAACTGTCAACTTTCAGGTAGTAGTGAGGAAAAACTCCGGTGCACAGCAGAAAAAAAGGAGCTCGGAGAGTGTGTGTGCTTTGTGTGTGTTTTTGTGTGTGTCACTCATTTGATACATCAGTATCAAACAGATAATTATTTTGTTCAAGTCTGAACCATGCCTGACTGCTCACACACATACACCCTGAAACGCATCGCCACACATGCCCATTAGGCCTCTAATCATTGCTGTCTTTTTCCTGATGAATACATATTAGCGTGTGTGCTTGTGTTTGTGTGTGTGTGCGCGTGCAGTTTTGGATGCAGGATCATTTTCATGCATGGATCATCATCATCATCACTTTAGTGTTGGCAGGACACATTCTGTGACGTTCTATCAGATTCTGTTAAATTTTACTTGATACAGAAATTGAGGCCAATAAAGACCAATAAAGGCCTCAGCCAGAATATGTTAAAGTCCTGTCTGATTCTCAAACAGTGCACTGTGTTACAACCTGACTACACATTTCCTCAAGCTGTTACACGAGGAAGACATAATGCCCAATATCCAATGCATTATCATAATAGAATGAGTGTGAAAACAAAGTTCATGTCGCAACTTTTAGTTTTTTTAGCTGAAGTTTGATGTTAAGTGAAAGAAAAAGTATGGTTTATTCCAACTTGGATTTCATTTCTATTGCCCTGGCTGTTGGATCTATCCATTATAACAACTTGTTTATCAGTAACTCTGCAATATTGCTAAAAGTAAGTCTAGCAGAAGATTATTCGTGTTGTAAATTAGCAAACAGTTTTGCCGGATTAGTGTGGACCTTATTTTGAGGTGAAACCAAAGATGAGTGTATCAGTAATGCTGCTAATAATGTGTCTTTGCACAGAAAACTGTGCACATCACTACAGCAGTTTAAGTTGAACTAGAAGGACCTACTGTATATTTACTCTTACACTGCACATCTAATTGTAGTGTTAGGAGACCATTGCTTCTACAGTGAGATACCGTGTAATTTCTGAATCACTACAAATTCTACAACATACACCTCATAGCTCAGTGAGGACGTTGATCACATAGACTGAACGAAATGCATCAGTAAAGTGCAGAGTAAATACCATCAGGGTCCATGGTAATGGACAGACATTCACCAATAGCTGCCTAATTAGCACATTATCTCAATTCAAGGCTTTTTGCTATTCTGGCTTCTGACTGTAATTTGTCTGACTGACAGTAATTCACTGTATTAGCGCTGTCTTTGGCTCTCATTCCTAAACCTTTCACCTCTCCACCAAAGGAGGCTGTCCCTAGTGATGCATAATTATCCCAAGGTCATGCTTTTATACTTTTGTGCACTGGCCTCTTCTAATGGTGATGATGCACGAATTCTTTTTTTTTTTTTTTTCCCCCCCAAGAGCTCTGACATAAAGCATTCTGGATTAAAACATCTACCAAAGTCCAAAAATAAGTCAAAAGAAATTTCTTAAATTTGTCACCGCACAGTTTATGATGCCACAGTGCCGTCACGCAGCTGCTGTTCAAACATAGTATGCAGTTTATTTTGCTAAACTGTCCAGCCAACAGGTCAACAGCACTCAAAGGTGCTGTAACACCTCGACAAGGGAGTTATTTTATCAGACAGCAGCCGTTTGCTTTCTTACCACTTAAAGCAAAGGTCACCTCGGGGCAGGACTGCAACACATAAACATGGCACATCTGGGTACTTCCAGGGTACAGCCAACAGGCTAGCATCCTCGCCAGTCTATTTTTAAATGGGCTGGTACTTTATTTGTCCCACATGGAAAATCACTTGTCAGAGTCTATAACAATAATGGTTCACAATAAGTAAGCTCAAAAACATTGACACATAAACCCAAGATGCAGTAATCACTACAACTGCTGCACCCTCTATTGTGTAATGAAACCATTTTTTCATAGTGCAGATGTAAAATCTTCTAACAAGGATCCCCTGTGAGGGGAGGGTCCTGTCTTCTGAGCTGACATCAATCTTGATTGGCTGCACTGCTACCCAGAGTGTCAGTCACTGTGGTTAGATTTCTACAACATACCTAGGGACAGTGGCTCACAGTACGGCGGACCTGGGGACAGTTAGCAGCCCCAGCAATCTATCTATTGTTTTCATTTTCTCCCTGTGCTGCTCTGAGTTTCCCCTTGGTGTTCTTGTTTCCTCACACAGTCCAAATACATGCGGGTCAGGTAGACTGTTAATGAGTGATTGTATATCTGTGTTAGCTCTGTGATTGCCCTGCCATCTGTCTAGGTCGCTCTTTGCCCTATGGTCAGCGCACAGTGGGACAGACTCTGGCCTTTGAAAACAATAAACATGTTAAGAAAAGCAATGAATGAGTGCTTAAGGCCTCAACACACTGAGAGCTGCAAATTCACTCGTCGATTTATTTTAATAGGAGTCTGGCAGTAGAACCATGGGAACCACCCACATCACAATTAGTATAGCAGACATAACTTTTGAAACATTTTATTGCGTAGCTGAAGCAGTTGCTTCTTTGTGCTGCTCCACAGCTTATAGAGCCTCTTTGCTGCTGATTTAAATGAATTGTGAGGATAAGAATCCACAAACAGCTTGGTATGCATCCTGCTGCTGTGTTTGCCCCTTATTGCCAAGCTGCATGGTGTGTACCCATCATAAAATTTACTGTAGGTGTGAGATGCAATGCACTGTAAAGATTATTTATAGCATGCTTTTGAGCTGCAATGAGCAGCAAACATGCTTCTAAAATTCTGATTAGATCGTCAATGAAATGCTCCTAAGAAACTGAGTCTAGAATAGAAAAAAGAATAATGTGTTAATACAAGAAATAAGGACAGTCATTGATTACAGGTAGTTCATCATGTGTGACTGATTACATTGTGAATATAACTTTCCCAGGCATGAAGGGTGTGCTGTGGGTCGTGTCCTCAAGCAGGGTTTCAGGTTATTCTATACTTGTTTATTTGGCTGAAAGGCTAAAAGTAATCTATTGGAAAAAAGGCCCCAAACTGCCATTGTGGCAGCTCACCAATGACTCAACATAGCTGCATAATCTCAGCAAGGGAATTCTCCTGCACTCTGCTTTCAGGACAGCTGTTCCCTCTATGCACTACTTTTGACAAGAGGTCACCTCAGTACATAGTTTCAACTTTTTCTTGACAGTTTATTTTTGACTCTGGGTAGTAGAAATGCATTAAAGCTCCAGTGGGCACAACATTTATGTAAAAATACAGCTCTCCTAAGCCTAAATCCCGTTGGACCTGCAGCAGAATAGAGTTTGTCAACCCTGACTCCACCCCTGTTAAGACCCTGAGTATTGCTAATATTGTGGTATCGGGTCTGTTTGTTACTGTGACACCATCGGGGTGGACAGGAAATGATAAAACTATTAAACAAATTGTTCTAACAACAATTAAACAAATTGTTCTAAGAAGAAGAAATCAGACAACACAATTTGTTCCCTCTTTTCAGTCTAGACCATCCAAGTTTGTAATCATCAGTTGTTGTATTTAGTTGTTGTAGTTGTTTTTATTGGGACTTGCAACACTCTGTCATGTCCTGAAAAGTGCTACAAGGTAACTGCTTCCCCTTTTATTAAAGATATATTTTGTTTTCCAAACAGTTTCTACATTTATGGTGGGTCAGCTGAGATGCCGATCAAATCCAGAGTGATAAGATATTGGCTGTGGTACTCTGATCAGAAATCACTGTGTGATGCGAAGAAAATGGGCTGTTTGTTGTAGTTTTGTTAGGTGTGATGGTAATAAGGAGGTTGGTGTTACTGCCATCGAGATTGAAATGAAACCTATACCCATGTGTACTACCCTTGGCAGGGGTCACCTCAGCTTATTCTGTAGTTGAGATGGCTGACTGAACATAATTCATTAGATGTGTGCAGAGTGTTGACATTTTAACAGGGCTCAAATCAAATCTTATTTTTCAAGTGAGTCTATGGATTGCACACCAGCATAGTAAGGTTGGTAGGAAGGCTGCGGTCTGACCAGAGAAGAAGAATAACCAGAAGATAATAAAAATACTAAACAGAAGTTATAGTTATGAGTTGTCATTTATTGATCCCCGTAGGGAAATTCATTCTCTTCATTTAACTCATCCTAAGTATTCGGAGCAGTGGGCAGTCAGTGTACAGGTCCAACTCCAGCTCTAAGCCAGCGCCATTTTCAAGGACTCTGACTAAAGAATTAACGTAACATGTATGTTTTTGACGGCAAGGGATACAAAAGCACCTAGAGGAAGCCCACACAAATATGAACATGCAAACTCCACATAGACAGGTCAGGCTTCAAGAGTGGCATCTGATCTGAAGTGCCTATAAACAGTGCTATGCACCTTAGCCTTCACCTTGCAGTGAATCATTACTTAATATTTAATGATTATTTTTGTATAGATGGCTAAATAGATGGACAAATAAATACATAGATAAGTTTAAAGTGTATCTGTTTATGTGATGATTTCTCCCCACTGTTGCTGCTCAGCAGTGACTCAGCACTGCTGCAGCCTCAGCTCAACAAGGGAATTCAAGAACTGGTCCACCCAATTATGGCTGTGTGTTCTCTTGTACTACTCCAACTTAGGGTCACAACAGTGAGGGCAAGATCAGCAGGCATAATGTAGTTTTTCAGTTTCAAGATCTTTTCTTCAGGGGCAATGGAGAGGGCATCTCTGGGTTGATATGTAACCCTTTATTGTTTCACATTATTGTTCAGATAAACTGAGTGGGTACAGAGTGCACTGTGTGTAACTCTGTTGACTGACTCTCATTGTTTGACTAAAGCAGCAGACATATATCTGCTGTGAATTTAGCTTGAGAGTAAGAGAAAGATTACCCTCAGTTTCTCCCCAGCTGTGAGTGTGCCCTGTGGAGACCCTAAAATTCATGGCACTACAATTTTACAGGCTGACTGACTGAAGGTATTTCACTGTAGGTTTGGATTGCACACTGCTCTTAATGTTTAAATAGCCTATTGAGCTGCTCTTAGCTGCTCTGCTGCTTGCTAATGACCTCAAAGTGATAACGCTTCACTTATCCCTTCAAAGAGCATCCACCCTTAAACAGAAACAGTGTTTTTTTCTTTTTCTTTTTCTGATCTTGGACCTGTATGGTACCAGATTTGAACATGAGAAACTCTCTCCTGAAATACTATTAAGTTCGGCAGGAAGTAAAGTTCAATACTGTGATGGATTCAAAAGAAAGAGTACTGAACTGGAGTCATCAAACTGAAATTTGTCAAATTTGTCTTTACTGTCAACACTGTTTGAATCAGCTGAAAATTTGTAAAGGCCTAGATTTAATTTATTTTCTTTCTTTTCTTCTTTTTCCTTCTATTTCTTTTTCTTTCTTTCCTTCTTTAGAGAATAAAGAAGCTAATCTAATGTAGTTTGGGGTTGCTGGCTGGTCTTAATGTCTTTCTAAATGGGCCCATTTGGATCTATTGAACAGCACTGAGCTTCCTGCTAATGACGTTAGTGTGATAACGCTTCAGTTCCTTCCTTTAAGTCTGCTGCTACTATGCAATCTGCCTTGACTGTCTAGACACACGCATACACGTAAACATATAAATAAAGACAGAAACATGTAGGCAGTGAAACACAGCCAAACTGTGCTCACACATTCAGCGAAACAGGCTTGCAGCCTAAACAACATTCTGCTTCAGACAGATATATCGGAGAAAACCACCTCCTATACACAGACAAAAAAACACGCATGGATGCACAGAAACCCAGTCTGTTTCAGGTTCTGTTCTGCCTCACTCCTTTTCTTCATGACCACGGGCTCCTGTAGAGTCTTAACAACACCTTAACTTCTCTGACACAAACACTTGGGCAGTCCACAACAGCACCTCATCTTTAACTATTCTTGGTCAGTTTGTTACATTTCCTTTGAGCAAATTGAAACTAAAATCACAAAGAGTCATGCTTTTTGCATTCAGAAAGGAGGCTTAAGTGAAAAATTGCGTCAATATTTTTTCATAATTTAAAAGAAATTACACACATTACACATTAAATAATGTCCCTTAAATCTCCAAGCGTCTAAGTGAGCAGAAAGCGCACTGCCTTCCCTTTATAGATAAGATGTGCATGCTGTATTGTATTCAGAAATCTTTCCAGTAGTGTAACTGATATCTGACAGCTGAAAAATGGCTTATGTATCTTCTATAATACTTCAGTAGTAGTTGATAGATCAAATTTTGCGTACTGCCAAAAAAAAACCCCAAAACATCTGACAATTTTGTGATGATGTGTCTTTAAAAAAATTTCCAGAAACCTGTTTGTTCTTGTGAATTTTTTAGACAGAGTAGAAAAGATGATACAAAAACACATCAAGTACAATGGTTTATTAATGCTCCCTGTGATTTGTTGTTAGCCAGGAGTTAGTACCTCTCCATGTTTTGCATCTTTTTCCCATTATTTGTAGCCATTTTGGAAAGACTAAACATTGCCAGAGGCTGCAACATTCGGTGTATAATAAGATGGCAAAATGCTTTGTACAAGTATGAGTCTCATATTTATTGAGGTGCGTCTTGAATGTAAGTTGCCAATGTCAAAAATAAACATGTTTTTTCTTTTAAATATTAGTCTGTTTGCATATGAGTTTACGCTGTTATAGAGATTGTGTGTGTGTGTTCATTGCTGCATTAAAACATGTGCATGAATACAGATTTATGCAGTTTATATGTGGCTTCTTTGCCATTCCTGTCATTGTGGCAGTTAATCCCTTAGATGCTTCCATATCCTTTTACATTATTTGAACATTGCTTGCCATTTTTATTTTTGACAAAGCACGGCCAAAGGCTTAGCTATGCATTGCTGATTCTGGTGTGTTGGAATGGTTTCTACACCCTTATCACCTGCGGTAAGGTTTTTTTTCCCTCACTGTTGTGTGATTCGTCATGTGATGAATTCTCATTCGCAATATCGCATGGTTCATTGTAGTTCTCTAATACACAAGAAACTTACTGATTGAGACCATCTCTGTTCTCTTAGAGGCCCTCTGAACACAGAAGTCTGCCATCTCCCATTCTGTCAGGGCTATGATCTACAGCTAATAAATAATGGACAAGCAGCAAATAATAGAATACCAGTATTACAGCATTTTAGAGCGCAGAGTAGATTGATGATCCATTGCTCTATGCATGCAACTAGCCACGAATGTGCCTGCAAGTCAGGCATTTAACACTCAATTTCTCAGTGTTCAACAGCAGAAGGGTGTTTGCAGGGTGCAGTGTGCATAGCTCCCAGAGGTGATTTGTGTAACTATGAATGTGAAGGAGAATGCTGCCAAATGAAAGCAAGGGTGCTTTCGGTTTCAGAGTTTCATTGTTTCACTCTGCTCCCTTTCATTAAGGATGGAATATTTTTAAACTAATATTTTTAAACTCATATTTCATTGTCAAATTAATAGTTATACCTTTGGCACAGCAGTTTTAATTAAGATGACGGTCACAGCCTCGGTTCTTTCTCTCTCTCTCTCTCTCTTGCTCTCATTCTGCTTTTATCATTAGCAAACTAATCTTTTAAAAACAGAATACTTCCTCCCACATTTGTTGTCTCCTGTTACAAGGATACATGGCTCCATCTGCCTTCATTGCCATTTTTCTGCACTTTCAACTTAATCATTTCATTTTAACATTGAATAAACAGGATCATTTGTTACATTTCTGGCATATCAGGGGTCCCTCAGAATTCCTCTGTTTGATGATGCATTTTGTATATTGTTTTTAAGGACTGTATGTGAATGTGCATTTAACAACCTATTGAAGTACTCTAGTATAACACAGAGCATGTCAGCGCAGTACCATTGCCCCACTTATAAAAGTAACCCATGCATTTCGCAGATTTTTTTAAATTTAGGACTATTTGGATTCACTTAATAGAAGCCTGCTCCCTATTTTCTGCTGTTAAATGCATTTTCTTCTGTGCTGTAATTAAATGTGACTCCATGGCATGAAGTCATATTTAATTACAGGAGTCATGAGATTGGCAGAGGCTGCCAGTCTTCTCAAAAAGGATCTTTATTGTGTACAAAATGGTGTATTCAGTAGATTGTTAATTTCTTGTCATTAACATGCAACTCAAAACATCAAATAGCACTTTCATTGCTCATGAGGCAGTTGTTTGTGAAACAGAACCCCCATTTCAACACTATATAAATGGAGAAAAAGCAAAAGCGGCTTGAATTGAAAATAAATGTCAGTTTGCATTTGTGTGTATTGTCACCTTTCCACATGTCTGTGTTTTTAACATTTTCAATGTTTGCTTTTGTTTTGTTTTGTTTTTCTAGGTGATAAAGTTGTCATTTGAAGAGTTTGACCTGGAAAGAGGATATGACACACTAACTGTGGGAGATGGAGGGAAGATAGGTGATACTCGGAGGGTTCTGTATGTGTAAGTATCACTTACTGCTTGTTCTATGGCTTCTATAACAGTTATATTAACAGGCAACAGTGCATGGGAGAATAAGTTAACTCTGGCAGCCAGGGGAACAACTGGAGACCCATAGATGTTAACATGCAGGTACACATTACATGTACTGAATTACATTATCATTTTATGGTGTTTTGATGGAATTGCCAGAGTGTCCATGATACACTGAACTACACATGACAGAAGAGGAACATGGACCTTTTTTTAACTGCTTTAAAACAATGTTGTTGTCAAAATCATAAAATCATAATATGATTAATCTGTAATGCTTATTATTATTATTTGCATTTATGTGTTTGTTTTTCTGCATGTATATGTAGACTCACTGGCTCCAGTGTCCCTGACCTCATCGTTAGCTTGTCCAACCAGATGTGGCTACACCTGCAGTCAGATGACACAATAGGCTCAGCAGGGTTCAAGGCAGTCTACGAAGGTATGGGCTCTTTTACAATAAATACAACAGCGTTAAATTAAACTTTTCAACCACACTTTTGTTTCTGTTCCCTTCTTTTTGCATCTGAAACGCACGCACACACACACACACACACACACACACACAAAGATATATACAGTCACATAATGGAGTGTGAAAGTCATGGCGTTGCTGACGTGGTGGTTCAGGAGTAAACACAACTGTTGTTGTCCGCCCTTGTCTATACATGTGAGTGTGTGTGTGTGTGTGTGTGTGTGTGTGTGCGCGACTGTGCATTACAAGAGGTAATAAATGAATTATGAGCCAATCAGTTGATCGTTTTGCTTGGTTATTTTTCAAATTAAGCCAAAGCTGACATTGATATAGAGATAAAGATGGTGACAGTCACAGTTAGTGAAGGTGAGAGGGAGAGGTCGAGATGTACCTCTAAATACTTTATTATTTGGAACAATCCATTTATTATATTATACCTGATTACATACAGCATCTTAACATGCCAGTGCAGCTCTTAAAATCAAATTGAACTAAATGGAAGTGAACAAAATTGAATTCACATGAGACAAAGAGGTGAGACAGGTAGAGAGAGAGGGAGGTAATTTGATAAAGGTAGAGACAGTGGAAGAGGGACAACAAGAAATTGACAGAAGGGAAAGAAGGAGACAAAATGACAAATTGAGTGAGAAGAAATAAACTGTCTCTCAGAGAGACTGAGGGAGTGCCAGAAAGCATGGAAGAGAGTGGAAGAGGGATGAAGGTTATGCTCTCGTTTCTGCTCAGCTGTGTTTGATTCTGTGATATTGCTCACAGTGTTGTCCGGGGTCAGTTACTGCACAAGTGAATAAGCACAGTGTAGCCACAGAAAGTCATGTGCGTACATACACGCAGCTGTGACTGCAAGCAGGTGATGTTTTACATCAAGTATAAACACTCCCTTGAGTTGACATGAGGTTAAGATGGTGCTGACCTTGATTTTTGGCCTAACCTTGATTTTGTTTAATATTTGCCCTTAGGGCAGTAAGGGCCTTTTTATCTGCTATTGTACATTTCATGACACATGTTCGCAGGAAACAAATAGAGAAAGCAAGAAACAAACAAACAGTGCTTAATGACCTCTAGATGATCTTGTGATTTCAATTTTTCCCTGGGATAACTGAACTACCGCCTGGGGTGTGTTTTGTGTGCGTGTCCTTGCATGTATATATGCGATGCTGTCACATTGTATAATATCAACATGATACACACTTTGATCAGTGTTACCCCCCGAGAGCTCTTAGGTTTTCAGCTCTGCAGGATCACCCAACACATGCTTGTGTGTAGCTGTCTTGTTTTTGAATGCTGTCATGTTACACTTGTTAATCATTGCTGCTGCTGTGCCTATGTGTGTGTGTGCGTATGTTTGAGAAATAAAGAAAGAGGGATAGTGTGTGTTTGTGTGTATGTGTGATAATTTGATTATGATAATTGAAGCTTTTAGTGAAGTGCTTCTGCCAAGTTTTCAGTCTGATAGCAATAGTTTGTGATACATTATGTATTTTATAATGTATTTATTTTTTAACTCATCATAGGACTGAAAATTAGCTTGAATTATCATTAAGATTCCTCTGTAGAATGATCAGTACCACTATGAAAAACATAAAACCTTTATTTATATCCTGCCTTTGTTGTTGCGAAATCAACCTCAGAAATAAAACAATAACATGTTGGTAGTTTTGTTTAGTATATTGATTGACAGCTGGTGCTCTAGTTTTATACATGCAGGGAGATAAACCTAGAATAAATAGTTTTCTTAACACCTGTAGCTGCTTTACAATGTGGTGGTAATAAAAACTTAAGCCTAAAAAAACCTAAAAGGAAACTTTGCAGATTTTCTAACAAATATGCATCATTACAAAGTGGCTAGTATATGCAAGTTCTTGTTGCACATCCTAAAAACATGTTTGACTTCCCTCCATGTTGCCTGAACCTGGAGCTCCCTTCTTACTTCTGCAAAATCAAATTGATGACACACAGCAGACTTTTGTGGGCTCAGGACTGTTTGAACTACAAATTGTGTTGATCAAATTAATATTAGTATCTTCTACTCTTTGCCTGAAATCTGTTCAAAAACATACTTTAGTGTAGTGTTGAGCTATGATAGGAAAAATTGTGATGCCGCCATTGTTTCCTGTTTAGAAATGGACAGGCCCAAACCAGGCACCTGTCTGGGAGATTTAGGAAAATCTGATTTTTACAGCAATGAAATACTTCTTTAAGACTCTAAATTGTGATTGATTAATATTAAGCAAGTTGATGTTTATCACAATCTGGCATAAAGTAAAACCAAACATGGCTTGAACATAAAATCATGTTCAGTATCTAAAAAAAACTGTTGTGCCTGTGAAAATAGCTGGCAGTAGTTAAAGTTTATCTGGTCTCTAAAGTTCTCCTTTGACTTCATAACATTAGAATACACTTACCTTCAATGTATCTGCTTTATTTTCAACTCTCAGTTATGTAGAAAACGTTGTGTAACATGCAACAGTTGGAGAGGAAAAGACATAAAGCATAAAATGTTGTTTTGAGTTGTGAATATACATTGTAGGTTTCAGTAAAACTCTCTGAACCCTGAAAGAAAGAGGAGAGAAAAATGACTGAATATAAGAAAAAGAAAGGACTAAGAAAGACAAAGAGTGAGTGAGTGAGACAGTTACCACCATAATGACAGACTTACCAGGGGCTCAAGATCGCTGATATCCATCCTGACACTCGTCAGCTGTGTGACAGCTAGCTGTGGGCCACACACACACACACACACACACACACACACACACACACACACACACACACCTCTTTGAGTATTCTATTCTTGTGGGGCGTACTTCCATCCCAACAGATAGTAAGAGTGTAAAACACATGCACACCCACACACACAGCTCACCTTGAGATGTATTTGCCCAAAGCGAATCCAGGAGCATGGTGGAGCATGTGTTACAAGATGGCAGACGTCTGGTAGAATGTCAAATTTTAAAGGAGGCGAGAGAGGGAAGAGCAAAGCATAAAAACACACAGCCATTAAGGGAAGAAGGGATTGGGGGGGGGGCAAAATGAATGGAATATGTTTGCAGGCCAGTTCGGCAGTACTGCTAATGTGACACTCATGCCAATAAAGCACAGTGTATTGAATCAGATTGAGAGAGCAGGAGTGATAAGAAGAAAATAGAACGCAGTGGGAGAGAAGGACAATTTGAAAGGAGGACAGACAGAAGCAAATGGATAAAGCAGCAGAGAGAGAAACAACATGTGTGGCTGAAAATATGTTTATGGCAGGCAGTCGCATTTTATGCAGTGTCACAAACGTCAGTGTTGCTCTCCTCGATTTTAACCTCCTGCTGGCTACTTAACAAGAGCACACATGGATCAGTGTGTGTTTGCTACCTGTGTGCCTCCACTTATTGTTTTGCCTTTCACAATTAAAGCTGAATTACACCACAATTACCCTGATGACAATTAGCTGTGAGATGGGAAACAATAAACTGAGTATCTCATAGGTTGTGTTTCATTTCTTAACACAGCAATTTAAAATAATAACTCTAGACATGTTCATAATTTTTTTTCTTTTTTTTGCTCCTCCACAATGTTGTTGCCAGTTCTTCTCTCCATATAAGACATGTCAGTTCATATCATTTGAAAAGCTGCTGACAATCAGGACTGCTGCCAGCTCTCTTCCAAAGAAAGTAGCATACATTTTAAGAATGGCTTCTCTCATGTCCCATTGGGTCATTTTGGGACCCAGCTGAGAAGACAGTCCAGTTAGACGATCTGTTTGCTGGCTGCAGACTCATTCAAAGACACCTACATTAAACTTAACCCTAACCGTAAGTATTTTGGCATAGGGTGGCGTGTTTGAGATAGATAGATTCTTTGCATGAGCTACAAGGGATGAGCCCTTTTGGACTTTGGAGAGAGAGGTATGTAGCACAAACGTACAACATGTGCACACTAGAAAAAAGGATTGTAAATTTCAATTCTCAGTCTCGAGACAAAATTGTGAAACTGGCAATTAAAAAAACAAAAATAAATGTTAAAAGAAGCATAGCTACAATACTACAACATAAAAAAACATGTATTCACGTTATTGCCATTTAACCCCACCTTACAAACAACAACAGACAGCCCCTTATCTGAATGTCACCATGTCAAATGTTGACATTAATTATCAGCATGAAAACATTGCTGCCTGTGCCGCTTGTCTTCCAGAGATCGAGCGAGGAGGATGCGGTGATCCCGGGGTGCCGGCGTTTGGTCGCCGCAGCGGTGATCGCTTTCAACATGGCGACGTATTGACCTTCTTTTGCCAGTCGGCCTTTGAACTAGTCGGAGAGAGGACAATCACATGCCAGCACAATAACCAGTGGTCTGGCAATAAACCCAGTTGTGTCTGTGAGTACATACATATTTTTAAGACTGTGTTAGTTGTTTTTCTGTTTGTTTGTATGTTTAATTTAATTTAACTTTGTATTTTCTTGTTTTTTCTTTCTCCCTTAGTATTATATCTCTCTGTATGTGCCTTTCTGCTTGCATTCTCACCCAATTACCTATCAACTTAATCTCTTTCATCCTGCCCCTCTTCCTTTGTTCCTTCCTGTTTGTAGTCTCATGTTTCTTCAACTTTACGGCTCCATCAGGGACTATACTGTCCCCAAACTACCCAGAGGAGTATGGGAACAACCTGAACTGTGTGTGGTTGATTATCTCTGAACCGGGGAGCCGCATTCATCTCCTGTTCTCTGACTTTGACCTGGAGCCACAGTTTGACTGGCTGGTGGTTAAAGATGAAGGTAATTATGTCTTAATATTTCAACACATTTTTGACAACTTAGTACCTAAATTAAGACCTCAGGATATGGATATGCAGATTTTTCTTTAAAAGTGAATGAGCATGTAAATATAATTTAAAATTGGAAAAATAATTTAGGGACACAATCCAGTGGGTAAAAAGAGCTGAATTTCAGATTGGATTTGGTTAATGAATGGCTAGGTGGCTTGCTGGATGGATGGATGGATGGATAAATGGATGGATGGATGGATGAACAACACACAGAATACAGTGCAATTAGATTGCTGTTCCCAATTGTAATAAAGGTTATTGATTTAAACTGAAGTAAAACCCTGGTTTGACTGGCTGGTCATTAAATATGAAGTTGTGTTTAATTGTCTGGCTGTAAACCTGTCTCTCTGCAGGGATGTTATTTTGTAGCAGCATTTTGAAAATTGCAGGGCAATTAGTGCTGTTGCACTGGGCAAACTGAAATTAAAGTTGTTGCTTCAAAATCTTCCAGTTTGTTCTGCTCGTTGATACCTGACTGCCTTCACATGGAAACCAGATGTGTTTTCAGATATCAAGATTTCAAAACTTATTTTGACATGTCCCCTTGAAATTAATAATGATTTTAAACTTTAAGCATTTAGTTGAACTGAGTATAACAAAAGACATTTGGCCAGCAAACAGATCAACCACTATGTTTGCAAATAGAATCAGTATTCACCAATATGGCATCCATTAAATGGTAAGTGATTAGTCTTTCAAAGGTTAACTTTTGAATGGGTTTGCCTCATTTAATACTCTGATTTTCAGAATCAGAATATATTCATGATTCAACAGACTGATGAGAGAATTGGTTTAAAACTAATGTATGTCAGCATTGCAGTGGTACTATAGATAGATATACATAGATCTGTAGAAACACACAACGAACCAAAACAGCAACAAAAAACACATAAAACGCACGCACATCAGGACCTGCAGCAACAGGCATCCACCTGGAACAGTGTGTTAAATAAAACAAAAATCACATTCTATTAGTATTCTGATCCTTTTTTAATAATTTTGCAGTTATGCAGCCAATGTGAGGACCCACAGTCTCCTATTATGCCGTTAAAAATGCATACATAAAATACAAAAATCAAAAGAGATGCTTTTGTCCAGAAAGAAAATAAATCTGCATCCCAATGCTATAAGATAAAAGTTTCTCTGCGTCAGAAAACCCAAAGGCTTTTTAACTCAGCAAGGATTTTATGTGACCTTGACACTCAAGAGTTTCTCTTACTTTTTATTCCTGGATAATAGAACATTGAAATACAAACAAATGACAAGCAAAAGTGAACAGAGCAAGCAAGTAATAACCCATAAATCTCCTGAGCTGAGAAACAGCAGCAGAAATCCTGCCTAAAAAAATCTAATAAAACTTCCAGGTACTGCTTTTGAATACCATACACAGTAAATGGTTAACATAATCAGAAAGCCATTGTTGTTATCTAATAAAAGATAACATAGTGATAGACTGTTACAATAGGCTTTTCTCCAAATCTCTCTTCTTGGATAAGAAAACGTAGGACCTTGTCACTCTTTCAGCTATTGTCACGTTGATTCTCTTTCCACTCCTGGTCTCTTGCCTATCAATGCAATAATGAATAAGTGAAAGAGCTTTTGGACAGCTGAAGAACAAAGAGACTGGCACTTTGCAACTCAGTCACTGTGTAGCTTAATTGAGTCTAAGTGCATGGGATCCAAAGCTCCAACTCAAGCAGAAAATAAAAAGAAAACTTTCTGTGGGAGTGTTGGTGAAGAATCCCCATTTAAGATTAGTTTTATTACTGAAGTGCTCTTGAAGCTCCTTTTCTGTTCCTTGCAGGGTTGTCAACTCAGACTGCTTTCATTGCATGTTTTGTAGTCAGATTCATAAGAGGATTCTGAATATTACATTCAATAAAGAGTATGTACTTAACAGTGTAATCTAAGTCATACTGCAGTGTATCATATTAATTGCTCGCTGTTACATTTAAAGTATTGCGTCTTACCTCTGTAAGAGATGTAGGTCCTGCTTTGGGATTACATATGTAGCAGCATATGGACAAGTGCATGCAGCTTATATATACACTTGCTCAGTATGTGTACTACCAAGTAGTGATGTTTAGATTGTTGTCAGATTTTGTAAAAAAAAGACATGATTTTAGATGTCAGATGGTGGGTTTGAGCATCGCTAAGAAGACACAGTTGCTTGTAGTTTTGGGAGTGGGATTCTCAGTGGTAATCAATGAACTGACCAGAACACAGGGTACACACATCAAACCATTTGTCATGTGGGTAGATGGCCCTTAGTGAATGAACATAGAAAATGTCAGGTGGAAAAAGGCCATAATGAATAATCACCAGTGCTGCTTCTCCTACCATGCAAAACTGCAGGTGTTTTCTGATGAATCACAGTTCCTGCTGCAACACCAATCTGCTAGACTCCTGGTGGGCCATCAGCAACAACGAGCTTTGTGTTAGTTCTGGCAGTGAACTGAAGTTGTGCATACCAATAGCTTATCAGCATCAGTTGACATTTATAATCACCAATCACACTCAAAATCAATTCCCAGTCACATTTAATCAACATGATAAGGTGTTTTTTTTTATAATCTCACAATCTCTCACTTACTCTTGATCATAATGGCACTGCTGCTGGTGGTTAATCTGTTTATTTCTACCTGCTACTAACTGCTGTTGCTGGCTGTGGCGATTGATTTCTCCATCAACCACCTTAGCCTCCTCCTGTTCAAGTGTCTTATTACCATACATGGGGATGGCATTTCTTTCCTTGTGCCTTATGTATACTCAATATCTCACTGATATGGGCCTGCTGTGTTATGTTCTGTGTGGGTTTTAGGGTTTTATTGTGCTCCCCACTGAATCTGTTGCTGCCAGTAGGATCATTGGGGACCACCCTCAAGAGCAGAGTGTATTCTGCCAAACAAAAGTGTATAACCATTTGTTGCAGTAAATGGTCCTATGCTGGGACACAAATGTCTCACGCAGAAATGAGGTGATGCATGGTTACAGCTGTACAGGCCAGTGGGGGGGGGGTAATGGTTTCTGGGCCATTCAATTGGTATACAGTGGGTCTTTTAATGGCTACAGAGCGATGCCTTAATGCCAGAGCACACCTTAACATAGCAGTCAGGTTCAGCTATTCATTGCAATCATGTACCCCCAAGGGAATGATGGGTACTTTGAGCAAGATAATGCTCCCTGCCATGGTGACAGAGTTGTGCAGGAATGCCTGGTTTAAGAGACATTCAGGTAAAATAACGTTAATGACTTGGACACTGCAATCCCTTGATTCAGTCTCTTTTGGATTTGCTCTGTAGAAAATGCATCCACGCATCAACCTTTGGCAGTTGTTTGAAGCACTGAGGGCTGTCTGGTTTGCTTTAACACCAGAACCCGCCAGGTCTCTTGCTGAGTCACTGCCGAGACATGTTGAAGCTGTTATTAGGGCTAAAGGTGGCCCAATGCACCATTGAACAAGGGTCTGTATTTTTCAGGTCACTGAGTGCATATTTTTGTCCGTTAAGTTGGAGATGAAGTTAGGAAGCTAGGTACCAGTAGGAGGATCGGGTTTCATTTCATCTCCAAGAGTCACGATTCAGTACAAGTTTTGCTACTTATGGGTACTGTGAGCAGTACTGTAAGCATTTTGATGGAGAAGTGAATTACTACCATAGAGGGGTAAAAATAGATTATGGCATCACACCTATTATATTAACTTATTAGTTACTATGCAGATTGCTACTGAGGTTTGGAGTTTCCCCTACCCCTAATAACATTTAATACATTGCTTGAGGTCTCTTGGGGTATTTTCTTTTTTCCTTTGCAGGAGTCAACTTTCTGAGTGTGTCCTTGGCCTAATGTTTTACAGACAGAATTAAATAAGCACCATTAAAGTGTCTATAAAAGATCGTTTGAATTCTGCTCCATTTTAGGCCTGTCTGAGCCAACAACATTTGGGACTTTCTCGGGTAAAGATGTTCCATCACAGATCGCCTCGAACGGACACATCATGAGGCTGGAGTTTCAGTCTGATCATTCAAATACTGGAAAAGGCTTCAATATCAGCTACACCAGTAAGTTCTAAATACCTCTATCTGTCTGTCTGACAGTCTGTCTCTCTCTCTATTTACTGACATGTGACACTCGTAAAACTTATCCATTGTCACTGAGCAATTACAATATATTATTATCAAAAATATTTCTTTTCATCACAACTACCACAATGCAATGCACAGTGTAAGTGATATATAATTTGTAGGCTTTACGCTTTAGTCGTTTAAAATTCAATGCATTTTGCATTCATCATTGACATATTAATCTCAGTGCCAAAGTATTCAAGAAGAGCTCCTGTAACTCTTTGTAAAATAGTATGGATTTGACTTTTACTGTAGTGGTTTTTACATCCAGGCATATTTACTGGATCATCTTTGAACAGACCTGTATCTACAGAATAACATGCACAGAAATTAAACCAAAACTTGTTCCTCATTCTTCCAGATATCCAGTCAATGCTTGACATCATGTCTGAGATGTTTCCAGATGCAGCTGAAATGCAGTTGTAATAGCTGAAAATTGTTCAACAATCTAAAAATGACAGCAGTAAACATATGCAGCTCCTCAGAATGGAAAAGAAAGGGTTTGTGTGTTTGGTGTAAGACTCATAAAAAGAAAAAGAGATGAAAACAGAAGTCTAAAATCCAATGCTGGATTTGGGGGGGGGGGGCTTCCCCTTTTCTTGACCAAAGAAGCTCTTACAAGAGTGTTGAGAAATGAATTTGATGTTCAAATGCTGCATAAGAGCTCCACTGTGGATTTTACATAAAGCTGTTTAACTGTTTGTACAAGAAACTTTTAACATTTATATATGACACCTACTAGACAACTAAATCCAGCTATCAGGGTTTGCTTTGAAGTGTTTGTGCAGCTACTATCTCTGTTTATAATATCAATTAAATGCCATTCAGACATGCAGATTAAATACAGAAATACAGTGATTGGTACAGGTTCATCATACACTAACCAAAACTGAATACTGCTTGTACGACTAATACAACACCCATCTGAAGTGCTCAAGTTACCCTCATCTGTCCTGAATCTAACTGGCTCTGCTTGACTGATGCTTTGCCTAGTTAAGCCCGTCCCATTGTCAGCTTTGAATGTGACAACCGCAGCCTGTATATGTATCTGCACTAAGCTGAACCAGCTCTGCATGGCTGGCTCTGATTAATTCCTTGTGATTTCCATACAGTTTTGCACCATTTCACACACTGACTCCCAAATGACCTTGTCTCTGACTCTTACTTGAGAGGTGACTCGTGACAAATGAGAGTACGAAATGATATTTTGCCTCTTCAGCACAACACTTTTAATAAAAAGTCCTATCTCTAATCCAAACACAAATACTTTTTTTCACTCTAATCCTAACACAAATGAAATGTTTGCAAATGCACCACCAGAAGCAAAAACATGCCTTTTGAGTGACTCACAAACATTTCTAAAGGTACTGTACAAATACATAAATCCCATTTTCCTTGATCCCTTTTCTATAATACATTATGCAATATTTCAATTTTCAGCAGCTGCAAAAAGCATTTGCTTTAGATAAATACCTGTATGCTTAAAAAGAGAAAAAAAAATCAAATTGTTTTTGATCAAAAAACTTTTTGGGGATGTAATTTGTGTGTCTGATCACATAAATTCTGCATTGGGATTTAAGAAAGATTAGATATCTTTGTGCTGTTTCAGTAATTTTGTCTATTAACATTTTTATGCATTATGAATATCAATTGGTGTTGCTTTGGGTTTTTCAGTATCTATTTAAGTGAATAATGTCTGAAACTGTAATATGAACTTTGACGCACCAGACTGTGCTGTTGTCTGCAAAGAACAATGCATTGAGAACTAAAGATTTATCACAGAAAACAATAAAAGTTATTAATTAATGACTTTAAACCCAAGGTCAGTTTATCCTGTTAGATATATAGTTCCTGCATCTAAAGATTTACTTTAATGACAGCTGTGGTAATCAGTGCTGTTTGAATGCTCAGTATTGTCAGTACTGCCAAACAAGAGACAAACTGAATTCAATCTCTATCCTAAACGCAAAAAGATACAGATCAAACATGGTGTGGTGTGTCACTGATGTGGTCTGACAGTATAACTTGTGTTGCAAAATCAAACCAAAATTCACAAGGATATGAGGAAAAAAGTAGATTTTACAAAAAATCACCGGTTACCCCCACAAAAGTACACTTTTTGCAAGACTCTAACTTGACGAAAGAACCACAGGATTATCTCTTTTCCTCTCTGTCTCAACCTCAATCTGTTTTTTGTCCTTGTTTTGTGTTCTGTCTAACCTATGTTAATCACTTTGACACAGTTCCTTGTCTCACACTTTCTGTCCCCGAAACAGTCAGAGCACACACCTTTCCTCTCCCTCACCTGAGTTTACTCATATAATATGCAGCATTTTGTGTGTTCTTCCATATGTATGTAAACCTCTCTCCTCTTTTCATACCTTTCCCATCACCGCTTATTATATCAGGTGTGTGAATGTGTGCATGCTTATTTTGCATGCAGCACATGTATGTGTGTGCGCCACATGTAGCCTATATTTGAACGCATGTATGCAAATGTGTTTGTACCCAACTGCAGGTATATGTAATATATGTGCGTTCTGTTTGTGTTTCCTCTCTTGTTCTTGTTTTTTTTCTATTTCCCTCTCTGCTCTCATTTCCTCTCCATCAGCAGCTAATCAACCTGAGACATGTCCAATCACTGGGTGTGTGTTCTGGGTGGGATCAGGTTAATCTCTGGAATAAGGATAATATAAGCTAAACATGACAGGGTTGAATCCACGTGAAGATAATTCCATTCCCATATTTCCATATCAGTGGAGATGTCACTTTCACTGACAGGGATACAGCAGCGCTTTTCAAACTTTGCCTTTTCCTCCAGTAGTACACATTTTCAGGTATTGAAATAAACAGGAAACATTGTTCAAAATAAGAAACACGCTCATAGTTTTTTTCATATGTGTCAAATTTTCAAAAGCTCATCCAACTCCAAAGTAATTTGCTTGTTTTACATAGTTATTCAGTCTGTTGGCTCCTATTTTAACTTTTCTCTCTGTGTTGTCTCTTTGTAGCCTTTGGTCAAAATGAATGTCATGACCCAGGAGTTCCTGTCAATGGTCAAAGGTACGGTGATCAGTTTCAGCTCGGCAGCTCCGTGGCTTTTCGCTGCGATCAAGGATTCATCAGGACACAGGTAATGATCTGATTTTTGAATCTAAATCTAAATCTAAATCGACTATAACAGTATCATTTACACAAGATAAATACATATATATTTTTAAACGTATAGATATTATGAGCACGTATATTGGTTATAGTTGTTGAAATGCTATTTACTGTATACTCTCCTGCACTTAATTTTTGGCTTTAAAGCTTTAATTAAATAATTTCATTGGTGTAAGTATCAGAATATTATATTTTTTGCCTTAAAATAAGTTAAAACTTTAATATCATAATTTTTGGTCATATTCTTAGGGGTCCGATCAGGTCACTTGCATTATCCAGGATGGAAATGTAGTTTGGTCTGCAGCTGTACCTCGCTGTGAAGGTAAACACACATTCCGACTGTTTATTTATGAACAATGGGTAATCACTGAAAATGTTCTACTTGTCAGAAAAAAAGGTGACAAAGCATCCAGCTACTTTCCGTTTAGCTTAAATAAGCTTATACACCTTAGAAACTGCGTGAATTTCCTCTTCTAATTGCTTTAGCCTCCAGCCTCCCCACACTTATTCAGCGTGTTTGCACACGTCTGCCTCTCACAACAATAATCTTAAATGAGATTGGCACAAGTTTTGCTGAAACCCATTCAGGGAGACACATTCATTATATGCGGACTCTAATATACAGAGATGTATCCATAGAGTGCAGATAAGCTAATGTGTGGAAGTAATAATAAAAGGACAGAGAATGTGCTGTTATTTCAACACTTTTTAAAGGCGAATGGCAAACACTGGCCTGTGAGTATTTCGTCTTTTTTCTATCCCCTCCATCTTGATTGTATTGTATAAATGACATTATCAAATGTTGCCTGTTGTTAATAAATGGGATGTAGGGGACAATCAAATTGAATGGGGTTGCCACATTGTTAAATATGGAGTATGGGAAAATATTATCCCTCCCGTTGGATAGCGAAGGATAACTATGTTGTATTTCTTATTTACTTTCACGTATAACTCTAATCCATGCGAATCATGATTTCAGTACGCACAGAATGGTTAAAAGAAAAATGTTTTGTGTTTTTTTTAGTCAGGAATAAGAGAGCAATCAAAAGGGCAGAGGTATCAGGTGCTTGAGAACAGATTTAGTGGTAAGACTAAAAGCCATTGCAAATTATGTACTGTATATTGAAGACAGGGCAACGGATAATATACAGATCATTAATTCCATGAATAAAGTTTTCATGTTAGTGGTGTTAGACAGCCTAAATTAAAAGGAAAGAAAATGTGAAAACCAAACTTGATATGAAGTTACAAAGTTTACAAAGTGTTTTATTTTTTTTATTGATATGACATATAAATCCATCTAAAGCTAATTCTCACATTTTAATGTGCCATAATGGATCTTTTTGGACTCTAAGTTAGCTATAAATTAGTGTCAGAATGTGCCAGCTTTGCTGCCTGCAGCCCCCTGAGTTGCAGGGAAATGAGAACCCATTTTTTGGCATCATTTGACACATAAATGCACTTGATTTCCCTTATAAATTATCATGCTATAATTATTTTAGCCTTTTTCAAACAGGAGCAGCTCAAAATTGTTTACTGTAGCACACGGTTGGCACAGCACATTTTCTGAAGGTAAATGTTTATGTATGAAAACCAGAAATTCAGAAAGGATTAGAGAGCTAAAATAAATTGAGCAGATGATGAATCTGCTAACTCGATGTAATATGAGCGTTGTGCTCATGCCGTAACACAGTTACAAGAAAAAGTGATTAATTTCTCTCTCTCCGTGGCTCTCTGCGTGTGTGTTTATTTCCCTGTAGCTCCATGTGGAGGCCATCTCACAGCTCCTACTGGTGTTCTGCTGTCTCCTGGTTGGCCCTCCTTCTATAAAGATTCCCTAAGCTGCCAGTGGGTGATTGAAGCACAGCCAGACCATGCTGTGAAGATACACTTTGACAGGTTAGTGATTTGATCATGTAGGTATGGAGAGGTGTTTTGTCATATTTGTTAAAGTTTTCTCATCTATTACTCAGAGAATTAGTCAGATTGTTGTGAGTTACATAATAAAGCTATCAAGCATGAAGTCATTTTTTCCACTTCTTGCTTGTCAACTAGTGTATTATTTAGTCTCTTAGTTGGTCAGTCAATATAAATGTAGTTACTGCCTAAGTAAATAATTCATGCTGGCTTTTTGCACTTTTTTTTGAAAACAAGCAACAAGCAGATGCATCGTAGAGTGAAATTGCTATAGCTGAAATTTGTCATTTTGGGAAGTGATGTAAAGGCCAAGTTATCTTCATCATCCATGAGGTATTCAGGTATTCAGCATTTGCATTGCACTCAAATGTCTGGTTTAGAGGGTAGTTAATTGTGCAGTTAGCTGGTTGAATATTAAGATCGTGATGGCATATCACTGGTTCCCAAGTCTTTATGTTTTCCATTCCACCAAGCATTCAAGAAAGTTAATTGCATTCATACGATGCCTGCTTTATTTGATGGTTGAAATTATACCCAGCAGCACCCAGAAGTACTCTTAGTCTCAAAAACCAAGTGGATCTCAGGGCCCTGCAGCCACAACTGTAGGTAATTGCTCAGTCAGTCAACAAGTCAATTAATTAGATTGGAGTGCAGGCAGAGAAGAAAGTCAATTGTTCATCTAGTTAGTTACAGACCGTAGTTATGTTGTTATTTAAGTGCTCAGTTATTCAAATGGGCAGGTAGACTTGTTATTTAAGTTAGCATAGCATCTCCTTAGACAGGTGATCAATCTGTTATTGTTCAATGCTCTGTGCCTTCACTGGGTGTATTAAATTAAGTCAGTCCTGTACCCTGTGTGTTATTTTAACATCATTAGCTGATAATTGCAAACAAACATTTGCTCTTAGTTACATAACATTAGCTGCAGGTAATCAGATGTTTGAGGTAGTCTGAGCACAGATTAGGTATGCTAGTCAGATAAACGTTATCTTTGTGTATGTCAGGTTATTGTACATGTCTTTTTTTTTTCTCCAGGTTCCAGACTGAGGTCAACTATGACACACTGGAAATCAGGGATGGCCCGTCTGCCTCCTCTCCACTGATCGGCGAATACCACGGCACCCAAGCACCTCATTTCCTGATTTCCACATCCAACGTCCTGTTCCTTTTATTCACCACAGACAACAGCCGCTCTGCAGCAGGCTTCAGCATCAGATATGAAAGTAAGGCTGATTGACTATCGGATAGAAATGTTTGTGAGACATACGCTGAATTACTTGCAGGCAACAGTGTTTTTCTAGTGTAATTACCACAGACACACGTATACTCACCCTCTTGACTATGTGGTATTTGCTCTTGTGTGATGTGATTCTCAGGTGTAAAAATGGAGTCAGACTCCTGTCTTGATCCTGGTATCCCAGTCAATGGTCGTCGCCATGGCAGCAGCTTTTCCATTGGTTCCCGTGTGTCATTTACATGTGACCCAGGATACACACTGAGTGATCAGGAGCCAATTGTTTGCGAGCAGAATCATCAGTGGAGTCACGCTCTTCCCAGCTGTGATGGTGAGAATCTTTCTCTCATTTCTCGATGAGGACCGATAGTGGGCCGAAACCCTTTGTGCCCTGTTCCAAAAGAATTACGTGATAATGTGACAAACACATTCACTTGCTGGATGTCACATTGTGTTTGAAGTTCTCTAAACACAGGAACCAGTGAAAATTAGGTAATAACCCTATAACATCTCTGTCACAAATCAAAAACAGAAAAACACAAACTAGCAAAACAGGTCAGTGTGGTCACCTTGTTCCCCACTTTTCACCCCAGAGTCACTTTAAGTGGTGTACCTCACGTTTGGCAATAAGGAATTTGTCAAAGTGTGACACCTGTGGCCCTGCCTCACCACATTGTTGTCGTCCATTATAAGACTTTTCTCAGTTCCCTTTTTGTAAGCAGCCCACTCTGTGGTTGTGTGTGAGATAACTTGTAGATAGAGATACTTAGTTTATTGACTTAAATATCACTATACAAACATACCGAACAACTTGACATGATCAAATTAAAACATTAAGTCCAAGCAATATCCCATATACAATGCAATTCTGTCACCACAAACATTAAATAACTTAGCAACATGGTCTTACGTCAACATTTTAAAGCAATACATCTGCATCAATGCACACTTGCTGCTTAAGGGTTTTATGGTCCACTTGATTTTTCCCACTATCTGGTCTGAGAAGGCCCTGAACATAACGGCGCCCTCTTTGTGGACATAAAAACAGAAGTGGAGTGAATAAGGCGAAATGGCTGGAAGAAGCCAGAGACACAGAGCAATGGGAGCAGGGAGAGGGAGTTGGCGCAGGTGTTCCCATTAGTAACTTCTTTCATCCATATGAAGATATTAAAAAAATGCTATTCCCAGTCCTCAGCTTTTTTTTTTCCATGTCACTAGGTGTAACTGCCAGCCAAAGTGTTAATTGTACCATCATTCCCCGCTCCAGTGTACACGCTACCACAATGGCCCAAGTTTAACATCCAGCATCAGTGAAATCATGAGGGTCAACAGGCACTACCTGAACAGATGCTCACTGGCCACTCACAGGCCTTTCCATTCAGCATTTACCCACAGCTCATGCTATCACAGGAGACAAATACAAGGCATCTGTTTCAGTGCACCGCATGAAAGGAATAAAATCTGAAAGCCAAAGTCAGGATATCTCAACTTGGAAGTGACTTCATACTATGGCAATCTATCTCACAACATCAGCCATATAACGTGAGCAGTATTAAATGGCCACTGTGACATTTTCAATTTTCAGCCAAGCATGCCATCTCACAAGACAGCTGTTACATTACAAGACACACTATTTCAGAATGACACTTTGCTAAAACGGTGCGTGAGCCTTGACTATAATATAATATGTCACTGTTTGCTTTCACAGAAGGTCATGGGACCAGATTTATGTGTCAAATATGTTTTAGCATGACTGACTTTTTGATTAATCAGATAATTATTGTCTCTACCTGTCGTATGAAATCTATAGCTAGGAAGAGAGTTCCTAGCTATAGATTTCATACATCCAGTTCACCTGATTTGCTTGTTATGGGGTGTAGGAGGGAAGCCTAAGCAAACCAACACAAACACAGAGCAAACTTACACAGTCTACTCAAAAAGAGGGCTTGGACAGCTCACATCAATTCATAGGCAAAAGGAAATCATCTTTAAAAACTCCCACAGCCATACTCAAAGCTACTCATATACACACCTGCGCACATTAACGACAATAATCTTATTTACAGTCTCGCCTCAGAGGCACAGTTAACATTTCAACAGGAACCTTTTTCTGCCAGCGTATGCACTGCATTACACATCCTGCGAAATTCATTGTTTTGACAATGTTGTGTCCAAAAGCAATGGCACAGCGTCTGTTGGACCCAAACTGCTCATCTTATTCCCACAGGTCAGCTAAATCACCCAACAGATAATGCAGAACACTAGCTGCTCCTTTATGTCTCAGGGAAAATATCGAAGGGGCGTTGTGACATTTTAAACCTTGGAGTCGGTGCCAAGACAGCAACTTGTTAGAAGTGACCAAAGTCACAGTATCCCTTATAGTTAAAAAAATGCCATGGCATTCTTTAGAAAGGAGATAATTAGAGGCAGAGAAAAACATGGAGGCAGGAAATAGGAGGAAGAATGTAGCTGAAGTCTGGTATACAGTCTTTCTCTATTTACCTGTCCCATCTCTGAAAAACAAGTCATATCTTTCTGTATCTGCTTTTCTCTCAGCGTTCAATCTCACACTGCCTCTCTCAAGTCTGAAGGCCACCACACTTTGATTTGCCTCTCAAATTTTTGTTAGAGTCATGAATAGTCTTTCTTACTGAGTTATTCTTCCCTTTTCCTCACATTGTCATACAGCTCACACTTTCTCACACACATACATTGACAGTCCATCTCTTATCTTCTCGCACACAGATCATTCATGCACATTGAAGTGTGCACTCTCTCACACAATAGATGCATGCACAGACGTGCACCCATGCCTCCCCCAACAAGGGTCATTTAGTCAGACAGTGTCCTAGTTTTAGCTGAATCCTGATGGGAGTGTGGAAAAACTGTCGCTGGTTACCACAACACACTCAGAAGGCAGCTAGTCACAGAGACAGACAGAGAGAGTGCAGCTCTCATCACAGCCACTCAGCTCAACTCCAGCTCTGTTGAAATATGATATGGAACGAGATGGCGGGAACGACATTGATAGACAGAGAGATGGGGTAGGATAGGTGGACAGTCAGCCTGCTCTCCACCCAACACACATACACTGAAATAGCTGCAGCATTAAGAAACAAGAGTAGCTGCAATATCTGTTTTCATAAAATCAAAATAATAAAAAGTAATTTAACAAACCTTTCACCAAATGCATCATCCCAGTGTTTATTTTAGCTGCTGAATGGGACTTTTGTTCACCAAAATATATATATGAACCTTCAGCAATCAAGACAGATTAACAGTGAAGAAAAATGTTATTGTCTGTGCTTCAGTTTATGGTCTGGGATGTGTTTGTTTCATAGGCGAGAAAAACACTCCCTTTTTTATTTCCATGCCAGTCAAGCACACTGAGGCACTTTAATTGAATTAAATTTAACTGAATTGAGCTGAATAGAATTGAAAGGGATGTAGGCAGAGCAAGAGAGAAACAAAGAGTCAATATATTATCTTAGTTCAACAGTCTCAAATGCACCGCAAGCCCTGCTTTTACTCTCCATTACGTTACTATAGTATTTTCCAATCTGCTCTATCCCAAATGAGTTTGTCCTGTTCCATATCAATGATCCGGCTCTGTGTGGGTGCTAAGGTTTAAGGTAACGCACACACCAATCGCTTCACTCACTCACTTTTTGTCACATTTTCCCTGCTCTGTTTCCGTTTGTTTGTACATCAAGTGCATCTCTGGACCTAGCCCTTTGTTTTTCTCTAGCTGCATGTAGAGGCTGCAGTCTTTTTATATTCTACTCCTTTGAAACTTCTCCTTCTCTCTGTAACACAACCACAACAAATTTAGTGACACAACAAGTCTGTAGTGTATGTTACATGTTGTGTCTAATGGACAGACAACAACACTGTGTTCCTTCACTTCATTGATAATTTGACAATATCCTGATCCGGACAGTGTTAAATAATCAATAGCTTACTATCAATTTATAAGGTGATAATATGTCCACAGCTGTTTCTGATTTTCTCAAAAAGTCTCTTAGTGCAATGTTTTAGAAACCCATTTGCTTAAAATGGAGACATCAGTTTTGATTTGAATGTTAAAATACCACACCAACCTACTCAACAGCTTTACTATAACGTTATATTACATTACAGTTTGTCATTGTGAGACTACAGCTGATTTCTTCTCATAATGAAATTAATATAAAATAATTATTTTGGTATATTTTGGCCCACAATAAAGTCGGGTAGTATTTTTCATGATTTATTGGAGTCTTTGTCTTCAGGTCAGTGCAAAAGGTTTGTACAATAGTTAAAATAATTTTTTGCCTTCTCTCTCTCTCTGTAGCCCTGTGTGGAGGCTATGTCTTTGGTAAAACAGGGACAATTCTGTCCCCTGGCTTTCCTGACTTCTACCCCAATTCGCTTAACTGCACCTGGACTATAGAGGTGTCTCATGGGAAAGGTAAGAGCACAAACACAGAGACATTATGGACATCCCTACTCATCTCCTTGGAAAAAAAACCCTTCATATGTTAACAAAATAGTTTATTTGATTTGCAAATTCTGAAGAGAGTTGTGCATTTAAACTCTGTGCATGTGTGTGTTTCTGGTTTGCTAACTGTGCTCATCTGCCGCCATTTATATATCTGTGACTAATTCTGTCTCATACTGTGTATCTATCCATTCATCCATCCATGCAACTACCGGTTCATCCATTCATCCATCCATCCATCCATTCACCCATGGATTTCCAGGAGTCCATCTGGTTTTCCACACTTTCCACCTGGAGGAGAACCACGACTACCTTTCCATCATTGAGGATGGCAATTTCCAGGAGCCAGTAACCCGACTCACGGGCTCAGTGCTGCCCCCCAGTGTCAAAGCAGGGCTCTATGGGAACTTCAGCGCTCAGCTACGTTTCATATCGGATTTTTCCATGAGCTATGAAGGCTTTAATATTACTTTCTCTGGTAAGACCCTTCAGCAGACAAGGATTTTTGTTAACATGGATGTAGCGGATTTGACTGAGTTAAATTAAGTTTTCTTGAACTTGTATTATTAAATACAACAGATATTATTCTACTTACCTACTTAACCTTAACCTAAGACTTGGCTAACTTAACAACATTCACAGTTCCTGTGTGCTTGGCAGCCCTTTACACTACTTACAATGACTCCTCAACAATCTCTCCTGTTTGTATAGAATATGACTTGGAGCCATGTGAGGATCCCGGTGTACCGGCGTTCAGCAGGAGGATGGGTTTCAGATTTCGAGTTGGCGACTCACTTGCCTTCTCTTGTTTCCATGGCTACCGACTTGAGGGAGACAGCAAGATCACTTGTCTGGGAGGAGGCAGGCGAGTCTGGAGCAACACACTACCGCGATGTATAGGTAAGATGGTCAAGTAGACAGATGGACCCAGTGATTTGTGTCACAGTGAAAATGACATATGACACAGATGATTAGATCTTATAGTATGAGAGCATATTGTCAGACATGTTGTGGTCCACACTTTGGACAATACACCATACAATCTATACTGAACTTTCCTTATACACAACATTGTGTTAAAACACAGCATTAAACATAGCAATGTTGTAACAAGCTTTTAGGCACCTTGTAAAGAAGAACTTTGAAATGAACTTCTTCACCATGTGAATAAGCCTAGAGGTAAAGTATCAGCATTTTCCTGGTTGTAATTCACCAGTATTTTATTGCTGACACAATGGCAATTTACTGTTATTTGACTGGTTGACTGTTGGTTTTATTTCCCAGGATTTGGCTGTTAGCAGGTTGTAATTTGCTGGTATTTGATGAGTATCAGTGTTTCCTCGGATGCTGCTGGTAATTTATGAGCATCTGACTGGTGGCTGCTGGTAATGTTCACGCCTCAAAAAGAGCAGACTGAAAATGCAATAATAGCATTATCTGTCAAGAGATCAGGCCTGACTTAGAGGAAACTGAGCAACAGCAGCTGGCAACGTTCACTGGGTTCATCTTTCTCCCTATCGTTCTTTCCGAAGGACCTCCTCTTTAGCTCTCTGTCTCTCTCTTCCTAACTTTCTAAATGCTTCTCCTCCTCTCTCTCTGCATTTAGACAGTCCTTGGGTAGATAATTAGGGCATTAGCTGCTATATGAAAAGTGTTAATGCTGTGTCTTTTGTTACTCCCTTTTTCCCTTTTCTAATTTCTCTCTGCATATTTTCAAAAGGCCCTTGTCTGTCTTGGTTCATCTGCTATCTTCTTTTCTTCCTCTTCCAGCTCTCTGTTCATCCCTTTTCACAATCATCATTCTCTCACTCCCTTTTTATAGTGCTATCCACACTTTGAGAAGATTTGTGCCTCCTTATCTCCTGACATAATCTGCTTTAAAAACAAACAGCAACATTCACAAAAATGCTTTGAATTTCGGATTGTTCGGATCTGATAAACACTGCATCTTTTGTTTACTTTGCTGTTTGTTTTTTCCTCACTGAGTTCCATGTAGTGTCACACTGGCTTCTCTCTTGTCACTCTCATTACTCCCATTTCCTCTGTCTCCCTACCAAGTGGTGGTGGTCCTCCTCAGCAGGAGTTAAAAGCCTGCGCCTCTCTCTTTTCTATTTTTCCTATTCTAATTTACATATGACAAAACTCTATTTGAACAAAGTACCACTTACTTGAATGCCTAAACTTTGATAGCCACTGCACCTGCTAGATAATTCTCTATAATTTCTCTAAAACAGTCTTTTTAACAATCTAATCCAGACCTGGTTTTCTCCAATGTTTTTCCAATTCATTTTGCACTCTATTTAAATCTTTTGCAGTTTATGCTTAATTGATTTGCTGTTGAATGTTTTTTTTCTGTTTCTCATTCTTCTTGTTTTATTTGAAGCACATTTCAAGCAAGTACTTTTAAGCTATTGTTATGCAGTATTTTTCATTATTGTTGTTATTGTTACCATGTTTGCTGAGTTAAGTAAGTTGGTTCGCTATACTGAATATGAACTTTTCTCCAGTCTTTATTTTTCATGTAGAATTGTGAGTCCTCACAACAAGCCAACCCAGATATTTTGTCTGCTCAGAGATAATTAGGTAGAAATGCTGTGTTTTTGATCCACGCTGTCCCGGCTCCCTTTATTCTCTTACTATAGCGGAGTGTGGAGCCTCCTCACTAGGCCCAGAAAGTGTTCTGCTCTCTCCTAACTTCCCCTCCAACTATGATAACAACCACGAGTGCATCTACCGCGTCACTACCGAAAAGGGCAAAGGGATCAGGCTGAAAGCTGAGAGCTTCTCACTGCAAGATGGAGACTATCTTAAGGTATGCACACACACACATGCAAATATGACAGGCTTTTTCCAATCAAGTGGCACAAAATCCATAAATGCACAATTTATTTGCAGATTCACATACACATACAATGCACATACAGGATTATAGTCATAACCAAAAGCTGTCTATATGCAAAATTGCATAGTCTATTACATGTGTTGTATATGTTCGAACAGATGATATCGTGTTTGGATTACTTCAAACTACGTTTTAAAAAAAAACACCATTCCTGAAAGACCTGCTAAAGTAGTGAAAAATGTGGTATGAAAAAATAAACCTCAACTTCAACCTCTATCTGTTTTTCACTGTAATAATAACTCAATAATAACACAATAATTGTCCATCTTGGCTTCAAATGGCCAATACACTGTTTATTCTGTATTTCAGTCTAAATCAATTGTAAAGCTTTAGAGGAAAGAGCCAAGAAAACAGTCAATGTACACTTTCATTCTTGATCATGAAAGGTTAAAGTTTGTGTAGCAAAAACGATATCGCTTTTGTGTTCAAGGCCACCTACGTTAGTGATGAATTCATATCAGCCACTTCATCACTTTCCTTTGCTTCCTATGAGTTCAATCACTCATCCAAAAGGTGACCTGCATTATGCTAGCACAATCCTGCATTGGATGAAAAATCCCATGATTTGATTGCTCTCTCTTCTGTGTTTGACAGAAAGAACTGCCTGGAATGGGAATTTTTATGTCCCATTTTCTATACAAGTGCATTTTATATGTATCTACTCCTCTACAGTATTTTCAGTGTTGCATTGTGGGACCTAAACTTTCTTAATGCAGTCCTTGAGGCTCACCAACTCTAGAGCTTTTTTTCTTGCCATGCACACCTGGTCCAATTAAGGTGTCAGGGAATGTGTAGCCCTTAATTAAATGAGGTGTGCAAGAAAAAGACTGGAGTAAAAACATGAACTACAGGAGGGGCTTTTGGGTCCTTGGTTTAGCCAGGATGTAGTTAAATTGTATTTGCAAGGTTTGCCCTAGCTGTTAGATGTGTTAAACATTGTTGTAAGAAGCAGTAACATCCCTGCAGGGTTTTATTACCCATGTTCTCTATTAGTGCTGATGGTGCTCCTGCGGCAGGGGCCATCCATGGCTGAATGAATACACAGGGAACAGAGGCACAAAAGGATCAATTCTGCCTCTGTTAACCCTCTAACAAAGCCACTTCAGTGTATTATTGTTATTTTTGAAGGTTACAGAATTTTACACTTTTCAACACTTTCACTGGTCATGATATGATAAAACACTAAATAACATAAAAAGCTAGAGAACTGAATGCTGTGCAGCTAGCATCCCATGACTGCAACAAGAATAATTAATAGAGAAATGCCTTTAGCCAAAAACAGCACACTGACTGATCATGTGTCTAAAGTCAGCTTTAACTGAACAAGATGTGTCACACTTGAAGACAGCGTGAGCCTCTACAAATTACAAGATTATTATAAGAATTTTAAATTTAAATTTTCATAAAGTATATATGAAACATTCATCCAAGTGTTTATGTTCTAAACTTAGATGTGCATACTTGTGTTTGCCTGAACTACAGAGAGAATTACAGATGTTCCCAAGGCTCATAATTCCTCATAAATCCTCTCTCGGGTACATGTGCCCACTTCATTGTCAGTTAGGAGCAGCTGTGTGAGCTGTTTGACTGTCTTGACGCTGTCCTACAGATGCTGTCTAAGACTTTTTCCATTCACAATGTCTCTTAGCGGTATTAGGCCTGAGGGCATGGTTAAGCCAGTATGTGGTTAGAGTGTATTATCAGTATTAGGCCTAGAGCATGGCTGAGCCTGTCTGTGGTTAGATTGTATTAGAAGGGTTCTCCCTGACTTTTAAAGAGGCGTGACATCATTGTAAAAAAGAGGAAATGTTCCTAGTGGGATAGGTATTTAAAAGAGGAAAAAATCCCTTTGAAGGAAAGGAAAGCGACACCAAGATGGCTAACGGACCAACATATGCTTGAATGTTACTTATACATCCTTTTCCTAGACCACTGAAGTTATCTTTACCTTAGTTTTCCAACATGTCTTTATACCACAGCCTTCCTCCCATTAGGTAATCACCTCTGCGATTCAATAAAAGGATGCACCCAACAAGACTGACGAGCAGTGTACGGCATTTGCTCCTCTTCAAATTATGCTTGTGTTCTTTTTAGGGCATTTGACATAGTATTTACTGTAATAAATTGATTCCTTATCAGAAAATAACAGGAACAGAGGAAGAGAATGCAGAGAGTGACTTGAGATCACAGAAGTTAATGAGGACACACTGGATGCTAATGTAGCAATCAAAAAGTAATGGAAGACCCCAAGACCGATTGCAAGAATGACACATCATCAGCAGAGGGCATGCAACAATATTTGCCTTTTTGCCTTTGGTTTTGATGCGCAGAATCCTAAATTTCTAATAACGTGGTTTTTTTTAATTAAATGAAAGTGTTTGCCAACTGTTGTTAACTGAATTACATAAAGTACAGTACAAATTACTCTTATGGTGACACAGCACACATTACTTTAAATAAGCACAGCTGGTCTAAGGTCACTTTCCATCTAAATGTATCCGAGCAATGAGTAGGATGACTTTCTACTGTTACTGTGTTTCCAACATGACCTTTACTGCAGCAAAAACCTTTGATCTAAAAAATAAAGAAGCCTTTAACACAGCCTGGACCATAGTCAGAATACTCTTTTGAAATTGTCAGGTCAAACATTTGCATTTTTGCCACAACTATAGGAAAGAATAGTCACTCCATTTTAAAATGCTTTTTCTTGTTCGTAATGGCCAAATGAGGCCGCTAGCATGGTTATTGACCTGAAATCTCACAAATTATGTAGTCAAAACAGGTTTTAGCTCATTTTAAACATTTTATACCCGAGTATTCATTATTTTAAAAATATAGGAAATGATAAAATGTTTGTCGTGTAAAAAGTAGCAATTATGCAAAAGATAGCAGGTGCTTGACTTAATGAAATCTGTACTATAGTCATCATGTCTGATGGTATAGAAGTGAGCGTTTATAAGGGCAATGACTAGTAATGCGCAACATGTCTGTTAATTACAACTTTTCCAAAGAATTAGCAGAAAGCATAACCATAATGAACTAGAAGGAAAGCCCCAAAGTGCCACTTAGGCTAGCAATTAGCATGCCACTCCCCAGGCTAACGGTAATGGAGCTAATGCCTGTTACAGCAGCAGAATACTCTGAACACAAACCATTTGTTTGACAGTTCCAGCAAGCTTCAGGCTAAAATCCCCTGTAACATATGAACCAGCTCATTACAATTCCTTTTGCTATTGGCTTGGGTTTCACCCTGGCACCATTAAAGAAAGGGCTAACCAAGCTCAATTCGCCTAAAAATGCCATCTAATACAGTGCTTGACCAAATTTGCACAGATGTACTCCAACCCCGGAGAAAGAACGAGAGGGTGAGAAAAGAAACAAAGTGGGGGTGTGCAGGAATTGTTCTATGAAAATAGAGGTGATAGGAGAGCAAGTGCAAAAGAGAGAGAGTCAGACAGACACAGAGAGGAGGGGTGGCAGATAGTGACATGTTGATTTATGAGCCGCAGGGCTTTTCATTAACCATACTGAGTTTTACTGAAACGCAGAGGGGAGGAGAGAAAGACAGAGAGCAAGGAAGAGACAGACAGACAGTGAGGTGCAAAACTGGGGACTCCTTACAGCACAGGGGGAGGAACAAGGGAGGAAAATGGAGTTTTGGGCAGTAATGCTATAGATATTATGATACCCCTCTTCTTTTTTAAGCTCTGTCCAATCCCAACATCCCTTTATTTTTTTACATTTCTGCTTTCCACCACAACCACTCAGTTCAATATACTGTAGTCCTGACTTTGGCTTCGTGTAGAGGTGTCTCCTCTGACTGGCAGCACTTGTAGACATAGAACAGTACATCGCCTTTGCCCCTTTTCTTTGGCATCCCTGCCACCTGCAGACCTGTCACCACCAATCTGTGGAGATGTCCCAGGCTGCCAAATATAAGCATGAGCAGTTCACATTTATATCCCAGCTGTGAGATAGTATTATGAGGTGCTTCAGAGTCCTAATTCTCTCCTCCAAACTGCTCTCAAAAGTGGGCTGCACTTCTCAAACTACTACTTCTCCAGTGTTCATGTTAAAGCTGCTTTCAGGATTTTTGGCCACTAGAAGGCAGAGAGTAGACACCAAAACACACATAAGTGCCTCAGTATAAAATATCTTCCGTATACAAATGTGGAATGTTTTCACTAAAATATGATGAAATATGGCTAGATACACAGCAAGCACACTTTGCTTTGTTGCACGTGTGTTAGCTTATGGTAGTTCCAACAACAAACATAATCTCTACACTATGCAAGCGACAAAATTGTGTTGATCCCCATGTGTTGTTTTGGAGAAAATAAAAGTATTTACATCAAAGTGAGAATGTATTTGGTAAGTTAATATGTCACATCAGTGATTTGTGCCCATCATTTTCTTTGTTATTTTTATACTGTTAACCTCTGCTCAACTTCCTTGCGTTGCCAGCTGCAACGATCCAGCTATCTGAATCTGCTTGTCTCACAGCACTCATTTGAAATAAACGACGTCCAGCTGTTTTGTCTTTTTTGTGCTGCCAGTGTGAATGTCCAGTTACAGGTTAATGATCACAGTGCAAACAATGAAAGGCAAAATTGTTAAGAGACCAAAAAGAAAAAAAGACCAGCAAAGAGGCTACAATGGTTACATCAGCATGATTTTAGTAGTTTTTGCAAATGAAAAGAAGGAAAAGCTGATCAACAAAAGGAATACAATTTAAATGCTGCAATACTAACCCAGTCCAATCATGTTTTTATGTTGTAAATCTAATCAATCCTCTTTTCACCATCCTGGTACTTTCAACTCCTCTAATATGCATGACAGCATCTCAAACCAAGTCACACACACATACAGGCACTGACTTTCCTAGTTAACCGTAGAGGACATGCATCCTGAGACTTCTTTTTAGCTTTTACTGGTCAGTTCGAGGAAACATACTGTATTACTTCATAATGGTTTTCTCTGTCAAAACGAATCCACTTAAGCAGCATCACTTTTAAAAGTATAAACAAAAATTTGAAACACTTTTCACAGCCAGAGAAACACTCACCAGTGAATGAGCCCCTTTTTTATTTTTCATTGAGGGCTGCAATATCCCTTTTGCCTATACACAAATTAAAGTGATGCTCGAATCTACCGCTTCCCACAGGTGCTAGACAAGGATTAAACTGCAAAATCGGAGTAGATTTGCACAGCAGTTTCACTTCACAACCTTTAACTGTTGCCAGCGATATTTTAACAAAGGTAAACAGTTCTTTTCACCCACCTCGAAACGCCACAACGATTTGTTTCTTCATTGTCTGGAATTGTGAAAAATCCTAATGGTTTGCCACAAAACAGGAGCCTCCGTCAGTTCTGCTGACTAGTCGCCCCTTTAAATTCAGTTGTGACCTCAGCAACTTTCATGTGATATTGTAGGCTCTCATCTTTTGTGGTGCTTCACAGGGTCCACACTGATGAAAAGCTAAGCAAAGTAGCTTTTTCCTAAAGCACAGTAAGTGTTTCCTTCTTTTTTTTGCATCTCTTGCTGTGTTTGGCATTTTGGTGACTCACTTGCAGAGGGGAGGCACAGACAATACGCCAGCGCCCTGCAATTTCAGTTTCAGGACTCACTACATTTTGTGCTGTCCTTCTTTTTTCCTAGATCAGGTCAGTCAGCAGTGCACCGTGCATCTATGTCCTGTGATATCCTCATTACTTAACCTGATGGACATGCACCCACATAAACCTGTACAAAACCGCACAGACCGTTTTAGCTCATGTTTTTATTCATGCTCTGCGGTCCTGTTCCTGTGTTTTGATTGGCAGGTGTATGATGGAGAGAACACCTCATCCCGTCTCCTTGGCAACTTTACACGTGATGGCATGATGGGTCATGTCATCAACAGTACGTCCAATCGCTTGTGGCTGGAGTTCAACAGCAATGCATCTGGAACCAATCAGGGCTTCCGCCTCACATACACAAGTGAGTCATTTGTAAATTTTTAACTTAAGATCAATTGATTAGAAACACAGCAATACATATTGTTTTTCCTCTACATTCACTGTCAGGGCCATGGTTTTTGTTCAAGTAGTGCAAAGGAAGAAAGTACCCTCTCTTTTGCTCCCAAACAGTTTTTCATATGCTCACAAATGCACACAGACAGTAATTTCCTAACTTTTGAGTAGCTTATGATGAAGGTCCTTGTGAGGAGATGTTTTTAATTGAAAACTAGAGTGGTTGCGATTGTGTTTGATTGCCCTCATGGATATATCCTGGATCTGTCCTGTGCCAAGTGGTTCTTGAGGCCTACATAGCAGAACAGAATAGGTGTCATGTACTACAAAACTCTAGAGACTTGTCTTTCTCTGTCAGCAAATTACCAAGCTATTTCTTTCACTTCTGACAGCTAGAAAAGAGATCAACAATCAGTTTTCCAAGCAATTTCTGTCAAAGGTAGAGACCAAAGTGCAACAGCAGTTCACCAAGAATGCAGAAAAAGGAAATGAGCGTGTGAATGCTTGAAACACACATACGTGCATACACCCTCTCTCTCCCTGCCATACACACACACACAAATCTTACAGGCTTTACAGAGAGTCTGTTAAGAAGGCAAGAGCAGCTGCTGTGTAAGTCAAAGAGGCTATTAGAGGAGCATTTATCTGCAAGTCATTAAAAGAAGGTGAGAAAGTGACACATCTGGAGTGGAAGAGCGGCTGGACGGAGGGACAAACGGATAGAGGTAGATGCTATATGGATACTAGATGGATGCTCTGTATGTCAGTTAAACCATTAGACAGCCGTTAATCTGCAAGTCATTAAACTGGAGAAGGTGACACCTTCTGCAAAGTTCTGCTACAATGGATGAGCTGATGGATAGATAAGAGAGATTGATCGAAGGTTTAAACAGGTGAAGGGAGAGACAAGCATCCGCGCAGGAGAGGCAGTGATGGTTTCTTAAATAGCATCAGGGACTGAGTAAAACCACTTTAATATTACACAGTGTTAGAGGCTATTTTAATAGAGTAATAAGACTTCAAACATCTGTTCAAGACATTAACAAGAAAGGGAGACAGAAGTGAGGTGGGTCTGTTTTACTGAAATGGATGCAGGGAGGGAAAGACAGTTGCAGACGCACCTCACAGAACTGTGAAGCCAGTTAAAAAGTTGCTGGCTGTGTAAAAGATGTTGTTACAAGCCTTTATGGAACACTAAATTGTGATTGGACGATGACTGCATTCAGATTTTGTGTCCTGATTCTGTCCAGAAATAACAGATAGCAGGTTTACTTTACATATAATTACATCTCTCAACAGTCAAGAGCATTGGTGGAGACTGCTGTTGTCCAATCAAATAATTTAGCGACACCCTCTGCCAAAGAGACAATCCACAGTCTTTACTGACAAAAGCTCAATTTATCATGAAGGAGTTTTTGAAGTATCACTTGATTTATTTGGATAACATAAAATGTTTCACTGCTGGTTTAAGAGCCTCTCTCTTAGTCCACTGACATTACTGTGCATTCACTATAGGCAGTTGTTGAGTGGTTTGCCAATTACATTAAACTTGCAGTTTTCTTTTAAAGCAATAGGTTTGATGGATTTTGGGTAATATGGCTCATATGGACATACTATAAACAGAGACAAACAGCATTATATAACGGGTTATGATAGTGAGCGATAGCAACTCTAATGTTTTGTTTATAAGAGGCTGACCTGAGGAAAGAAAATATGTTGGTGACATTGTTGTGTCTTTGTTTATCCGTCTGTCTTTGAGGCAGCAAAACCTTCCTGCTCTTTGTTATCTTCAAAACACACAGACATCCCTTGCAGTGTGCTCGTTTACAGTATATTTGTGTTTGTGTGGGTTGTGAAATTATCATTTGATGATTTCTTGCGGTTTCATATGGGGACCACGTTTTCAGTTCAAATATATAATTTCTTGTGTGGCTCACTATACATCTTAATATCTTTCAGAAAAGCCAGTTGCCTATACATTTTTTAAATGGCATAAAAACAAGAAGAATCTGCACAAATGTCCAGTAGCTCTCACTGGCGCTGTCACATAGGGTTTCAGTGAGTTAAACTTCAATTTTCTGCAAGAAGTAGTGGGATTCAGGAGAAGACAAACGTGACCTTTTGTCCTCTTGTCCAAAACCGCTCTGAATCACCCTGTTCATTTATGCAATGTTGTCTTACTCCATGGACAGGAAGACCTAATCTTGTGTGTGCATAACTATGTGTGTTTCTCTCTATGTTCATCTCTTTCTAGGTTTTGACCTGGTACGCTGTGAGGAACCAGGTGTCCCTAGTTATGGCTATAAGATTCAGGACGATGGTCATTATGCCAACACTTTTGTCCTGTACGCCTGCAACCCTGGTTACAGTCTTCATGGCAGCAGTACACTGACCTGTCTTAGTGGGGACAGACGTGTCTGGGACAAACCACTTCCTTCCTGTATTGGTTAGTATGCAAACACATGTAGGAATGTGCATATTCAGCACAAGTACAAGATCTGAATTATTAACATCTGTGTGATTTTTTTTTCATATTATTAAATGAGAAATAAAGCACGGAGAAGCAGCATTTTAAGCTTTTTCTAAGCTCCAACAAGAGCATGATGGTTCAAAATAGAGAGTGAGTGAACAAGTGATTGAGAAAATACAGGTGAATACGATGAAATGCGGGCATGGGGACTGATTCAACACTCTGTGGGAAATATTCACAGTGGCGCTAATACATCTCAGTGCATAAAAAACAGCCCTTGCCAATCCATCAACCTGTGCACACAAGACTGTCTGTGCTTGGACAGCAGGATGTCACCGGGCATGAGATTTTAGCTCACTGGGCGTCTGTGTATTTTAAGGATTGCACGGTTAAAGTGCAAAAATAGGGGATGACTGTCTGAATTGAACTTTGATAAATTTATAATGTAAGCCAGACTACTTTCTTGTACCCTGAAGGTGTGCACAGTATTTTATGCCAAGGACTTTGACAGAAGCCTTAGCTTTCTGTTCTATTCTCAGCATGCACAATAAATAGAATATTCTATCAGCAGAGACTTTTTTCAGATGCCAGAAAGTGATGTGATTTAAAAACAATATTGATTCATCTGAAATTGAAATTGAAATCTTTTTCAGATACTGGACAACACTGGAAGGAAAGTGCACCCACATGCATTTTACTGTGGCAACCAAAAATTGAATCACTTACTTTTAAAAAGTTCTAATAATTAATTTCCCACATCTGAGGACTTCTTTGTCTCTATAGACTGTACTGTGTCAATAATTTCACCTGGAGAAAGTAATCTAAGTAATCTAAAATAGATTACTGCTGACCCATATTAACCATGATTGGGGTGACTAATCATAATTTCAAAAAATCTGAGATTAGAGATAATCCTGATTCACTCTTAAATGGAGAGCTACAGAGAGTGATGGCTACACACCAGAATGCTGTCATTTTTATTTCTAATATGAATGTCATGCAAACTCATTGTAAAAAGAAGGTGAAACAATTCTTAAGTTTTATTGTCATAGAATATTTTTAGTTGAAAGAATACATGGAGAAAATGATGTGAAAAGCCTGAAGCATAATGTAATAATCATCTCTGTGACTGCTGCTGTGCAATCCCACAATATTAAGTTTTATTTTTCAGACAGTGAAAATGACAAAAATAAAGCTTTCTCATTTGGCATATCTAGAATATATTTAAATATTTCTCAGGTTTTAGGTAGATAAGCTGCCAGAGGGCAGATTTAGCTTTGGTTGGCAACTTGGCAGCTCTTAATTAGGTTGGAGAGGAGTGTGCCAAACAATTCAGGTGCTTTGACATGGCGATTTTCTTTTGGGTTTTAGTTTTTTGTTTGGTTTTGCTTATGGACCTTTGAAAGTGGTTTTGTGTTTAAGCTACAGTGCAGCATGTACAGCTGGCCATTCTTATTCCTTGTTGTCATTCAGCAACCACCGGTGAAGCATGAATTCACTGTTTGTTTGTTTGTATTGTTCATAGCTTTGAAATCCCTAAAGCAAATTTGCAATTTTTTAAGTCCATAATTCCTGCTTGTCCATAAATATTTTGTGGCTTTGCATATTTTACAAATTAAAGCACTTTCCCTGCAAGTATTTCTACCTTGTTGGGTAGATGTGGGCACTTGGCACATGTTAATTTGGAATTCCCTACTGCAGAGCCAAACCTTGTGCCTCTCTAACCTGCCAGCACACCTGAGCTCTCTTAGGTGGGACATGGGCCGATGTGGTTGCTAATGGCAACTAAAAAAAAAGCCTGCTCATATGTGTGTGCGCTGAATGTATTTATGTGTTTGTGAATGCGAAACAGTAAGTATGCATTTTTGACTGGATGTGTGTGTGAATCTCAGTGTGTGGGTCCCTGTGTACCTCTGCAGTCAGTCATTAATTTGTATCTGCTGTGTCGCTGCCTTATTTCAGGTAAGCCAGCAACCAGGAGAATACTTGCTGGCAGAGCCCTGGGCTAACTACCTCTATAGCTACCTTTGTATCATCCTGCTTTGTCTGTCTGTTGGGGCGTTTGTCTTTCTACCTCTCTGACTGTCTCTCTTCTTGTCTGTCTGGCTCAGTCCCATACCTGCATGTACTCACATGGAGATGAGGAGATGGCTTTGCTTCAGGCTGTTTCCATACTGTCTTCCTCTTGATGGTCTACCTTGGACCTTTTTTGTCCTTTTTTGTTTTTTCTCTATTCATACAATAAATCTGTTCACCTCCTCCTCTGTATGTGTGTGCATGTCTGTTATTGTCTCTTTCTTTCTGTACCTTGGGAAATTGCAGTTGTCATTGGCCCAGGCTTACTAAACAACTGTTTTTTTTCTCTCCTTGTGTGTCTATGCCTCTTACCCTCTCTACCTGCTTTTTTATGATAGAACACAGCAGAGTAGTTGCCTGTCCTCCTATGTTTTCTATCACCAGGGACTAAAACAACTGGTTATATTGTGTGTGTGTGTGTGTGTGTGTGTGTGTGTGTGTGTGCGCTTGTGTAACTGTATACTGTAAGTGTTTTCAAGTACCTTACTGGCCTTGTGTGTGACTGTGTCATTATCTGCTACTCCGCCTGTGTTTGTGTGTACATGTGAATGTGTGTGCAGTATGCCTAGGGTAATACAACGGCAGTAAGTTGTCATGGTATTGTAAATTGCAGAGCTATGTTAATGGCTCCCTCTTAACTCACACAAACATACAATGCACACACAGCCTTCTCTTTACCAAACTGTTTTCTAATCAGCAGCAATCTGCTGGCTCAGTGGGATATCATGTGTACCATGTACAACCATGATGAGTTCAAATATGCTCATAGCCTTCTCCTGTTATCTCCCCTGTTCCTCACTACTGAAAACAATATAAAAATAACACAGAGAGCCAGTTCTCTCCTATGCATTAAACAGCATTTTTTCTGAACTTTAAACACTATAAGGAGATCCTTAAGGGAAAACAGCCATCAAAGTTATTCACCAACCTTGAAACTGTATTGCAGGAGCTTGGAAAATTCAAGGTTGATTTAATGATTCAAACCTTTATTAACTGATTCTCATTTAACTCAACCTTCACACCTCAGAGTAATTTACGGCAAAGCAGAGGAGCCGCCTCTTATGGAGATGCACTGAAATGTTTCACGTTGCACTCATATTCGAGATCTGTAGAGATCACTAGGTTGAGATCCTGTATCCAGTCCATGGAAGACCTACCCAATCTAAATGTTCATACATTAATTTTCAAAAAAGAGAGACTTGACGGAGACCTGAGCACAATCAGGCCCGATTAGAATATACCTGAGGAGAAGTACACCCGATACAAAATGCGGTTGACCTGAACAGACCCCAGAGAACAACCACACCGACTGCAGCACCGTGCTCTATCGATTAACAAGCTGCTGCTGTGGAAAAGAGCAGCAATATATTGAGAACAAATGTTGTAGAAACTAATTCCCCAAATCCTTTGTTTATATGCATCAAAGACTAATATTAAAAGTCATATTTTGTCCTTCACTGATATTCTGCAATTAGCTGAGCGATAAATAGACAGAATGTCATTTTTTAACCAAGCTGATAATATCTGTGAATTTAATGTCTTCCAAAGTAACTGTCACTTAATGGCATACATTAACAGAAGCTGCTGATTTCTCAACGTTTTTGCCACATGTGATTATGATGCATAGTACCACATGATCTACCACATGGGCTGATACTAAGTACCCTCTAATGTATTCAGATCCACTCTAATATTAGACATATTTATACTCCAAGAGCTGCTGCAGTAAAACGAGACCCTAATCTAGCCAATTAAAGAGAGTTTCATTTTAGCCTTCTCCAACTCAGGTCCCACACTGGGTTTCAGGTATGAGAAACTAAGGGACGTTTTGAAGCCCTGTAACTGAGAGTTGCTGTCAGAGGTTGAACGACACATCTAAAACAGACAGAGCTACCTAATAAAGAGCTAATCTGTTGAATTATAGCATAGCTTGTAAAAATCATGTTGAAATGCTGATGAATTGGTGTAACTCTTAAGGATTTGTTTTTTAAATTTTTCATGACCTTATAAAAAACTTATTTCAGTAACTTCAATAGTTCAAATATGTTTATTATTTATTATGTGGATTAGCCTGTGATCCTTGTTTTGTTGAATGCTTATTTAAAGTTCTATATTTGATGTGCGAATTTAATGTGTATGTGTAGTGGTGTCATATATGCTGTGGTTTTATGTGTTTTGTTAATTTGCTTAAAATGAAAATGAGGTTTTGTATATATTTCTGACTTGATTAACATATATATTTTAAAAATATATATAATCTAAGCATAACATATGACATTTGTCTAGTGATGATCATACCTTTGCCTCTTTGTCCTTGTAGCGGAGTGTGGAGGTCACGTAACTGGAGCAGTGTCTGGACGGATTCTGTCTCCAGGATATCCTGCTCCATATGATAACAACCTCCATTGTACCTGGACTATAGAAGCTGATACAGGCAAGACAATCAGGTAATTATCAAGCTGTGGGATCTACGCTGAAGCCACTGTGGGGATGGTGAAAGCCTGCAGTTATTGTTTGTTGTTGATATTGTTGTTCTTGTCATTAATCGAAGCCAACAAGTAAGACAAGTTTACTAAAAAGTATCCCCACAATTGTTTTGCCCTGCTGAGATATTTATTTAGTAGGAGCAGTAATGCAGTAGAAGCATTCCCACGTAACAACAGACCTCACTCATGTACATGAACTGTAGAAGTAAAACTTCAGGGGTGTCAGGTAATGATATATTCACTAATTATAGATGAATGTTCACTGTCAAAACCACTGCTGTGTAGGAGAGTACACCACATTAGTCATTATGCCAACATAATGTTTCTCAACACATTGTGGCCACTGCTGACTTTCCTTTGTGTGTGTGTGTGTTTTGTCAGTTCTGCTTAATTTAATTTTATGGTTGACATGAGTTTTGGTAAAACTGCTGAATAAAGAACACTTGTTAATGTTTGTATTGGATCTCTGATCTCCTGTGTAACTGTGTAATTTTGGCGTTTTCTCAGCCTCCACTTCATCGTCTTTGACACTGAGGTTGGCCACGACATCCTGAGGGTTTGGGATGGTCCATCTGGGCCATCAGACGGGGGAATCCTGTTGAAAGAATGGTCTGGCCCAGCTTTACCTGAAGACATCCACTCGACTTTCAACATCCTCACACTGCAGTTTGATTCTGATTATTTCATCAGCAAGCAAGGATTTTCTATACAGTTCTCCAGTAAGTAGACATACCTGGAAATCAAAATCATTTATAGGGAACTCTGTATGACTAAAATGACTTAAAAATGTGTCATGATTCTACTAAATCACTGATTTGGGTGGTCTGTTCCACTCTATCCCCCACATCCACTTATTAAGAACAACCAATTACTGAATTAGCAATTAAATTAGCTAATTAACGAACTCATCACACGTACAGTTTCTTAGTTATTATTATAAAAACCTCATTTATATTGGCTATGAGATAATTAATCTGGAAATAATGCTGCATTTAACAGGATTTCTGAAAAACCTTTAGCCAAAGAATAAAGTGATAAATTGAATATCTCACCCTGGGACCCAGTCTCACAAAGTCCTCAAGGAGCATACCAGAGACCTGTGGCTCCAGTTTTGATATCACAGCCAGGGTGTGTAGTAACAAAGCTATGTGCTGATTGTTCTCAGTAGTCATTTCCTTTGATTTTAGTTCTCAGAACTGTAATATGTCAGTTTTATAAAAAGATTTGAGTTTTTTCATCAAACTCTGTCAGGGAGATGTCAGTGATCACAGACTATTGTACTGCTTTTGCTGCCTCCACCCCTGCCAAGTTTTTTTTGTTTTTGGTTTTTTTTTTGTTTTTGGTTTTTTTTAAGGAAAGGTCAGCCTGCACAATAACTGTGCCCTTTGGTTGAAGGGACGGCCTTTGCTGTTTGAGTCACTAGACCCAAAAATGTCTGTCGTCCTTTTAGAATTATTGGCCAGAGTCACTGTGATTCACTGTAGCAGCAAAATCAATCGGAGGGACACTGAGTAAGAGAAGTAGGAGAAAAGACAGCCAGTCTTACCTTTACAGCTGATTATTCACATCAGAGCACAGACTTGCACACACGCACACACACAGACACATGAGTGTCAGGACCCCTTTTTTTAAGAGATTAATATTTCCATTCATAAATATTTACATCCAGTACTTCCTGTCTGTCTCTCTCACACTTTTGTTTTTTTTTCTCATTCTCCAAATATTTAAAACAATAAATATTTACACTTACTAACATGCTAATCAGAACACTGTTATCCCATTACTATGGTAATGACTCCTTATGTTTACCTCCATGTTGATTTACTAAAGCAAAGGTAATGCTATTTACCACCACATTCATTCATTTAAAGCCAAGGTTTGTGGATTTATTGAACAAAGGATTTTTAGGGCTGGTGCTCTACAAATGCCTTTCTTTTGTAGTTTTTTCTCTCATCTCCCCCCCCCCCCCGTGTCCCTATCCATCCACCGACCTGATAGAGTAAATACCATTTTGCACAGCAAAGATATAATAAATGTGATGTTATAATACTGTGTTTGGCCATACACCAGCTGATTGAATATTTGTGCAAAAGATAATTCATGTGTTTGGATTGTAATTCGTAAGGCCCTGCTGCCACGCACCCATGGTCTACTATTATTTTGGCCAGGGCTCTGGCCAAGATTGGATCTATAATTTTCACTGAATCTGAAGCTTTGTGACTAATTGTTGGGTGTGCTGTATAATGAGCATTCAGGCAGCAGCAAGAATTTGGCGAGTGACGTAGATCAGATTGTTTCCAACCTTTTTGGCTTGTAAGTCAGTGTCAACAGATTCATACTTTATATCTATGGGTTGTAAGCAGATGGTCCAAAGACTAAATGCAACTGCAAGAGTAATTTTTAGAGGCCTGTTGAGAAAAAGGTATTACCATCAAGTAATTTACAAGACAAGTGGCAAGGTTTTGAGATACTGAAAGGAGCCCAACTTCACCCAACTGTGTAGACTGTACCTTTTGTTCAACACTGTTAGACAGTTCTTTGATTCAACATTAGTTAGTTTTAGTCTTTGTTAGCTTGTGGTTGGCACTGTTGCTGCTAGAATGCCACCAGACTGCACAGAGTTTCCAGCGTAGAGGCACCTCAGCCAAAAACTCGTGGGTTTGGTTATGCTTAAATGATAAATAGAATGATTTTAAGTGTGTCTATGGACTAATATTTCATGTATGTATTCCATCTTTGTCTGTAGATGCCAGCAATGATAATACAGTAGTGTTTGTGAGCATCTGTCACACTGCCTCTCTGTCTATCGAATAACTGCGTGTTAATATCCATCTCTCTTTGTCTGTTTCACAATCTTTCAGCCACTACAGCAACAACCTGCAATGACCCAGGCATCCCTGTAAATGGTTCTCGATACGGCGACAGTAAAGAACCTGGTGACAGCATGACGTTCCAGTGTGATCCAGGCTACCAGCTGCAAGGCCAGGACACCATCACGTGTGTACGGATGGATAACAGATTCTACTGGCAACCTGACCCTCCAACATGTATAGGTACGTGCAAATAACTCTGTGGATCAGATGCTGTGGTCGGATGTTAATGAATTGGATTAGATGTCATACTTAGATGTCGTATTATGCTCCAAGAAATGAGAAATATTAATATTTCTAGATACCAACAACAACAATACATCACAGAACAAAAGACTGGATGAAAATCCTCTACAGGGAATGATTCCAGAGTTGCATCTTTAGTCTGAAGTGTAGAGAGCAAACAATAAACGTGACAGTTCAGGTCCCCTAGGTGCCCCTGTGTTGTTGTGCCACATCTGACATACTTCTCTTGAGGCAAATCAACTGAAGCTTGCTGGTGAGGTGATCGCTAATCCCAAATGATGTTGCTGCTCAGAGCATTAGATGGCATTCCATACTGGAGGCATGCTCTGTAAGATCAAGGAAGAGTCGAACAGGTGCTTAAGAAACTGTGGTTGGGATAAGCATCGAGCACTGTTGCTCAGAGGAAAAAATCAACATGGACCAAAAACCCCCTCAACCCAGAACTGTGATAGAGAGGTATGTGGACAGCAGAAGAAGGAAAAAGTAACTTCAGATTTGTAGCATCGAAACTGTTGAAAAACCAGAGTTTGGTGCCTCTTGGTCTCTTATCACCACCATCAGACCCACCTGCTGCTCATTGCCCAGTGAGCTTCCACATCCCACTCCACACCTCATTCACACTATTCTGCTGCAGTTTGTTTTTCACTTTCCCACTTTCAGGTGGGCTTTCTTCCTTTATTTTCCTCCTCACCTCCTTCTGACACACTTGACTCACTCTTTAAAGAAAAGGATCGACTTCTAGCCTCAGAGCCTGTCTTTTTTGAGTCAGAGAATTCAGGAATGGCAGAGTCAGTGCAAAAGAAGGTAAAAATTGTAATGCAGCGAGAGCCCTTGAGTGTCCTCACCATGCAACCTACAAATCTCAGGATGTTGGTACAAAACAAGCCTGCAGCATGTCCACAGATTTCGCCAACCAGCTGTTTGTAGGCTCCTGCTGAACTCCATGCCTTTATAGAGAAAAAAACATGCATGGAGTTCTTCTTCCTGATTAACTGAAGGCAAGTTTTTCTTCTGCATGAAATGTCATTTCAAGGTAAACAATTAGATTAACCAAAATATAATCACCAAAACGGTCCTGGTTGGATGGATTGTTATTAAGCAAGGACCAGGAGGAGATACAACATCTGATGCAGCTGATGTTGGGGTATAAACAATATGAGGGAACTGCAGGAAATTCCTTCAGCAACTTGCTGCAAACATTTGCTTTCCTTTTAGAAGCTGCAATCTCTGTTTGTGGTGCCTCCTCTATATCAGATAGCAATGTCGGGAGAGCACCAGCACGGGCGCACAGACCAGCAATTTGCCTTGTAACCAAGCCAGTGAAACCCATTATGCTTTGTTCCTGATGTTGCCTCTGACTCTGCCAGTGACCTCACGTTTTTCACGACTGTAGATAAAATGTAGGGCTTTAAATCTCACTCTGTTTTCTCTCAGCTTAGCCTTCGTGCTCCTCCCTCCCCTGCAGTTTCACCTCAGGTGGTGAATCCCTGGGTGTTCAAAAGCTCCTAAGATTAAACCAACATTATACACAATAGTCTGGTGTGTAAGTGTGTGTCTGTCTGTGAGTGATTTGCAGCTGTTAATGCCTTTGTTTACTTCTATTTCACTGTTGATAATCCGTTCACACCCACCTGCCACCCCCAAGACACCTCTCCATGTTTCAAATTCTTTCTTCACATCACCAAATTGCTGCTTGAATGCATCTATCTGTCTCTCTTGCCAATATCTCTTTCCTGCTCTCTGGCTTGTTGTGGGATAACAGGACCACTAGGGGTGATTCTCTCTGCTAACTACCCCCAGACTTACACTCTGTAACTCTCACAGTCTCTCTCTCTTTTCCACTCTCTCTCTTTTGCTCTTTCACCCTCTCCATCTACCTGTGGAGAGGGTGAAAGAGCAATATCTCTAGTCCACCAGGGGTAATTCTCCTAACCAACCCCTGCCATACTTCCATCACTAACTAACTCTCTTCCGCTCTACCTACCTGTGGGGGTAATATGAGTGGTCAATCAGGGGCGATTCTCTTTCCAAATTACCCCAAGTCCAGTGCTGTGTAATCATCTTTCTCTCCTTCACTCTATCTCCTTCTCTCTCACTGTTTGTCTCCTAGCAACATGTGGGGGTAACGTCAGCGGCCCTTCTGGAGTAATTCTCTCTCCCAACTACCCCCAGCCTTACCCCCCTGGGAAAGAGTGTGATTGGAGAATCAGAGTCAACCCAGACTTTGTCATTGCTCTCATCTTTAAAAGGTAAGCCACCTAAATTTAAAAGATAACTCTATGTGAACACTAGCACTTGTGCCTATTATGTACCTTTTTTATATGAATTGAAAAGTTTGTAGTTTTTCTGTGCCCATAGAAACACTGCTGATGCTCAGCTGCTATTTCTATCATTTTGTATTGAATGGATTAATGATTTTTTTCTACTTTAAAATGATCAAAATAAGCCTGCACATTTTTTCAGCAATGAGTTAACAGTCCAGAGTTTCCTGCGGGAGCTTGGACTTTTCTCTTGTATTTGGCCTATAAAAGGGCAGCCATGTTATTTCGATGGAGGACTAAGGCCACAGGCCAACTAATACGTTTTCTTTTTAAAATGCATAACTTTTGCTATGCTTAGACCTCGTGCCCACGCTGTTCTGTTGCTTTTAGAGCCTCTTAAACTGAGACTCTTGCTGCTGACCGTGTTTAAAAAAAAAAACGTGGTATTGTATTGTAGTCTGAAACATGGAGATGATGACGCAGACATCCACATTGGCTAATTGATACAGTCTTATCAATCTTGACGAGTGCTTTGCTGATTTGTCACATGTCTATCAATGGATAATGCTCCCAGCACAGCTCTAAGATTCAGTGTTTTCCATACGTACACTTTACTTGGGCAAGCCACCTCAGGTACATTAATGGTCAGCAAAGTATATTTAGCAACCCTTTTTTATCTTTTTTTTTGTTGTTGTTGTTTTTTTGCCACCATGCTGGCGATAGTTGTGGCTGGATTCAATTTTGGTGGTCAAAGATCACAGTCATGGGGAACTCACCACACAACTTCACCTTCTTATGACCGTGATATATCAGGAAAGCCTGAGGAGCACATCATTACATCAGGCACAGACGATAGACTCAAGGACAAAGTAATTATGTAGCGGTCAAGGTCACTGTGACCTTACAAAACACATTTTTGGCCATAACTCAAAAATTAATTTGCTAATTATGACAAAAATTTCATACAAATGCATGTAATAGGACAAAATGTTGAAGTGATTTATGTCCACGAGGTTAAAGTTCAACTTTACTGTGATATCCTAATGCTCTGTAAAAACACTTTTGTGGCCATTATTAAAAGCCATAACTCAGGAACAGAAGGGGAGATTGTGACCATATTTCACATTTGGTCAGATGCTAAATTGATGACTCTAACCTTGTGCTGAGATAAAGAGATCTTTGCTGGTGTGTTGAACATATGTGTAATGCATCCACATTTTAGAATTTGTAGCTTCTACGCAGCAATATCCATATTTGAACCAGTGTAGTCCACAACTAGTTTGCTTTTGTTGATATTGAAATATTGAACTTGTCGTTTCACCGTGTGAGGAAGCTCTCTGTCAATCCTCTGTAATCCTCAAACTAAAAAAAGTTCCTATACATCCTGATATACATCTATAAGCAAAAAACGCTAGTATTTTTACTAGCTTTTATTAAATACCTTGAGTTCCCATTAATTTATGTAGTTCCCACTACATAAATTATATGAGTCTGGACAGACATGGAAGGGCAACCTAACTGTCAAGTGGAGGCATACATACTGTGAGGTAGTAATATTAGTTCATTCATATTTTTTTTAATCTGTTAGAGAGGCTAACAGTGGGCAATCTCACTCTACAGTGAGAACAATCCACCATCCCTTTTTGGGCAGATATCATTTGGTTTCATGTTCTTTTCAATTGTTTGCTATGTCTTTATCAACATGTTCTTTCACATGCAACTTACCTGGTTTTGTGTAAACAGAATTCCTTTATTACTTTCAGGAACATTTTCAACTCGACTTCCGTCTTCTCTGTTTTTCCACCATGCTGTTCTTTGTTCATAGCATTTTCTGCATCTAAGCAACCAACTGCACTGCAGACAATCTGCAGCAATATGAGGTGTAATAATAAGAGGCGTCTAAACATAAATCAAAGTAAGGATGTGTGTGAGGAAGCAATGTTAATTAAAAATTCAAGCTCAGGCCAGAAAACATCATGTGTCAAGCTACTGTATGCTATAAGAAACAACTATCATTTCAGGATTTAAAAATATACTTTTTGAGAATGCGATTTTTTTTCTTTTTGGATAAATTACAAGTTACTATGAAAGGTACTAATATATGCTTTGTGTCAATTAAATGGTTCAGTAATTAAAGTCTGATCAATATTTAAGTTTTGGTATGAAGAGGTGTTGCTAAGAGACCATCAGTAACAACTAGCTACAACAAGAGAGGTGTGTTTTTTAATTTTGAAGCAATGTTGGGTGCACCACACACATCAGGAGCACTGGCCTCAGTGATGATATAAATTTTTAATTAGTTTATCCAAATACCCCAAAAAAACTTTAAAAATTACAAACTTAAAGATTTACGTGCTGGCTTGGGGCCCCAAAGCATTTTATGAAATATCTTTTTCTTCTGGCTCAAGTTTAAAAATGTATCACCCACTGTGGACTTTATGAGTGATGTTCATGAGTTAAGTTTAAGTTTATTTTTAAGTGTATATCTCACTGTTGCCCCTCATAGGGTAACAAAAATGGTCTCTGCTGTATAGTCAGGAACCAAGGCCAGTTTAGTGTTAATTAACACATAGTTATGGATCCTTGATGCATGTAATAAACCAATTTGACCCATAAACGCTAACATAACTAAACAAGCTTAATGGTAGTTTACAGTGAGAGGATCTTTTAAAGCCTTTCATTAAAATTAGAATTGTCCTTTAGTGTTAGACTTCTTTTTTTTGGTTCTAGTTAAACAGTGTGAACTTGATCTGGAAGGTACAATTCTGTAAATGAAAGGGATTTCTGGCCATTTCCATGCTTTGTTTTCTGGTAATAGGGTTGTGTTTATTTCACGTCCTGTTTGTGCCCCAGTGGTGAATATTTTACAAGTCACAGTGGTTAGGGGCTTATGACTGAAGCAAAAGTGAAGATTGGAGTTTCACATGTTGCAAAGGAGATAAAAGCAAAGCGGACTTTCTCCAGATTGCCAAAGGAGAAAAAATGACCCAATTTTGGTCTCATGTTTTTCAGCTGGAGAGATAATTCCCTTCTGTTGTAACTGTGAGACCGTTTTTATTTTACTTTTAATTAAGTTGTATTGATATTGGTTGTTTTGTGAATGTAACTTGTGTGTCATGTCTTTGTCATTATTTATCTGATTTTAACCTAGTAATTTTGTCTTATAAAAACAGCTGAAGTACACTTCTATTGACCTAATTACTAATGACTCACTCTTTTGATCAGTCTTTCAATCTAATCACTGTATAATTCATGTTTTTCCACTGAACCAAGGACTCATTTTGTAGTATCACATAATCTATCTGTACAGAAATGTACCATCTAGTCTCTGCTCACGACTAACAGAGAGTGAAAACGTTCTGGCTGTTTAATGGCTGTATATTTCAAAATGTGCATTTCATTACCAACCAAACCAAAATACCCCATCTTAAGTTTGCATGATTGCTCTTAATTTGCATTCAGGTCTTAAGTCTGAACAGACCCTGGTGTTGCTCTTGTTCGGTCATGAGAGGTTATGAAGCTGTCCCATTTCTGCTCAGTGAGATCTTTATGTTCTTTTTATGACATTTAGTAGCTTTAGCATTCAGACCCAGAATGTATCACTAATGCAAAACGTATTAGCACGGATCATTTTACTGCTTTGTCAGTGCAAAAGGGGCTTATGTGCAGTTAAGCCCATTCTGCACCAGATATAAACACAGGGCTTAAAACATTCTTCACACTTATTTTGACTTTGGTGATGATTACATACATTAAGCTTTACAATATTGTTCTTAGCCAAAAGTTAGAACACCACTTTCATCCAACTCAGATAATAAGATAATCATTTTAAAGTGAAGAAAAGGTGAGAGTAGTAAAGTGAACAAAGGAGAGAAAAAACTTATAAATACAACTGATTATTTGAATTTTTTATTTGTGTATGCTCTGAACTGTGTATCACTGTGTAGCACACAAACAATAAATGTTGCTCTACAGCACCTTGGTGTTTAAAAAACTCCATAGTACCTTTATGCTAGGTATGAATACTACTTCACTCTAACATACACAATACATTTCTCTTTATGTTTCATAGCTCTGATAGGACACACACACGCAGACATAGTTGAGTCCAATGACTTGCAGCGATGTGATGTTTCTGATGACATACATACAAATTGATTTTGCCACTTCATAACTGAAGTTGAAGTGGTTTTGACTATATAGTTCTGCCTTAATAAAACAAGAAGAGGTCAACAACCACAAACACTTAAAGTTTTCATCTTTCATTCAGTAAACAAGCCCAAAACACTTGTGAAACATGTCAAAATGAAAGCAGGAAGAAAAGAGAGATAGCACAGACTAATTGGAAGTCATTAAATGAAGCAGGTATTTGAATTTAAAACACATCACTGGTTTAATTGTTTGGAGAATTTGAACAAGAACACACACAAACAAACAAACAGCCCAATTAATCTCATTAGATTCTTAAACCCAACTTTCTCTGTTTTTGTTTTTTCCCCCCAGTTTCAACATGGAGCCAAGCTATGACTTTCTGCACATCTACGAGGGTGAAGACTCTAATGGGCCGTTACTAGCAAGTCTCCAAGGCAACCAGGCCCCAGAGCGAATAGAGAGCAGTGGTAACAGTCTCTTCCTGGCATTCAGATCTGATGCTTCACTGGGCATGTCTGGGTTCGCCATCGAATATAGAGGTAATTAAACCCCAAAATGTTTCCTTATACATATATAAAATAATAGTTGTGCATTTCAATTTAAGGTCACATTGAAGGTGAAATTCCTCACACAAGGGTTTTCTCAGGTGACTCAAGTAAATGTTTTGCAATCAAGATCACTACATTGTTACTACTCTGTGATCTCAGCCCAAGTCCCACTGCTGAACTGTGCCTGTGAGTTCTCCTTAACTCGCATATTGTCTTGGAGGACAGTCCCGGGTTCAGTCCAGGGTATGATTGCATAGTTAGCTGCTGTCTTATTAATTAGCTGAATTCATGCAGACTGTAGCCACAAAGTCAATTGAAATTGCTGTGCACATAAGTGCAAAAAACAAAAAATCATTGTCACTGTATTCTATTTTTTTCTGAGGTGTAATGATTTAAATGTTGATACAGGAATGATTCTTGTGCAGACGAGATAATGTCTTATAATAATGTCAGTTGCCAACTCTATTAATTTCCTCCTCACTGTACATCAGAATGGTTTTTCAGTTGAAAGGGCATGCTGTTCCAGGTCAGCCCAAGAGTTGTTTACTTCCACAGATTGTGACTCATCCCGATTTTACAGATGTTGCTTTACTTGAGGTGATTTAACAACTCGAATCATTGTGGAACTGATGATTAGTTGTTCGACTGACTAGAGACGAGATCTGCTCTGTCAAGTTTTATAAACTCTTTTTTTTCTCGTTTCTCTTTCTCCATTTATCACTAATTAAAAAAAGATTATCTCCTTCTCTACTGTCGGTCTCCTCACACTACCTCACACCTCTGTACTTTTGTCATTAATTCACTACCTTTCATCTGCCATCTCTCTAATTAAAATACAACCTTAATCATCTCCCTGTTTCACTTCCATCTTGCCCTCCACCTTTCTCCCTCTCTCTGTTTGTCGGTTTCCCTCTGTCAAGCCCAATATCTCATTCTTATTGGGCAATCACAGTAAACCAAACAATCTGGCCCAGCGCCAAGTCATAAAGATGCAAGACAGTATTTGACCATGGTCGACTCCTTGTCTTTTGCTCCTGTACTCCCATCATCTTCTTTCTCTTGACTCCTCATTTACCCTTATTTGTTCCCTCCTTTCTCATTGGGGGGCAATACATTAGAAGTTAATAGAGGATGTTCAATATAGCCTGTATTAGGACTCAGCAAATAGCAGCCTGTCAACTAAATATGACCAAAATAGTTTTTAATGAAATCTGAAAAATGCCGTTTATTGAACTGCATGATGGGTTTAAGCATGTTTTAGAAATGAATGATGCTTTTCTTTCCACAGAAAAACCTAGAGAGGCCTGTTTTGACCCTGGCAACATAATGAATGCCAGTCGGACAGGTTATGACTACAAACTGGGATCTCAGGTCTCCTACAACTGTCACCATGGGTACACAACGGTGGGCGGGGATACCATCACCTGTGTCATGGGGCCTGATGGGAAGCCGGTGTGGGACAAGGCTCTGCCAACATGCAAAGGTAGGAGAAATACACATCCAGAACTGCATTATAACACATGTACCATGATCATGGAAAGCTCATGTGGAGCAAGACCCGCTTGTGTTAATTTGTAAAAAAAAGAACCTTATTGCACAATTTACCGTGTACAATGTAATGCAATCCAATATAGCCATTCTGCTAAAAAGAAGGCTTTTAAGGTACTTTTGATATTCAGGTTTTGCTGACAGAGAGGTGCTCATTAATATATTTTAGCATCAATGTTGTATTTAATAATGTGTTGTGCTGCACTGTGCTTAAACATGTTTCTAACATGCAGCTCCCTTCATGTGTGTATATAGGAAGGAAAAAAAACTTTGAAACACTTTTAAATATAATGTGGTATAGTGTGACACCACCTTTAACTATGACCTGAGATCAAATTTACATCAGAATTTTTGTACTGTATTACAATGGTTTGTACGGGTGCACCTAATAAACATAAAGTGACCACTGGGTGATGGATATATACCAGTTTTAATGTCAAATGTGAATATTTATGGGCACCCTGGTAAGTGACGAGTTAAGGTATGCACCCTTTTAGTGTTTTTCTTTCACTAATGGTGAAATTCAAGAAAAAGCAACATTTACAAGTCAGTCCAACGCTTGTGGTTACTGGGGAACTTCATTTACGTATCAATAGCATAGACTGATTTGATAAAAATGATGATATTCTACGTGTGTGTTTGTGTGTGTCCATGCGCTTGTGTGTGTGTTCACATCAGAGACAGAGACTCTGTCAGGGATTGGGAGGCTGAACTGTCTAATTGATTGACAGCTCAGAGAACCAAGGAAGTGACACCTGCCAAACTGCCATTCAGAGGGTATATGTGATTTTGTGTGGATGTGTGTGTCTGTGTGTGTGTGTGATCTCTAGAGTGACAGAGACCTGGCCTAGTGCCATGTGGTTAAAAAAATTCAAATAAGCCACAGAGCAAGGTGGCAGAATGCGGAAGGAATTTTAAAATGAGCACAAAAGACACACACGCGGTGAGACAATGCACACTTCCTTAAACCTCTTAACACTTTGAAAAACGCTCCTGTGAAAGCTCTGCTTAATAATGTCTGAGAGATGGGTTGGAGGGTGGGGATGAGATAATTGTACTCAGAGTAGCTATTTGAGAACAGCAACGAATAACAGACAGCAAAAAAAGCTCATCAAGTGATTTTATCTCATGTTCACATTCATCTAGTGTATTTCAACATAATACAGCCACTTATCAACTTTAGATGTGTTACAGTTACTTAACCACCCACAAATCAGGACATTTCTCTGTAGCACATCTTTGTCCAGCTGTTGTTTTCAATACGGAGACTTTTTTAGGCTTTTTGACAAGTAAGTCTTTTCTGTGTTATAGTAATGAAACATTATCCCTTGAATGCATTAACTACTATCAGTGCACTGATGTAATTTTGCAGTGTTTTCCATCCAGTCAGATAGTTAGTGAGCTACTGGATTAAGAAATAGAAACAGGAAGACAGTTAGTTAGTCAGTCAGCTATGTAGGTCATTATTTAACCAGTCAGATAGTTAGTTGGCTGTTTGGTCGAACCATTAACCAGGCAGTTGCTTGGTCATTGACTAAGTTTGTTTTTGGATGGACAAGATGAATTGTGTTTGCTAACATTAACTGACTGTCTTTGTGGTAACATAAAGACTTGTGTTCATTAGCAAATAGGGGTGGCTAGAATTGATTCAGTGTAATATTGAGATGTTTTCCCCCACAATAATGTATTTATGAACAGAAGCCAAGTATTGACATTTTTGTCACATTTGAAGGCTATTAATGGAAGACCACATAATGGCGCTCTATTAAATAAAAAATGATCAGAAACTCGGAACGGCCTTGAACTTCATCTGGCAATTGATTCATGTCTTTTTACTGTAATTGATTTTGGCAATTTTCCCATAAGGTGTGTTTCTCTCAGCTGGTTGCTGTGGCAAAAGCATAAACCCATAGTAGCTTTTCAGCTTTAATCCACAGAATTTCAAGAATTCATGTGTGCATGCTGTCATTGTGGGTCCACCACAATGCAGAGAAAAAGTACAATTTTTGCACAGTGTATATTGTAAATTTCATAATTTCATTTATAGTCAAAAACAACTTTTTCCCTTGTTATTGCATGGTTTACATGAAGTTCTTGACTGACCCAGATTTCAACAATATTACCCTGAAACTGCTGTTAAGTTTGGTTCCTGGCCAAGGCCGCTTCTGAATCCCAGATGCATGGATTGATCTGCGAGGTCGCTTTCACCTACTCTACATTACAATTCACATAATCAAAGTAGAACAATTTAACTAAATCCGGTCCTACACAGTAATCTTGCTCTTCTCCTGCCCTCGGCTCATATTGCACATTGGATTTTCTCACCACATAGTTAAGGAAGTTTCTCTGTCTGTCTGTCTCTCTATCTTTGGGCTGCTCCTGGGGCTTTTAGACCAAACTCATTAGACAGGGTGAGACCTCTTTAAATAATACATCTCCACTTACACTCCCTCTGTCTCCTCTCTTTCTCCCTTTCATTCCCACCTCACACTCTCCTCTTTCTCCTCCACCTCGTTCCTTTTCCCTATAACCACCTTTCTCTCACTTCCTGGTTTTTCTTCCTCTTTTCTTCTCCCTCTCTCTCACTCTACCTTCCTCCCACCTCCTCTGTCTGTGTCTGATTTACTCTATATTTTTCTCCCATCGTTTCTCTCTCTCCCCCTCTTTGCTTTCTGTCTCTCTTTCTCCTCTCCCCCTCTCTCTCCCTCTCTCTTTCTCACTCACTCACTCTTCTTCTCACACACACCTCCCATCTTAAACCGCTCTTTTATTGGTTTCCATGGTAACTAAGAGCTGGTGCGAGAAAGAAGGAATTCTCCGTGACTGTTGATAGGGTTGTGTGTGTGTGTGTGTGTGTGTGTGTGTGTGTAAGAGAGAGAGATACACAGAGAGGTAAAGTGAGAGAGAGAGAGAGAGAGAGAGACGTAGCTATTACAGAGTGCCGCCTAGAGGCAATATTCACGCACACAAGCCCTCACACACACGCGCGAACACACACACAGGAAATACAGAATACTATCCATGCTTATACATGCAAACACACATTAATGCTCAGTCTTTGAATACACTATACATGTTTGTGTTTATCAATTAAAAAGGAACCCCCTTTTTTGCTTTGTAGACATTATCATACAGATTCAGGTTGTCAGATGACCTTGATACAGGTTATTTTTTTTCTGAACAACACATTGTGTGTAAAATGTCTTTTTCTGCTTTGAAAGTTTGGTCCATTTAAATTCTCTTGTCCCACTAGTAGGATCTATAACAATTAGTGAGTCCATGTAGTAGACACACTGACTAGTTGTAGCCCCATTTTATGCTTCTCACACATTTGCAACTGGATGTGCAGACTGACAAGTCTTGTGCGTAACCAAGACTAAACCTGAACAGCAACAACCACCATGGCCACATCTATGTACTGACCCTGATCGCAGGTACACAAGCTGAAGAGCCTACAATAACAGAGCTTCGAGCACAACAACGTGAGTGCCTTCACAAAGAGACATAAATGTGGTTGTCGTGACTCAGAAAGTAAAGTTTTGTTTATTTTGTTACATGAGATTCTCCTATCAATCGACTGGACTGAAATAGTCACTGTTTCTCTGAAATTACCCTTTTGACCTGAGAACCAAAAATAGCCAACAGAGCATGTCTGCTGTTGCCACTGCTGCTGATGTACACATGACATGAATGTGGCCTCTTGCTGTTTTCCCCTGTAGGAATTCACCCCAAAGTGAAGCATGCAGGCCACCATGAGGTTCAGGCTGACACACTTAATGTTTTTAAAATAAATTAAAAGAACTGCAACATAAATCACATTTTATTAGATTATAGTATTCTATAATCATTTAATCTTGGTACAGTGGCCAGAGTCAAGTGTCAGTTAATTAAGGGAACCTGCTGTACCATTTTGTCTTTGTCTGTTGCTGACTGTTAGTATGAAATTTTGGCCCACGAATGTAAAATGTTTGTCCACTCCTACTTTGCAGGTTAATATTGGCACAATGACACTATGAAGAGGACATACTGTGTCAAACACACACACACTCAGAGAAACACACACAAAACAATATATTCAAAACTGCTGTGAGTTTGTTTCTGTTATGACTGGTTAACACATCTTAAATTGTACACTGTATAACCCTTTCTGTGTCATTTGCTTGTACATATACACATCACTAATCGCTTTAAAAAAAAATATTGTCCAACCCAATTTTTTTAAAATTCCCCAATCTTTGTAAGGTACCAAAGCCACACCCCTTCACATTTGGTATCACTGAAAAGCCCTAAATGTCCTCTGTAGATAGCAAAAGAGTTAATTCAGTAGTATAAAGTGGGTGGGAGATATTCAGGTTTAAAAATGTCCTCCACAGAGGACAAATTTGAACTACTGGTAGTCAGGAGGTTACTTCAATGATCAGGGTTTTTTTATACGACCTAAGATAATATTAAGGGTCTGTATAGCTATGTAATTTACATTGTTGTGATAAATTAGTAAAACTCACTATAAGTGTTGTCTTTGTGGGTTTGACAAAAAATGGTCCTCAAAGACCTGCAACTAAACTTTTCTTATCCTGTACTCTCACCACCACCCCATAATTTTGCAGTGTCTGTGTGTGTGTGTGCATATTGAGAGAGAGGAAAAGGAAAATGAGACACAGATATTGTAAGGTAGGACTACAAAAGTGTTGTGTGCGTGTGTGTTCTTGTGTATGTGTGTGGATGATCAAAGCACATGGATGTGTGAGAGAAAGAGAGTGACTTGCAGTGCATTTTTTGCATTTATTTGTGTGTGTGTGTGTGTGTGTCAGAGGGTGTGAGTGATCAAAGCACATGTGTGTGAAGGCTTTTGATAAGGCTGACACCTGAGCCTAGAGCAGCACCACTGGGGGATTGTGGGTAGATCAAGACAAGACCTCTAGACCTGAGGGTTTGAATGCAGCAGCACAACAAGAATCAATCCAAAAAATATCAATCGATATCAGTGTGCAGGATCAGGAGAAGTGGAACAAAGAGGGTGATTACTGTGATGCTTTAGGAAACAAGAAGAAAGTAGGAAGGGATAGGAAAGGAGAGGAGGAGGACGAGTGGGTGGTAGTACAGCAACTGTCTAGCAAAGGGGAAGAAACCAAACCAAGTTTTGCTGTTTTTTCTTTTCATTCCAGGGATGTAAATCGGTTTAACTGAGCAAGGTTTAGCCAAGAATACAAGCCCAGTCTTAATGTCCACACTCACGGTCTCACAGACTTTGACATGTGTTCCTGATAAGTCCACAAGGGCTCAGGGCTCTCCCACTGTGAAATCGGAAAGTGCTTCAGGGCTCTCTAGTGGACTTTTGAGCCTTTTATGCACAGTTTCCACAAGACAGCAATGCTGAAGACTTTGCTTGAGGGAATTACCCTCAAGGGGATGTCCGAAAGTCATCCATAAAAAAAAGAAACATTGAAAGAGCTGAATGTTAAGATCTTTATAACACCAGTGACTGTTTCTAGGTTGCTCTGTTATTGTGTTTTAAAATGAGCAGCAGTCACACCTCGCACCTTAGTGGCCATAGACAGGCCTACAAACCAGGCAACATATTAATTCACAAAGTGCTGTCCCGGTTTTTCTTTCGGCGTTTTCAACCTTTGCACTCTCCTGCTCTCACACTTTCACTCAGCACAAAGGTGATGATAATTAAAGTCTGTTAGGGGCCGCAGCTGATGCTGTGGGTGGACACTGAGAGTGGGCATCAGAGATATGCACACAAGCAAAACAAGACAAGAAGAGAGGAGGCCAGAAGAGGTGAGAAAAGAAGCGTTAAGAATAAGAATACACCCAGAGCTGTGTGTGTGTGTGTGTGTGTGTGTGTGTGTGTGTGTGTGTGTGTGTGTGTGTTGTGGGAATGACATTGACAGATGTGCTTGTTGCTGCCATTTTTAACACACACACACCCAACACTGACACACATTCACAGACACTTACACTAATTTCATTGACCTCTGCTGGCCTAACCTGCAGTATAAATGTGCACACGCCCACATACTGTTCACACGCACGGTTTGTAACTCTCTCGGGGGTGCTGAAGATGGATCAAGCTACTATTAGGACTGCTTCTCGTGGGTCATGCAATGGTAGTAGGGATTAATAGGCTTTTTGAAATTGCAGTACGCTGATACAGGAGATCCCACACTGTGCTGTAGCTCAGCACCACATATATTCATTCAGCAAAGTTTTTATCCTGCTGGCTTTTTGTGAAGAAGAAGGAAAGACTCTGAAGGGAGTGCAGCAGAGCTGCCATCTCAAGTATGAAAAATATGTATGGCTACATTAACATTCATATACATTTACCATATAATGCTGCTCTAGTATGTGTTGGTTTCACATAAACGTGTCCTGTGATTGGTCAATCAATTTTAATTTATTTTTTCTAGTAATTACAAAAATAAACCAGAATGTAACAGCTGGAAAATAAATCAGCTTATTTAGACACACACACTCACACACACACACACACACACAGCTGAATCTTTGGTTGGACATTATTTGCACGCACCAATACACATGCACACACAGACACACACGGATCAAAAGGACTATATTTTTTTTTACATTACATAACAAAGCCTCGGAGCCACAAGGGTCCAAGTGATATTTGGGGACAACATGAATTTTCTGCTAAACTAAACAACTTTTGAGCCAAATGCAGCCAGTTGGATTTTTTTTTTTTTAATATATAAGAATAACAGATTAGAGTAGTGATATGCTTGCCAGCTTTGAGTGCAGTAGGCAGTGCTCCCAGCAGCAGGGGGAAAAAAATGAAGAAATGCACACTTAAAATCTGAATGCTTCATTTCAACAAGATGTCTGTAAATGATTGAAGCGACAAAGCAAGTGAAGCTGTTGCCAGAATTGTTGCCTTCTATATTTTTACTTTACTTCTACAGTAGCTATTTTGTAGTGTTAGTGTTAGTACTCTTACATTTTTGTGTTGTTTAGCTGGAATACAATGAAGTAATGACAATAATGTAGAAGTGATGATCTTAAGCTAGTGTTAAAGGGTGTTGAGCAATGACCCTAACTTAAAGACAATCATGGAGTAAACCAGGGAATTTGCCTCTGTTGTCAGTTCAGTCACCCAACTGATCGTATTTTTTAGGAAACAAAGAATAAGTAAAACTGGCTGCAGTACAGGCCTCGCAGGGCATCAGCAGGGAAGATACAAAGTGTGTGCTCACATCTGTGGGCTTTACACTTCAGTCACTCTTATTTATTTATTTTAACCTTTATTTATTCAGGGGAGTTTCTCTGAGAACCAAGCTCTCTCTTTTAGGAACACCGTACAGTTTCACACACCTGGAAGCAACCCAGTGCAACCACAGCCTGATCTGTTGGCCACAGCACTTGGACGTTAAAGGCCTTGCTCAGTATCAGGGGAGTTACTTCCTCCTCCCAGATTTACCCTGCTGGTCCTGGGATCAAACAAAGTAGTACATATCATGATTTGATTAAAGTTTCTTCAAACTTGTTACATTTTAGTTGCCTAAAATTGAGAAACTAGATTTAGAAATTACTGCAATCCAATGTACATGTGTTTTGAATGTAAAGAACCTCAAATATCAGTTAAATGTCTGCACTTAAATGTACAGATATGTGTCACTGTTCAAAAATTCACTGCATATAGTAGTTGCATCCATCCACTCACTATAGCTGTTGACACTATTTAGGGCAGTTCCCAGCATGCACTAGGTGAGAGGCAGTGTGCTCCCTGGACAGACTACACATCCATCACAGGGCTAACACATACAGATAGATAAGTTTGCAATTTACAGTTCACCTAACCTGTGGTGTTCTGTAGTTAGCACTATAACACTGAGTGACCCTAAAGTGATTCCCCTGCAAACATACCTTCACCAGTCTAGGTCTTATGAGCAGCAACCTAAATCCAACCATCATCTTCATCATCTCCCTGAGAATTAAGCCACATTTGCTGTTAACACATGAAAGCACATTGCAACTTTGTACTGCGTACCTTTCATTCAATTTGTGCTTGCAGTCTGTGTTAAATTAAATCTGGTTTACAAAGGCAATAGCTTATTTCACAGTAAGTGACTAGGACTGCTTTTTAGATGCATTTTGTGAGGAGCACTCAGAAGGTGCAGAGCAGAGTTGGATTTCTCTGAGGTCAGTAAAGCCTCAAGATAACAGGATTCAGAAATATTTACCAAGGCTGCAACAGAGAAACATTTTATTGAATGGGATCACTTGGAAATTTTACTTTTTTGGTCTTTGATCAAGTGCTAATGAAATGAAAAGGATTCCAAAAAAATATAAATAAATGAATGTAAAATGTGGTGTTATAGGTGGAGTATGTGCACAGTATTGATATTTTGTCAATATAAAACATTTTATTGAATATCCAAAAAATATCAGTTACTTCACTAATTATTGACAAATAATCCTTAAAACATCAATGAAATACTTTGTACAGCAAATGCACAAGGAAGCTGAGCTGCCATTCTGATCAGATGCCAAATTAGACTGGGTTTCTGTCTAGTCTTGTTGGTTGCATATTACTGGTTTATCAATATCTAAGAACATATTAAAGTAGACAACGATTAATTGATTTTGAATTAGTAGTGTCAGATACTCAATGCAGTCCTTTTAGTATCTCTCTTAAATGACACAGCTGATGGCTCTTTAGAATCCCAGGTAGCTGCAGCCGCAAGTACATTTGTCAAAAAACAGCAGTCACCAAAGAGCATTTGTGACTCAGTGAGCATCAGTTTGAGTTCAATTTGAATGACCACAGTGCCGTAACCCAGAGTACCCTCTTTGTTTGGTGTTATTAAATCCTCAAGCATAATGTTCACTTGGGCTTCCTCTTTATTCCTCAAAATCTGATAAAATTAGTTTAAAAGTAATTTGCTGCAGTTCCACTGCACATCTTTAAATTATGTGTTTACGCATTGTCTGCTGAGACTTCTATAGGATGCATTGCAGGTTAATTAAAATCTCTCGTTTCCTATCAAGGCCTTCTTTTAATACATCCACACAAAGTTGCACCAGGTCTTTAAAGGTGAATAATTTCCCTCACTCACATTTCCCACATAGTGCAGATGTTCTGCGCTTATATCATCCTGCTATTCTTTCCCTGAATGTTTACACCTAATGAAGAGAGGACCATTAAACATGGCTTTACATGGCTCATAGATGTGCTTTTGTGCTCAAGGTGTAAAATATGTAAATATTTGTGTAATTTTTGAAATGTGTCTGTTGTGCCCTGTGTCTCTTTAGCTCCATGTGGAGGGCAGTATGGTGGATCTGAAGGAGTTGTTTTGTCTCCAAACTATCCTCTAAACTACACAACAAGACAGACCTGCTCCTACTACATCACTGTTTCCCCACAGTTTGGTAAGTACAAAAATGACCACACTGTATGTGCTGACAACAAATGTTGTGATTGAAACACCAACACAAAAGCTACTTTATATCTTGTCTTTATGGATTTATTTCTTCTTCTTCAGTGGTGTTTGGTCAGTTCGCTGTTTTCCAGACAGCAATGAATGACTCAGTGGAACTGTTTGATGGAGCCAATGAGAATGCCCGATTGCTCAGCTCACTGGCTGGCTCACACTCAGGTCAGTCTCTCTACCTTGACTTAGCATGGCATGATATTTTTAAACAGCTGTCTTTCACTTTTAAAGTTTTAAGGTTTTTCTTCTGGTTTCCTTGTTTTGTGCTCCTGAGTACTTTTTTGAAAAGGGAAAGTAATGAACACATCTGTAAGAAAGCAGCACTCTGGGGCTGTAGAACACAGCACCAGTGGTCGTTATCACAATTTATTTGACAGTGATGTATTTGGTGAAAATCCATTATGGGTTATCTTTACAAGAAGAAATCAGCAGTGGAAAGCGTCTCACTGGGGCCATACAATATAGAGGAGCGCTGATACTCAACACAATCCTCCCTGGGTTTCCATATCCTTCAACTTTGAGCCATCCCTGCTTGGCAACATTTTGAGCCATTCAGCAGTAACACACCCAGCATGGATGGAGATTGAAAGATGAGGCAAAATCAATGTAGATGGCATAGTATGAAGAATGAAATATTAAGAAATATTGATTAACATAGTTGTTGGCAAAATGTGCTCTCATTGCCTCAGAGTTTCGTGTTCTTCTGTTGTGTGCAATGGCCAGGGGGCATGCTGCAGGGGAATCCCACTGGAATTGACATTTAGTTTCTTTCTATAGAAATCAGGGCTTTTAAAATATTTTCTCTGTAATGTTTATTCAATTGTGTGCGTATACTATCGTCAGTGGGGAAAAATGAAGCTTCATAATAAAGGACATGCGCTGCAGCTGCCAACAAAATTCTCTTTCTAGTATTGGAGCAGGATTTGATGATAAAAACATCAATCAAAATAGAGAAAACACAAACATATCGAGCTGGATGTGATCATTCCTTAGGGCATTTCTTTCTATTTTTACACTTTAACAGTTATACACACATTTCTTTTTACATTTTTGCCCTTCTATGCTTTTTTAGTTTCCCTCTGGATCAGGGAGCTTTTTTCTACATAACATTAACAAGGAGGATGTGACAGTTTTCTTTGGCTAAATGTAGCTGCACACAGTGCATTTTTTTTTATTTTCAACTACTATCCATCTAAGTTAGTTCAAAGGACAAGGTCCTGTTTATATAATGTAGAATGGGTGGCTTATTCTTTAAAATTAATTTAGGTTTGAAATTCTCCTTTTGGCTAAAACTGGCAGCAAAGAATGCAACACACCAGGCTTTCCAAAATAATGTTAGTCGCATCATTACCCTATCGCATACGCACGCTTACACGCACACACTCACACACACATAGGCAAACAGCTTTGTAGCGCATTGTTCCAGCTAACTGACTGATTATCCTGACACACAAACATATTAACACACATGCACGCATAGCAAACCTACACATACACACTCATCCCAACGCGGCTAATGATGGTTCTAAATGTCAGCCACACCAGACCATGTTTTTCTCATTTATCACTGTTACTTCATTTGCTTGTGTATGTGTGCGCATTTAAATGTCTGTGTGTATGTGCCTGTGCATTTGTGTCTGTGTGTGCTGTTTGTGTGTGCGTTTACTCGGTCTTTCATATTTTTGTGAGGACAAATTTTTACGACCAGGCAAAATGAAGGAGAAACCCACCAAGGCTCAGGTTATGAATGCAAACCAAGACTATGTATGTTTGCTTGTGTGTACGTGTGTTCATGTGGACCTGTTCTTTGTTTTATTTGGTGTCTCAATAAAAAGTAATTTTGAAATCATTATGTATTTGTGTGTGTGTGTGTGTGTGTGTGTGTGTGTGTGTGTGCGCACGCGCACGCGCACGTGTTTGTGTATGCATGTATAATTGTCACAGGAGAGACTTTGCCATTGGCAACTTCCAATCAGATCATGCTGCGGTTCAATGCTAAGAGTGGACAGTCAGCTAGAGGCTTTCACTTTGTCTACCAAGGTAACTCTGACTCTGTTTGACTCACTTTCTCTCACATACACACAATAAGTTGCATTCAGTTCAACTTCAACATTAAAGTCTACCGATCAGGACATTTCTGTTATTTTCCTGCTTTTTCTCCTCATTATTATTTACTGTTACTGTAGCTGTGCCTCGCACCAGTGACAGTCAGTGCAGTTCAGTGCCGGAGCCTCGTTATGGCAGGCGGATCGGTTCAGAGTTCTCAGCGGGCTCCGTGGTCCGTTTTGAGTGCAGTCCAGGGTATCTGCTTAAAGGATCCAATGCTATCCGGTGCCAAGCCGTGCCAGGTGCCCTTGCACAGTGGAATGCAACGACACCGACCTGTATAGGTAAGGCTAACAGACCATCAAATGCACAGAGAATGTAAGCAGCTCATATATGAAGCTCCAAAGTAAGCATTTATGTGAACAGTCTAGGACAGTGAGGGTCAGGATTTTGACATTAATTGCAACAAACTAAATGTATGCCTGCGTGAAATCTCTCTCTGCTGAGAGCAAATCCTTTGCAAGCAGCTTCAACTGTCACCTCAGTTTATAGCCAAAATATGTTTGTTATCATATTTTCTCTGTCTGGTTCCCTGTAGCGCTAATTTGAGCACCATATTGTCGCTGCGTATGTGGAGCCATATTCCAACAACTTGTCTTATCTGTTAGCTGTTGAGTTAATAAACTTTGCCAAGAAATCTATATTGTATGTCCTTGTTCTAGTTCCCTGCAGTGGCAATTTGACTGAACGTCGGGGTACAATACTGTCTCCTGGCTTTCCTGAGCCCTATCCAAACAGTCTCAACTGTCTGTGGAGGATCCATGTCAGTGAGGGGGCCGGAATACAGGTACACATATGTACACATTCAAAACAAATATATAATGCACAAACACTAACTATGTAAGATGCGTCTAAACTTGGAGGCTTTTATGGTGGTTAATTTCCACTGTTTGCTACTTAGATCCAAGTGATGACGTTTGCCACTGAGCACAACTGGGACTCTCTGGAGATCTACGATGGAGGAGACATGACAGCTCCTAAATTAGGGTCATTTTCTGGTATGACAATATGCCTACACACACATACACAAACACACAAACTCGTGCACAGACACCCATGCACACAAAGACTCTATGATGGATGAGATATGACAGCTCCTAAACTATAGATACACACACACACACACACACACACACACATATAGATTGACAGACATGAACACACACACACACAAACACAAGATCTATGATGAATTGGATATGACAGGTCTTAAACTATACACACACACATATACAATGTACACAGGAGATCTATGATGGATGAGTTGTAATACTAGAAAACATGAAATATATCTTAAATAATAAATGTTTAAGAAGCAGAATTCTTCCAATTTCCAGAGAGTCAGTGAGACGACAGGAGGAAAAGAGGAGGGGGTGAGGGTTTCACCATAAGGTTGAGTGAAGGATGGCGGAAAGAAGGAGAGAAAGAAGACAGGGTGGGATAAAGAGTGATCTAACCTTTTACAATTTCCCAGCGGAGTTTCCCCTGTGACCTGCCCCAAGCACATACCTGTCACACACCTATCACACATAAAACATACCGCCCATAGGGCAATGCATGCACATGCACGCACGCACACACACACACAAACGACTGTGCCCTTCTCAAGAAGGCACACCGGGGAGCTGCCCACTATAACCACAGTGATCTGGGTTTGGCCACTGAGCAGCTTCACTGGGGCAGATGAGAGTTGCTTCACATAAGGACATTAAAATGCTAGCTGTCCGTGGAGGGCAGGGGGTCGTTGACCTTCTCTAGACATAATTTCCCAGCTGGTCTTTGGACATTGGTCAAAGTCTTGCTTGATGAAAAAGCTTTAACATGTGTATGTATGGAGTAATTTTCTCAGTGTGTTCCCACGCTTTTGTTGCATAAGCTCTGATGACATTTTTTGTATGAAGTCATTTGATTATTTCTTACTCACCTGCAAAACTCAACTGTTTCTGTCATATGTTTATTTCTGTCTGTTACAGGAACCACTGCTCCAGCCCTGCTCAACTCGACGTCCAATCAGCTCCTTCTGCACTTTCAGAGTGACATCAGTGTGGTGGCAGCAGGTTTTCACCTGGAATATAAAAGTGAGTTAAAGCCTTTATCATAGATTGATAGATGGATATATAGATGAATAGACAGAGAGACAGACAGTGTTTCTGTGTGGCCAGGTTGTTTCTGGTTTGGCCAGACGTATGTGCAGACGTATGCCCCACTCTAGTTTAGAGCTCGTTGTGTGTGCCATGTGTCCACAAGCATAAGACACTAACCAATAACAAAGTCTGTTATTATTACTGTTATTTTCACATATATACAAAAAGTTGGAAACTCAGCATATACTAAATAAACAACACCTGAAAAGCCTAAGCCTAATTTTGCAAAAAAAGTCCACTGTGGACCAACTCCAGCCATTTGGAAAAGTCATTTAGTTAGTTTTGGTGCTCTCTGCATTGATTTTAAATGCATTAGGCTTAGGGGCTCAGCCTAACTAAAGTTTTTAACACAGGGGAATACAGACAAGATGTTTGATATGGCTAACCCCCTTAACTTTTCTAGAACTTGGGAAACAACACATCAGACTTTTCTTTTTTCTAGACAAGTTGCAACATTTATTAACTGATACACTGTAACCTAGACTGTAAAATTGCAGTCCAGATTTCACCACACATTCCCTGTTTACCCACATTACGCACTGAGCATCGCTGCTTTTGTAACAGTACATTTCACGTAGATATCCTTTGAAGAATGGGGAGAGGGAACCATACAACTGTAGGGTGTTATCACGCTTGCACAGTGTGCCAGTGAAAATCATTAGAATTAATATTAATGATTGTGTGAAATTTTAGTAGTGGTGCTGGGGAGGTGGGGTATGCTGAATGTATATAGGGAGAATAGATAGATGATAGATAGATAGATACAAGAAACCACAAATGCGCAATAATTCACTTAATGCACTTGAGAGTGTGCGCACACACACTGGTGGAGCCAAAACTTCAACATCAAATAACAGGAGTCAGTGACCTGAACTGGTGCTGCCCTTAAGCATACACACACATCCTGAGACCTACATTGGAGCACATACACCTAGAGCAAGTAAAACAGAAACACATACATGCACATGTGCAAGTGATTTTGCCAGAGTAAAACATGCACATAAATCCAAAAAAGCCACATACACCCACCACATATGTAGACAGACAGAGGTATAGACATGGATATTAATATCATGCATTTAAACACATGAATACCTGTCAGGGCATGGTTGTGCTTTTCAGTCCTTTGTAGTTGTTTTAGCTTAGAATCACTTCTAGATCAATGAACATGTCCCCTTTCGTGAGTGTGTATGAGAGTAGTAGTGGTGCGTTTGCACGTGCGTTTCTGTGTTGTACTCTGTGTGTAGGTGAGTGCACACATTTGTGGCTCAGTGTTGTGTCTGGTCTGGTTGTTGGCTCTATGTATCGACATGCCATCACTAGGAATGAAATCCTGGAATATTAGTAACTTTTTGGGCCATTTTCAGTGTTTATTTCTTTATTTTAACTTGTTTTTCCAGCTGTGGTCACTCTGAACCTTTTGAAGTGGCTTTTACTACCATATGCGTCAGATCAGCATGTGGCACTTACATTTGAACTGGGTCCAATCCTGCACAGTATCATAAATAATCCTCAGATAAAAATGGTGCTCGGTGTGGGTCAAGCTGCTCTTCTATTTTTGTGTTTTGCTTTTGTTTTGCTCAGGCCTGCAACACATATATTATTGCGTTGAGAGCAATGCAGGTGGTAGTCTCTTTCTTCTGTGATGTCTCTTAGTTTCTTAGTTGTACTCTGCTGGTACGTTTTGATTAGATGTTTTCATGGATGCTTTCAGTTCAGAAACCTGAGTCAGGTAGAAACACTCTAAACAATTTCTTTGTCATTGTTGGGTTAACACCAATGTCTGGATTAGATATTATCTATCTATCTATCTATCTATCTATCTATCTATCTATCTATCTGTCTATCTGTCTGTCTGTCTGTCTGTCTGTCTGTCTGTCTGTCTGTCTATCTATCTACATTCAGCATACCCTGGTGTATGGGCCTTTTTGTCAGTCAGTGTCAGCTATCATATGGCCAAACCGACATAATACATGCGATTTAATAGTGTTTGTCATCGAGTAGGCTATTTTACTGTTATCACAGAAACCAAGTCCAAGAACAGCATGCTGAGCATCGAGGTTTGTCCAAGATCACCTTCAAAAAATATATCATACATTACACCACCATAAGAGCTCCTGCAGGACTCAGATGGTCGCTCTGCTTATCTCGAACTGAGTGCCAACACTTTAATCTGTAGCAGAATTTGCTCCAAGTATGCTTCAGAGGTTCTCTACAGGAGGTCTCAATACAAACTAAGCTTTTAACTTTTTTCATTAGAACACAAACATTTGCCAAGATTGGTCAAATTACCTGTTTGGTAGGTGATAAGAACAGGAACATCAAAATTATTGTTTGCCCTCAGATAATTGTTCATTCTGATCCTGAACTAGTATTACCCCAAATTGGTTCACAGTAGGTTTAAACTGTAGACTCTCTGTAATGATTTTCACCTTACACTTTAAATTCACAATGAATAATTGTCATCTCTAAAAACAGGGAATAGTGGAATTAGTATGCACATATTTTTTGTGCTGCCCTCTGTTTTCTACTGTGTCTACTGGTGAAACAAGGGAAACAAGAGCCACCATTGAGCTTAGCTGATAAAAGTTCTGCTTGTCAGTTTTGCAGTAATGTGGCCAAAGTCATCTGCTGGGGACACGTGAATGATTGTGGTGATGATGTTCTCATCATTTTAAGCTGACTAAAGGGACTTTTCTCTAAAGGGCTGAGTGAGACATCTCTTTCCCTTGTCTGTCCTCAAGTAAACTGAAACAGAAGTATAGTAAATCCAGTCAGTTAGACTTAAATGCTGACACTGTCTAGTTGTAGTCTAGTGGCCCTTGCGGGGTGGTTTGTGGTGCTGTCAGCATTTTACAGAGCATCGTTGCTCTGTCATAACCAGGGAAAAGAGGGAGCAGTTTGCTAGCATGGAAAGAGAGCGAGAGAGAGAGAGAGAGAGAGAGAGATGGTCAGCCAAATGGAATAGTTTCATTGATCAGTCGTCCTGACAGCCTGCTGATGCTCTGCCTAATAATACACTGCGTGTGCATGCGTGTGTGTGTGTGCGTCTCTGAGTTACAGTCTCATGCAGCTATTTCAGTTATGCTCCATCCCTCTCTGCAAGCACACACTCATGTAACAGTCAGTCACAAACAGACACTCAAAAATGTCATACACCGGGGCTGGGCCACCTGGATGTGGTGTGCATGTGGTTTTGTGTGTGTGTGTGTGTGTGTGTGTGTGTGTGTGTGTGTGTGTGTGTGAGTAAAGGGTTGGGGGGGGTGAGCTCAGTGGGATCACATCGTTTTGCTGGTAGGAAGGTAGATAATGAACCAGCAAGACCAGAAGCAAACACACACGCGTGCACACACACAAACATTCACTCCTCTCTCTCCCCTTCTTTTACTCTCTATCTCTGTTCCACCCCCTGTGTTGCCATGGTAACTGCTCTAGGGCAGTCTCCTGCGGAAGTTTCCAAGTGAAACACACAAGCAGACCCAAACACACACACATGAACACACAGATACACCCCTACTGATGCTGTTTGATAAAGGACTAGCTGCTGTCAAACTTATTAAGGATGTGTTTAACCTTTGTTGTGTTGGGAATACATAACCAAAGTCATTATGCCACCGTTGCATAATTTTAAGCACATTTCAGATGCCGCAGTTACTGCTGACAGTCAACAAACTTTTTCATTGTGCTAGCTGTCAATCCTTAAATGTGCTCTAATATGCTTGAAAAAAATTAAATATATATAATACATTAACAACATTAATGAATTCATCTTCCAAGTGCAATGTACAGAATGAGTGTGTGTTTGTAAAGTGCCCTGAGATGACTTTGGTTGTGAATTAGCGCTATATACATAAAACTGAATTGAATTGAATTGAATTGAACCCTATGAAAATGTGTTCATTTCAAGAGAAAAGGATGGATGGAAGAAGAAGGAGCGACAAAGACAGCAGTGTGGCCTCAGCTGTCTAAAACTTAAAGAAGTGATGATCATGTCACCTATATTGTATTTTCTGTCCAGACCTGGGGCAAATCATTTGTCCACAGCTCATTACTTGACCCAGAGACTAAGCAATGTTTAAATAAAAAAAATAATGATCAAATAAATAATAGTAATGACATAGTTCATCATGTTTATGTTCTTTGTTTCCCTTTTTTGCTTATAGCTGTTGGTCTCACCACCTGTCCAGAGCCAATGATCCCAGCCAACGGCATTAAAACAGGAGACAGATATATGGTCAATGAGGTGGTCGCATTCTCCTGCGAACTTGGGTACACATTACAGGTACTGAACACAAAGTGACCAATAAACAAATATACTGATATATACACACATATCTTTAAAGATATGTCACAAACTGTGACTGGCATTAATTCAACTGAAAATTTTATTTTAAAATGTTGTAGAGTCAAAACATATGTGCAAATGGTGACTATCACACAGCAAATGTAGAATAAACTGAAATTCTTTATGGCCTTGACATGTTCTTAGATAAAATAAAATTGTAATTATCATCTAGGATTGCACATTTCTACAGTTTTGTGTTACTATTTTCATTCTGAAAGGAAATGAAACCCACTTTATTGATGAAAATGGTGATGGTTTTTCATCACTTTCAGGGCCATTCTCACATTTCCTGCATGCCTGGGACAGTACGCCGCTGGAACTACCCACCTCCGCTTTGCATAGGTAAAACACACACATACACAGAGAGAGAGAGAGAGAGAGAGTGCTGTGCTGCTATGAATGATAGACCCAAAAGGAAAAAATATGCCCTGCTGGTGTGAAGTACTTACATGTTATCGTAAGTAAGAGATATGAGTGTGCCGTGCTAAGTGTGTTACAGGTTTATGGTCACATGTTTACAAAAGAACAGAGTTCTGTGTAGAAACTGTTTTGATGAGTTTTTATTACTTATTGAGAGCAATAGAAAAATCTGTTTAAGTCACTGATTACATGTCAGTGTGTAATCTGGGAGCTGAACGCCATTTAAAATGAGACTACATGCACTTGCAGCAACTGACTACAGAAACATTAATACCTTGTCAAATAAATACCTAGTGTAATGAAACTATAAAGTGTTTTGACTTAATTAGTACGTTTAATGTTACCATCTTGAAATGAGTTTTGTGGAAATAAGCAACTTCTTGACTGGCATAGGGTCAGCGATCTATAGGATCAATATACCTGCTGGGTACAAACTGAATTTTGTACCTTTGAGCCAAGTCCTCCCAACTTCAGTCAGTGTTAAGCAACCTTGATTGCATTGATGTTTGTGTTTGGGCCTGAATAATTCAGTCCTTGGTGAAAACTTGTAGCAGATCTGGGAAGCCAGTTCCAGTTAAAGTCAGCCTTGACATGTCAGGACTAACTATATTCAGGCATTTCACAGCCCCCTTCAGTACGTGTCAAATCCAGCATTTCCTATTTCAATAAGAAACACTTGCATCAATCAAATCATGTAGAAATCTGTCAATAGTAGTGGATGCCATATTGAAGTAGCATAAAATTTTAGATATACATCTCTCTGCATTTGTTTAATAGGCTGTACTAAAATTCAGCACATACAATTCTAACAACTGGTTTCATAGACTGCGAAAAGCAGTATCTGAACACACTTTGCAGAAAATTCACATCAAACTGTCAAACTAGACAGTGCTGATCAAATATGGATAGGGATACTTCTCTATATCATCGCCATATATCTCAACTAAGTGCTGATGGCTCACATGAACTAACATCTCGACCAACTCAACCAACTTCTAAAAGAACAGAGAAGCTTGGCTTGCGGCTTGCAACTTACACCACAAGCGAGATGTACATTTTTATAGGAGGAAGTTATTTGCTGACATCTTAGAGGGCTATGACCTCAGTAATTAACATATGATTGAATGAACACATTTCCAACAATATCACCAAAAGATGAATATTATGAACTTAATAAAGTGACCACTGAGTGTAACTATCAATACTGCAAATAGCCCTGTTCTCTTGAAAGGGCTCTCCAACTGCTTTTGCTGCTGCTTGCGGCTGTATTTTATAACCCTTTTGTCTTTTCTGCTGTGGTGTAACCTTCTTTCTGCTGAAGCACAAGGGATAAAGTGATGATCTCTACTGTACATTGCTCATGCGGTGCCTGTTTTAACAATGTGTTTTCTGTGCCTGTGTTGTCAGCTCGTTGCGGCGGGGTGTTGTCTGAGATGAGTGGTGTCATCCTTAGTCCAGGTTTCCCTGGCAACTACCCAGGCAACCTGGACTGCACCTGGCAAATCAACCTGCCAACTGGATATGGTAAGTATTATGGGATGGAAGAGCATTCGTAAAAAGATTGTGTCACTTTCAGTACATCTGTTGGTGTAGTTGGGAATACAGACCTTCTTCTTTAGCACACATTCTGCAGCAGTTACACATGGTTTATGGGAGGCTTCACCACATGTTTAATTGGAGGCTGACACATGGTGTGCGCTGTTTAATGACTACTGTAACTGATGGTTTTAGTGAGACAGTTTTTATCTTTTTGTGTGCATGACATACATGTTCCAGTGTGTAATTATAGCTAGTTTTTAGTTGATTCAAGATATGATATTTATTTTCAGACAAGAGAGTATACTAAAATGACAACAAAAATAAATTCAGGACGGCTTTATTGATACTGCCTCTGACAACAAAACTGCAGTTCTATCTTTGGTGCAAGTTGTCACGATGTAAAAATAACAATATAACGGTACAAAGAAAGATATGGTAATAAAAATAGATATCAAAGTGTAGAGTTCTGTAAATTATTGCACTCGGTCTCTGTGCACATAACATGTCTATTTTGTATGCTCACTCAAAGCCATGTAACATCTCACCAGTCATTTTTTCTTGTTCAAATCTATAAAATGTATGGCATAAAATTTAAGATCCTGTTGGCTAGAAAAGTAGAATATACTGTAATGTTCTCATTCATTGTTATTATGCATCACATATGTCTTATTATATTTTGTGTTTGAATTCTAGGAGCCCATATTCAGTTCCAAAACTTCTCCTCTGAAGACAACCATGACTTCCTTGAGGTCAGGGCTGGACCACAGCACAGCTCTGCTCTTATTGGACAGTTTACTGGCTCGCAGATCCCACCAACTTTACTGAGCACAACCCATCTGACAATCATCCACTTCTACAGCGACCACTCTGAGAACAGGCCTGGGTTTAAACTGAACTATCAAGGTGAGTTTAAGTGTGAGTTCAAATGTGTATTTTTCCGTTTGTTATGGAGATCACTGCAGCCACGAGACACCACAGACCCTGAGGTGTTACTGCAGGCACTTCCGTTTGAAAGCTGCCCCCTCACAAGACACTGGGGGAACAGACCTGTATTTAAATTGAGCCCACTGTTTAGTTTCTTGTTTGGGGAAGGGAACACAAGATGGTGGCTTGAATGATTTAGAAAAAAGAAATGGTCTCTTCAAATATTCTGAATAAATTAACATCCAAACCTAGTTGCCAAATTACAAAGCCTTTCCAACTCCAAGAAATGAAGGGTATGATGAAAAAAAAAAACGTATTGCTATGAGGTTTTGAGCTTTGATCTGTGGATGAGTCATGCTAAAGACTTAAAAAACCTTATGGCTTTCCTCTCATCATTAAAAGAGATGGATTGTTAGTAAGCCCCGGTGAGAGACTGGCATCTTGTCCAGCAGGCTTTACTTGTAGCCCTAAGTGCTTCACTTCAAAGACACAAGAGATGCACTGTGGGCCTAAATGCTAGCAGAACTAGAACAAGGCTTACTAACTTACACATAAGCTAACCCACATTCACATGCACATAATAAATTTTGCCCTTTCTCCCAATTTACAATGGCCAAGTCCCCTAACACTGCAGTTCTTGTCACTGCTGCTAAATCCCTCTATGGGAATGTGGATGTTGTTTCCTCACATGGAGTTGCACTGGAAGATTTTTGTTTTTTTTAGTCAAGTGAGAGCAAAGATATTTGACAGGAGGATGCAATACGGAAAGTACATACAAAGGTTCATGATAAATTGCCTTAAATGAACACAATTGGTGGAATGCTAGCCTGGCTGAATGCTTTCACCCCTGCCCCTCTCAAGTTTATAAGCTCAGACTTTGTAGTCAAGGCCAAGGAGGTGATATGTGTGCATATCACATAGCCTCTATGGGATAAGTGCTTGGTGCCAATAAAATCAGTTTGAATACAATATCCACACACTGACATTTTGATCCAGACATTCCTAACAGAAACTTAAAGTATTGGTTGTAGTTTTACAGCTGCAAGTACTACCACATGGGCAACTTTGACCCCTTTTTCCACTTTTTTTTATAGTTCCTCTTTCAACCCCAGTATTTCTATATCCTCTCATATTTCTTCCCCTTGTTATTGTTTCCACATGGGACCTCCACATCTGTCAACAGCTGCTTTTCTGTTCCTCTTCATTTCCAAATTGTCCAGTTAGTTTTGTCAATATTTGTTTACCTGCCAGCATCCAAAAGTCCCACAGGATCTTAGTTGTGACGTTCTTAAGCATCCTCTGCGGCATCTCCCATCTGGACTGGGGATTGTCTAGCTCATACTTGGAGGCAACACAGGTGTTCCAATATGCATCCTGTGCCTTTATTGTATTGTGTGCAGTTCCCTCCTACATCATGGACCCTCTTTCTGCGAGCAATCGACTGTCTCTGCGACCTTCTTGCACAACCTACACCTCAGGTGCTGTCTGGTGCTGCGGACCCTGCTTGTCCTGACCTGATACTGAGTGCTGTCCTTCTCTCTCACCTTTTCTAGCAGTTGGTTTTTTAAAAGTCAGGCACCTCTGCTCCCTGTCGGCGGCACATCTAATAGAGGGGCTTGGCTTGCCATAACACTCATGCAGAGCGAGATGTGCCCTAAATAGACCTGTGATACTGATATTTCCTCAAGCAAGTGCTGGCATGACATGCATACATGTGCCAGATAACTGTGTGGGAGATTAAATCTGTTGATGTTGCTGCATTTACTTGCTGCTTAACCAATGCCTCTGTGGCTCATGGTCTATTTTTTATGGATGCTCATGTCCATCAGCTTTGGACAGAAAATGGTTTCAATACAATGTTTTGGAAATGCCAATTTGTAATTACATTTTGGGAGTTGGGATAAAAGGCTTATTGTTATCTTATTTTATTTTCCTGACACCTAAAAATCACATAAATCTAAAATTAAACTTTGTCTTCATCTTTCTGTTTAGCTTATCAACTTCAAAACTGCCAAGATCCGTTTCCTTTCCCAAACGGTGATGTCATCAACAGTGACTACAGTGCTGGCCAATCAGTAACTTTTCAGTGCTACCCTGGCTATGTTTTGATCGGACACCCAGTATTAACGTGCCTGCATGGTACCAATCGAAAGTGGAACCACCCATTTCCACGCTGCGAGGGTAAGAACAGTTTGAAATGCCTTAACATCTGTTGATTGATGTTAAAAATGTCTGCTTCTCATATTAACCATTTTATGTTTTGTTGTTACACATGTGTTGTTATCACTTTTACACCAGAACATCTCCATCCCTCACAGACCAATTGTAAATTAAAATCTAGACATTTACAAAATGTTGTTATCCTAATTGAATTTCAGTAAATTTAATCTCATCTTTCATCGGTATCACGAGCCTGCAGTGTGAGCAGTTAAGTACAAAGTAAATATTCCAGTGTCACTCGGATCATTTACTCCACACGTCAGCAGCACAATCATTGCTCTTATTACTACCACTACTAATGCTGCTGCTTCTACTTCTACTGCTGCAAATAATGATGATAATTGTATTCGTGTCCACTATCCACACATATAGTTATCCACAATTACTCTTTTCTTCTTTTCATCCTTGCAGGAACAGCATGTTAAAAGAAAGTGACAAATTTGCAAATAGATAATCTTATAACTCTGCATTTTACAGCTCCTTGTGGCTATAATGTCACGGCTGAAAACGGGACTATCTATTCACCTCAGTACCCCAATGAATACCCCAACTCCCAAGACTGTAGCTGGCTCATCACTGTTCCCCACGGACATGGCGTTTATATCAACTTCACCTTATTGCAGACAGAGCCTGTCACTGATTACATTGCTGTCTGGTAAGTCAGGGTGCACTTCCGCTTGAATGTGCGTGCACACACGCATATATACACACAATTGCATGCGTTTTTTTCAGTGTTGCCCTTTTATTCTGGGACTGATTGCATCACGGACGGGTAAGTTTTGAATGTACTTATAGCCTGTCTCTCCTCTGCACACTAATAAGAAGATGGTGAAGTTGTATCAGCGTTTACCTCTATTTTTATTCATCTCTTTCTGTCTCTCTCACACGCAAATGCAGTGTTTCCCACAGACTTTTTGGGATATGTTTTATTGGTCATAACCTTATCCATGATATTGATTGCATTTTTATTTATTACACATCTTACTTTATACAGGAACAGGAACATGCCTGATCAAAGGTGTATATCAATATGTGTAGGCTATTTGTCACTTTATCATACAGGGAGATACACACAAAGCCACATAGATCTGTATATGCTGTGCTCTATATACTTCTAATGCATACACACATGCATATACTGGGCTATGCATTGACTGACTATCCCACAGTAATAATGGGATTCAGTATGGAGGTAAGACTGTAATATAAGGAGTGTGAGAGTAATGCATTTACAATGGGACCACTGACCAATTCAATCTAACTCAGTACCATGGCCATACGCAGACCCAGAGAGGGCTCAGGAACTCTGGCAGCAATGATGAGATTCAGTGGGGAGTGGGAAATGTAATGAAAGGAGTGGTGGAGCTGGGTTCACAAATCCAACGGGACTTGGTTGGTTCTGTCAAGCCTGGGTCAGTCCAAGAGAAATTTGTCACTTCTCACTATAGTTTGAGTCGGCGTCATGTTTGCGGTGAAAAATAATTCTGGACTGTGAATTTACTCCAAGAAAATTAAGATCAAGTAGGATTTGGGCCCTGTCATTATTGAGTTGTTGGTTTGGTTTGGGAAGGAAATTTGGGTATGGTCAGTCTTTCATTTTCAGGCTCAAGAGTCAAGCTCTAGGGAATGAGCAGTTGAAATGCACACGGTGGGAAAGTAATACATTCACAGCCGGTGACTACTCGCTTTCAATCTCACCAGCCACCGGAGCCATGGATATAGCTATGGAGAGGCGCGCCATCGACTTATTTTGCAGTTGCAAATTGATTTTGGTGATTCATGTGTTTTTGGCACATTTCATGTGGAACAAAATTATAAAATCACATTCATAGATTGTAGGGCACCAAAAGACATCTGGAATGTGAGATTAGTACATACTCGATGGACTGTTGCACTGCTCAGTTGAACTGTATCTGAAACACATGAATATATTTGGAAGTGACTGGGGGCTGACACTGAAGAGAGGAGTACTTTTCTCAGACCCAGTGGGATACCATCTACCTTCCAGGGCCTGAGACAGATTTAGAGTGGGTGATCCAAAGGTCTGCTGCTTTCGCATTACAGCCATGTAAATAGAAGAGCACTGAAGCCTGCATCAGTACACTGGGTCTGAATAATCACTTAAGATACACTGGCTAGATTTGATTCGACTATTTAATGTAGCCAAAGTAAAATGAATTACAGATTTCAACATTTAAGGTTTTACTGCCATTTTTGACTGCAAACATTCTCAAATAAACTTTGGTAACTTTCTATATGAAGGTCTTTCATAATAAGTGTTAAGCTAATAGGTAATGAAGCCCTTATAAGATGCTTAGTAACATTATGTGTTAAGGCTACAGAAGTGTTAATTATAACATCATAAAGGTGTTATTGTTGGATTATAAAACATTTAGAGGAACTCATAAGAAACATGTTAAGAGTTTGTAGGAAAGTTGTGTTACCTTAGTTTATTTACTGTTGCAAAACATTAATAAAAGCCTAATGAATTCCTTACAATTGTTTCTAACAGCATTACAAGCACATCTTTGAGTTTATCTAGCTTACCTTTTAGGTCTTTGTTAGAATGTTTTATTAGAATCACACATACTTTTTGATATTTACTAACAGTTGAATGTGCATTTTGAAAAACCTGCATCTAAACCAAGATCAATTTCTTATTAGGGGTTAAAAATTCTAACAGTTCAACAGTTACCAACGCTTTATGCAGATACTGGATTTTTTTTTCTTGAAAGGTATTTATTGCTACCTTTTCTTTTTTTTCCAGACAGCTGTACTGCAGGTAGTGATGTCAGCGCAAAGGAAAACATCTATAATTACTTTCCTGTTGTTGTCAGTCAGATCAAAGGTCATTGCATCAGTGACTCTGGGTAACTTTCTTTTTGGCAGCGAAGCATTCACTTGGGCTTTAACAGATCTTGTATTCTATCTCATATCCTCTTGGTGTGAGGGAATTTTTTGGGCGAGTCTTTGTGTCCTTTTGACTCACTCAGACAGAATTCAATGTGCTTTTCATGTGGAAAGTTGGAGCAACGTAAGAGGTACAATGGGTTTACAGTGAATTAATAGCCCACATTTAGATTATGAACAAAAGCCTTTGAAAACAGCCATTTGAAACCTTCTAATGATGGAGTTTGTATTTTGAAGACTTTTAATTATGTGCATCAGCTGCAGACTGTTAATAAAAAGGGATGACTGAAATTATCTCATTGTACTCATAAGAGTTTAGGATTGGGGCCACTGCTTTTGTCCTGATTTCAGCACTTGACTGTTTGGATTTTTGAAATTCAATTGGATGGAGAATAGTCAGAGACACAATATGCCCTGTGTGAGCTGTTGGGTTAATAAGAAATTGATTGAGAGCATAATTTCAATTAAATATGGAGCTTGTAATGGTTAACTTTAAGAGTTTGAACCCAAAATGATCCATACTGGATTAGAATAAGTGGACAAAAGCAAGCCCAATGAAAGTAGACGGGAAATTTAAAAAGAAAGGCTATTGGTCAAGAGTCCACATTGTGCCTGTACATAGAAAGGATAATTTGCGAGTGCTACAAATGCTGAGCAGTGAGCACAAGATGACAAAATGAATGTGAGCATCAAATTTGTGCGATGTCATCAGCAACAGCTGACTCTTACAATGAACAGTCACATTCAAACAAGTCAATGGTAGCTTTTATGACTTAAGGAGCCTACACTTGCACTTTTCTGATCATTCATTGTGCTGCTGCTGTCAGTGGTTATGCTGATTCCCTCCTTCCACCAGCCTCCTCTTGTTTTGGTTTCTCATCAGATTTGCAAGGGATGTGTTTTACCCTGTGCATTACTATCTCTTGTATAATCCATGTCACAGTGATGTGTGTCTGCTGGTTTCTGCCCTGTATGCCCCTGGGGTTTACGTGACGGCAGGCTGCATCCAGATGTCAGGGACCTAAGCCAAACTGTCTCTGTGGTCTACCACCAGTTGTGTTTGGCTTATTGCCTAATGTTAGTGAACCATTTCAAACAGTGGGCTCTGGATCTAAGACCACAGCAACACAGTATCTTATGATGCCATATACTCACTCACATTCAACAAAATCAATAAAGTATTTTCCTCAAGCATTGTTTAACAATGATGAAAATATATTGTGTAGCTTTGGTGCTTTTAAATATTATTTATTGCATCAGCTATCATCTTTGATGGATCCCGCAGTCAAAAAGAGATAGTGTTTAAGATATGTCCCAAACATTTGATAAACAAAGTGACAAAAAATTCTAATCGCACATCAAATTATTGCTGTTACACCACACTACTGTCTCTAACTGTGAACTGTTCACTTTCTTAAGAGGTTGGTGTCTTTGAATCACTTCTCTGTAAAAACTACTTTTACTACATGGGCTCGAAATATTAAGTGATTTGTTTGTTGATGAATCATGTCAGCCACTATCCCTGTGCTAATGTATTCCTTCCAATCCCACCCTATTCTCAACCACACTCTGCTTGTGTCAACAACCTAAAGTAGAGAGACAGAGACGGTAAACAGCCAGTTATAAATCTCAGTGGATCAAACTTATTTCTAATACTCATTTACAAAGGTAAGGCTCACTTAAAATGTGTGACATAATATCTTGTTCCATCTTCCTGGCCATGTTATTTCACTGGGTGTTGAGATTCACACCAGTAGCTTTTTTTGTTCACAAGCTAGCATCTTATAGCTAGAAGCAACTGACTTCATTAAATGGCCCAGGAGCACATTCTTACTTCAGTGAGTGAAAGGTCACTAACCAGTCCAAGTTTTCTCTGTGCTGTTGTGGAATTCCTGCTCTTTTCACAAATATGTTTCAATTATAAATACAGCCCCCCAAACACATATTTCAATAAATTAAACTGTATATGGGTAGCTTGGAAAAAAAAAAACCATTGCTACTGGGGTTGTGTATTTTTCAGTAAGTGGAAATAGAGCCACAAAATTTCAACTCAGGTTTGATTTAAATGACCCAAATAGCACATTTTGATTCTCCAAATGAGCTCCAACACCTTCAGAAGACCTTGAATTATTGAGGAGCCAAGAGATCCCAGGCACTCTTCATGAATTAAAATTTTAAAACCCTTGTTTAATCCAATTCATTCATGCATGTTCATTAAAAACCTAAAACTGGGCATTTAGGAACTTTAGAAAATGTAACCTTTCAACAACATTCAATATTTAATGAGTGAAGTTAAGCCTTTAATCCTTGGGCTTTGTTCAATGAACTTGTTTGAAATGGGTGAAAAAAGCAAAGCAAAAAAAGAAAACCCTAAAATATTTTTTGTTAACCTTTCAATGAACAAGTATGTGGACCTACCAGATATGTGTTTTATTTTATTAACAAAGGGTGCTTTTGGTTTTTCTTCCTGCTTGTAATTAAATCCGGTCAGTGACAACAAATCCACATCCAGCTTTTGATCAGAAGTTCAGACTGATCCCCACCCCTGACCCTCCTTCAGAGCCACGGCAGAAACATCAGCACATTGCTGATGCTCAATGCCAGTCAGCACTTTCAAATTCAGTATGATTTTAATAATCAAACCACATCTGAATGTTGTCACTTAAGTTTTATGTTTTTTTCTATGGATTTCCATTATAAACAATCTGCAGAGGCAGTTTTTGAGATAATTTTAGATCTGTAATAAAATATGTTTTACGAATACTGGGGAGGATCAAGCAGGTCAGGAGGAAAAATCTATACATTCCATAACAAAATAAAATAAACTGTTGCCACCAAAGCTAATGGAGGTTGCTCTGGACAGACACAGTGCATATCTATAAATATACTGTGTAAGTACCCTGAGGACACCTATAGTTGTGTAAGAACACAAATCAATACCACGTCATCCATGAATTCACATGAGCTATTTGTAATGTTTTATGCGTCATTCACAATGTAACTTATGTAACTTACCTTGTTAAACGTAACATGTTAAATACTTGTTGCTGATGTTCCACTCACCACAGGTACAGCAAGAAATCTTTATTCATAATGCAAGTTGATTAACATCAGTGTTTCTATTGGCACCTCTTTCTGTAATTGAATTTTTAATCCTTCAGCAGTGAATAGTGAATGGCAGTTTAAACGCAAGTACAAAAAAAAAAGTCAGTACAATTCAGGATTAACTTGATCAGTCGAGGTCATGGTGGGAAGATCTGTATTTCTGATTTAAATAACAAATTACACATTTCCTAAGGAATTTAGCAGCATGTGTCACTGTCTGTTATATTGTCATTTTCTGTAATGCAGTACCTCTGGGAGGTAGTGTAAACAGACAAGTTCAGAAATGTTCAAATCCTACGCGCAGGTGCTTTAAATTTATTTGTACAGTCACCAATGGAGTAGTTTAAAAGTCTTTTAAATTAAAGTTAAGTCCCAGACAGATTGTTTTAAATTGTACCTTTTATAATATCTAATATAAACTTGATCCTTTTACACCTAAAAAAAAAATAAAATATGTAATTACATTTTTTTCTCTAACATTGTATTAAAACACTGTATGACAACACATGATGTTGTGTTTTATGTCCTATTCGGTGCACATATTCTATTTATTACTATACTTTGGCATTTCTATTACTATTACTATTACTTTGGCATGTGTTCTGCTTCTACTTTAAGCATCATCAGTTCTCTCTCGCTCTCTCTCTCTCTCCCTCTCTCTCGCCCCCCTTTTTCTTTATTTCGCTCTCTCAATTTCTGTCTCTCTATGTAGGGACGGCCCAGATACATCTAGTCCTCAGCTGGGAGTCTTTAGTGGCAACACGGCATTAGAGTCGGCCTACAGTACCAGCCAGAAGGTCCTGATCCGCTTTCACTCTGACTTTTCAACTGGAGGGTTCTTCATCCTCAACTTCCATGGTACAGATATACACTCTTTCTTACACACACACACACACACACACACACACACACACACACACACACACTTACATCTAGTTTTAAAAGAAAAGAAGATGAGATGCCTGAAGATGGCCTTTTCTTCTTCCATTACTCTGCTACTATTCACTATTTTTAAGAATAAATAAGTTCTAATCTCTGAATAGACCCATCTCATGGTCTTTCAGAAACATTTTCTAAGGAATCACTGGTAGTGTGCACACTGAGAGGTAGCCTTTCTTACATGGGCTCTGAAGATTTTTTTACAACGTTAAAGCTACAGTGATGGCCTTTCACCTTGATGCTCAGTGTGTGCACTGTTTTCCCTAAACTCAGACACCTGTTACTGACATGTACAATTTCTAATTTGTCTTCAATAACATGTTTAAGATTCTTTATTGTTTAAATATTACCTGGCTGTCCCTATCAGTGTCTATGGAACCAGTGAATCATTATTTCAAATGAAGGTATCTCATCCACACTTTCCAATTTTTTCAATTAGTTTACTGCAGGAAACCAAAACTGAACCTCAGTATGCAGGCAGAAAAATAGAAAAATTGCAGTTTCAAATATAAAAAAAAAAAATAATGCTTTTGTTTTTTGTGGCTTGCATTTGTTTTGTGAGTCACTGAGAAACATTTCATGGAGTGGAAATTAACTTCTAAACTTGCCCTGATGTTCCTGCAGGGTTAGACATTGTTGTTTGGATATGAATCAAATCATGTAGTGTGTCTTTGAACCCACAAGACCTCCTGAAAATACTCAACAACATATCTAGTTCTGAAATTATTATTATTTTAAGCACCAATTCACATTTCAGACCAACATGTGTGCAGGTGAACCATTGTGCCAAGAGATCAGATGCATGGTAGATCCCACAAGATAATAATAGCATGTCAATTTACAGTAAGCACTAAGGTCAACATCTAGATTTATAATGTAAAAGACATGAATAGAATAGAATAGAATAGAAGTACTTTATTGATCCCAAGCTGGGAAATTTTGCGAACGAATGCGAATGAACATGGCCATTGCACAAATGATTTAAAGCCCTGTTTTAGAGTCAGTGAACAGTGGCCAACCTTGATAGCTCATGGCAGCTGGGACCTCATCAGAGTAACCTCATGTTAAAGTCATATACCCTATAACACTATGATACAGATATGGATGCTGTAAAAGAGCTGCCTGGATAGATAAATAATAAAGGTCGCAAATTGCATCTGCTGTAATGTGTTCTCTGTATGGATGCTCTTTTCAAACAGACAAATTCATTGCTTGTTTTTAATGATGGTCATTGCAGCAATCAGATAAAGAACATCTTCATGTTCAGGTTCATGTGCATTCATTTAACAATCAAAAAATTATAAAATATCAACTTTTCATATTTTTTTTCTAATAAAAATTAAACATACATGAAACAGTCTTTAGGACTTGAGTGAGTGAGTTTTTTTTCAGCTCAAATCTAAGGTCCTTTTTTAAAGTTTTCATACCTCTCTCCAGCCTACCGTCTGAAGAAATGTCCTCCTCCCCCTGCTGTGGAAAATGCAGAGGTGATCTATGAAGACGAAGACTTCCAGATAGGTAATAACTAGATTAAAAGTACAAACCTTTGATATTGTTGAACACTTGTATTTAAAAAAAACAACCCTGATAACCAGTCATAATCGCAGAATAACAGTTTTACTTCGCTTTTTTGTCAGTGACATTACATTTCCCAATACTAGGAAGTATTTTCAGCCTTGTTTAGCACATCTAACGATCCAGAGGACTCTTACCTCACAGGACTGACATACCTGTAGTTTATCAGACAGGTTTGTAAGAGGTCATTATTCTGCTGATTATAAATTACTCCACTAATGGGCAACACATATCTAAATATGGCAGGGTAATATTAGTCTGTCACAGTTAATTTTATTTTGCTTTATTAGTGAATCTAACTCACATTAAATGAGTATACCACTGTGTGTATATGTATGTCTTGGTCTGTGACATGCAGACAGAAACAAAAGTGTAATTCCCAAAAGGAAAATTATGTTATGCAAAATTTGTGATCAGTCTTTCTGTGTTTTCTTTGCATAATCATTCAAGTAACATGATTACTATTATCACTTGGTCACAAATGATGGGTGATAGTATCTATACTTTGGCAACCAAAATGTGACCACGGTGAGGTAACTCTGCTACATCGTGAAAAGGCAAATTTCAGGTAAAAGCTCATTTGCATAAGCTAACTGCTTATTCATCCACCAAACCTTGTTTCCTATTTGTATTGTGCATTTTGCGTTAAGCTATGCCACACATGTCTTGGGTGAGCTTCTTTCTAACAAATGTACCAGTGTTGCTGAGATGTAACACCAAATATGTTCTCCTATTTAAAAAAAAACAAAACATCCATTTTGGGAGAAATAATTGCTTGTCAAGTCTCCATTTTCCCCTCAGTTCCATGTTATGTGATTTGCTCAAAGCATCTTACTCTTAGGTTTGGTGACCTTTTAGATCAGTAGCTTTAATTCAGAAAAAAAACCAGACATTTCATAAACCCACAGCAAGATCAATTTTCCCTGCCAGTGTTATACAGAGCCTGGATGCTTCTGGCAAAGTATATAATCATTTTTCTGCAGAAAAGTTAAATTTTGAAATGTCAGCGGTTCATGAATTCAGAAAAGATTTTTGAATGATTAGTTGATTTTGGGGAGTTTTTGTTTTTGGCCCTTTTAAAGAAACTTTTACAATGCATTAGTTCAATTTCAGAGACCTGAAAGACGTCATCAGATTTAGAAAATTATCATTAAGTGTAACGTTCCGAACAGGGCTCAGACAAATACAACAGTGACCCAGAAATCAATCAAGCTTCTTCACTGACGTACAAAGATAGTGTCATATTATTACCACTTGTTCTAAATCACTGCAGCATTAGGCCTGCACCTTTTTTTTCCCACAGAGTGAAGCTGTTCTCTATGACAGAATAAAGACCAAAGGGAGCTATTTTGGGATAATCATACATAGAAATCTCACAAGCCCTCAGAACATTGGAGTGCATGTACTGTGGATTTTACATTCACAAAACCTGGCAGAACAGAGTACCTCAGAGACATCGCCAGCTTTGTTGTCGGTCAGTTTAATAGCCAATTACACAATCTTTGAACAAGCTCAAGGAAAGGTTGAATGTTCTTGTTTGTTCTGTTCAACAGTTTTAAATTTTGTGCACCACGCTGTGAGCCCTGGTATGCCTCCTGGGCAAAATTTGAAGTGTACATTATGTCTCCCTGACAGGTGGTAGATCTCCACCTCTTTTAAGATGGCAAACCTGTCAAACTTCGCCTCTCAAAATGGAGCAACTAAACCAACGTGTTTCTAAAGCTCTCTACTAACAAAATAAACTTCTGAAAGGCCATGTTTTTCCTGTCAAAAATTCTCAAATCCTTCTTTAAACAATAATTACATTACAGTGAGAGAGTTATGGCTGTCTGTAATTGTTTCCCCTGTCCGTACTAGCTGTAAAGAGACGTCCTCCTAACACTAATCTAATGTAATAGATGGAACAAAATCTACTTTTTTCCATTTCAGGCAACAATGTACTTTCAGGTAAAGACAAATTTAGATTATCCAAAGTGTCAGGATTTTTACTCATACAGTCAGTTAAATGTGCAATCTGTGATGACTTAATAGAGATTTTTATTATTTTTCCATGTCAGGTGACATTGTGAAGTACCGCTGTTTACCTGGATACACACTGGTTGGAAAGGCGGAGCTTATGTGTAAGCTCAATTCCCATTTGCTCTTTGAAGCCCCGCCACCAACTTGTCAGGGTAAGGCAACATTCAGTCCGATTCCCAAACCACACACAATATGTTGCATACTGTATGTGAAAATTAGATCTTGATACGCTATCAAAATGCTTTAAATCTATTGTTGTGTATTTTTCCTAATAAAGCTGAACAAATTCATCCTCACAAACAAGCTTATCAAAATTTGACTTTCAGAGTCTGAGATCCACATATAGTACAATACACAAATTCATTATCACTTGTAGCTGTATTATTATGAAATGATCACCCTATACGTTAAGTACTGGACTAAATGTTTTCAAACTTTTCAGAACTTTTAACACAGTTCATGCTAGTGTTATATACATTAAGTAGCCATTAAGGCTCTTGTGTCTCCTTAATCATAAATCTTATATCACTTCTTGGTCAATATATCAAACAACTTTTAAAAACAGTCTCAATCCATGACTTCATGGAACTTTGTCATTTCCTTCTATAGTTCAAAAATTGTTGAATATGTTGATTTAGTAGTGTAGCAGTTTATTGTGGAAGGTACATGACTTTTGAGACTAAAGCCAACTCAGTAAGGAGACACTTTTTATTTTCAATGAACAAAATTAAATCATTAATACTGGGTATTGATGTTAAGAGCTCCTGTGTTTTTTGTATGGGACAAGTGATTTGAATATCTCTTTTAAGAAAAGTCTTTCTTTCTGTCCTGCTGACTGTGAAGAGATGCTCAGCCTTCACCATCACATGGGATGAACGGAGTGTCCTTTCCATTATCAAGCATGAGAAAAAGAAGCTAGCACTCTTTACAAGAGAACGTGCAGTCAAAGTGCTCCTCGACACACACGTCAGAGTTCAGCTCTCTTTGGGTGCAACTCTGTTACCAACCAGCCATTATACAGGAAGATTGCGATATGCTTCCAGTATCCCTGCCTTGTTCTCAAAGCTTTTAAATAGGCATGTTTTAAAGGCAGAGAACTTGAGCATGTGGTCTACGGATTTCACAGATTCTCTGTAAAGCTCAATGCAACCCCCTGCACATTTAGTATCAACTCTCTCACTCTGCAGGAGTGTGGTCTTTTTGGATGCGTGATGGAAAAGGATGGTCAATGAAAGTGGCGAAGTAAACAACAACATAGGGGAGCACGGAAAGGATGCTATTTAAAAAGATATTTACTCTTTATTAGTAAATGTACAAAAGAAAACTTGGAAAAGTTTTCTCTGTTTTGATCTGGCTTTCTCTCTATTAACCCCTCCAGCTCAGTGCCCAGCCAATGAGGAGAGGTCTTCATCATCAGGAGTGATACTAAGCCCTGGGTTTCCTAGCAACTACCCCAACAGCCAGACATGCTCCTGGCTGCTACATATGATTCCAGGTGCAGTGTGTGTTAATGGGGTGTAACCATGTAGGGTTATGTGTGAGGCGGTGAAGTAATCATGCTTGTACATTTATATCTGTATTAAATACGTGTGAGTGTGCTTTGTGTAGTGTGAGAAACTGCCTACATACAATCTATTAACATTTGTTTGCTGTTCATGGAAATGCTGGTATACCATGTCAAAGTGATGCTTGCATATATATGTATTTGTGTGCACATGTGGTATGCATTTTATTTTGCATATTGCTGCTTTGTGGATGTAAATAATGTTTTCTTGTTTCCCAGGTTACACCATCAATATCTACGTAGAGATGTTTCACAGCGAGAAACAGTTTGATGAACTGGAAATTTTTGATGGTATGCAAAACTCTCCTCCCCACTTTTGCGATATATACGCCTGGACACACACACACTCATATGCAACCTTAATTCATGCTTGTTCATGAAAAGTAGTGCAACAGTTAATAAGATGCACAACACTTAATTCTCATTTGTGGTGTTCAACCCCCAGGAGTTCCAAGTAGGTTGTAAATGTGAAAATGTGCAGATAGAATTAAGTGTGTGTTGAATTTAAGTTTCTTTTTTATTTATTTTAATTCCCACTGTACATTAAAAACTTTATTTAACTTTATAAAATTGGGTAAATAAGCAAGTGACAATTAGCAATATTTTGTTCAGATCAGAACTTTTTACTATTATTAAATCCATTCACTAACCAACTTACTTTATAGAACAGCACAACAAGCCAACAAAACACAAATCAGATCTAGTCTTTGAAATACTGCAGTGACTTTTAATCCACAGGGGCCAAGCATATATATATTCTATTATAATTATGTGTATCCCACTCAGCTCTATTTGTATTTATGTATCCTGGTCCTAAACAGACTGTAGCTGCCTTTGATGTTGCAGACAACAATGGCATCATTGTGGAAAAGCCGGCAGGCACTTTTTTCCAATTCGTCATTCAGTTGTTAAAAGGAATGAAATGTCAATAGGAGTCAAAAATTACCGCTTGTAAATGTTTTCTGTATGTAGACTATTCATAAAGTATAAATTATTTTATAAATACATTTGTAAAAGTTGCAGATGCAAAATGTCTCCAAACTCACCAAACAGTGCTGAATTCAAACAACCAAGATAAGCGCAGGTGGAGGGCTGTGGTCTATAAACCTGAGTTCGAGCTAAACAATATGCCTCACTCAGAATACATGTACAACAAGTAATTTAGGGGTACTTAGAAACTTAATGATGCTGTCATCCTCCTGCTGCATGTCTCAAAATCAGTGAAACACATTCTGACTGCAGCATATTGTTTATCTCCATCTCAGGTTCAGCTAATAGTCATCTGGGAGATTGTGAAGTTACTGGGATGTGTGAATTGTTTAGTTTTAGCAATGTGATGGGCTACCTTTTCTCCCTCAACACACACACAAACACATACACAGAACATTAAACTAATTTACATATTGTATATGCATTGATGTATCTATGAGAACATAAAAATATTCACCATACCGTGCACACAGCAGTTCTCAAGTCTTGCTCATTTGTTTCTTTAGGATCCTCAGGACAGAGCCCCTTGCTTGTGGCTCTGAGTGGGAACCACTCATCTCAACTGAACTTCACATCTAAAACAAACCAGCTCTATCTGCGATGGTCCACTGACCATGCAACCAACAAGAGAGGATTTAAGATACGATACTCAGGTACTGCCATTTTCAAACCTTCTTTTTGTTTGTTTCTCTGCTTAAAATCATTATAATTTTAAGGATAATAAGACATAGCAAACATAGCTATCTTCTTATCTGTTTAAAAGTGGCAACATTTGATAAAACCTTCTGCTGACTGGTCAGTCTGATTTTTTTTCCCCTGCTGTCAATGTTTTCCATTGCAGTTCAAAGGAAGTGTAAATATGCAAAACTTGCATTTCAGTGAAGGAGGCTGCAGACAAACAAGGCTTTAACTCTGCCGTTACACACGTGACATTTCACCCATCCTGTTATGCTAATGTTGGCTGAAGTGATTTGTCTCTAGTAGCATGAATCACCAACCCCACTGCCTTTCTTATTATGGAAATGAATTGATGCATCAAGGATTTAGGTACCTGAGCCATGATCATTTAGAGAACACTTCTAATTGCAAATGTTCGTTTTAATGCATTGGGCTAATTAAGAGCAAAAGAGAATCAGTAAGTCCATTGTGTTAATTTGACAACCTGTTTCAGATTGAGTGTATTACCTCTGCAGCTCCTGTGCCAACACAGTGGTGTTCTGACCATTAGCTTTGTTCGATTGGGGTTGGGAGGTTCTGCAGCTGCCCCTTACTCATGGGTTTTAACTCGTGAGGAATTTGTTGAAGATGACCACCAATCTCAGTCATAGAAAATACAATTTACTGTGACACTGATCCTGTTTAGGCTTGAATGGAGTGAGTCACAAGGTCAGTCTCCTGGCTCTCTCTACTGAGAAAAAAAGTGTGATATATTTGAGTTTGTGGGTTTATATCAGCACAATGGCCTGAGGTAATACTATTGTCTTTTCCCCATGGTGTTGTATTGCCCTGACAAAGGCAGCTATACAGAGAACACAATCTTATAGAGATTTTTTTTTATTCACTGTACTTGTTTACTATACACTATCGATGCTCCAGTGTGTTTGAATTGGTTCTCATCATAAGTATAGTAGAGTTTGTAATATACATGCATTCTTCATCTTTGAACAACCTTGTCTCCTAAGGTTATTTGGGGTTCAGGGTTAAGGTTAATGTTAAGGTTAAGGGTAGGCGGTAAGTGTGAGTGTTAGGGTGTTGGGTGTGAGTGAGTATGTGTGTATGTCATTGAATATATGTTGCCCACAGTTTGGGATTGATAACTGCTGCATTTTGGTCTTTGGATTATTTTCAATGTCTACAATTGATTTAACTTTGAAGTGACATTGCTCTTAAATGTATTTAGTTTAGAAATCCACTGTGTATTTCATTCACTTTAATTATAAACGTAGGTATTTTGTCCACACTTCAGTCAATATGGTTGGATGGTTGAGTGAGCCAAACTATTTGTATGAAGATGCCAGTAAAGCCAATGGGAGTAGTCAATGTAGGTTAACCTAAGCAAATTTAATGTAGATGTAATGCTGACCCAAGCTGCCAGGTATCTCATTGCTTGGGAGATTCAAGTACGGCTTCAAGGTGCGTTACTGTTGGTAATGCCATATCTGGAAACTATTTGGAGATTTGTGAAGCTAAAACCTAGTAGCCAAAGATGTCGTCTCGACTGCTGATTAGGTTGTGGCCTTCAGATAAAACTGCCAACACAAGCCATTGGGGTTTTGGCAGTTGTGGTTAGCCTTGCAGCACAGTAGGAAATACATTTCGGGTCAAGCTGCAAAGTGTTTGCGCCTTGCTTGGCTGAGAGTAGGATTCACAAAAAGCTTAGAGCTACATTAGGTCAGTGCCAGAGAAAGGTGTGTCACCTGTCAGAAGACTATGTAGGCTTATTATTTCAACTTTGCATTTATGCTTTGTTTCTATTTTAATGGTAAACATGACTTCAGATTTAATAGAGAGGTAATAAACCAAACCATCACTGCATTATCTTTGTATTTAGCAAGTGGCAATGGTATTATAGTAATATACTGCAAGGTGCACAACTAACAGCTCAGAAACAGCTTCAGCACATCTCTGATTATCCTGTCTAACAATTAGAATATTCATACTATTGTTTTTCTTGGTAATGTTTCTGCAACACCTCTCTCTTCAGCACTTTCCCACTGGGATTAATAAAGTACCTCATCTGTCTCTCTCTCTCGCTCTATTGCAACTCAGATAGATGTAGGTGTGAAAAACATTTTTTTCAAAGATTTTATTCTTGATTTTATTCTAGGTAGGAATTGCAAATTTCAGTGTTTGTTGCAGAGTGGAAGGAAAGCAATTTCTACCTAGACAGTCCAAATAAAACTGCCAGTGCAATTTAGTATTAAACAACAACTGATCTCATGATATGGAGGCCTTGAGATAAAATCTTATCCAACAGGAGTTCATGTCACATTATTAAAATTGCAAACACTCAGTAATAAGATGGAGGGACTGAACCTGAGTATTTCACCTGCCACAGAATGATCATGTTAGAGAAAAGTGCTAGAGTGATGAGATTAGAAATTAGTGGTGCTGATGGAACAGACTGATATTAAAGCAGATAAACTGAGCAAAAGAAAGGCCATATGACTCAATGGTTAGAGGGAGACAGGATATTTCTTGAAAAAAGAAAAAAAAAAAGATTGTAGATGAAATGAATGAAAATTACAGAGACACTCTGATTGAAGTAGGAAAGTCACCCCTCCCAGGTGCCTCAGGTGGAGCAATGACCACACTGTACAGAGAAGGGAGAGCCAAGTGTGCCCATTGTGCCTTTTTTCTACCGGATGTTTAGATTGTTCTCTATGCTCTAGCAGTTTTTACTTCTACATTCATTCAAGACAAAAATATTGCATTACTTGACAAGTTGCCAGAAAAAAATACTTTATTTGCAACAAGTGTTCAGCCTGTGTTTGTAACTAGTTCACAGGTTTGTGAATCATCCAGACTCTTTTTTAAAAAAAAAACAAAACAAAACATGGAGATAACCTTCAGCTGTCTCCTGCGGGTGACTGGCAGAGTTTCTTGATGACTGAGAACACAGGAACACTTCAGTTTCCATCCTCGTGTGTGTCTTTTTGTTTCTTTGTCTCTACAGCTGCCTACTGTAGCATAAATGATCCTCCAATGAATGGGGGTGTGGTCAACCGAACCAAACTCGGTCCAGGCAGCAGACTCCAGTTCTATTGTAACCGTGGTTACCGCCTTGTAGGCTCAAGTAATGCCACCTGTAGACTCCACCCTAATGGGCTTTTCCAGTGGGATACACCACCACCTTTCTGTCAAGGTAAAGAACTTCACATTCTACACAATTTAAGTAGCGACAGTAACAGGAAAAGTTGATAAGAAGTTTTAAGAAGGATTCCCTCACAACTTTTGTCTTTGTGATGTGGCAGCTATCTCCTGTGGAATCCCTCAGTCGCCGGGCAACGGTAGCTTCCATGCTAACCAGTACACTGTTGGTAGCCAGGTCACCTACCACTGTAACCATGGTTACCACCTTGACCCTGGTGTTCCAATGACAACAGTGTGTTTGGAGGATGGCAGCTGGAGCAATGCTGCCTCAGCCCCCAGATGTCTGCGTAAGTATTTTTAAACTCTCATTCAAGGGGGTAGAGTCTGAAATCATTGTCCACATGCATGCTAGCTATTTTTTTCAGCGCTTTCCCCTGCATATAGCAGTCATTCTCAGTTCATGTAGTGTAGTGTTGCTCAATTTATATAGTACACAGAGCAAGCTCAGTGTGCTAACTAAGACCATGACATGCAATTGAAATCCCAAGAAAAATGTACGAACTGGACCTCGACCCACAATTTGTTATAAAACTACTGTTGTCAAGGTCAAGAGCAAATTTAAATTAAACTTTGTATAAAACAACAAAAATTTTAGCTTCAACACACATCTTGGTCACATGCTGTCTATTTATATATATAATACAATAGCCTGTATATTTGAAAAATGTCTTTTCTCTGTCAAATTAAAATGTAAATCAAACTCGCACATTGTTCTTATTGTATTACCTATATATCTAATAAAAGATTTATAGATTTAATCTATTTTAAAGCCTGTAGGTCATAGAGGCTTATATATTATTTCGTGGAGACATGTATGTAAACCTAAACCATATTGACCATACATGGACAGCAGTTAGGGGCACAAATGGAGCATTACAATTTTAATTGCATATTTAATTTCATTTGATTAAATTTTATCTTCCAGCGATCCACTGCCCCAGCATTGAGGGCACCTTGTCAGATCACATGACCTACCACCTGCTGTCTGGTAGGCTGGGAGAGTTTGGCTCCATGGTCATGCTAGAATGCTCAATGGGGTACTTTTTGAGTGGTGGTCATCGGACTCTCCGCTGCCTTGCCAATGGGACCTGGGAGGGGTCAGAAGACCTAGCTGCATGCAAGAGTGAGTATTGATACAAACATGAACACCACAATGACTATCTTGCACAAAATAAATCAAAACAGCCTCTTTTAGATTTATTTAGCTCAAACTCATCTGACCCCTTCCCCTCTGAACAAGATATTAAACTCCACTATGATATTATGTTTTGTGTGTTTGGTCGCCTCCCTTGGCACTTGGGGTGACGTATAACTTTATTTATGAGTCTACACAGACTTAGAGCCAGGATTTTGTTATGAGACATTCCATTTGAATTGCCTTTAAAGACATACCTGCAACACAAACATGAAACACTACACATTCTTTTGCACTCCATATGGCACAGATCAATTTTTTTTTAGATGTAGTTAGTTACTGTAATCAACAACTTTCATGGATGGGGAGACCATAGAGACCATATAAATCATAGTATAAAAAAGAAACCTGATACACTCACACAGACGCACACACACACATAGATACACCTGTATCAGCTGGGGACATATACACACAAAAAACTGCATTGTACTCACTGCCGCAACCTGTTAAGATGAGTTATCAAAACAGCATACCAACCCTGGTACAAAACAGCTGGAAAAGTTGGAGAAAGTTAATCCTCCAATATAATTCTTCTTTTGTGCCAAGAAAGCCTGTTCCTTTCAGTTGGTTTAAGTGGAAGTATGGCCATGTATAATAATGGCTGTTACAGGTATAGTGGATCCGATAGTAATAAGAGGACATTCTGTGTGTGCGTGTGTGCGTGTGTGTGTGTGTGTGTGTGTGTGTGTGTGTGTGTGTATCAGCCTGTGCTTCCTAAATGTGGGGTATATGTGGGCAATAGTAGAAGATTGTCTTTTCAAATAGAGTGTTACTATGAAATGTGCTTTTGCTGCTTATGTCATAAAGGCAAGTTGTAAGAGTATTGTGACTTTGAAAACTTTCCAATAGGATCCAGAATTTCTTCACATTGCATAATATATGACATGCCAATGAAAAAGCGAATTGTCTACACTGTCTACACAAAAAATATATTAAAAATTGAAGTCTATCTTACATTAGGCCAGTGGTTTTCAAACTTTATTTTGTTACATTTTCAATATACTTCATCATTTTTTTATGATTTGAGTTGAGTTGAAATACCTAACACTGCAGCAGCTCTGAGGGATTTGGCAGTGTAACAGAAGTGTCTATTCTTCAAGTTGGCCAGTGATTTGAAAACAGTGTCTCAAAGGATATTAAAGAAAAAAAAGATCTTAAATCATCTGACTTAAATCTAATTCTGTCAGGTATTGTATTGGAAAATCAAATTTATAATGTTTAAATTCATGATGACAGTCTGCAAAGCCTTGGCAAGATAGCATGCCTCATATCCAGACTTTGGAGAAAACAGAAAATAGCACCAGCTGTAATGTTATGCAATTTCTAACTGCCCGTATCTTCCTGTGTCGACATGATGTTAGTATATTTATTTCATTATGTAGTCATCTCCTGTGGTGAGCTTCCTTCTCCACCCTTTGGGACCAAACTGGGGACTTTGACGACATTTGGAGCGACTGCAATCTTTATGTGTAACCATGGTTACACACTGGTGGGGTCACACGTCAGAGAGTGTGGCGCTAACGGGCTGTGGAGTGGTGCAGAGACCAGGTGTCTAGGTAAGGTCCATTAAAAGTAGTGCGGTTGTATTGTACTGTTTGTGATAGAAATGAACAGTCTGCTAAATAATGAAAGTACATTAAACAGGCTGAGTGGTGTGAATCATTGAAACCAGAAGAAATAGCATGTTTTTTTTGGAAATGAAATGTATAAAGTCAGTAATAAGTCAGTCTGGCAGCATTTTCAGTTTTATCTAATATAGCATTCAGTACTTCAGTGTTAGAATGTAATGCCAGTGTAAAGGCCAGAATGTGCAAAAGTACTGAAAGCCGTATCATGTGATGAAAAATATCTCCATTCTTCTGCTGTGAGCAGCCGTATCACCGTGTCTTATACAGACGGTGCAGAAAGGGCTAAGCAGTATGTTGGACATGTGTCAAGGATCTTGATTTTTAATAGAAATCTGTGAACATTTTCTACCTGTGCTTTATTAATACATGGGGTTGCTACAGGTATCTGTGTAAGGTCCTTGGAAATTAAGCTAGCCAAAAGTAAGATAAACTGTGCACATGCCTCACTAACTCAAATGATGTACTAGTAAGACATTTTATTACTTAATACATTAAGGGCTTGATTTAGACCCTCAGTAAGCACTGACCAGAGATGATTAATCCTAATTTTACATGCAGACTCTACTCCAGTGATTCAGCCTTAGAGATACATGCTTGAATAAGATGCAGATTTATGTGATGAATGTTTAAATCAAGGTGTGTCCACCTCTACATCATTATTCTGATGCTAACAGGGGTAGACAAAATATACCTACAAGCTGAGTTGAAGTAATTAAAAACACAGTTGAAACACTGCTATAGCTGCAGATTTTTTGTGGTTAATGTTAGCTTCATTTGTCAGCACAGACTGTATTGAAAATTGCATATCAGAATGTTATTTATTTCAGGTGATTTTGTCAATTTTGACAGTCTAATATAATTAAGCAAGGTAAAGTCCCTCTATAATGAGGTGATTCAAGCCTCTGTGCCAGCAATACTGGAGGCGTGTTGTTTTCAGGCATTCTGTCCTTCTTTTTAATGAATGGGATATCTCAGAAACACCTTTGGGGAACATCTTGAAATTTGGCTCAAGGATGACGTGATTACATAACATATTTTGACTATTATGCTACAATTCTACAGTGTCATTTGTCAGACGCTTTTGTCCAAAGCAACAAACATATAGAATAGTTACAAACACAAGCAAAGATCTAGTTGGATTAGTTACTACTCAAAAATCATAGGTTAATCATGACACAATTTCAGACAAATGTCTAATAGAAACTGAAATTAACTGAAATAATGTAGCCATTATTTAACAACCTATGGAAGAAGACCATATTTCACATTTGGTCCAATACTGAAAACACTGATCTCACTAATCTTGAAATTGTGCTGATTGTAGAAATCTTATGCACTGTTGGGTTGAAGATGTGTGTGAAGCATCCACATAGTAGAATATTTAGCTTCTTTGAAGCAACATCCAAGCTAAACCATTATTGTGTAGACTAGCTTGCTGGTTTTCCTGATACTGAGCCTCAGGTGATTGTTGTTCTATATATATACTCTATATATACCATATGACTCTATAGTTAAATGGTTCATTAGCGAAAATAGCACATTTCTCACTGAAGATTGTCAACCTGAATAATATATGTCAATATAGTGATTACTTCTATTTGGCCAATAAATGCACTCACTACCTTTTATTATATTTCATTTCTTTCCAAGTCCTCACTACATATACTATATGAATCTAGACAGACACGGATGTAAACTGCAACTTAAGTGACTGGTGGAGGAATACACATTCAAAGCATTGTGCTTGGTGGAGGAATACAACTGCAAAGCATTAATTCTGGTTATTTGTATATCCTTTTAAGCCTATTTTTACAATCTTGAGAAAATTATGTTCAGGTCTGCTAATAGTCTCATGCTGACAAAAAAAAAACCAGAAATGTTTTCTAATGAATAGATTATACAGTCAATTATTTTCACACTTGGGCGCTTGTGTTAAAAGTTCCACAATCCCTTTGTACCAAAAATCCAAAGTAAGCAAACATGTGTTCCTCATCATTTAGAAAGGCTATAATTTGCAGTACTTCAGTGTGTAACGTTTCACATATTCCTCTGTGTGTTCAGAAGGCACAATTATCGATGCAAAAAATAAATCACGCTTTGCTTTAGATGAATCCTCAAACACATTTACTGTTGCAAACATTTTTGATAATCATGGTACAAACCTTTAAATTTAGACATCTTGGATAATGATTTTGAGTAGATGGTGTTTAGAAAAATGGTAGAAATATCTGCATTGCATCAACAGTCATCCCCAATCAGATTTGCAAAATAATCAATGTTGTAGATGCTTTTTCAGAATGAATCACTTTTTGACAAAGTTTATTAGATTATTTAAGAAAAAATAGTGTTTAATGCCAAATGGATCACAAAGTACTGGCTTGCAGTCATTGAGTTCACGAGGAACAGGAACATTAAGCGAGGGAGTGACTGTGAAATGTGGGTGATTAGTCTCCTAATAGCTGAAATGCGACTGAATACAATTCACTGATTCTCCACACCTAAGCTCTCAAGATGTGTCCTGCAATTTATGTGCTGTTTTATGAAATCCTGAATGGATGCTGTACTTCAAGAGCACTTATGGAACACAGACAAATTGTTTCAAATGTGTTGATTTTAACAGACCTTTAGTGAATCTGTAATTGCCGGATGGTTAGGACTGCAGTCACAGACCTGCCCTGTCTTTGAGCACCGATTTGTAGCTGCACTAATGACGTCACTCCCCCGACATTCAGAAGTTTAAGTATTGACAGCTCCTGTACATTGTTTGTCTGTCTGGGACAATAAGCTACGGAAGATGATATAAGGTTCTAGGTGCATGACCTTTGATGACTTTAAAGCCTAGCATATGAAAAGTGAGTTTAACTTGTGTTTTTATTGCACTGCTTTAATCTATGGCATTTTGTCTCTCCCAGCTGGCCACTGTGACTCTCCAGATCCTATAGTCAATGGCCACATTAGTGGAGATGGCTCTAGTTACCGTGACACAGTGGTGTACCAGTGCATGTTAGGATATCGCCTAATTGGCACATCAGTCAGAATCTGTCAGCAGGATCATCGGTGGTCTGGAACAACACCTGTCTGCGTCCGTAAGTACTTCATGAAACCAAACCTTAACCTTGTTGTTAATCCACATTGTATGATTTTGTGTTCTTCCATTTAATGTGAAAAGCTAAAAGATTTTCCTATATAAAGTAAATCCATTAACCACAAGAGAAAATTGAAATCACACATTTTATGAGGTACAGGATTTAAATGGGTTTTTTTATGACTCTGCACCATCTATATCTATATCTCCATGTTCCAATAAAAAGTTGAAAATCTCAAGCTCAAAATATCAAGTCAAAAATACCACAATGCTCCACATAATACTTTTTCCACACCTCCAATTTCTCATCATGCTTTTCTCCACTCCCTCAGCTATCACCTGTGGTCACCCAGGCAACCCAGCCAACGGGCGCACCAATGGCAGCGAGTTCAACCTCAATGATGTTGTCAACTTCACCTGCAACAGAGGTTACATCCTCAGTGGAAATGCTCGTGCTCAGTGCCGACTCAACGGACAGTGGAGCAGCCCCTTACCTGTCTGCAAAGGTCAAAAATACAAATATTAACACTGAGTTACAAACTTACAGCCATGTACACCTCTGTAAATGCTCTTGAGTTAGTTCTTCAGAATAGTGTGCACAGGACCAAGATGGATTTTCTTCCGTTTCACCCCTGTTACGTGTGGAGACCCAGAAAAGCAGTATGTAGCATGTTTAGTATAGTAGTAGTTGTCTGTAATAGACATCTCTGGTGCCTTCACCTTTGTTTCCTTTTCAGATAATTGACTGACATAGCATAGTTTCACCTCCTCAGACTAGGTGAGCAGTTGGCGAGCAAAATGTCATCATAACCAAATAGAGTGATAACCACACTGAATAAAATAATACCCAGGCTGTACAAAAAATGGATTATTCTGTAAAGTCATGCATTTTAGATGGTCAGCCTGTATTCAGTGTTTGTTGGCCCGACTTGCTTCTAGCTACAGTATGTCAACTGGAACATTTTTGGCTGAATCGCCTGCCAGCAGGCTGTAAAATTGAGAACTGAATAATTATAGCATAAACACACACTTAACATTGAGCTGTATTCAGTCACAATCAGTGTGGTGTGCATACATGCGCACAGAAATACTCTCTCACTCTCTCTCTCTCTCTCTCTCTCTCTCTCTCTCACTCACTCACACACACATACACACACACACACACAAACACACAAACATAGCACACACAGCTGGGTACATGTCCAGAGACACGTTCTTCTCCTTTGTTAACCATGCATGGTCGCTACACTACAAGCCTCCCCAGACCTCCAGTAGTGTCACAGTTATGATATACTCAAATACACCCACACACTCTCACGCATACACACTCAAACACACACACACACACTCACGCAGGCGTTCTGCACAGTCATGAGAGCAGATCAATACAACATAGTTGCTCACATGGGTTTTCCATTGAAGAGATTCATCCTCGCTTGCTTTCTCTGTCTCCCTCCTTTTTTTCCTGTCTTCTCCCCCTCTCTCCCTCCCAGCAGCAGCTGTCAATTATGGGGCTGAAACTTTCTTTGTTCCCATTGGGTGCTACACGCACACTTACATACACACACATTCACATACACACAGATACTGTATCCATGCCCCCCCATGGACTTGAATTTGAGTGAATGTCAGTCTCCCCTGTGACGTGTGGGGAAAAAAAGCTCCACTCTTAGTACACTGGCATACACCCAGAGAGGAGGGCGGAGTAGAAAGGACCAGAGAAAAGAGTCAAGAATTCCAGAAACAGAGCAGAGTGTGACAAAAAGAGCAGAGACGTCCAGACGTCCAGAACAAGGCAACAAGCACAGTCTGATTTAGCACCACTTGATTTGAGGTTTTGCACCCTAAAAGTACCAAACGCATCCTGTTTGTCACAGCTCCATCTTGTTGAGATTTGCCTGATTTTGGTTGAATTTTGTTTTTGAATCATGCAAACTAATTTTGCAGTTCACAGCAGCTTTGTGCAAAATAACCTTGTATTCACTGTGTAGTGTAATTTCCGGCCCCAAATCTGGTTGTGACACGTACTCACTTTGTACTGCCCTCATTTTCTGCTCTTCTGCAGTGATGAACTGTTCGGACCCAGGCCTTGTCGAGAATGGTGTGCGTCAGTCTGGCCTGCGTTACCCAGAAGTCTTCAGCTATGGTGTAACTGTGGCAATCCACTGTAAGCGAGGCTTCTACCTCCTGGGCTCTGCGCTCCTCACATGCCAGCATGATGGACGATGGGACCGACCGCTTCCTCACTGCTTAGGTATGGATGGACAAATACATGTAGCTTGAGAATTATTTGAATAGAGAGAAACAATGTTGAGTCAAGTTTAAGAGACAAATGAGACAGAAGCAGAGAGAGAATGAGCAATAGATTGACATTCATAGGCCTATAATGAAAATGTTTCTGCTATTGTGAAAAGGTTACAACTTTTTGGAATCCTGCGGGAAAAAAAATCTACAAAAGTTTGTCACACTGAACAGAAGTAGTTACAGGTGGATTTCTATTTATTTTTCCTGATATTTGTCAGGAAAAGCCATTTGAGGAATGAAATAGCTTGAAGAGCCGCTGGGGAGAAGATGAGGAGTGAATGAGAAACTGAGAGAATAAGAGAGGGGTTCAAGGTAGAAAATGGGAGGGAGTAATCATAAAAGGAGGGTGAGGGTATGAAAGAGAGAGGCTTAAAGATTTGAGCGTGTGTGTGTGTGTGTGCGTGTGTGCAGCCAAAAAAAAGGTGAGCATGTGTCTCTTTGAGCAATAGGCGTTCTTGTCAGAGAGCCACCATGGCTGATAGAAACACAGAGATTAAACTAGAGAGCAATAGAGAGAAGGAGGCTGATTCAGAGATGGAGAGAGAAACACCAAGAGGCGAACAGGACGACGACACAGAAACAGAACGGTAGAGATGAGGAATAAGATGGAGAGGGAGAGGGGGCAGACACCGGTGGGACACTGGTGTCTGTGCATTGAGCATTACATTCAAGAAACAAGGTCTTATCGGAAAATTGGGGAGAGAGGGGTGATGACAGAGGGGCAAGGAGGGGATGGAGTAATATAATTTGGGGGCAAGGGGAGATATCTGAGGACCATTTGGCCAAAATAGAAAATCGAGAGCAGTTTCATATCTGTGTCTTCCAGAAACCTGTGCTCTGTAAAACGTCGATTTTTTCCAAAATTGAAGAAAAAAACCTGAAGATTTTTTTTTTTATTTCATTGATGTTCGTTGGTTTGACATGGAGCAATTTCTACTAGTTCTCCACACAGAGGCGAGGGATGGAGACTCCTTCTCTGTTTTCTAGCTAAAGGGATTTTAATTTGAGATGAGTTATTGGCTCTCTGTCTCTCAGGCATGTCGATTAAACTCAATAAAAATAGGCTTTACTTGCACAACTCTGTATTGCCGTACAGTGTAAGAGCACTAAAATGACATGCGCCTAATGATTAATGCAGATACCATATTACCACATCTTTGGTTTGATTCCAGCCAGGGGGAACATTTGTTGCATGTCATACCCATCTCTGTCACAACATGTACTGTCTATAGCTACATCATATTACCTCACCACTGCACAGGGCTTTATGCCAAAAAAGTATAAGAGAAAGCAAAGGAAACCTACTGTTCAGTAACCAAGTTGATAATAGATTTGTAGAATTAGTATTAAAGTATTATTTAAAAGACATCACAAGTTTTTCAAGCTCAAAATATAAGATGAAAAATAACTTTTTGGTTTTTTTCCTGCTCATAATGAATATTTATCTACTATCTGTGTGTTGTGGACAGTATAGTGCAAAAATTAATTTCATCTTTGATGTACCCTTCTATTTTTCTCTGCTCGTGCGCGTGTGTGTATGCATGCTTTGAACAAACGTGCACACAAGAACAACAGACACTTGCGTTAATCCCACCCCCTCACTTGCGGTCACCCTCTCCCCTCTAGCTGTCTCCTGCAATGACCCAGCTGCACCATCTAATGCAGTGGTATCTGGAATCTATAGTTGGACACAATCACACACTAACACCTCTCTCTCTCTCTCTCCCCCTCTCTCTCTCTCTCTCTCTCTCTCGCTCACTCTCGCTCTCTCTCTCTCGCTCGCTCTATCTCTCTGTCTTTCAATGTGTCACTGTCTCTATAGCTATTTCCTGTGGTGACCCTGGTGTACCTCCTAATGCAGTAGTATCTGGAACCCACAGCTGGACATACGGTTCAGTGCTGCAGTACTCCTGCCTGCCTGGAGGAGTGCTGGTGGGCAACGCAACTCGCCACTGTCAGGAGGATGGCACGTGGAGCGGAGTGCCACCGTACTGCACTGGTAAAGGCACACTGGTCGATAAGTCAGCATGCCAAGTGGTTTCCAGCTGTCAGAAATGAAGAGCATAGATATTTAGTTGGTTACACTGCTGTGCCTTTTTATACTCTGATTCTGTTCAAATAGAGAGACATGTTGGGTGTTTGGTTCTAAATGTTTCTGAATTTATCACAATAATCCAGCAATAACACCCACTGAAATCAGCTGCATCTTTACTGAGACTGACAAGGTGGATCATACAATTACAAAGAAGGCTTTTCTGGTTAAAGTGGTTACAGAAAAGATATTAAATATACATCTCCAGCCATAAAAACAACTTCTAGAGTAACCTTGTCAGTATATGATGCTATACATAGATGCCATTGATTGTTCAGGACACATACGCACAAACAAAAACTGCAAAACAACAAAAACAAATGAAATCTCTGTGGCTTCAGTGGAGTGAAGTGAAGAATGAAACCTGTTTAGTTAGGGAGCAAGAGATAAAACTGGTTCAGCTGTCAAAAAATAGTATCATCCCATCTGGTGCAATAAGAATAAACCATATCACACAGGCAAGTCAGTGTGAAGATCTCCTCAGTGTGTTACTGCTCCAGCATAACATGCTGCAAAATGCGACCTGTAGCGTATACAATATTATATGACAGTAACAGGTACTAACAAGAACTGACAGGTAAACATGATTAGCAGTCAGGGTTTGTGTGTGAGTTTCATTATAGCTCACTCACTTCTTCAACTGGATATGCTTTTGACTTCAGATCAGTAAATGTGATGTACTGAATTTACATTATGACAGTGTTGTTCTGTACCTGGCCCAAACATACTACAGCTGAAGGTTATATTTCATGACGATATTACAGTTTATAAATTTTGTATTCTAAATTTAGCCACATGAACATGCCATGTGACTAAGTCATTCAACGGACGCACATAACTTAATAGAAAAAGGATTTCTTAAAGTTACTTTATACATTTGCGGCATCTTTACATCTTGTCAGCTCCACCAAAGAATTTTCTGTGACACCCACAGAAGACACAGGGAAAAAGCCTTTCCACGATTTACAAAATATGTTCCAGAAATTCAATATCTACGCAGTGATGCATTGTAATAAATAAGTCAGCAATCATGTGTTTATCATTTAGCAATTACTTACAAACACAGAGAAATGGACATAATGTGTTACTTGTATAAACTGTGTGTCTTCTTGACTTTGTGTGACCTGGCTTGCAGTACGTGTGTGAGAAACAGGCCGGGGGAAAGGGGATGGCAGAGTCCTAGTTTACTACTCAGGTTCTAAGTGCTGCTCTACAGTAGGCTTACGCAGATCCCACAACACTACAACTGATCATTTCCAAACTCAGCATCAACTGTCTCAACAGCTGAAATGCAATAAGCTTACTCCGCTGGCCTCAGAACAGAACGCTCAGCAGGGCAGAATCCATCCTGCAGCTGAAGACCTCATTGAGATGCAAGACGCTGCATTTGGAGCTGTACCCTGTTAAACTCGCAAATCCCCACCGATGGAATTTAAGCTCCTAAAATTGTGACACGCTCAGTGCTTTTAATGCTAGAACAATTTGGTATAGCCTAAATGCAAAGTACAGTTCTGTAAAGTTTGTGTGTCTGGGTATGTGCCTGTGCTGTATGTGTGTGTCACTATATATGAAAAGACTGAGTAGGCAGAATATTTGTACAATTTCTGTAACAGAGGTTGTGAGATGTTGAACATCACAACTGTTTTTTTGTTCATGTTGAAGGCCTGTAGCATGAATACACACATATATATTTAGCATGGTTTCCCCAGCGAGAGACAACCTCCTAACCCTGCGTTTTACCACCGAGTTACATAAAATCACTAAAACCTATTAGGAGACTAATGCACAGCAGTTCAATGCAGCTGTTGTTTCACATTTATTCCAATGAGTGCATTTGGGTTTTCTGTGCATTTGGTTACATGTGTTTCTATGTTTACTGTAGGTCTCATCAGGAGCACTTCAGGGGGTCCTTGGCTGCTCCAGTGGTGTGCATGTGTTGGTTGCTGTTGGTGTGGTACATTAGCTTCATGTCTCATTTCTCACTATAGGTATAAGTCAAGGAACCTGCGGAGACCCAGGGATGCCTCCCCATGGTGCCCGTCTGGGAGGGGAAGAATTTAAAACCAAGAGCCTGCTGCGTTTCAGCTGCGAGGCGGGATACAGTTTGATTGGCTCAGCTGAGAGAACCTGCCTTCACAACGGCACCTGGAGCGGCACGCAGCCTGTCTGTCAAGGTGGGGAAATGTTACAGTGACTTTACGTGACTCATGTCGCTACATGAAAATTTGATTCTGTTGAAAGAAGGAACTAACATCATTAGATACCTCTGTTGCAACATATACTTCAAACAGCAAACACCTATATTTTTTATAGATATCATAGCATCATCACAGCACTTGGTTCTGTAGTATTATATCAAAGCAGTGAATTTCCCCCAGAGTCAATAGATATTTATGTGGCTGTTGTGCAGGTTATTCTGTTTATATGCAGCCTTTATTGACCCTCTTTTGTAGTAAAACTGCTGCTTGCTTTGTACAAAGGGCTTGGATTTGACAACATAGCATATGCTGAACTGTCTGTTTAGAAAACATCATGTATTTTGATACCAAGTTATCCATGTCTCATTTGAGGTTACCTTTGGGTCTCAACCCAGATTCCATAAAACACTGCTGTAAAAATAAACACTGCAGTAAAACTTAGCCGTGCAGACTTTGCATGAACCCACAGTGCATTTGTGGCATATGGACTTAATTATTCAGCATTTTATGCGAAAATAAATCAGCTCAGCCTCCAAAGTTGAACAGCTTAATCTCTTCTTTGGAGAATACAGTAGCATCAGGCTACTTGGCATGCTAGTGACAGTAAGCAACTAATCCATATCAAAACATAGTTTACAGCACGTTACATACATTGTACACTGTATATTGTACATTATATATATATAGATAGTGTAAATAAAGCTTACATCCTGCTTGTACATGCATAAGTTTAACTTAAGCTTTATAATTTTCATTTATCATCCGATTTTTCACTTAATCCCTGCAGTGTGATGATGATTTACAAACAAACACAACACAAAATTAAAACATTTATGGTGCCTTTTTGACATAAGTACATTAAATATGTTTACAATTCACATTCAGTAGAAAGTCTCCATAATGTTGGAGGTTTATGGAAGAAGCAGTTCATAGGAAAAATGTGAAGATTTAAGTTTGTGTGTGCATGTTGAAATGTGTGTGGCCCAGATACAAAGGATTGATGTGTGTCACTCCTAACTGACTGAGCTGGATCTTCCACAGCGCTGTGGTAATAAAGTGCGTCCTATACAACAGCAGTTTTCAAAGACACTCTTTAAGCCCATGGGGGTTAAGGGGAAATTAAAGTGGGTCCCCAAAGTGCTGTAGAGACACTGGAATCCTAAGCTGCTGCCTGTGTTACCTTCCTTATTCCCAACTATGTTTGTCTGGCTGAATAAAACACTGCTGACATTAACTCCATTGTACTCTGATGCAGATTTTAGATTGAGTTAGATAGATGAGCTGTTCTAGCAGTAGATTGAGTGGATTGGGGGTGGAAGAGTGAGTCATACAGCTTCAGTGTACTCCTCTATGTACTATCAGCAGTACACTAAATATAGAATACTGAAAAGCATTAAGGTCACACTGACTTAAATGAGAAAAATCAACTGCACATCTCTTCACATAAATAAATATATTTAGCTCATAGATGGCAGCTGCTCTTTAAACCTTTCAACCCAAAACTGCAAATATTTAGTTCAATAATTTTCATCTGCTGATTCGCATAAAACTAATGCCAATCATGAGAATGTAGAAATGGATTTTTAAAATGATTCAAAATGTTCAATATGTTAAGCACATAAAATAATTTTTTTGTCATGCGAGCAATCAATGTATTTAGATTGTATCTCATTTTGGGGGGAGAAAAACCTCCCCCTAAACTAAAATTGCAAGATACTCTCAGCTGAAATGAGCTTTAGTGGACAGTTAAGACTGCATGACAACTTCACCTTAGAGGTGTGTGTATGTTTGTGAGCGTGCCAGCGTCTGTGTTTGTGTAACGCTAATTATTTATGTCCGTCTACAGTTGTTTTTCATTAAGCTAATAGTGGTTAAAAGCTGATTCAGAAAGGATGAGACATCTATCACGGAGACACAAACACAAGGAAATCCATACACACATCCATACAGAAACACGCACAAGCACACACACAGGCTGTTGCTCACAGCAGGTATACTGACACCCACAGACACAAGCAGTAAGCTGCCGTAGACACACACACTTTTGCATGATGTGCTCAACCTACACACTCTTGGATGGAGCTTTTAAGGGCTCTAACTAATGAATCCCATCAATAGATGTTTGATTGTTAAAGGCTGTCAGCTGTCATGATCTTATTAGTGAAATGTGCTGTGGTTGGTTGCTAATTCCTGTCTATTCTGTTAATGTGCTGTGCCAGCAAACTAAAGATCAATGAATAACTAGTTCAGAAAAGAGACATAGTCCTTCCCCATCCACATTCCTATGTCCTCCCAGGGAGTTTTGTTTTACAACCTACCGGCTGACCAGCAGTGGTTCAAACACAAAGAAGGCCAGGGGTGAATAAAGATCCTCGCCCTTGGCTTTCCAAAAAAAAACAAGAACAAAAAGGGAAACCCTAAGATTCACTAAGAGAACAACGTGTTGTGTAGGCTTTAGTGTTGAGCTGCTATGAAGATGAACACCAGTGTGTCTTAATGCATGTCAAGCATGCAGCCAATTTCAAATTCTAAATATGTATCTCTGTGCTCTCATCACTGAGACTTTGTTCTCAGCAAGATAACTCTGGAAGGACATTGTCCACAAGTGCTGACTGATAATTAGCCTTGCAACCCTGCTGCATGACTAAACATTAGCCATGCAGCTCCCTCTTACTGTTATTTGGTTTTGCTTTTTTCGCCAAGTGTTTTAACACATTGATCCTATTTTAGATACAGTCACCACCCATATTTGGTTTTTTGGTTGTTGTTTTTTTTTTAAAGAAACTGCAACAGGAGCCCATCCTTGTAGCAGTTTAAGGCTCATCACTTTGCTCAGTGCCACTTTGGCTGTTATGGTGGGCGATATAGATGTATTACCAGCCTTGTGTTAGCCTCTAGCATGCAACTGGAATACTGTATATCTGCCATTCAGTGCTGGGAATCAGTCCAACAACCTTTAGTTATTATTCAGCCCCACTACCTCAAGGACATATTTAGAGTTATTTCCAGCTGACTCCAGTGATAATCTCATTATTGCAGCCTACAGCTGATCAGCCTTGAGTGACAGTAAGACAGCGTTGCTCACATTGATATTATCACTATGATTAATCACTGCTGTTTAATATTTCCTCACTTCTCAGCTGTATCCTGTGGTAACCCTGGCACCCCAGCGCACGGCAGAATTGTCTTCAGTGATGGCATTACCTTTGGCAGCTCAGTGGCTTATGCGTGCTGGGAGGGCTTCAAAACATCAGGCCTGACCACCAGACACTGCACGACAAATGGGACATGGACAGGACAACCCCCAGACTGCACTGGTGGGATTAATGTCATTGCTTCTACTATTGCTATTACTGTTGTTCAGCAGGGGGTGTAGTCATTATTATGAAAAAATAGCAATCATTAAACTAGCTTCATTAGCCATATCACCAGTACTGCTGCAAATAGTATCAGTGTTAGTGCATGGTGGTGGGTTTTTGGGTTTGGTTTTTTTTAGTGTTGGGATATAAATTGTGCATGGACTGGGCAACCTGCTGCTGTGCAGGTACAGGGGTGTACAGGGGTGAGTTTGCTATGTCTGAGATTTCAACTTGCTTAGTGTAACAGAGCCAGTCAGTGTTTTTTGGGGAAAAGGAGAAAAAGAAGGTGGGAGGTAGATGAAATAAAGCGGGCATGTGCTTCAGGGAAGCTAAAGGAGGCAGTCTCTGGGAAAGTTGAGTAGGAGGCTGAGGCTAAAGGGCAGGCATGGAGAAGTAAAAACATCAGACTACGTTAGAAAGCCCAGTGAGTTACACTTACAGTGAACAGATTAGATTAGTTGAGACAAGACCGATGTGTCCAAAAATATAACTGCCCTGGTGCACTACTAGATCACTACACTACTACAGGATTGCAACACCCGCCATCAGATACACATGCACACATCTGTGTAAAGCATATACAGATATGTAGATAATGTCATTCATGTAAATCCTCTCTCACCTCGTGTAGTGATCAGTTGTGGGGACCCTGGGCCAATAGCCAATGGGATCTATATAGGAAGAGAGTTCACCTACAACCACACAGTGACCTACCGCTGTAACCCTGGTCACCTGATGGAACCACCTAGACATGGGCGCAGCGCTTTGCGCTGCACTAAAGATGGAACCTGGAACCAAACCAAACCAAGCTGTAAAGGTAAGAAGAGCTGGTGTCCTGAACACTTCCAGACAAGAACAGCAACCTCTGAGAGTATTTGAGGTGATGGATCCACTGGTTCAGTAGAGTTTGTCATATGGATTTGATTGTTTTCTGTCCAACCAATACTTGTTCTTGTCTTTGATACCAGTATTTATATTGCAAAGGCAGATAAGAATATATTTATATTAGGTGGATATATTACATCTAACATACTGGTAAACTGGTTATGGAAAATATGTGTTTTAATTTATTTATATTTATTACAATGAAACAATTTAGATATATTAATAAAATATAACAATAAGATGTATAGACAAAAACAAACAACTCAAAAAATATATTTTATGTATATTAGATAAATAGTTTGTCAGAGTAATATAACTATATAAATAAACCAACAGCTTTGTATAGACCGTGAACTTCAAGAGAAAAATGTCTGCCCCAAATTGACCAGAAAAACGCAACAGAAATCTTCTAATAACATGGTACTTAACAATGAAGAAAAACAAAGGTAGCTGTTGTTGTAGAACTGTGTAATTGAAGAAAAAAAGACAAAGCAAGTGACAATTCAAATAAAAACAACAGTAGTTCAATGTGAGTTTCCACACTTTGTGACTTTAACATTACATTAGAAAGAGGCCAAGGGACGATTAACATTGCTCCTTGCAATAACAGAGTGTTAAATTAGGGTTTATTTCCTGACACCCTTCTTCTTTCACAAACACAAGGGGGGGGAATAAAAAAGAATGCATTAAAATAAAATGAGTCACAGTGTTACAACAGCCCATATTTAGAGTTTAGACTGTGATACTCAACAACAGTAAAAGGGAATGTTTCCTGAGATCCTCCCTGCCGCTTCTTCCCACAAACAGAAAATCTCCTGCTGGCTCCTGCAGTTGCAGGGGCTTTGAACTGAGATGAAAAAACTTAGAAAGCCGGCAGAGAGGCTACTGAGAGGGAACCAGAGAGTGATGCAGAGAGAGGAAAACAGAGAAGTAAAAGATACTGTAGGTGATAAAGAATGAGACTGAGGCCGGAAATTGAAAAGAGAAAATTAGAAGGAAAGAGGAAGAATGGGAAAGACAGGGAGAGATACAGGTAGGAAAATGCTGCTGGTCCTCTATCTCTCTCTTTTTCTTCTCCTTTTCTTCCTCCTCTGACTTTTCTTCTTTGCCCTCCTTTGCTCCTCACTTTTCTCGTCCTGTTTAGGTTCTTCTTCTTCTGTTCATGAGCTTCTGTTCAGCCCCCCTGTTCTCACCCCCTCTGTCGTCTCCCACTTCAAACAATCACGAGTCTTCATTTGATCCTGTTTTGGAACAACAGCTTCTTCACGCAGACACACACGCACACACAGAAACATACTGAATGAAGAAGTTGTAAGCCATAAAATTGTGGTTTGACAGGCAAAATGAATCTAGTAAGGAAGGAGGAGAGATTGAGCTTGCGAAGCAATAAGTGGGAGGAAGAAGGCAAAGAGAGAAAGAAGGAAAGAGAAAAGTTGGGAGAGAAGGAGAGGAAGAATCAAAGGAATAAAGAGGTGTAGCAAAGAAGAAAACATTAGATACCAGAGAGAAAAGACACAAAATAGAAACGCAGAGATTAAGAAAAAAGAAAAATGGAAGCTGAAGCTGAGTCAAGAGAGAAGAGAGTCAAGTGGGTGAATAAAAAGGGAAAAAGAGAGAATGTGATGAGCCATCAGTGGGGCTACAAGGGGCAAGCGACAGAGCAGTGAGCGAGAGAGAGGAAGCAACTGATGGGAGAAACAAAGAAAGGCAAATCAATACCTGCCCCCAAACCTGTAAACACACAGTGAGAAAAGGGATTAAGCCCATAAAATGTGTTGGCTGGGCGGATTGTGCCAAGAGAGATATGCCTAAAAGACAACAGGAAAGGTGGGAGAGGCAGTAACGGCACGAGAGGGAGAGCAAGAGAGCAATGGAAGAAGATAAAAGAGGACTGGAGCCGGAGCAGAAGGACGAGGAAGAAAGGTGCAGAGAGAAAGAGGGGGAGGCCTGAAGGGAGAGACTGAAGAAAGATGTAGGAAGACAGAAGGGATGCAGGGGACCGAAATGTAAGAAAGAGCAGAATGGGGAGATGTGAGAGGAGAGAAAATGGGGTGGAGACAGGGAAAGGAGTCAGTGATTGCAGTGATGGAGGAAAGTGTGGAGCTGCATAAGCAAATGTGGAGGAGAGACACTTCTTGTGAAGCCTACACAGTCTTTTCAGAACAAAGGAGAGGCGCAAAGAGAAAATGAAAGAGTTCAGAAACCTGCAATTACAGACACAAGTGCTCTTTGGGCATCAGAGACCTGTGGAAATATTGTCCTGGAATATTAACTGCTATCATCTTCTATTTTTAGACAGCGGGACTTTGATCTCTAGCAACAAAGTTTTTAGAAAACACTCATTCATCACATTCAATTATTAATTTGTTAAAAATTTGTATGCCTGTTAAAAATGTATTAATTTGCCCATTAGCTGCTGGCTGGACACCAGCTATTGTTCCTGGAGTCACACAACAAAAAATAATGAACGGCACAATTTAAAAGACTGGATTTGGAGAAATTTTGTGTCCACTTGTGTTACATTTTTTTCAGTGATGTGCAGTGCTGAAGAATTATAATGGGAAACATAAGACACTTTTTTCAAAATCTGGAAAGGAATATGACTTTTGGGTGATGTCAGGTCTCTTCAGGACACTGATGACACATAAAGCTAGCATTAGTCAGCTGATTAGTTCACTGCGAGCACTCGCTGTTACCTGGAAACCGCAATGTTACAAACAAAAGGTTTTTTTTAGTGGTTCAAAACAATTTTCTGTTAATTGCACTTTTATTCTGCATCCAAAAGATTGGTTATACTGCAACAGAGAAACAGAAACAGGGCTGACAAAAAACAAAAAGAAACCAAGAAAACAGATCAACAGTTCAAGAGTTTGACGGAGAGGTCAGAAGTAAAATAAATTACAGAAAAAGGAATAATCAAACATGGAGAGAAGGAAGATGTCCACATGGTATATATCATATTATTTTTATTTACATACTAGTATTTATTTTCTTGCAATGTCCAGTAATTGATGTTTTTTTCCTTTTTATTTTAGCGTGTGCTTTTGCTGCATCTACTGTATATACTGCATGTATGTCTTGTTTGTGCGTGCATGTTTGTTTGTATATCTGACTGTTTCTGTCTCTCCCTGTGTATGCTTGTGTGCACTGTATATCATCATAGCAGAGTGAATGGAGTGTGAAACCATCTGTCTCCTGGTTAGATGAGAATTACGCTGACTTTATTAGATGTTTGAAACCATGCAGATGGTTATCATTATCTTAGGGAGTTAGCACACACACACTCACTCTCATGCATGCACACACAGATGTTTATCGGGGTGTTATGAAGTTATACGCACAGACGTCTATGTTCATACACCACACTTGTGTGTGTTTATACAAATGCAGGTGCCCACATTCGTACTGCACACACACACAATGGGTTTCTTCAGATGTTGTGAAGCTGCTGAAACATCATCAGGCATCAACAATATGTTGTCATATTATCACAGACTTCATTCTCTGTAACAGATGTTTTTAGAATCCAAATGAATCGATTTGATATCAGCATTGCTTATGTACACAAGCAGTTAGGAAATCAAGTTTCAAAGTGGCTGTAGGTTTGTGTGAAGAGTTAGGATTATATAAATAGCAATCCCACACAGTGAGTCTCAAATATAAATATGTGTTTCTTCCTAAAATCCCCAATGTAGGGCAGCATTTCAAAAGAAGGAGATTGATGGAAAAGTTGTCTTGTGGATAATACTGCCAGCATGCAATTTAGCAGACTTGAGGAAAACAATATTACAGTTAATTTTAAATCAGCAAAGTAAAAATGCACGCACAGACAATGTAAAATCCCAAATGTCCTTCTACAAATTCTTGGTCCATATGGTGACTGTGGTTTGTCTTTTGGTTAAGCAACTTGACTGTAGCGACCTAGGTCATCTGCTGCTTTAAGACAATAAATACCCATATGGCGATCTCAGGCTGACTGCTGCTTTTGTTGTTCTGTTTTCAGTTGATGTCACATTTCCCATACGCAGCCATCTCATCTTAAACTACTGAAACATTTTGCCCGCTGCATTCTGAATATGAAAGTTTCATATTCAGTATCTGTCTCATGCTACAACGTACTTTATTGTTTGTTTGTTTGTTTGTTTGTATTTAAATCTTAAGAGGAAGATTGTTATTGTTCATTCATATCTTCAAGATCTTAGGGCTACATATCCCCCACGGACGAATCTTAACTGCTTTTTTGTCTTTGTGACTTTGACAGTCTGAAAGCTCATCCCATTGTTTGGTGCTGATTTATTTGTCTCTACTAAAGATAAATTTGCAGATGTTAGTAAATGATCAAATGCAATATGAATATCCCATTGTGTAAAGCGTTGGCTATTACTGGCATGCTATTTGTTAAACTGTTGATCTGCTTTGTACTGCTCAGAGGTAGAAGAAGTACTCAGATCCTGTACTTAAAAGTAGCAATATCACCAGTATCTCCATTTACAAATACTGTTAAAAGTGCAAGTCACCCATTAAAACTTTTCTATTAGTAAATATACTATTTAGTTTCAAAACTAAAAGTACCATTTATGCAGATCTTTCAGTTTCAGAATAATGTGTATTGCATATATGTTACTGTATCCTCAAATGATTAATAGTTAAGTTACTCAATGATTGTATTAAAGTACAGTACTTGAGTAGATACAGTGTAAGAGCAGTGCCTAAGTAATGGGTCCAAGTCCAAGCAGTGTTCATTTATCTTCTTGTTAGAGCCTGAATTAACAATACATACAAATTCTATACAAACACACAGCTGTATGGATTTATATTATATACTGATCATATTATATGATATGATTGGTGTGCGTCTGTTACAGTGATCCAGTGTGGACCACCTCCGCAAGTACATCATGGGAAAGTAGAGGGAACTGACCATTCGTGGGGATCGAGTGTTAGCTACAGTTGTTTCCATGGTTACCAGTTGTCCACTCCTGCTGTGTTAACCTGCGAGGGCAATGGGACATGGACGGGAGAAGTACCACAGTGTCTGCGTAAGTTTGCTGGCCTTTGCAGCCTTTAAACTTACACTTAATAACATTACCCGCTACAACTGTTACACATTAGTGTTAGCAGTGCAAACACGGTTGTATCTGTATTCTTTGTCTCATTGAAGCTGTCCTGTGTGGTGATCCTGGCTCTCCCGGAGGAGGATTCAGAGAGGGGAACATCTTTTCCTACCGGTCAGTGTTTCGATGCAGTAATTACTGACTCACTGTTTCTTATATGCTCACTTATATGATAATTTCTCATAGGTGTGTAATAATAGCAGAGAGGATTGTTTCATATACCTGTGCTACATTAAAATTACTTGTACAAATGCTTGTTGTGGCTGGTATTGCTTTTTTTGATGATTGATTTTTAAACCATACGCCTACAGGCATTTTGTCACTGCAGTAAACTAAAACTGATGCCTAAAGATACTGTTCATAATTACTCAAGATTTGCTGCTCATGCTTCACAATACATGTGCATGAATGTGAAGGATGTAGCGTGACCCCACCTTGGGAAGTGTTGTTTTTCCATCAAGGTCACCAAATGTTGACTCAACAAAGTGTATCTAAAAATAGATTGAACATTTCTGGCCCGTGTCTGGATGTCAGTTTGAAACATTGCAAGGACCAAATCGATTTTGGTTTGCGAGACAGAACAAGAAAACAATGTAGGCTAAAGGTGCAGCTGTTAGACAAAGAGCTGCAGAAGCTTCTTTCATATCACACCCTTGCCTCTCCTATGGACACCAAATCACAAGACACAAGTGATCACTTGGAAACAGTATAGATGTGCTCATCACTGCTCTTTTTTTAATTTTGTGTTTCCCTGTGCAGGTCAGAGGTCAGGTTCTACTGCCATGCTCCCTACTTGCTGGTAGGATCTGTGTCCAGAGTCTGTCAAGCTGATGGGATTTGGAGTGGCCAACAACCAGCCTGTATAGGTAAATAAAAAACTATTACAGCAAAAACACCAAATCACTTTTGGCCTCAAGAACACTGTGATTCTTTGTGCCAGTTTTCAGATTACAGCCATGATGATGACACATATTACATATTACAGCTTTTAATAATATGGTGATTATAGCAAAGCATCCTTTTTCTGTTGCTATCAGTGGTGCTGGTATTTAGAGAGCAGAAATGTAAATGTTTATTGGAATGACTGCTGTGACTCCATCAATCTGTGTAATCCCTTAAAATTTAGCAGCTCCATCCTGCCTGTCCAAAAGAGACTGGGTTTATCATATTCATTATCCCTGGGGCTGCAAGAGAAAATGGCCCAACACCTGTTTTGTTTTTTTTGTTATTTTTGTTGTTTAGTCATTTAATTAAAGCCATGCCATGTTATGGGCTACTGGCTGAAATTACAGTCAGTTCTTACTGTAAATGTCATGATATCATATTTTAGGTGTATGACTATGGTATGATAATATAGTACAATACATTTCTAAGCTAAAAGAAACTCTGCTGTCTGGTAACTAAGTTGTTTTTTACAGCATAATGTTTTTTATGCTCAGTTTTGAAGGAAATAAAGAACATTCATCAACACCCCTAACAACCTTTTGTACCGAGCCTGCGTACATTTATAATAGAACATTACCAGAACTGGCAAAATTATTCTTTTAGTTTGAAATAATACACTCTTTCTGTAATTACATAATTGGTTCCTGTAGTGGAAAATGTTTCCTTAGCAAGGTGAATAAAATTGTGTTGCATCAGATTATTGGTAAACAAGATCGTGGAGCTCTTGTACACATTTTAGGATTAGTTTTCATGTGCAGACAGAGCTGAAGATATTATCTAATCACTAGAGTAAGTGTGTAGTCTTGATGTCAACATTTGGTTTCTGTAAAGATTTTATCTTGAAAGGAGCCCATCATGTTTTTTAAAAGTGTAATTTAGGTTTATGTGGTAACTGTTCTGAAAGTATGAATCTTATTTTGGAACAACTTGTGAAATCACAAAGGAAGAAAGGAACGAAGCTGAATTATTATATAAGAACTAAAGTGGAAAGCAGCATTGCAGAAACACTGTGGCCAGCAACAGAATTTCTCTACTATAAGAAACTTTATTATCTGTTATGCATTACTATAAAAAATATGAAATGAGTCTACGGTCATACTCTTGTGCCCGAAACAGAATTGAAATACTACTTATAACTTTCATAATTGCTGCTGTATGATGTTAGCTTTTTCTGATCATAGTGTATGATTGTAAAACACAATGCACTGTGTTACTATTTTGGCTCTGGATGCTTTTGCCATGACTGAGTGCTGGTAGCTGCACAGTGCTAAAATCAGTTGAGGCATAATTTTAAGAACATGGATTGGCCTATGTATGAAATAATGCCCAATGTTGTGTGTGTGTGTGTGTGTGTGTGTGTGTGTGTGTGTGCAGATCCAGCCTTCAACAACTGTCGAGATCCAGGAACTCCAGCGTATGGTATCCCAATCATGGCCCAGGGTTTTCAGGTGAGAAATATATTAGTGACTGTACAATCAAAGACTTTTTAAGTCTCACCACTCAGCTGCCATCTTGGCCACAACAGTTTTTTCAAGCTAACAAGACTAAAGGCCCCTATCTCAATAAATGGGGAAAAAGCAATAACTTTACTTTCAGCAGTCACAGGGGCATAAAAATGTTGCTTATATTCTTCTATGGCTTCGTCAACAGTTCTTTGACGTTCCTTAACATCGTCAGCTCATCCCTTCAGACCACTTGCCGACAGACAAAACTGTCAACTTGTTACAGCCCCTTTCAGTCAAATACACCTGGTGGATGGGGATTCAATATTACTCATTCAGAGTCCCTCTGCATCAACTGCTTCCACCAACAAATTGTTAAAACTGTTGTGAATCTCACATGTTCATTTGCATTCATGCAGCAGCTCAGTGGGTTAGGTATGTTTCCCAGGTCAGCTGTCATAAAGCAGATGACTGGATTTTGGCCTAAATAGAGACCTTTTCAAATTACATTAAATGCACAAGTCAAACTTGTCAGACTCTAAAAATTTGGAGATACTGAAATTTTAGGTAAAACGCATGCCTTTTAAGCATTTAAATAAAAAAATTATTAAATTGGCAACTTAAATGGTTTTCTTGACAAGCAGGTTAGGTTAGTGCAGTCAATTGCAGCAGTACTCCATATCATTTACGGGCTCTTAGGATGCAGAGTAGGCAAGTAGTGAAGTAGTTGCAATGACACTGGTGGGATGTCTAAATTTATGAATTGAACCCCATCTTAGACACAGTTCCTCAGAATGAAAAGACAAGAGCCATTCAAACATTTTACTCACAGGTTAGCAGCAAGAAACTGGACAAAAGTGGGGCCAGATTTCTAAGGTTAGACTTTACAGACGACAAAGAGAGGCAATATTTTCTTTTGTCTTAGGGAGCAGGCTGTCTGGAGCACAGATAAGAACCTGTTGATGGAATATATTGGCCATACAATCCTTAATGGGATTCAAGCAAACATGCAAATCCTTCAATTTGTGGAGGTATAATTGGATATTATCCACATATCATATTTCCCCTGACATCTCTGCAAAGAGAAGAAGGGGTTCCCATCCACCTTATGCAGGACTAATATCAACTAAAAGAGATAGAAGTATAAATAAAAAGAGGTATTTGTTTTTGTTTTGGTTTTTCTATATTTAAATAGTTAGCAGTGAATTAATTAGTAATAATAATACATTTTTACATTTGAAAATAATACCTTATACACAACTACTACATGCTTTTGAGTGTTGCAGGTCTTAAGAAGCTGTGGGGTTAAACAGTGGATAAACAGGAGTTTTTAATGCGCTTCTATGTCATGTAGGTTGGCAGTAAGATTTCTTTCAAGTGCCGCAAAAACTACCACATCCTTGGTTCCACCACGAGAACATGCCTAGAAAACCTAACCTGGAGTGGAACTCAGCCCGAGTGCATAGGTAAGGAGTTAATATGGCAGTTATGGTCTGTTACTCTGTGTACTAATATTATTTGTCCTAATCACAGTGAATGTTTATTCACTTAATGCTCATCAGTTTTCTTTAGTTTTTAAAGAGAGGAGTGAATTTTCAGTGTAACTCTGTGCTGTATTTCTCTCCTCCCATCACTCAGCTCATTCATGCAGACAGCCAGAGACCCCAAGTAATGTAGATGTGCGATCTATGGACCTGCCAACCTTGGGCTATACGCTGATCTACACCTGTCAAGAGGGCTTCTATCTGGCCGGGGGATCAGAGCACAGAACCTGCAAAAGTGATGGGAGATGGTCGGGCAAACCACCGCTCTGCAAAGGTATTCAGATCCTATCTGTAAAATGCTGTGCTTGTATAAATGGGCTGATGTTGAGCTGAAAATCTAAACCGGATGCCATACACCCATATGGTTTAAGATGAACACTGATTATTACCCTGATATTATTGCCATGCTCTCTTAAATCAGCCTGGGGCGTGTGATGAATGCTGGGGTGATGTGTTTGTTTTTTTAAACCACATACTCATGCCCATGTCTAGTCTCATTGACAGGAAGTGAATGTCTGGGAATAAGTAAATGGTTGACAGCAAAACAATCAGGTTTAAGACCAAGTGGGAAAGAGACTAGCAGTTGTTGTAGGAACACCAGAACTGCCAAATTAGATTATGATTTTCTACATGAGAAACTAATCATACCACATCGGTTTACTGCGCATTAAATCTGTCTGTTTACATCAAATATACTGTCAATAAGGTTAATGAGCTAAACCAGAGTTATTGCTATTTTATGTTTCAGTTGGAGTGAAAGTCAATCCTAAAGGCAGAGGAGAGTCAGATGTCCAGAAGAACAAGATTCGAGGTATGCAGAGTACACTACAAGACACACATTCATTGTACTGTTGTACTTAAACCACAGTTGTATTGGATATTTACCAAATGCACTTACATGTTTACTTGGCAGCTTCAGTCAAGTTGAAATACTCTTCATCATATTGTTTTTTAATAAACAGGATTGTTCCCTGAGAGGAATAGCGCTCACAGTAGGAGGTTGTCGTGAGTGTTGACTACAAGGGCCTTCTGCCTGGACAAGCAGTGTTGTTTCAGATTTATAGGACGAACACTCAGAAGTAAATAAATCAATGAAAACATTCAGGTGCAATACGGTGTAACACCTTGTAAGTTTGGAGAAGGGTTTTATAATCAATATATGCATTTAGAGGGAGCCAGTGAAGAGAAACTAACTAAGATGCTGAGTTTTGAATAAGTCTTGGTTGAAAGTGTGGGAGTCAGACAGGCAGAGACTAAACCACAGTCATTTATAAAGGAATCAGAGGTAGATATGTTTTGTTCTTGCCATCATTTCTAATGGTGATACCTTTGGCTGGGAAAAGTCGCCAAGGCTGTGACATAAGAATGCAGATCCTTTTAAACTGAGAAATTCACTTGATGTTGCCGCTCGTGCTTTGAGGCAGTGCTGGTATCGTTGTCAGCAACATTAGCAGCATGTTTTTCATACTTCTTTTAATTAAAAAAACAAACTTTGACTTTGTGTTTTTGTTACAGTTCCTGTGGATGTGTTCGCTCCAAACTCTGAGTGGAGTGGTTTTTATGAGTATCTGGGGAAGAGACAAGCCACCACCTTTACAGTCACTGGGTTCAATGCTACCAGTGGAAGAGTTAACGTCACATTACTGGAGACCAGTGGAGTGTCAATCAGACTGTCAGGTAATTACTTTACATCAAAACAAGACACCAAAAGTGTTATAAGTGATCCTGCACCAGATACCCAGATACAGTGAATAGATGTTAAATACTTGATTTCACTAAATTGATGGCTAAATGAAAATACAGTGGACCTGTCTGACCACAAAGGAGCACCACCTTTGTTTTCACTGAGGTAAAAGAGCAATCACACTTACGAAGTTGAAGATATACAGACTTAAAATGCAGTGTGAACATCACAAGTGAAATTACTACCATAGGTGTAAATACACAGCAGGTTAATGAAGACCCAGCTTTCATTCACACCCATTAGAGAGGCAACACTGATATATATGTAGAAATTGGTGTGATTCCTTATATTGTACCTAAGCACATTAAAATGTTTCTAAACATCCACAGTCTGCAAGGCAGAAAGAAGTTGATTTGTGTGAGGGCTGTAGAGCATACAGAGAGGAGAAACTTCTAATATGTTAAATAATATAACATGCAGGGGCACTGGAGGGTGATATGAACCGCCTGGAAAGTTGTGCGACTGGGCCCTTCTGCACCGATGCATCTGCAGAGTCACCACACCAGTCTGAAGGGCCTAATTACTACCTGAGTAACATAACCTCCCACAGCAGAGCTCCACTGCACATGATCTATTTTCATTCATATGTCCTGTAGCTACATGGCAGGTTCACAAAACAGTTAGCGCTGCACACTGTAAGTGAAAACCTCCTAAACAGTAGTGTTTAAGCAGCTGAGAAACACTGACTCTCCCACTGACACTCATGTATGTTTTGACATTTCACAATGACATTTCACAATCAATAGTTCAGCTTGATCCCAGGGTCATGAAAGGTTTTTCTGCAGGTGAGGGAGACAAGGGCTCTTAACGTATAAAATTATTTCATTTTGAATGTGTGATATTTCTTTTCCATGGTCTTGTCAAATCGAACGGTAACAGTTTCTGTGTTGGCACCATAGTTAACCAAGTAGAGACATGTAGCTGAAGGGTAAATGTCACTTCTTTCCCCAGTAATGTGTCAGGTGCTTGGTGAAGGAAATAGAGTATGCTAATTCAAAATGTCAAGGTGTCTCCTTTCCTCTGTTTGTCAGTCAACCTGTCTGTCTGTTTGCTTACCACCCCTGTGTCTTTCTGTCTGTCTTTCTGTTTGTCAGCCACCCACAGTACCGTTGCCTCAATGTTTTTCTCTTTTCTATCCAAGTGCCAACATAAATTAGACGCTGCTTGAAGTTGCTGTCATTTAAATAATAGCAGACGGAAGCATTAACCCTGTTGTTTGTACCTCTCAATCTCATATCCATTTATCCAGGTACTTATAAGTCAGAAGAAAACCAGCTGCTGTTGAAGGTTTACCAGGTGAAGGGGCCGACGGAGCATTACCTCAGCAAGTTTAAAAATGATAACTGGGCTATGGATGGATACGTAAGACAAGCTTCCTCTTGTTTTTCTGTATTAAGCATTTACTGAATTGAGGTTTTTAAGCACATCTGTCACAGTATTAATGTAAATATTTTGGATGACATGATATAAACACATCTTCAAAGTCGATAAATGATAATATTGAATTATTTCCCGTCACAGCCCACTGTCCACACTACATTACTCAGCCTACACCCACTACACTGGACAGGGTCTTGTGAGGGAGTTGTATTGAAATTCCAGACAAATCCTCCATCACATTATGCAAAACAGATTTCGAAATATAATCAACTCTAATTAACATCTTTTCATATAGAGGAAGGATATGGTTTACCAAGAAGCTTTTGTTTGTATATCAAAGGTGTAGAAAACAAATTATTCTATAAAATTATCACCATTAGCTGAAATTGCTGTCATCAGAATCCAGAAATCCCCCGTACATATGTATGCATTTGTTGCTATGCATACAACGTGGTTTAATGAAAGTCATGTTTTCCTTTTATTAGTCTCTTCACAACATTTTCTCTTGTGTCTAAACACAGCAGTGTGGTACAAGATGAAGACATCCTATAATTAACTATTTGAAAAGTCGGCTTTTAAAAAGAGTGGAGGTTTATCTGCTGCATGCTATATTTAATTGCCATCTGTCATCTGGGGTGATAATTTCTGCGCAGTGAACTCAGCAGGACAGCTTTTCCAACAACTATGTCACATATTAGTCTTCATAGACTGGAGAAAAATACAGATGTAGCATGGTAGTGTTACTTTAAAGGCATAGTTTGGTTTTGTTGTGGTGTTTTTGCTGTCTTGCTGACAAGTACGTGTGAACACCAATACAACTCTCAGGTTAGTGCTGTCAATATGAGCAACCAGAAGATCCTAAACCTCATTAATTAAGATTTGATCCATTTTTTATTTTGTCAATGAAATTTGAAAAAAAGAAGTGTGTGTGTGTGTGTGTGTGTGTGTGTGTGTGTGTGTGTGTGTGTGTATGTGTATATATATATATTTTGTTTGTTGAGAGTCTCGTGTTGGAACAATTTCCTGGCGCCACATATTTCTTCTATTTTTTTTTTTTCCTCTAACAGGGCACTGTATTGATCCTTCACTAAGTGTGGAATTTATCCATTATGTATATAAGCTTTAAAAAATCCCAGCAATGGAAAGAAAAAGAAGTTGTAGTTGTTGGCATGTATGCTTCTTTCTGCTAACAGTCTCATAATGCATTACATTGCTTTATGGATTTTATGTTTTATTGCCGTGTGGGGTGCTAAACTGAAAACTGATGTAACAAAGAAGTTACTGAAATCTGGGAATCAGAAATTTATTATGTTTATGTTTTATGTTTATTGCCATGTAGTTTTTACACATTCAGGGAACTGGTCTTATTATGTCAGTGCTCAACAATGAAACTGTAAGAACATGTAAGTTAAGATGAAAGAAGAAAAGTAGTGCCAGTCAAGAGGAATAGAGCAGAGAAAATTCACCATAACATCAAACATATTATAAGAACAATTGTTACATAAGTTCAACATTATTTACATGAAAGAGTTGTACAGTTTTGTGCAAAACTTGTCAGTGCTGTATTGAAACAAATATTTGAAATGTACCAACTTTATCACCTACTATATATTATATGAATTTGTGTGTCAAATATATGGATGATTAGTAGTGAATGAGTCCAGGATGTTTAGGTCTGGCCAATAACCAGTTCCATTATAGAACCACACATCCGGAGCTCAGATATGGTTGAATTATTGCACATTTGCTCTGTCTTTTTTTCGTGAGTTTATCTTTGATGCAATAATATTATTTTTATCTTTACAGACTATGAATGTATTCAATCATCTATGTTAAATTTGGTATGAATATTAAATGCTAGGAAAGCCAGGAAGGAAAGACAAAGAGAAAAAATAAATATAAGTCAGCTTTGTGGGGTCCCATGCTCCATGTAGACTTTTTAACTTAGTTCGATGTAATATTTGAAGCTGGGTCTTCTGAAGCTCATGTCTACAACTGGGGAATGGATTAAAAATCTGATCCTGCTTGAGGAAAGAGGGTGGTATGAAGGGACTGAGCAGGGAGATTGTAAAAGATAGCAGCAGGCAGGGGCCGAGGAAAAAGGGATGTAAGAAGGAGGGAAGGAGAACCATAGACAGCCAATTTATCATGTCACGAATTTCAGAAAGAGTGAGGGAGGAGAAGAGTCGGGCTACAAATGGCCAAGTTGTGATTCCTGAAAAAACAATCTTTTTACAGTCAGAAGATGAAATTTCGATTGTCGATTTGTGGGTAAAACATTGCTGCTTCAATCTCCAAACAAGAGATGGTGGAGAGGATGGGAGGTGGAGGAAGTGGGCATAAGCAGAGAGGCCAGAGTACAGGATGTGGACAAATACTGTTGATGAGGGGAGAGGGATGAAAGAAACCTGGTATACACAATGCATAGGATTTAGTGTAAAGTTTGAGTTTACTGAATGCATTTAGCTTCACACTACTTACAGCGTTAATAAAACCAGCAAGACATTGAATAAATGAGTGCTGTGATCATAAAAACACATCACTTTATACAAAAATGACATTTACCTGCTAAGTTGTACAGTACAGTATAAAAGACAACATTAAGCTGACTACTCTTAGCTTGATGTTGTCATACATCTGTACTCAACTGTACTGTACTGTAGGAAGATAATTACATATTCACCTGTCTTCTTGTCATGAGGAAGTCGATTAAGAATCTGCTCTGATTTCATAGTGAAATCGAATGAATTCACCAGAAACTTCCTGCTGTGGTTTTAGTTGGTCACACTAGCACCTGTTTCAACAGCATGAAGTGTCTTCATCACATAACACTGGGGAACACAATTTTTGTTGAGTTAGGTCTGACAGCTGTTTTTAACTAATTTTTGGGTGCAGAATCCAAAACTGATCTCAGTTTTTCTCTATCACGTCAAGTTTTTGAACTATAGGATCCCCGTTTTCTTAAAAAATATGAAAAATACTGTACTTAACAGATATGTGCTTGTTTTATAAAAATTTTCAAATATTGACATACAATGAAATATAAAAGAAACAGGCATGACTGCAATGTTTAACAGTATTATGTTTTTACAAAGGATATGGCTACTGTAATTATAATTGTGTGCAAGTAGTTAAGGTAAAAATTTATGTTTGTCAAATGCACTGATGTTTACCCTCTGACTTGGAATGGTGAAACTACCGCAAATATAGCAAAAGGAGTCAGGGTTGTTTAGGCATTTACGACGAGAAGTAGCAGGAGCAGACATGATCTGGAACAAAGGAAATATATACCTATGTAAATAAAAAACTAAGATGGAATAGTTACAAGCTTTGAAAACTAAAAAAACAGCATAAAACGAAATAGAACTTACAACGGTATGCCCATGGTTACAAGGTTAAGAGAAAAGCAAGCACAAATCCTCTTAATTCCTACTATGCTAGCTTTCTGTTTGCAGATATTGATAGTACTGACCTATTGGGAGCTGCACACACCTCTCACCGCACTGTCTCAATTGTGACTGCACAAACAAGTTGCCACGTAGCTGTAGTCCAATCGTAATCAGCTGGCAAGTCTTACTACAGCTAATCAATGGAATTTTGCTTAACTGGAGGGTAAGCTGTGGAGAAAAAACTTGACATGCTAGAAAAAATCTGACTGCAATTTTGGAATCAGCATGCCAATTTTAGTTTTAATCAGCATAAAAATCTAACTCAACAGAATTTTTTTTTCAAATTGTTCCCCAGTGTAATCCTTAAACACTGTAAAACATGTACAGTGTCTCCCTCTATTTGTGCTCATTATTAAAATGTATGTTTGTATTTTTTAGGTTACAGCAGAATCAGACCAGAAGACCTTTGTCTACCAGGGACATATTCACAGTAAAGACTTTGGCAAGTTCCATCTGACCAGGCAAGGTGAGTCAGTCTGTAACATCAGTGCCAACAACAACAACCGCAACAAACAACACAGCCTTGATCTCTCTCGAAAACAGTGTCATTCTGAAAGTGGGACATTGTGGACAGACTCAAATATTCAGTCCATTTAAAGAAACGCTGGAATGTTTTTGTTACTTTGGTGTAAACTAAATTTAATTTCAGACTGAGTAAACATGAGAAACAAAACTCAGGTCAGCAGATGAATAAACCCAAGAAGCATCTTTTACACATGCACAAAGGGTTTTTGTGTGTTTACGTATTATGTGTTCATGCATGTGTGGGTTTGTATCTGTGTCTGTATCCCCAGGCCCTGTAACCATGGCAATGGACCCATCCAACCCCTACACAAACAGCAGCTCTGTGGCAGCAGCCATCTTAGTCCCTTTCTTTGCCCTCATCCTGTCTGGATTTGCCTTCTACCTCTACAAGCACAGGTAAGCTATATCCTCAACGTAAATCCATCAGAGAAAAACAGACAAGCAGCAGAGTAGAATACAAAACAGGTGTTTGTCTTCTGGCTTTGCCTGCTGGATCTGTAATAAAATTCTGGGCTCAGTGCCCTCACTCAAACGTTAAAGCGGTAAGTGTAGTGAGGGAAAAGTCAAAAAAATGTTAACAGCCATTTTTGCCATTACAACAGAAACATGAACAGCACCAGGATCAGTTGATCTAACCTGTTCAGCTGATGAATAAATGAATATTTTTTGGGTTTTTTTCAGCACACCGCTGTTTCCTAATTTGCTTAGTCTAATTCAGTTATATGTCTTTGGGTTGCACTACATTAATATCTGACTTTTGGGAATTGTAGTGTCCCCTCAATTGTGAGACTGGCTCCAAAACTCATGCCTGTATTGTATCAGGCTTCTCAAAGTAACAAATTTTTCACTGGCAGATATTTTGTCCTACTTTTAATCTTTAGAGTACAAACGATTTGTCAACTTCATTAACCTTTAAAAGTCATCCTACCTTTGCAGGATTAAGTAGAGGTGCAGAGATCCTCTATTTTGCAATAGTGGCAGCTGAACTGAAAAACAATAGATGCCCTCAGAGATAAGGATTTAAATTGCTTTGGATTAATTTTGTCAGAGGTGTAATACCTTATTTGCAAACTCCTCATATTAGTTCTTCTAACTTTTGTTTAGTTGGCAACAATGAAATAAATCTAACAGTGAAGGTAATGGCACTTATTGGACATTAAACCTAATAATCTTTAATTTTTTATGTAAGTGTCAAAAACTTACTAAATAACTCCTAAATAATAAATTTACAATGCAATTCCTAAGAGTGATTCTTGGATGCTAGATAAATATGAACACAGATGCACAGTTTATTATTTATGTTTTAGTTAAAAGTAGTTTTTCCTGCTATCAGCTGTAGCTGCACTTGAAGTATTTTGAAGTGAAGGGTTTTTGTGGCTTTTTAGTTTTCCTCAAGGAGGAGAAAAACAAACCACAGCACAGCAGAAAGAGTCCAGAAGGGCAAAATACAAGTAGAAAGATCTGCTTTGTTTTGTGGAGGATTTCTTTCTTGAATGTATGAATTTGTTATAATATACTAATCTGCACAAGAGAGTAATCCTTTTGCCTTTCGACAGTCTGTATTTTGAGACACAGGCCTCTAGTTTACTAAAGGTGCAGATGCAGGGGCACAGACAAGTACAACACAGGTAGGCAAGGAGGATGCTTTCGAAATCTGATATTGTCGCTTTTATAGTTTAATTCAGATTACAGTAGACTCTGATATCCCCGTGTTCCTGCTGCCTATGAATAATAATTACAGTTTTAACAGAACAATGATATCTGTTAGGTTTCTCTTTATCTCCAGTTAGTACTAGACGCTCCATAAAAAGTTTTGCCTGGAGTTGTTCAAAGTCTTTAAAATTGTAGTTTGTTTAATCCATTGCTCAACTGGAATGAACACATCCCATAATGATCACATTTACTTGACAAAGACCTTCCAAGAAAAGGCAGAGTCACCCGGTAATATAACCTGGTACAAATTCTCCTTAATGACACTGAAAATGACATACTGAATTGAATTTAGAGATGCACATGAGATGAAAAATAAGTATGACTGTTACCAAATAAGCGTAGGCAGGCAAGTAATTTACTTGTCTTGACTGGAGCCCATGTAGTAAAGAGAATAAATATATATTTATTTTATCATTAAATATCATTAATTTGTAAGTATTCTGCTCCAAACGGAAAAGAGGAAACAGCTGTTTGATACACCTTTTCTCAGAACGCAGTTGAAATATAAGGTGTGGAGATAAGAATGTTTTGAAAGGTTTATAGAAATTTTAAAGCACAATTATAGTTTTGAAACTCCACACACACCATGAAGGTTAAATCTGACTGACCTTAGATATTAATTATTGCACCTAGAAAGTTCACAAAAGACTTTTGATGCAGGAAGATGCCAGATAATCCAAAATTATATTGAGGGTAAAATGTCATCACTACTGTTTCCTGGTTAAGACTTATGTTAGATTCTACATCAAAGGGATGTTGTGACTTCTGCACTTCATCATTCAGGGTTTTATAAAGACATCTTACTCATCTGACAGTAGTCTTTGTTGCACATTAATCTGTTGGCTTGTCATTTCTGGTAGCTGTATGCTGCAGTGTTTGATCTGTAGTGAGTGTCCTATCTTAATGATGCTATGGAGGAAACACAGACTGTATGTCCAGGCAGAGAATGTTTGTAAGACTCCTAAAACTGCCGTTACATTACTTTACGCTCTGTTACACAGCTTGCCTGCCTTCCTGCCTGCCAGTTAGCAGTGTGCAATGCTAGTTGATGTATATTAAAGCTGATGGTTGTATGCAGGACATTGTCTGCTGACACAGATGACAATGAGAGACCAAAAGACACCTGGGGGCCTGGCGGCAGGTAAGACTGGCACTTGTCATTCACCTGGTTTCAAACAGCAACCAGACCTCCGCCCGCCGCCACATCCTCCGTCAAACTCGTCATCCCTTGTTTTTAGTTTTAAGATTTTGCTTCATGCTGTTTAGTATGGCTGCACAATTGACTATTAAATATGAAAATCTAGAAAATTGTACTGGTTCCGATACCATGTTGTGTTGCTGGAAAGTAAGAATACAACTTGTAAACTAAAATTAATATTAATTCACTGGAAATTGGAACAAGGATGCTTCTTATATTAGCTGAAAGAAACTGGGTGACATTTATAGGAGAGAATAAACAAGTTTTTAAAAGTAGTGCAGCCCTACTGTGTCAAAACAGCCATCATTTAAAACCAGATAGAGGGCTTTTTATTTTGTCTTTGATCTCATTGTCATCTCTCTGTCGGCATGATGTCATCAAAAACAAACACAGTACTTGATTATAAAATTTAATTGAAACAATTATGTATATTTCTGTACGCTGCTGTTTTTTTGTTTGTTTTTCTGCTGTTGCCTGTAACTTTCATTACTTTCATCTTGACTTAACAGTATGTGTGTGCTATAGCTAACTTTGCTACTATGATGCCTGGTCCAACATAATGGCAAGCCAACAGAAATAGAGACAATTTCCTTACACAACAATATAGTAGCTTAAATGAGAAATTAAAAGCAAGGTGTGAGTGTGCACATTGCAGTTTCTCCCTGCTTTGGCCCACATGTCTGCACAGTATCTATAATACTGTCAAAGCAATTATGTGTGCTGTTATTCATTCCACCAATAAAATTAAACTATTGCACCTACAGCTACAACAAGAAACTAGTGCAGTGATTTGAACTACTGCCACGCAGGGAGGTCTGCGGTGTGTGTTGGTGTGTGTGTGCAGTTTTGTAAAGTAATGGGTTGAGCATGTAGGGTAGGCTTAGTGGCTCCCCAGGGTTGGATTTCTACCAGTGTGCGCGCGCGCGCACACACACACACACACACACACACACACACACACACTCTTAATGAGGTCAGAGTCAAACAGCGTTTCAGCTGCAGCACTCCTCCCTGCTAATAGTTCCACAGGGTTTGGGAGTAAGTGATTATATCTAACTGGATTATAGGACCTGATTATCCAAAAATGTAATCTGCGACAAACAGACAAATTAGGAGGGGGTAGTTATATTTCACCGTGTATCTGTTTGAACCCCTGCAGTAAATTCCTTAAAATCCTCGTTCAGGCAAATGGAGTAATAATATATTCTTTTGAACTACAACCACTGGGTAACATTCGCAGGATGATGGCAGGTTGTATGCACACAGACACGCTCACATTATAGCAGCAGATGGTCACTGGGCAGCTGAATCACTGAAGCACACAGTTGTTATGGTTCATGTTCTCATTCCTGCCATAATTTTCACTGAAATTTGTAGATTTCTACCAGAAACATGCTCTTACTAAATTCCGCCTTTAATCTCAAGGGTAAAGCTGCCAGCATGATTTAAGATTGTTTTTTTTAAATTGGTGGTAGAACTAAATGAGACAAAGATAAATACAATCAATGTTCAGTTAATTGTTAATTCACTTCTGTTCAATTCTGTACAGGTTTCTCTCCTGCAGTCGTACTAGAACGTTCTGCTGAGCAGTATCTTGAACTCATTCATCCTTCCTTTTGCTGAATATGTGTGATTTTTAAATCAGTTGTGTTATAATACTTATATTGTTTATACTGCTCTTTTCAAAAATACTGTTACAAAGTGCTTCAAAAACAAGGACAAATCAAAGAAAGCAACAGTCAAACACAAAATCACAATCAACAGTTAAAAGAACAAATAAAACAGCCAAAGGAAAAAGATGTATAAAAGCAACACAAATTAACAGATAAACTGATAAAATAATCAAGAAACAGTGCTTCTGGAGAGACAGTTTAAAAGAAGGCAGTGAATTTTCTTGCTTAAGTTTTTCCAAACTAATTCTTGTTGCATTTGCAGTCTAATTTGTACAGTAAATTTATCAAATTCAGTGTCCCATATCCCATCCTTTAAGCTGTGAATCAAGTTATACCTTATTCAGTGCTGTGGAGATGCCTCTTGCAAAGAATGGCAGCTCAGTACACTGCATAGAGCTACATACTTTTTTCCTGCCGATTTAAGATGTCATTCATTTCAGACAATGCCAAAATAAAAAAAAACAACTTCATATTGTGTGCAGACAGATTTGATCTTGCCGTCTTAAAATGTTTGTGACTTTGTGGTTTACATGTCATGTGGTGTTTCTTAGAGGACTGAACCTTTTTGGTTTTACTGGTGTTTCCTTGAATCCAATTTGCAAAGATATATCTGTGAAACCAAATATCTGCAATAAACACCATCGTCTCCTTCTCATTTTGTTTTTCAGGACACGCCCCAAGGTCCAGTTCAATGGCTACGTTGGCCATGAGAGCTCCAATGGCCAGGCGTCATTTGAAAACCCAATGTACGACACCAACATGAAGCCTACCGAGGCTAAGGCAGTTCGTTTCGATACCACACTCAATACAGTCTGCACTGTGGTATAGTCCAAGAAACCTGCCCACTACCTATACAGTGGTTCAGTCCAACCTCCCTGTTGCAGCCTGCGGTGTGGTCTAACCAAGCAGAGAAGAACAAACTTATGAATTGGACTTGTCACCGTGAGCAGTCTGTGTTGTAGCATGCTGGTCCTCCTGTCAGCATAACCTGCACAGAAATCACCTCTCCCAGTAATCTGAAAGAGTGAAAGAAGTTGGAACCAGTAAACATGAGAATAGAAAATGACGTCATCAAGTCTGTTGTTCAGGAGCTCAATCCTGGGACCAGCAATACTAAGCACGGTTGCTATTCAGACATCCAAGAAAAACACAGAAAGGTGGCGCAACTAATTGAGTTTCTTCCAAGACAACTTCAGTGAACTGTGCTTGTCCAGTGTCACTTTACCCTTTGAAAAATTTGACCCCAAGGTCTGTATGGAAAGTCCCATAACCCCCCGAATAGCTTTCCTGCAACCTGAATGGTGGTCTGCCCAACCTAATCCAATACCCCATGCCAAATTTGCACAGTGGTATAGGCTTACTAACTCCCCTGCTGCAGGCCAGACATGGGTTTGACCGGTGTGAGGTTCTACCCTCACACACACTACGCACATAGACTATTCCACCCTTCAACCCCCTCCAGAATAGTAATTGAATGGTTCCAATATGTCAGCACAGAAATCATCATTGGTGCTGGAGCAAAAAACCTCCCACTGGACTTCCATCACACTGGACTTGACAGGACTGGACTCTCTGACGTAATGGCAACTTACAGAGTCTGTTTTCATGAAATCTAATATTGATTTGTACGGACTGCTGTAAAGTTGACATCCAAACTCAGTTGATGCAGTTCAACCAGACCAGTTCCTATAAAGAAAACAATACTCTCATCCAGGACTGGACACTAGTATTAAGTTAGCACTTGGAGTCATTGGACTAGTGCAAGACAAACCAGGGCCAAATAACAGTTGCAGATAAGTTTAAAATGTTTGTTTTAGCCTATTTGCAGAATGGGTTCCATTTCATAGAGCAGGACAATCACAGAGTTTGGTAAATTGCTGGATTTTCAAATGGGTTCCTGTGATTGTCTCTACCGTCTGCCACTTACTGTATTGCCTTTTATGATAATGTCTTTTTACAGTATTTGGCAACTATTAAGGCTTAAACATACCAAATCAAGTATTTGCAAATGCTATTTTCCCTAGTAGAAGAACCTGTGAGCTAGTTCTAGATGAGTTTTGGATGTTTTCAAATATTCTATAGAGGCGCTACATACATACAGTCAGTCCTATACACAATATTACACACTAGCAGTAGGCAGACTGTGCTGAACCCAAAAACCAGACACTGGAGTTGCTGGGCTGGTGTATACAATGCACTGGTTTCCAGAGACCTGTCTAACTCAATCAAAAAGTCAGACAACTGATTCTTGTTCTTGGACTAGCCAGGAATCTGCGCTTGGTGGCTGAACAAGTGGAAGCCTGGAGGCAATAAGCTGTCAAGATCATCGACTGCTGCAATCAGCTGTGGCCAAATCCAGGAAATGATTTGTCTTCTCGTAACTGTGGTCGGGATTATCAGTCAAGTCATGACTGATTTTTTTTTTTTCTACAGCATACTCTCCAGCCACAAAATCAGAAATAGATGAACAGATTATCAGACAGACTGGTTGACTGACATTAGACAGACGGACACAGACAAATGGACAGATAGACACCTCTGTCTGTCGTGCTGGAAAAGAGAGACAAGGACATGTTGCTATGGAAACAGAGGCAAGTAGTTGTCTCTAATTGTCTCTTCTGGCATTTTTCTTCAGTGAAGATATTGATGAACAGACTTCATGTTCAAAAACCCAGTGGCCCCATGGGACTTCCCAAACCACTGCTGCTGGGGACCCCAAAATATAAACTTTATATAAACTCTTAAACCGCACAAATTTTGCACTAGTGTGTTTTTCTGACTGGGTTATGAAAAAATGAATAATTTTTGGGTCTGAAATGGGTTTGAAAAATGAGTCATTCAAAAAAGAGAATTTTATTCAAAAACTTCTATCTTTAAAAAGACGACAAAATGACTAAATACAGGGTTACAGAGTGTTTGTATATACACATTTATATTTCACGCTCCCTGTTAGCAGAAGGTGTGACCACATGCTATACCGTTGTTTATTCTGTTGCCATGACAACATGCTAGCCAACCGGAAAGTTGGGATCAGTTTACCTGTGGACCTCCGAGCTTCTAGGGTCACATAATGACACCACGTTGTTGCCATTTTTAGAACAGAGGCTGTTTCTGAAAGCTCATACTGAAAACTGTTACTTCTGTAATTTGTGGAAGAGATATACAGAAAGACCATCCATATACATGCAGTCTGGTGCCACAGTGCTAGTTTATTTCCAGACATTAAACCCCATCATTTTCTGAGATACTATAGAGCTCTCAAGATGTACTAAAGAAATAGTACACAAATATAAAATAGTATCTTAGTATGGGTTTATTTATCCAGTCGAGCACTCAAAGCAGACAGTATGAGCTTTCAGAAACAACACGTGACTGTTTCTCCAAGTCTCTTTAAAAAGATGTGTTTCCACGGCTACTCATAGTACAACGTGCCATCTTTCAGTGCATTTCATCTTATGAACATGATCTTATTTCAACACACCTTTTTAAAGAGCTCACAGTGTGACATATGTGTGCTCTGTTTAAGAACTGGTCATTTAAGGCAGTGGACAAATCGAAACAGTATGAAGACAACATGCACAATTATTGTTGTCAACATCGTCCCCGGAGCCCCTCCATTGTTTGAGAAATACCTCGTGTGCAGAGAGTAAGTTATATCCTGCTTATCAATGCTGGAACCTCACTGCAACAAATACACAAGCTTAGCGAGTGCAACCTTGCATTCAGCTTATTTCCTGGTATTTCAAGTCAAAATGTCCTTCTAACACCCATAAGCCTGCAGGATCCAAGAAAAATCACTAGTTTCAAATCACTTGCCAAGCTTGTTATTTCTCGCAGTGTTCTCTCAAAATATTTTTATTTTTCGAAAGATGCTGCACTTGGTTTAGATCACAGATGTAACTGCTTTCTGTGTGTGTCTTTCAGTGTCTTTCAGGCCTGTTTGTTGTTTGTTTCACACTCCATGCACACCACTCTGGCTTTCGGTTAACCTGCATGATTTTTATTGTCCAAATGAATTTTCCTTTGTGTTCCTCATGTTTTCAAACATTTGATTTCAGTCCATTGTACTGTCATACCTGCAAATAATAAATCACAAATCCATTCATTTACACATATGATATGAAAAGGTTAGAGCCAGATAATACATCTTATAACTAATAAAATGATAATTTTGCCCATTCAACACTGTCACGTAACAGTGATTACCAGCCAAGACTTGAAAAAAAAACAAAAAACACTTGGCATGAGAAGGTTGTCACATCCATATATTTTGAAACAACTTAGAATAAATTAAAAGGCAAATTGCAGTTTCTATTTACATTAGCAGCTCATTTAATTGAAAATGAATCTACTCCAGACCTGAATGCAGCAAATGAAATGTCCTGAAACAATGGTGATTATGTTTGGAAGCATGACCAGGGGATATTGTTGGTGTTATAATATCTATTGTTAACCTGTCACTCAAAGCCTCACTGTCACAGGGTCACGGACAAACAGCCAGAAACATATACACCGGTGTGAGGCACAGAAAATAAAGATACGCAGAGGTGCATACTAGCTATAACACCGTCAGTAATTAAAGAGTACATCAAGACAGATGACACATTTAAAATCTCCTCACAGAAATAAACAAGACATCTGTAAACAACAGTAGAGCGTCTGCTCACAAGATAGTGAGACTCCTCTCTTTTTATTGCTGGAGTGCACCCAGTGCCTCTATTTTAATTGATTTAATTAATTCAGCTGAGATTTCCTATGGAGTCAAGAGAGCATAATAGTGCCTGGAAATTAAAGGCTGCAAGGTTTCCACAGGCATAATAAAAGGTCTAATTTTTAACAATTAACGACACAGATCTGATCTCCTAGTGTGCCCAAACAAGGAAATTTAGCCTCCACAGATTATCTCTTTGCTCTGGTATGTAAAGATCAGAGTAGCACTACAGTACATGCAGAGATTCTGGGAAATGCAAAGTGACTGCAAATATGACACACATGCCACAACATGGTTTCAATTTTAAGTTATTGCAGAGTTTTTGTAATGTTATTCTCTTTACCCACAGATATAGATATGCTGAGTCATGGTGGTGCTGCAGACAAAGCAACAGTAAGCCCAGCTGTAACTGACTGTTTTCTAGATTACAGCTAAACAGATTAAATATTAAAAATAAAAACTAAGTCATCACAACAGCTCTGTAGTATGTTCAGTTTAGCCTCAAGAAGGACACAGATGTCGACTATTTAATTAAAATGAAAGGAATGTGAATGAAATGGTATGAAAGGCACTGCTCCATGAGGTGCAACCAGTGTTTCCTCTGGTTCCTTTAAATGGCAGAAAAAAAGAGTAGGTGTATTGCTGTGGCCCTGATTAAGATCACTTTTGTTGACACAATCTTTCAGGGAACAACATTATAAGTGATGTTGACAATGTTTTCTCAATTTAAAATCTTATTAGAATCAAATTTTATGAAATAGGACCCACCCTGGGGTGATGAGATGAGATTGTCTGGTAAAACTACTCATTCAGAGAAATGTAGTAAAGAGGAAGAAGAGGCTGCACACACTGTACGTGTGATACATTGACTGCTAGCTTTGGAAACCAAATCTTATTTAACGTTAGACAATAAGATGCACGTTATCCTTTTGAATATGTCACCTTCTCTGACATGTTTTATTTAATTTGTTTATAAGTTTGCAAATTTGTCCTTCATTTGACATGCTCACTGTTGTCCTCATTGTTTAAAAGAGCGACAGCTGGCTACAAGCTGAAAAAAAAAAAAATAATAAAACTACCCACTACATTTTAAAATGCCAAGGTTCTTTCTGCTTCTGAGACTTTCCACAGTTTGGGCAGAAGTTTCCACGTTTGTCCCTCACTTCCTCTAAAGTGGTATTGTCAGCAGTCCTCAGTGAAACAAAGAGGTCCAGGTTGCTGCGAGCTAAAAAAAAAAAAAAATCAGCTAAAATTGTAAATGTCACATATTGCCTTTCCTCACAGTGGCACATGGGAGAGATGAGCTGTTCTTTCTCTACAAATTAATAACTAAAGAATAGATTCAATGCTGATATGAGATGCATCTAAATTACATTCTGAGACTCATTGAAACACTGGTGCGTATACACACAGGGAGGCCTGCAGAGTGCTGTGAGCTTTTCCTGCATGAATACTGTAAGAAAGTCGAGCTTCAGTAATGCTTGGGGATGAACTGCATCATACATGTGTTTATCTGTTGCCATATGAATCCTGTAGATGGAATTTTATCATTAGATAGAAATAATGTGTTGGTCGTACACACATGCATCACACATATCTGGGCTGCTTTGGGTTTCAAATTTCAGTGTAATTGAATTAAAATATTCAGTATTGCAGTTCATTTGCCCTTGAAAGGCCTTTGTTGGACCCTCTTCTCAATAGTTTGGATGGATCAAACTTCTCATGCCATACATTCAGTGGTACAGCTTTGAGGAACATGTACGACCCAGTGTGTCTGAACTGAACGTGAGTTGACCGCAGCCCTGCTTCTCTCATCAGTACAAACAATGAATAATTGTCATTTCGGCACATGGCAGCTTGTAGACCGGGACACCACACATATTAGTGCTATATTCACAAGTTACAGTGGCTCGTTCTCAGCTACACATATTGACATGCATTAAGTAAGTTTGTCGCTTATAAATGTGTACTGAAAAATAGTTCAGATCAATTCTTGTTGTCCCAAATGGCACAGAGATATGTTGAAAAATGGCAAGTCCTTCCCAGGTAGTTGCCACCGTCGTCATTAATGTTATTGTTTCAAGCATCATAATTGCCATCATTACCATCACTGTCCCCTCCCACCATCATCATGTGCTGCTGAACTTGAAGTAGGTGCAAAAGAAAAAAAAAAGTTTTTGTACAGAAATCTATTTTTTATGGAGAATTTGTAAAAAACAAATTATTAAACATGCTGTACTTTTTATGATTAATGATGTAGGTACAACAAACTCTTGTTCATTAAAGTCAGTGTTTTTACCGTTACTCACCATGTAAAAATCTATGGTTCAAATTGAGTATCAAATATCAAAATGTCATATGATCTCTTTTGTCCATTATGGCTGCTTTTACACAGGAACAGAGAACCTTGCAGGGACCCAGAGTTCATTTTCCTCATGCCGAGACAAAATTATCTCTGGGTCACACATTTGCTATTTAACAATCTGAAACACTTCAGCCTTATAAAAAGATGTGTCATTTCCAACTCCCCTACAGCTTGAGGCCACCAGAATATGTGTGTCTCTTAAACACTGACATTTTTAAGTGAGCATTCATTGCAAATATGTTTTAATGATACATAGAACAATTTTCTGGTGGTTTCGAATGCAGCAGCTGTGTGGTAAGAGTTGCCTGAGAATTGGTGATTTCTCAAATTAAAATATCTTGTTTACATACATTCTCTGAATTGATTTTAGATGCACATAAACACATGCATTGGACGTATTATAAACACCAGATGTTTAGTGTCATAATGTCTATGAGCAACATTTGTGGATGGGTTAAAAATGGCACATCTTTTAAAGGACAGTGCTCTTGTGTAACGGCAGCCCTGCGTGGCTGATCCTAATGTCTGTGTCTGGGAGAGGGATGACTTCCACAGGCACAAAAGATTTTGGATGACTTGACCCCTTTACAGCCCAAAATCTTACCTCGTGTGTCTAAACAAGTAAGGATCTGTTGCTCTTTGTTTAGACATTATGAGTTAAGACTGGAAAATGAAATTGTGGTCAATTCAGGCTCTAGCAGCAGCATTAGCAAATCGGCAAAAGTTTTTGGGGGCTCCTCTATCAACTGGTGAAACAAGACTAGTGCTCTTCAGTTTTGAAATAACAGATGGAAAATGACATTTTTCTGTCCTCCCATGCGATCGTAAGAGAGAACTAATATAGAGTGTTTTAAAGGGTGAAACAGCAGATACTGTATGGGAATGCAGTCTCACAAACCTACTGTTAAAGAGACACAGTTTATCTATCAGATATTTTGAAAACATTATTTGAGAATAAAGTTTTTATACAATAATTTGTCCGTTGTTAATGTGACCCTGATTCATGAACCATACTATTGGATTTAGGTTTTTTTTGCTTGGTTGAAAATGTTCAGTTATAAGCACAGTCAGCCTGATGCGTCTGTGTGTGCATGTTTCTTTGGGTTTCCTCTAGGTGCTCCAGTTTCCCAACACAACCTAAATATATACTGGTCAGGTGAGTTTATGTTCTTGTTCATCTTTTTTTTTTTTTTTTTTAAGCTTGTCGACCTGTCCACACTGTATTCTGTTTCTCTGTAAATGCATGTCAGAATGAGGTACAGCCAGGATGGATAAATTGACAAACACAGTGAAATACATACACATGAACCTGTGTTACTAGACACCATACAGTATGGACTAATTGATAACTTTTGAATTCACAGCGAAAACCCCATGCAGGTTGGTCCTGTCGATGCGGAGTACCTTAATCCTGACATTAATAAGGGATTATCTATGGTGAAGTATGTGTTAAAGAACCTTATGTTTGCCTCTGCATTGTGTACAATACTCACTGCATAATCTGCACTGAGTCATTCAATTGCAGGTAGCAAACTGTGAAAATCCCGCTTATTAACTTAAAGGGTTGGAGTGGATTATCTCACATTATCACACTACAACGAGCCCTGGTTACTAATATTTTGTCTTTAAATAGAAACTTTTTCTACTGCACAATCTCTGTCACCCTTTTAACAAGTGTTACAAGCACCTAATAACCAGTTTTAGTAGCCACTGGTGTTATATTTAAGTCACTACAAGCACATCATGTGCACAAATGTTAAATCAAAGCATTTTGTTGAATGTAAGTGACTTAAAGCATATAAAAGTTGGTTTCTTTTCTGCACTCACTAGTTCACCAGCATGTTACCATGGTTACACTGCTTGGTCAGAAACTTCAGCCCCAGCAAATCCTATCACTGAGAAACTGAATATACAAGTAAAAAGATTCCATCAGTGACTCATATGAAACTGGAGTAGGAGAGAGCCGAAGCAGTGAAGGGAGAAAGCAGCACAACCGGTGAGCCGCAGCATGCAACTGGGAACGCTGAGGCAGAATGATGACTTGTCAGCTGAAACTTTATTTATACAGCACATTACTAAACAGGGGTCAAATTAAACATTTCAAAACCTGAAAACGTTTAATTTCTTTGAAGATCAAATGTTTTGGAGTTACTAAAAAAATACTTAAAGTGTTGTATGTAAGTATGAGTTTTAGAGACGTATGAGCACGACGCACATGCTAGTGCGCCCCTGAAACGTTGCATCTTGGATTTAAATATTTCTGTTAATTTGTAATAAAGCAGCTGAATTAGCAGATACAAAACACGTATGTTATCACACATGGTAGTAAACCATCTGGCTTTGCAAGGAACAAACAGGAGAATGAAAAACTGTAAACACGCCTCTCAGCTGGAAGCATTGTAATTAACCCTGTTCACAGCCAAGACATCAATATTAAAATACAGTTCATGGTTGCAGGCTTTACATTTTCAGACAGGATTTAAAAAAAAAAAAACATGCTTGGAGACAACGATTGCTGTATTTCTAACATAAAAGATGTTGAACTGATGAATTTATTGGACTATGAATAATGTTCTGTATCTGGTGTTGCATAATGGGAAATGTTAAGTCTGAAGGACTATGAGTTAAAGGTTTGAGTCAAGCAGGAGACTGGGACCGAACTGAGTCTCAGGGACTGATGGAGGCCAGTTTGACAGCAAAAAGATTTACAGTTGCTATGACCAGAACTCTGACTCTGTGAAAGAAGTCGAAGCTGGGTCAGCTGAAAACTGAAGATGCATCAGCAGGGGAGGAGCTAGAGAGAGTTAGGACATTAGTCAGTCACCTTTGTAGACCTAAGCATGGGTCAACTAAGAGCAAATAACTTTGACTTTAACAGCGGTTAACAGTGACTTTGGCAACAACTTATCTATACATCAGGAAACTCTGTAAATCACAGAGTGAAGGCAAAGCAGACCAGAGGACATGAAACTAAACAATTTGTTGAACACAAAGCCCTATGGAAAATAGCTGCTGCAACTGAGGCTTTTGGCATACAGAAGTAGAGGGGCTATCATTTAAACTGGTTTCAGTAAAATTCTGGTTTTCCCTAAACGTCTGCAGCTGCAAACATTAGGCTTTCTTCATGTTATGTTTTGTTCATTTAAGGCAAGGAGCTGAAGAAGTAGTAGGCAGAAGGTTACATTGTCTCAACTTTGCAGGAAATACGCAGAGATGCTAGGACTGATGTAATCTAACCTGTGCAGAGAAAGAAAGCCCTTAGTTTTACAGTATCAGGATGGTCAATCATTTTCAGACAGTTACCTGCAAGGAGATCACACTCAATCAAAATAACGCAGGGGAGCTAATTATTCCTAAGAAACAGGGTTATTATCCACCAGCCAAAACACAAAGTGACATTTAGACAATTACCGTCTGATAGCACAACCTCAAGCTAAGAACTACTGTCGGGATCCAACGTCCATCCCTGATAATCTTCTGTAGGCATAGGGAAAATCATACTGCAATTTGAGATTTAAGTATGAGATATATCATCCATTAATTAAGAAGCAACAGTTTTGATTGATTAATTAATAAGAAGCTATTATCAGTACAATTTGAAATGTGACAGCTTTGGTGGCTCCTTCAGGGGAGTTTTAGCAGTTTTTCAGATCCCTGTGGCAAAGACAGACAATTGTTCCTACTCACTTCAACAGACAGAAAGAGTACTTAAACAGAAGAGTAAAACAGTTGGATAATTAAAGCACCATGTCATTTTATCACCTTCTTATTTTGATGCTTTTACCTTATTTGGTGTCTTGGCACTGTACACTGTGCTTCTGTACAGACTAATTGAGCTTTAAAGTATCTTAGTTAGTTTACTGTATTTATTTCCCAATATTGTCATAGTGGTCTCTGTCAGAGTGCTTGAATTTGGGTAATTTGGGTAAGCCAACCTCCTCGTTTTCATATCCACCTGGGTCTATTTCTAACGTGTGGCTGACTAAATACTGTCTAGGCATTGTACTTATGAACACGGTTAAGAAGTGAATATATATGTGCCCCCACCAGTGAGATCTAGTATCTTTCAGTTGTGAAAGAAGGAAGTCATATTGCTAAAGGTCTTAATTTCTCAGTAATGCATAGATAGTCTGGTACCACGTTTAGTAATTTAGAAATATTTGAGATACTTGGGCCTTAATTTAGTCTGTTATCTGCCTGATAATCCAGCACCAGTGTACATGTATTTTCACAGTGCTGCCCCACACTTGAACAAAACAAACACTGTTATCTGTGACACAGCAAGTAAGAGAGTGGGAGGGCAAAATTAAGGACCACATCTTCTGGAGTCAGCAGAATATGTGTGTGTGTGTGTGTTTAGACCTCTGTGCCTCGTAGCAGCTAACCCTGGGAGATAATACCATGAATATTCCTGGGCAAACCACGTCGTGTACTTTTAATTTTCCACGGAGGGATAAAAAGTTTCATATTTTTACTAGTTTTCATTTTAACTGTCATTCCTAGTGTGGACACCTGAATGTATTGTGTGTTCTGTGCAGTATGCAGTATTTTTCCCCCTTCAGTTTTCAAACTGCAAATCTCCTTTAATTACACTAGACTCTGCTCAGTTATCATCATAACGCAGACTTTGCAATCTTGGTCACCAGATAGGACAAACTCCTTGTTTGGCATTTTGTGAATATGAAGGGAGGGGGATGAGTCAGGCAGAGTCTTATGGGAGTGAAATGATTATATGTTGACAGTTATCAACATTTCCATCAGCGCTGGTTACACACTACAGCTAACTGTCTTTACTCTTTTCTATTGGAGAAATGTAGAAAAAAAAGCAAGGAAATAATTGGTAGGAATTTGGAGCAAATGTTAATCAATACACTTAAACAATTAAAATGTAAATAAACATACATTTGCATATTTACTAATGAAGTAGTCATGCAACTTAAAAATGGTGATAGACAGGGAAGATTTGATTGTGAAGGGTAAACTTTTCTACAGACTGGACAAACTAAAGCACCACTGCCAGTTTTTTAGAGCGTAGTCAGCATACTGGGCTGTGATTCATCAATACCATTGATCTCATGACGTGCGACAATCAAACCTTAGCCCAGAGTGGTTTCAAAAGCTCAAAAAAGCGCAAAAGATAGATGTCCTAGTCCCTAGCATACATTTATCAATGCACATGTCCCATAGGCTGCGTTGGTTGTCTTCCACTGTGTTGCACAACATGGGATATAATGTGGATGATGCTCCTATTCCCTTATGTCAGTGTGAGAAGGCCATTATCAGGCTGATATCAAGTCGTCCAGGGAGGTTTTAAGTGACTGTGAAAAACTGTAAACACAAGTGAGCCAGTCTGTAACTCATTATCAGGAAAGGGACTCCAGCATCTGTCTCTCGATATCATCACAGATTAGCGCCCTCGCTGCTCTGGGTTTAATCTTTGGCAGACAGTTGTTGATTTAACAGGAGAACTTTATCACCACGTGGTTTGCTGTCACTGATTTTCATTATTATTGGTTTCAATGGAGAGTTTTAGTATCACATCTAAATGCTGTTTCAGGGGCCTTTACACACTGCCAAAAAACATATCTTGGGAAACACTGAAATGCTATTATGTACTTATTGTATTGGCCAATCGCCTAAAATGGGAAATGGCAATGGATTTTGGCATCATTGCAGGGATTCGGGCATGATTATCATTTTGGCATCATCTACAGTTGGCAGCATGAGAAAATCATTTTCTCTCTTTTGCTCTCTCCCTCTTTCTTTGTGTATATGCGTGTTTTGTGTCTGCGACGAGGAATGGAAAATTCAGAATTCCTGTCAGGCAAATGCCTCCTGAGTCTCCTCTCATCTTCCACTCTCCTGCTCTCCTCTGTCTCTTCTTGCTCTGCCTTTTTCTGCCCGTGTCTTTGCCTCTATCTGCTCTCGGTTTCTCTCTCTGGTTGTCTGAGCGAAAGCAGCGTATGATGGTGGATATTCAACATGGCAGCAAGTTAAGGAAACACTTTTGAACTGCCGACACACACACACAGCTTTGTTCCACAGATAAAACAGCTAGCCAATTGCACCATTCAAATGGAAGCTAAGATGATGTGAATACTGTGTGTTTGTCGTTTTGGAGGGTAGTTGGTTGCAGGAGTTGAGGGGAGAGGGAGGCAAACAAAGGCAAAATGAAACAAGGCTGAAAAAAATCCACTGAGTCATAGCACTGCTTCGAGCCTAAGGCTAACATCAGCATGTTAACATGCTCTCAATGACAATGCTAACAGGTTGCTGTTTAGCAAGTAGAAGAGTAGAAAAAAACATGGATGTGATCCAACCCATCTGCCGCAGCATGCCCACAGCAGAGCACTTCCATTATAACTACCTGAAATTGTTACTCTGATCATAGAAGTCACATGCATATAAGCTGGTGCTCATCTATTTTTTTAGGCAGCTGGTTCATTTTGTTTTTTTTATGCATGGCATGTCTGCGTGGCCCTCCAGCAGGTAAAAACTACATAGAGCCGTGCATAAATGGGTAAAATCTGCTGTAGAAGTTTTTATGATGCCTGTGACACACAACTCATTACATCCTTGCCCCGTGTATTTTGGCTGTCAAGCTACAGTGTCCAGCATCTTAGTTTAACCCGTTAGCATGCTACCATTTGCTTATTGGCACCTGTGGCTAATGGGAATGCAATTCATTTTGAAGGTATTTAGACAAATTAAGTATTTTGATGTTGATGATTGTCAGAGATTATTACATTTCATCCAGGGGGGAAAATGAATGTCTGTATCAAATGTCACAACAAACCGGCACACAAAACTTCACACTCACACGAGATTAAACCACACCAAAGTCATACAGATTCATCCACTGAGGACAATGAATATCTTTGCAAAATTTGGCATTTTATCCAATGATTGACGAGATATTCCTAGGTGAAACGGGTGGACTGATCGACGGACAGATCAGCGTTTTCCAAAGAGCCAAGTCACCTTGACTAAAAATGAGAGAGAAGAGCAGAGACAGGTTATGTAATAAGTCTGCTACAAAGTGCAAAGAGGAAGGAAGAAAAGTGACATTTAGGTCAACCGAGCCACAAACACTAATACCTCAGCCAGGTGGGCAGGTCATTAGCACTTGGCAAGACTAATAAGTAACTTTGGATTGGAGGTTTCTGTGTAAAATCAATTCCACCACCTTTCAGAGACAATGGTGTGTGTGTATGTGTGTGTCTGTGTGTATGTGTGTGTGTCCTATGTAGGTGTCAGGAATCTGTAGAGGTTATAATGACCTCCACTCACGCACACACACACACACACAGGTGTCAGATCATGGGTTTTGTGATAATGTGGCAGTGCACCATAATAGAATCTGAAGAGACACAGACATACAGAGATTTATAAGTGTATGTCCTTTCCCCTTACCGCCTCAGCAGCTTCGTTCTCAGTGTTTCATCCAACACTCCAATCCCTGGAATTACATTTTGACCAAAGACTGGCCTTTTTAAAAAACTTTATCCCCTCTAAAGTCTACTCCTCTTTTCCCAGTTGTTTGATTTTAGCTCCTCTCAAGGACTAATCAAGTCTATGCTCCAGTCCTGCACTTGTTTTACAATGGTGGCAGCCTTTGTAGCCTGAGCACCCTTTCTGCCCTTATTTGCTCCCTTTATTACTTGGGGAATATGAACAACAAGTATCTAATATTATTCCTGTCAAACTTGTCAAATGAGAATCTGTTCAGTAAAAGTAAGGACACAAATTCAGATTTTTGAGACGGTTATAAATTATTTCGGCATGATGACTGAGAGGACCAAGATGAGCCAAGTCTGTTCCAATCTGGGTCAGAGGAGGTTGACAGCTGCAAGATAAAATTATATATTTTGAGGAGGAATAATAATTTAAAAAACCAAAACCGGTTCACAATGACACGCAAGTGGCTCTCATGCAGTGTACACTTTTCTGTATTTTTTTTTTCTGTTTGTCAGACAGTGAGTTAAATCAAGACATGTTAGCTTTACTGACAGTTGTCACAATCTGTTCAGTACATGCTCACGTCTCCCAGACCAAATAATTCTCTTCAGCTCCCCAGACCTGCCTTCCTCCAGCTGTCTTCCAGATGTCCTCAGACTTGCCTTGCTTTCCCTAGTGCTTGGCTGCTCCACCCAACTACTCACTTCTCTTACTTCCTGCATTTGCTCTTACTTCCTGGACTCCCCCATCCACCTACTCCACTGCATCTCATTCCCTCATCAGCAACTCATCATTTATACCAATCTTCTTCCTTTGTTCTCTGCCAGATTGCTAAGTTGCTGTTTTCTGGGATGTAGTTCCTGCCTGGTTTGGATCTGGCTGTTTGACTTTTTATTCTTTCATGTTCCTGGTCAACCTTGTTTGCATGTTTGCACTGGCTTCTCTGGTTTTGACCCTTTCCTGCCTCAACATCCTATAAGTCTTTGTGCCACATTGTGTGAATAAAATCATTGAATTACCTCAGCTGTCTGCATTTTATCCTGAACTCCTCAGATGTGGCACCATTTATGTTTCACATTGTTATTTTGGTGGGTTAACGACATGAGTGATAGGTTTGGTACACAGTTACTTGAAGTAAAAATGAGAAACTAGTGGCACCCTTCCCATTTGTTGAATTAGGAATTGTTTTTGAAATGTTGTTAGGTTTTAGGGCAGAACCTTGCCTTTTTCTCACTTTCAGCTTTTAACCTTTAACTCTTCAGGGCAGCGTCACTTCTCCTTTGCAGACACAAAGTTACACACATTCACATCAGGAAGCTATCCAGAGAGACCACAGGCTTTTGTGCCTTTCACACCTCAGTGTTGCTGATGACAGAGGGGAACAGGTGCTGCCGCTGCTTCCCACTTTCCAAGCCCAGATTCATTCTGGCAGCATGGGGATTGAACTGGTGACCTTCTGGTCTCAAACCCACTACTCTAACCATCTTTAAACACCACCTCCACACTCCCTGTACATGTTACTTTGCATTTGTTTGCTTTTCCTCTGTAAAATATATTGCTCTGATGCAACTAACCATGTCCATGTTTATAATAGTCAGTTGCTGCAAAGCCTGCCCCTTTTATATGAACGCACTCCTGGCTAGATTTGGAAAACCTAGGTTGACCTACAGAGATGATAATCAACATCATGTGACTGCTTTGCATGATTTAAATTATTAGCCTTAGTGTATTCAGATAATGTGAACACATCCCAGGTATGTTGAGTTCCCTTCATAGGACAGGGCTCTGGTCTCTTTCATCACCACATACAGGTCTTGAGAACATTGCTAACATAGCTTTGGGGTAGGTGGTCACCACCATGATTATATTTTCTAATTGAGTGCCACAGTGTCACAGTGGTTACTTCCACTACCTACTTTTTCATTATTACTTGATGTTTGTATGGGCCCTCTCCCTCCTCCTTCTTTCCTTTCTCTTCCAAACACAAGCTGTTCGGGTAGGTGTGAGGCAGCAGGCTTTAAATTACCATTGTGTGAGTGTTTGTATATCCTCTGTATCTGTGTTCATCCTGTCATGGACTGGTAACCTTTCATGGAGTTACATGCTTTCATTCATTTTGACTGTGTATGCAGAGATAGACACCTTACTCCACTGATATGCAACTGCCTGTAGAAAATGAATAAATTGATTTACAGAGGCCAGAGCTACTTTAATCTATCCTGTATCTGTCCTTCAGTGATGAGATGTGAAGGAACATTGTCAAGTGATTTTTATTTTATTCCTCTCTGCACCGTTTGACAGCAGTCAATACGCTTTTGCCACTTATGGTTGTGACTCCTGAGCCTGACAGCAGCAGGTAGCTAGCAAGGGAGGGATTATCATCCGATATAGTTCACTGAGTTGAATTCAGCTTTGCAAGAGGTGTCCTGGAGTCAAGCTGAAAATAGTGGACAGAAAAAATGATTTTTCTAAGCTGGAGGGTTTCATTTCAACTTTGGGCGGGACACACTAGTGATCAGAGGAGAATTATTGTTCCATGAGAGACACAGTAAGAAACTACCTCACTGATCTACGGCTTTGCAGGGAAAAATATTGATCAGAATATGAAGTGTATGGATCTCTTGTGCTCAGAATGCATTTAAATCATTTTTAAGAAATTAGACACCAGTTACAGACAACAAAAAAGGAATATTTACAAGGTAGCCCCACTTGCTTCAGTGTATCCTAAGCAAGAGTTATTGACATAGAATTTCATTTTTTGCTATCATACAGTACATGTGTCCTACAGCAATATAGTGGTAATGAGTCCCTGCATCAGCACCACAGTGGTCAACATGCAGGTTTTTATTATGATTTCATACCAAAGAACCTATAATTTCCACTTAATATACATACGATAAGCTTTAATCTAAATTTATAGTTCACTGCAGTTGAGTAACCAGACAACTGAAGATCTTGACACCCAGGTTTTTCCTAAACCACTAAAATTAATTGCAATCCAAAACTTAATTTAGTCTTTGTTAAAGAAAGAAAAGCTTTTTAAAAAATGGTTTACTTGATGGTATTTCACTTTTCCATTGGCACCCAGAATATACACTCTACACTTAGTCACTGTACATGAAGAACTGTATTGTGCTCCACCACCAGTGATGAGGCCTTAAGCTTGATTACAGCCTATGTGTGCTGTAGCTAATGGGCACCTTCTCCAAAAACTAACTGCACATTTGTAACAGCAGCTACAGAAATATCATGCGGGGCCACAATAACTGTGACTGGTCAGCATAGACTACATGTGCTTTCTCCCACATGTTCCAATGCTCATGGATTGTTGATTGAACATTAAGGACATTGAATAGAGGTTCATTAAGCTTTTTCTTTTTCAGTTACATACATCTAGTAAAGATAATTAGATCACACTTAGTGAACAAACACAAGCCAAATGACTGGAACCTTAACAGCTTTACAGGACTCGTCTAAACATATCAAGTTTTGATCAGCGCACGTGTTTAACTGATTATTACTGCAGCTAAAAATGTCCCTGATGCAATAAAATGTCTATCATTTTGTAAATATAATAAGAACCATAAATAAAAACTCCATTACACATTAGGCCAGCTGCAAACATACAGTGTACTGGCTTTCTAGCATTGCAGCCATGGTTGTTAGTTACTTGCCAACTATAGGACCTCAACACTATATTCCACTAAATCTTCTAACAAAAACATACATAACAGATGCGTTGCTGCAACAGGCTGTAGCATACATAACACCCATTTCATTCGTGCTCCACTGGAGTATGCAGCATAGCAGAGGAGACACTGACGCTCATGGCTGCATGAGCAGCTACCAAAAATCCCCCCATAAGCTCAACAAATATTATCAATTCAGTTTGCCAATACCGTGAGGAAAATGTGCTGACAGACAGGAGGAGGAGAGAGAAACAGAGAGAGAGAGAGAGATTAAAAAGGTGAAGAAGAATAGAAAGAGGTTGCATGAACAGAAGCAGACGGTTATGAGGCACATTTGGCTTTTGGTGCTCTAAAACTGCTGTCATGATCACCTGACCTCTACACACACACAAAAACATGCACATCAACACATTACACACATTAAGAAGCACACCATCTTTGCCCTTACTGGAGCTTCCTCCACAGCATTATGTAAGTGCTCCACTTGTTGGCTTATGCCTTTGATTGGGAACTAGGACATAAGAAACACAGACAAAAATGTACACACAAACACACACACACACACAAACCAGATCCTCATACAACCCATATTTTTTTAATCCCCCTCTATTGTATAAGATGGTGGGTGAGTGTAAAATCATACCTGTAACGTACATGTTTTGGTCCTTTCATACCCCCAACCTTGCAACCTTTAACACTGCATGAGAGATATACTGAGTCGATGTCTCTCTACGGTTGAAATCATTATCAAGACACTGACAATATTTTCCAATATTTATATGACCATACATGTGCATATCCCGATATGGCAAATATATACAAAAAAACATAAATAACTTAGTTGACATTCATATTGAATAACCGTTACATGTTGTATGAGACTAGGGGTGGGCGATATGGGTAGAAGCCTGCCTCAAGCTATATGTATTTTATTATCATTGCATTAACATAAATTGCGTTAATTGTCTTAATTTTCATTGCTTTTGGTCAAGTTGGCTGAGCTGTTTCAAGAGGATTGTGGTTGATTTTACCAGCATACATGTCTTTTTGTAAAATAAAAACTACAAACATTTTTTTTTCATAAATACATTATGTAAGAATTAATCCATTCGATCAGAAATTTGTGGAACGATAATATGATAAGTTGATTTCATCATGGATATGATGGTGCTTAAAACTGACAGAAGATACTTTAATTGAGTTACAGCCCAGACCTTCACTGTGCTCTGAATTACAGCTGCCAAAATGCAACCACTGCAGTCTTTTTAAATGGATTTTGCATTTAAATCTGAGTGCCATCCCTGCTTCCAAGTATTTGTACTGTTGCACAACTGCAGTGTGTGTGAGTGTGTGTGTGAAGTGGGGTGGTGATATTATATTTGTGTCTCATTTCTGAATGCACAATGCAAAATTATGAGACCCCTCACTCCCCACTTGAGCTTGAAAAGATGAGTGCTGCTCTTTTTTGTTCTCTCTGGGCTGAAGCACATCAACAAACACACACACACTCACACGTCTACACAGATTCAATACATGGTCACAAACATTATGTCCACGATTGCAGAGTATGTAGTTTAGTCCTGAGGTTCAAATGTCTGACCATAGTCAAGGACTTGCTATGCACAACTTTTATTGCAGCTTGTTGATGTCTTCCACTCTGTGTGTTTATAGAAGAAAAGAGAATAACAGGTACGGGTGACTGCATAGCTGACCCTCATATTACTAGAGAGACCAAGAAATTGTGAGTGTGTGTGTTTGCGTGCATGTGTATGTGGATTAGCTGTGGTCCACTTGACAATGATTGGCCATGACAGTGGAAGTGTACAGGCTTGCTGCCAGGAGCAACAGCATCCTGCTACCACACACACACATGAACACACACATACACATATATATGTATATCTATACACAATACAGCTCCATCACATCTTCATGAAATAACTGTACTTTGTATTTTGTTGAATGCCCCCTTATTCCTGTTGTCCACACGTTTTTTTCTTTTTTATCTACTCTCTGCTTCTTTTATTTCCTGTGTCTCTCTTTAAAGAGAGTGCGCCATTGGTAATAATTTTCTTCGAATCCAAACCATTACTATGTATGTATTTATTTTTTGGAAAATAAGACCATTTCATGTTCATGACAATCCCACAATATATACATAGTATATAGCCTGAATAAATAAGCAGAGAAATATTAATGTTACAAATTATTAAGGGATCAATTTATGATTTGATGAGCTTTAAAAAGATGAAATTCATGTGTTGAAGCCTTCTCAGTCATCTTACCCCTAATGAAATGAAATTTTAGGGCCACCATTATCGTCAAAACACCAAATTAAAGCATAGCCATTGGGAGAATGATGTTTAAGTCTCCAAACTCTGGCACAACACTGCTTCACTGTTGCATATATATTTATTTAATATTTGTTTTTACTTTAATTTGCTAAGCATCTGCACTGTTTTCCCTCAGAAATTCTTTTTGAATAGCTGGTAAGGTTAATGTTTAATTGTAAATGTGTGTAGTAAGTGGTAACTTTCCCTTTATTATTTCTAGGGGTGTTATTGTGGGTGATGTTGCATGTCAGTGAGCAACATGCTGGATTATTGCTTAATCTTTTTTTAGCATCTGCATTGTGAAGTTTCTTGAGTTGTAAAGTGTTTAATTAACTGGATTAGACAAAAGCAGGCATTCACATCTGGTTACTCAATCCATAAATACTTTGTTAATTGATTTTTCAGAAGCAGAGTTCTAATGCTGCTTTTATTCATGCATCCACTCTTATTCTGAAAAAATGTGCCATCCTATGGTTAAGTTCAATTTCAAAGTGTCAAGAGAGATCAAGGAGAAACCACATGGATCACCAGGGCAATGAAAGATTAAAATTAAACCTGGCTTGGGTATGATACCTGCTTAGAAACAGTTCAGAAGGTGAGGAGAGTTTTTCTCTGTAAAGTCTCTGCAGGGATTATTAAAGTTATTATTAAAGAACAGAAAAGGTACTGCCACCCTCTGACCTGGTTGTTCACAGGTGACCCCAGACAAGTTTAGATGCAGAAAATAAGAGGAAGATCTATGCTGCAACAGGTTAAAAAGTTCAAAGTCAATAATTTAATTTAATTTTGTGAGGAAAAAAGACAGATCAGAGAGACGGGCGACAACTGGAAGGCTTTAATCTCAAAGGTTTGCAACTTTTAAGTAATTTCTTGTTTTTATTATACCTTACATATGATTAAAGAGACACAGCAACACTGACCATGAAGCAGCCTGGAAAGCTCTGTTGGTACATGACATCCACCTCGATCCACAGCTGCAACATAAATCACAGCATATGTACCATACCTGTAGGCATGTCATGCAGACATGTAATGGATGTAGTGGGAGCAGCTGCATTGCAAATTTGAGTCTTCCTCATTAGACTGCCATTGGGGAGTTTGATCCTCAGGACCTTGTGGGCAACAGTCCTCTCCTCTAATTGTAAGGTCAGAACCATAACCACTGTAGTCTAATGTCCAAGCATGCATATTAAAATGCACTTTCACACAGCAGTAATGGCTCTCTGCTGGACTTAAACAGCTCACTTCGCTTTACCAGAGGCTGGGTTTGACCTCTTGCTCTGTCCTAAACAAGTAAACCACCACACAGTACAATTCATTCGGCTGACATGGCTGTTTTTACAGCTGCACACCAGCCAATAAAAAATGTTCTATATACAACACATTACTGTAAACCAGTTTTAATAATTAGTAGTACAAATAGTACAAGCAATCCAATAGATCTTATTGTGAATTACTCATATATAATATAGTACAACATAAACTATCACAGAGCAACCACAACAAATACTATTAATTATTGATTACTACTACTACTACTACTACTACTACTACTACTACTACTACTAATAATAATAATAATAATAATAATAATAATCACACAGCACAATAAGAGAGACAGTCAGGTTGCAAATCAAAACTGACTAAAAGGAATAAGAAGAGGAAGACATTTAAAGGAAATAAAAGAAGCTTCAAAGACAATTAAAACTCAGTTATAATCAAAAAAAGCTCTTTAATAAAAGGAGGTTTGAAGAAGGGACTTGACTGCTGTTACAACTACTACCATAACTATCATCACTATCACTGCTACTACAACTATAACTATGACACTACAACTTTTACCATAACAAGAACTACTACTACTATTACTTCTCATCAAATGTTACTACTTAACATACTACAACAATTACTACTGCTACGTTCAAAACCAGACGCCACTGAGGAAGGTGACTGATGTGAGTACTGAATTGCTGTGACTCTGGAGACTGCAGTTTGCATCTCTTCTGCAAGCAGTCAGTGTTGGTTTCCTTTAACAACTACTTTTCACCCTAGACACTACTTTTCGTTACCTACAATTAACAGGTGGCAGGTCTGGAAAATGCATATTTGTGAACTTATTGAATGAGCTAACTGTACCTATTCATTCAAAGGTACCTTTGTTGCTCAGTGACGTCTCCTACACTACACTCACTTACAAATACTTTTGTTGTATTTATAAAAAATAATGTAATAATGTAATAATGTCTTTTTGCTTGAAAGGCATGCAAAGACTTGGATATACATATAATGAAGATGCTAGGACAGGGGAAGAGATTAGAGTCAGTAATGCTGCTTGTTATTTCAGGAAGAAAGGAGATAAGTCTGTAAGTGGTTACTTAGAGTATCAGTTCAGTACAAGTTCTCATAAGGCCTCTTTCGTGGTGTTAAATCATTAGATTTTCAGACATATTATGATGCATTTTAATCTTATCAAAATATTTAAGCTCAGAGGATAAATGTAGTGATGTAAAATACCGGATTTACCTCTGATATGTTGTAGATTAAAGGTTATTAAAAATCTTGAGGTACCCAATAGCATGTACCTTTATACAATTCCCTCATAATTGTACATAAGGACAGTGATTAAGGTTATATATGTAGTTAATTTCCCCTTTTAAGAAAGAAAGGAGTGTCTGAAAATGATACAGAGCATTAAAATTAAGAAATGATTGAACGCTCCTGACTTTTGGCTGTGCTGCTTGCAGTTGACTCCTTTATGGCTTCTTAGTCAGGGTGAAAGGTTGAATTTGAAGTGGCTGATTACGATGTGGCTTCTTCCTCTGAATCTGCCCCTCAACCCGAGGAGGTGCAGACACCTGTTCACTGTGCCACGGCTGCTCGATACAAAAAGTCAAGAAGAACATCTGATGCATGGAATAGACAGGTGAGGCAGTCCTGGTGTGCTGCCTTCACATAATAATCTCAGAGAGACAGCTGGCCCCTACACATCAAGGGAAAAAAAGAAAAGGAAAATTGCCAGCAGACTCGACAGCTTCCTTTGTCTGTGTGACTCCGACATGTTGACATGCATCAGGGGCTGCACTGTTTCCAAGGAGCTCAAAATTCATCTGCATGCAGTTTGGGAGGAAATAAGGCATATTACTGTGAGGCTGTGCATAATAATGCATTCTGCAGCACAGATATGCACCAGGATAAACATATAATTCATGTTTTAATGATACACTTTGCTAAACTGTCACTTTATCTATCTGCCCTCCTATTGCTGTCTCTTCTCCCAGCTGCAGCCTCTCTTCTTACATCTCTCATCTGTTTTCTCAGCTAACTGAAGTCAGTGAAGCAACTATATGGTCCCCTGCTCGTTGGCACCTCGCCAGTACCAATGCCACCACTTTTAGGTCTGAATTGTATTTTGTGTGTGTGTGTGTTTGTGACAGAGAAAGGGAGAGAGAAATGAAAGTGTGAGCACGTGCACAAGAGAAAGAGAGGGTGGGAGACTTTCAAAGTGTCGATGTGAGTATGTCTGGCTGTCTGGGTGGGTGTGCCTGTGAAGCTGCAAAATCATTTAAATTGGGAAAGGAATGCAGGAATGCTCACTAGTGATTCTGATCTGAGCCAAATTTCTCTGTCAGAAAAGTCCCCAACCAGCCACCTTGCAATTTCACGGTGATTGAAGAAGGAGTGAAAAAGAGAGTGAGGGAGCAGAGAGTGAAAGAGAGAAGAAACAGAGAAAGAAAAGGGAGGTATAAACGGATTGAGAGTAGAGAGATTTGAGTTTGGGGGAGATAGAGGCAGAGAGACAGACAGACAGAGCAGCGTATGGTAATACTGAGTTCATTTTTGTTAGTAATTCAGCTTTGGGGTGGGTGTGGGAGGATGGGCTGTGCTGTCAGAGAGGAGTCTTCCGTCTTTAAAAAATGAAACTCAGCTTTCCAAGAATAAGCAGTTGAAGTTAAAATCACACACCATCCTCATTGTCTCCCATTCTCACAGAAAAAAATGTTTTCAGGGCAGTTTGAATGGAGTCTAAGTTTCACAAACGACTATTCATTCTGTCAGCCCACTCACTCTCCCTTGCTCTCTTTCTCTCTCTTTCCATTGAGGGCAGAGTGACACAGGCTTAGACAGATGATGAGTCACATTCATAAATGTGAGCAATTTAGATACTCCAATCAAACTAACTTCCATGTGTGTAATATGAGAGAAAAGCGGGGAAGCTGTAGGAGAACCATGGGAACGTGGAGAGTGAAGATGAGGGCTTGCATTTTCTTTGGGGGGGTTTTAGAAAACAATGAGCTACTGTGTCATGATTTATTGCACTGAGTTGACACAAACAGTGCCTTTGGATTTAATCTGTGTAAGGTCTCACTGTATCCCAACAGAGAGGCTTTAGGGATCCACACTGGAATGGTAAGTAGGCATGTTGTCCTTGGACCAGAGATCCAGGGTTGAAGTCCCTGGATTGTCAAGCATCTGTCCTGCTGAAACCTCCAACAGCCAGACACTGACTCACTACCAGCTCTGTGGGAGCTGCTGTGCAGCTACCTGACTCCCCTGCAGAGGTAGAAGCATGTTTCCCTGCAAAGCATCACTTAGCATCACTGGAAATATACCAGTTGTGAACATTAAGCTTGGCTCCTTCTTAAGATGTGTCATTTCCCACATGATGTAAAGGCAGCCTTTAAGTTTACAGTATGTGTGTTTGAACATGTGATAGAAGATGCACAAGATGTTTCCAATAAATTACATGCCTGAAGACAAGATGTCCAAACACTGTATTCATAATTACAACAAATCTAACTCGCTCTCATCTCTTCAAGCTATGTCAGTACTCTTCTGATTCTTTTCAGTGTTGTTCACATTGTGTCTCCTTCCATCCTCACCTCTGTCCTTGTTCTCTTTGGTCGATGAGTTTAAGGTTTATTTTGTCTATATTACTTCATTTGTATTGCACAGAACAAACGTCGCCGCAGTAAAGCTGGGTGCACGATGGAGGATTACTGGGCTGATTTACTCCAGATCTGCCACCAATCTGAGGGGAAATCCCAACCAGGGGTTAGACAGGAGCGATGGTCAGCCAGGATTATCTGGCGGTGTGAGGGGTTTACAGATTCGGTCTTATACTGCTCTCATCAGTGCGCACACACATTTCAGCTGTCTTGATTATGTCGAACATTATATTTATGATCCAGCATTTGCAGTTTTTTGATTGGTGTGAGATCTCCTGTGAGATTGGTGGTGCCGACACGTTTGATGAATCAGAGAGAAGCAGGTTAATTTCAGTCATAGCAGAGTCGTGCGACACCTCACTGTTGTCTGATACTAGTGTGACGACGTTATGAGCACAAGACAAAAAAGGTGAAAAGCCAACAGTGTGTGCATCTGATGCAAAGCTCTTGTAAAACCAGTCCCTTGGTTTAATCAACCCACCTCACTCACTTTATGCCTCGCTTTTCTCCTGCTTCTCTCCTCCCTCCCTTGTGTCTCACACACCTCTTTCCTTTCCCTCACTGTACTCTTTCTCAACTCTTTCCCTCCCTCTCTGCATTGCTATCACCTTTCCCCCTGCCTATAGCTGTCCTTCTACTCACAGCAAAGTAAAGAAAAGATCATCTCTGCTGAAGCCAGCGTGACAGGTTCGCAGAATAACATGCTGCTTACTTCTTCTTCTCACTCTGTCTTTTAGTAATTCCTCTCTCCTCTCTTTTCTCCTTCCCTCGTTCTTCATAACGCTCTTCCTCTCACATCCCTCTGTGCAACTCTCTCCTCCTCCTTCCTTTTAGGCAAAATCAGCAGTAATCAATAGCATCATCAGAGTAATTGTCAGCATTTACCCCCACAATGCAAATTGCAAATTAAAAAATGTGTGTGCGCGTGTGCGCGCGTGCCACGGCAGTATTTTAAAATGTGGCTGTGTCAGTGCACACCCACAAAATGTCTCTGCTCCTAGTTTATCTCATTGTTTGAACAGCGCTGCTTTAATTAGGACAGGGCTGTCTATCCGTGTGTGTGCGTGCATTTGCCTAAAAGTGAGTTAACGGTGTGTGTGTGTGTGTGTGTGTGTGTGTGCATGTTACCATAGTGCCCCCATGTGGAGGACTGTAGAGGAGCATATATTCTATAGTCTTGTTTCTCAACACACACGCACGCACACACCCTCACACACACTCCAATGACACGGTGTTATATTTGGAAACACAATTTCATGCTATCAGTACTGGCTAGCTATTCCATTTAGATAGCAGCCCATCTATATACGTGTGCGTGCGTGGCCGTATGTGTGTGTACGCGCGCGTGAGAGCTTATGCTCGTGTGCGTGACTGTATGTATGCATCTGTTTGTGTGTCTCTAAGCGCACAGGCTGCCTGCGTGTTTCGCAGAGACTAGTCCTTTTTTTCAAGTTTATTGAAATTAAAAGTTGGTTGCCATGGTAACATGTGGATTCTCGGTAATTATGTTGATTAAAAATGTGAAAATTAATTAAAAAGTCAGGAAAATGATCTCACAGCAGATGATCAGCGAAAACATCAAAATGATTCAGATCTCTGTCTCTCCTTCTCTCCCTGACGCTTTCTCATACATACACACACACACACTCGCGCACACACGTCTCTTTCTTCCTCTCGTCTTTTTCTATCGCACTTCAGAAGTCCTTTATTGCCACGCAACACTGAATTATCTGCATTCATCTCTCACACAGCGCTTTGTCTCTTCCTTCCTCTCACACTTAAACAGGCGATTCATGGCATGATGGGATTTGTCCTCACCTCCAAAAAAACAACAAAAAACTCACACCAGCAGTAATGACTTGAAAGACTCAGCCACTATATCTCTCCCCTTTTTATTCATTCATTCACTCAAGTCATACTCGACTTGTTAACAAGCATGACAAGACTCGTCTCATAGCGCCAGAGCAGACACATCAGCAGCAGAAGTAACACTAAACAACAGCAACCTCACAGTCTCACTTTCTCGCTTTTCAGTCTGTCCTCCCATTCTCACAATCCGTCCCTTGTTCTCGGTCTCTTTCTCTCTGACGGAATGAATAAACAGGCTCAGCAAAGTGTAATCTCTTTCTTTTATTAGCAACAGCAAACACAGAAACAATGAATTTACCCTCCTCCGATCCTCCTCCCTCCCTCTTTTTCTCTCTCTCTCCTCCCCGTCTGCTCTTCTCCTCTCATCAGCTTTAATGAACCACAAATCTCATCAGCCATCTTTTTCATCAGCTCTGCCATCACTACTTCCTGCACTTTAAACCTGACTGACTACTCGTCTCTGCTGCTAGCGGTTAACCAGGAGGACTGTACATAATTGATGTTCAGCTGTAAGGTTGAATGCATATAGTTTTTACAAAAATAGTTTTGGTGCCAACAGTCAAGAGTCAATATTAAGCAGAATACAGCTATGACAATCTGCAGTTAGAGTGTGACAGTCCTGCTCTGGTTTACTAAGTGGTGATTCACTGCCAGCTGATCTTCAGCATGTTCAATATCTCACCATGGTGATGTTAAAGAGGAAGGTGTTGTATATTTGCAGCCATCCACTGATAGAGGTGGGAACATAATGATGGCTTTGTGCAGCTTATTTCTCTCTGTACCTGTGTGACCATGTCCTTTGTGGAAGGTAGCTTTATTTCTGCAGGAGGGTAAAATCTACATAGCAGGAACGCTCATCCTGTTCGATGTGGCAGCGACTTGGAGCTGTGATTTTAAGCTTGTGTTGTTTTCTGTGTTAACATCATGCAGAAACCGTTCATAAGAGCATGAGTTTCTGAAACATGAAAATAAAATCCTTCATGTACAAAACATATCTCATGACTGTGAGACTGAGCCAAACCAATGATCATATGCAGAGTTGCCCCACTCTATAGACAAAGTGAGCCCACCTCTCTCTACCATGGCTCCACCATGACTTGGCTTGGCCCCGTCCTCAAAGGATGGTGTTGATGGTGTGTGAGGAGAAATTAAGAAATTCTGCACAAGCACAAAATATTGCGCACCATGACAAATGCAGGTATCAGTAAAAATAAGCAGAATACCAACAAGAGCAAAGCTATTTTTCCTAAAACATCAAGTTCTTGTGTTTTATGCGACATTTGAGTCAATGATCATGGCTCCAAGGTGTCTAAGCAATTTGAGCAGATGTCCCTGTGGTGGTGACCAACAATGTACTCTATAAAGTGTCTAATTAATTATAGTGTATATATACTTTGACCTTTATATAAGCCAGGTACACACTAGATTTCTTGTAACAGCTGTACACAGAGCTATTCATTTAAATTCCAGTGTCATTTAAAAACACATTTCATTCCCTTTCCAGCAACAGTTTTAATCAAATTTCAGCTTTATTCAAGTTTCATTTCATTTCATTTCATTTCAGTTAAATGAAACTCATTTGACTTTTGTCATATTCAGATATGAACCAATTTTATCTTCTTCAATTCAGGTTTTTTTTTTGTTGTCATACAGTGATATCACAGTAATGCATTTTTATATTGAATTTATTTATTTTTCTTAGCGATCATGGTTTCCTTGACTGTCTCATTTAACACCAAATGTTTTAGCTCCATTTCATTAAATGCCTTTAATATTTGTCTAGATAGAGGATATCAGTAAAAGCTTGTGTGGTGTACATGTGCACCAGAGTGTGAGTATGTTTCTCCCTCATTTTGGACTGTCAGCTTTCTACTTTCTCCTAGTGGGAGTGGGACTCTTCACCCCTCTTCCTGCTGCTGGCTTGGGAGGGGCGGGGCTTGGAGCAGAGGGGGCGGGCTGAGTCTTGGGCTGAGGGATCTCAATGGGCAGCTTGGGAGGGATGATTGTTTTAGGGGTCAAAGTTGGTTTTGCCTCAGGGATTTTCTCTCCATGACGATACACGCTGACCTGGAGGGAAAGTGTTAGCATTACACACATTAATGTCGTGGAGGTCTTTCTCATTCGTGTATTTACTTGACTTTTGGTTCCAATGGCAATATAAAAAGGGGCCGCATCATACATGCAAACAATATATAACATGTATCAAGTATGTATTCGATCAGTATCTTTATAAAACTCTGAAAATGAAGGTCAGACAACACTCACAAGGTCAAATATGAACTTTGCCACAGCTCTGAGGCAGGCACAGTGTGATCACAAAAAATATCTCACTGTTAGGCCCCAATGAAAAAAACAAGATTTGTGCCACAGATGGTCAGAAAAATTTCACGGCTCTGAGTAAATCCTGTAATTTGTAGCATGCAGCAGTGACACTCACCACTATATCCACAGACTCCCCTCCATATTTGTTCTGGACAATCATGGTATATCTGCCAGAATCCTCCATGGAAACACCTTTGATCGTCAGACTGGCAAACTTGCCCTGGTCCAGAGAGACCACGTACTGAAATATGAAATCAAAGGTTAAAAAAAGCAAGAGAGGCAGCACAGGGACGTTGGCATGATTTAACATTTAAAACGCCTGTCACTTAAAGTTTTATTTCAAATTTGATTTATCTTTTAGTCTGAGCTGCAGCATGAGCTTTGATTACCACCTCCCTTTAGCAAAAGGGCTTGATGGACATGAGGACTAATGATCTAGTCCAATCTATTAAATCCTGCTGGGCCCTGTTAGCTCAACAAAAATATGATTGAATTAAATGACAACAAATTCCCTCTCCAACCCCTTTTCTGAGACCACAAAAACAAAACTATGGATGATTACAGCACTCAGAGTTGAAGTATACTTGTGTCAGTGTTCTTAAGAGATCTGAGACAATGTACTAGTATTCAGACTTGTACTATATGTGAACGGTGCCAGTAGCAGAATACAATATTTCCATTTCCCTCTTTCATACCTGCCCACTCATTTGCAAGGTCTGGACATTAGTACATTTTTATGAAGTGGCACTTGTAGCAGGTTAATTACATTCCTATTAAGAGAAACACTTTCCTTTAATTTTGAGAAATTAAAAGCTCTACTGGCCTAAAAGTCAAATGGACCTAAAAAACAAAAGCATGCCATATTTGCAATTGATGGCCCTAAAAGTAACACATTATATGGTCTAGGATAATTGTATTCATTAATTAGGCAAACATAGGCTAATCTGTGGGCTGCTAGTTTTGCTTTTGTTTGAGTGATGAAAGGTAGATGCTAAATTAAAACATAATGTCAGACTATTATAGTTGTTTTGGTGGTCGCAATGGTACTGAGAGCACATACTTAGTGACAAAATATGCAAAATGTCTGGTGTTCACCACCTACTCCAACCTACTTCTATTTAAGCCTGTGCAGTTTAACAGTAATACCTATTCCGCCTCTGAGTTTCAGTGCAATTTCCTCTGGTTCTGTGTGTTTGTTTTCATGTTAATATCCCCAGTAGCATCTGTAGTAACTATATACAGTCTATGGTGGTAGGTACATGGGGAGACACACTCCTGAGGTTTGGAAAAAGCATCACCAAGGACATCAGTCCTTGTGTTTTCGACAGATTATTAGCAGGTGAGGGAATGAATGAAGAAGAGGGCAAACTTGAACACATATTCCACCTGGACTGCGGTTTCTCAAACTTAAATCTTCAAAGCCGTTAGGAGCCGCAGGATGCTGATGCTGTTGAAAGAGTCTCCACTGACTGGGGATAGACTGTAGACTTCCATAGCATACTGACTGGCAAGTAGGTCAATGAGTTATGAGAGGTAGATTTGCTAAATTACTGATCCAGGAGTGTGCAGATAATGCTGACCTCACCTAAAGTATGTAGATCTCTCCAGTGAGGGATTGTTACTATGCAGTGCTGAAAGTCTCTGACAAAAGTTGGTGGAGGCTCTTTGTGTCTACATAAGGAGACTGCACAGAAGCATCCAGCACTGAAACAAGGAACCTATTGTAAGTGTGTAATTCAGGATGTTTTCTATCTCAACAATTTCAGTTTTAAATTAAAATACACTTAGTAACAATGTTCCTCCAGCATTTTCTGTATTTCTAAAACATTACTTTTCCATGACTTGATATGACTTTGCATGGGATTTTAACACTACTGTTTCCTGTTCCATCAGGAACCTTTAAAATAATATTAAATCTTTTATTGTAGTGATGGTTGTATGCTGCTCTTTACGGATACTGCAGGTCTGAATGTGCAAAATATTTAAACACAGTCACAGCTGCCGGGAGTAACACAACACAATCCAGAAGACACACATTATCACTAGACGAGTTAATAAAAACATACTGTTGCAATTGTGTCCAATTAATAAGGTAATTAATCAAGAGGAAGGAAGGAGGGGTTGGATTTGGGAAGGGAGTAGCTTTAAGAGTCAGTAGTAGGAACGACAGAGAAGAACAAGGCTCTGTTTGTGTAGCGGAAGCTTTCACCTGATCATCAGGCTCCACCTCTGACCCGTTCTTCAACCATGAGACCTGAGGCTTGGGGTCTCCACACACTGTACATGTTAAACTCAAGGTCTATAGAAGAAAAAACAGATGATGTCTTAGACAAACATCTACAAATTTACTGAAATCACACAGTCACACATAGGCTCAGAGGCTTACCTTCTTTTCCATAATGGTGACCACGTCAGGCAGTCCTCCAACCACCTTACCACGGTCTGAAACAAACCATTGTTAACATTACCAAGCATTTCTAGTACTTAATATGTAAGTAATAACCCTTCAGGGCCTGATTTTCTCTTAGACATCCAAGAAAATAATGGACATTGTAAAACAAAAGTAACTATTAAACAATGAAATGGAGAATGTGAGGATGAACTCACTCTTCTCAGCATAGGCCTCAGCCCTGAAACACACACAAAGAGAAGTTAGACATGTTTCTTTCATTTGCATTTCACAATAAAAGAATTGCACAGTATTAATTCAAAAAATGTCATGTGCGTCCTTGAGTTGAAAATGTTTTACAGCCAAGTTTGGTTATGGTCTGGCTATGCTCACTAACCACACACACGGTATCCTTTTCCATTTTTGGGGTCAGTAGCAGTGGTCAGATGGTTTGCCACAAGGCAGTCTGGATTTAGCGCCAACCCCCGTTATAGTGTAGTTTAGTCAGGGAGTAAACAGACTCTTTTCTATGGGAAAAATGATTGCTTTGTAATAACTGGGTGAGGGCTGTCAGAGCAGCATGGGTGGACCAGAGGTCAGCCACAGGACCAGATGGCTGAGGGAACTCTGCTCTCCTCTTGGCATGTTGATGCTCAATCAAAAGGGCAACAGGGTGTCACTTGTTTCAGTGTGTTTGTCAAATCTTGTGCTTTAACGTGTCTCTTTGAATGTTAATTAGAAAAGGGATTTGGACAGTTTCCACTCTGCATGCAGTGTTTAGTGTTTCGGAGTTTCAATTGATTTTTTTCTAAATGGATTTAAAAAATTCAGAGTGTGGGGTTTCGCTTTGGCCCAATTAGCCAAAGGACCCAGAAGGATCTCTGCTACCTGACCGCTTCTATTTTTAACACTGATTTTTATCTCAAATTTTAATAGACTGGACTTTTTCAGACAGCGAGGTATGGGGTTTTCTGGTTTCACTGTTGGTTTTGAACATTTAAAATAAAGCTGGAGCTCCCCTGACCATTCATAAGTTGAGACACAGCTCTATTAACTTACTTAGGTTTACAGTGTTTAAAGATACATGAAACGCAAAGGTACAGACCACCTGCTACAGCAAAGTACATAAAACAACAATAACTGAATGATAGCGTTTCACCAGGAAATCTATCCATCCAGAGTGCAAACACACATGAATAACTGGTATCAACATTAGTCTCTGACCTCTAGTGCAACAACAAGCTCAGCACAGTTTACTGTATGCTTGGACTTGACTGGTGAGTGACAATGACAAGCTCCTCTACGCTCCCAGACCCACACCCTCAGAAGAGTAAAACCTTCAAGTGGATTGTCCTGCTGGACAGGGTGTGCTGGATCTACATGCATCTTGAGGTCAGAAAATGCAGTAGTGCATTAGAAGCTGCAATCTTTATTCCATTTATTCTCTCTAATAGGATCTCGTGGGCAAACGATTTTAAAATGTGGAGTTAAAATATAAATCAATTTCACTTCTTGGAGGTGTTATTAATTTTCCAATTTATCCAAAAAAACACTCAAAAAATCAAATCTATTTATGGTAAACGCTGTACTTTATCCTATTTAAAAAAAAATATATAATGATGAAGAATACATTTTTAGTATATGAACAGAATGTATCCAGGGCAATTATTACACATTACAGCTTTAAATGTGAAGGAAGCAGTGATTAATTATGAGCATGAGTTATTAGTCTGATTAACATAAACATACATTCGAAAGTAGAGAAACAGGTTTGAGACTGTGGTTCTTACTTGAGTTTCTGGAACTCGGCAAAGGCTTTCTCATATACTGTAAAAGACAAAAACACAGTTTCACTGTGACTGTTCATCTGGCTGTATCCTTACTTGTTTTTACACTGACTCTCCACCTGTTATTAAGGGTAGAAAGACTCATCCCTGCAGTAAAAGGTGGCTTTAAAATTGTGTCTCCTGCTTGAACAATCACATCAGTGCTTTAATACATGCCGCTTAAATATATGGTGAAAATTTAAAGACACTACTTCATGACATAGCATCAGAACTTGAGGGGCATAATGTGACATTGGAGTAATGCACTTGTCCAGTATTTGTTTGTAGTGTGCTGAGCATACTGGAGGGACGGAGAAGAAGTGGACTATGTTTAGGGAGTGTTATGAGGAGTATCTCTGGGTAATTTTATACTTGTTCTGCAGGAAACTCTCGTTCTTGTAGAATCCAGTGTAACCAACATGGACAAACCAACACCAACACGATCCATAGCAACCAACGCAAACTGAAGCTGACCAGAGCTGCAGTCAGAAACACAAACTGCAAACTTTTTACAGCCAGTTTTCCAGCCTACAGGGATGAGTGTTTGATACTCAAAAGGTTGAAGTATCGCTTTAAAGTCTTAAACTACAGATTGAAGGCAAGAGCTTCATAAAAACAAGTAACCGTGTTGTTTTCACACTTCTCTTTACTGCACTATCAATAAAAAGGAGTGAGTGACACTGAGAGAGAAAGAGAGAAAGAGAAGGGGGGAGAGAGAGAAGGTACTGACCATCACCACTGAGGTTCAGTGTGCGTTTATGTGAGTTTTCAGGGTCGGTGATCACAATGGAGTATGTTCCTTTATCCTTCTCCACTGGCTCAATCACCTGTGAATCAATCAGTCAATTAACCAATCAGTTGTGCGACCAACACACTAAGCAACTAATCATTGTCTAGTTGTTTATTTCTGCTCGTATGCCTTTAATTCATGGTTTAAAAAGATTCATTCATCTACCAGCTAATTACAATTACAAAGCTTTCTGACAAAAAGTTAAGGATACACTGTTTAATTCATTAACTTTAATGACTTTTAAAATGTATGATGTTTTTATTCATTAGCTAACCCCTTCTAAAGGTGAGATTATCTATTTAGTTCGCCCTGGGAGCACCCCAACAAAAGCACTGAGTACTTTTAACAGCACAGATGAGCAACAGTGCCACTGCCTGAAGGGCTTTATTGTCATAAAAATTACCCACGTATGATCCACTTAAGACGCATATACTGTTCAGCACTGAACAGGAGACGATAATACCTCCATTGTTGCCATAGAGGGGGTTCCTCCAATCACAATCTTGTCACTGTGGGACAGTTTAGTCTCACTGAGGAGAGGAGAGGAGAGGAGAGGAGAGGAGAGGAGAGGTTAGTGTGCATGTGCATGTGAGAGCTGGCAAAGCCTGCTTCAGAGGTAATGGAAAATCATGTTTACATGCTTCCTAATGTGATGCATAGGGATACCAATTTCTCTCTCTCTTGCTACATATCTGTCACTCTCTCGCACACACCCTCACCAAACAGAAGAGGAAAGGTTAAAATCTAATCTCTGTAATTTTTCTTCTTTGAATAATTGAATAACAGCTACACTACCCCAGTCATCTTACCGTCTTTCTTCATCTTTTTCTTCAGCCTTTTTCTTTTCTGTCTCTCTGTCCACCCTCTCTCTCACTCTATTTCTGATCCCTCCACATTTTATAATCTCTCGGGTGCGACAGAGTGCTTTTAAGTGCAGAAAAACCTTGCTTCTTTATAGAATATGATAGGGGTGTGATTTTTGTCACAAAACAGAGCAATTTCGATGCAATAACCAGGATAATGAAAACACTTGCCAACAGCCATCACAAGTTTTATTATGTGGCTTATTGTTTTTGCCTCTCCTGGCAGTTTAACTTGAGAGAAAAGCAAAATAATGTGTTTTTGGTCAGCATGTTTATAGGCGGACTTTAAAGAACACTTTTATTCCTCCTAAAACCATTGCTACAACTACAAATACTGAAGTTATTGTTGTTGTTATTTTCTTCTTCCTCTCCTTAGCAGTAGTAGTAGTTGTTGGGGTTGTGTCAGTGGTAGTGTTGTTATTAGTTTTAATTTCTTACCCGTGATACCAGGTGATGTTCATCTCTGAGGTGTAATACTTCATGTGACACTGCAGCTGAATGCCTGTTGCTGTGCAGTTAATCACCAGTTCTGCTGCACTGGCTCCTAGAGGAGGTGATGGGAGGTGATAGAGGTTGCAGAGGGCACATTTGAAATCAGAATCACATACATATTTTCCATCTGCTGCTAGATGACCTGGCCTCACTCTCTTGGCAGAGCAGCACAATGCACTTTTTTTCCCTCAGAACTCATCAAATAATATCAAACGTCCATCTGCAGCCATTGGTACATGTAGTTTCCATTTTAAGACTTAGCCTTTAATGTTACCTTTATCCAGCTTGGAGAGCAGAATTGTACTAATGAAGCAGAGTGCAGCCTGGTTGTATGCTGCATTCAATAAAACACTTCAAACATCAGAAGCTTTACTATCTCCTGATTTTTTTTAAAGCTCTTATGCCTAAAAGGGGGGTTTACACTACAGTGTGACTGTGTGGGACTTTGCTCACTGCACATTACAAGTGTACAAGTGTGTCATCCACCTGGTCACATCACCATGGTTTCCCATTATCACAGTAATGAACACTCTTCTCCTCTGCAACCACTGCTGTAACAGTTGCTGCAGAGCTGTCAAGTGACTGTCTCTTAAAATAGGAGTAAGATGCTCCTCCACACTGTCACTGTGACAGCACGGTGGAATTTTAAAGTGATTTCACCACATGATGGCATGATGGCCAAATGCTTCCAGCATGACAACTTCTGCCACATGCTGATAAGTGTGCGTGAGCATGTGTATCTGTGTGGTAGTGGGATTTTAAAACAGAAATGTTTCGGCCCATGATGGATCTAAATCTCTTATCATGTGGGTTTTGATTGTGCCATGTTAAATTTAGATCATTTGCACGTGATAGCTTCAGTGGGTAGAGGGTGATGATGGTAATGTTTAAGGACCATTTTTGATATGGATTTCTGTTAGTGAGATGATTGATGTCTGTGTATTCACCTCTGTATTTCTGTGTGTGAGTATGTGTGTGTGCGTGTGTGTGTGTGAAAAGGCAGATACCCACCAGCCAGTTGGCTGATCTTGTTGATGGCATCGTCAAACACTGGAAGAGAGGCAGAGACACATGGGGTCAGGGAAACAGCCAAGAGGATGAGGAGTCACAATGCTGCCCTCTGGTGGCTGCATTCAACTCTCAGTAAGCAAAGGTTTAAATTAAACATGTAGTAGTCTGAGTATTTGCCATGCCACAGTCACAAATTTATAGTGTATTTGAGTCAAGCTGTCTTCACACACTGTAAATCAGCATTACATTTGCCATTATTAACCAATTAACTGAATATTTCTGTTCTTTAGTGGCATAGTGTGGATAAAGTGACAAAAAGGTATGAGGAGCTGTATTCGTCAGCTAATCTTTCCCTTAAGGTCTGATTAAATACTTACTAAATAAATTAAAAGATGATCTGAAAAAGACTGTAATGCTCAGTTGTGCTATTAAAATGCACGCAGAAGTTCAAGCTTGAAGGACTTCGAGTACCAGCTTAAGTTCCTTTCACACAAACTTTTACAGGAACATTAAAATGGATTTTCTCAGGATTAAATACAGCCAGCAGGTGAAGATGCTGTCACATGGCAAGAACTATTTTTATGCAGAAGTCAGAAAAAGAAGGTTGGGGTTGGAGGGTTTGTTAAAAATTCATTAGTTTACCATGTACAGATACAGTGTATACGTTTGGATCAGATTTTTTCCTGTCTCCCACTTTTTAATGAGCATCGAACTCTCTTTGAGTACTATACTATTCAATGGCCATTTATAGTGTAGGTTATTATTCATTCTTGCTCAGTTAGACAACCAGCCAGCCAGCAAGTCAGTGATTTACTCAATTAATCACAAAGATAAATTAAGTAAGAAGTGTATGTTTACCTTTTCCAGAGACGTCAATTTGGCTCATATCTTTTCCTCGGTCATCACTGATGGTGGCCTTATAAATTCCTGTTGTTTTTAGTGAGAACTGGGAAAGAAACAAAGCAGAAAATACATTTTACAAGCATTACAACAAACTTAGGGAAGATGGATTTGTTGGATTCTAATTATGAACACACTGTGCGGTTTAATAAAGGTGTCCTTGTTTTGGGTCCTTAGAGAAATAATATGTTGTGCAACTAACAAAATGACAGCAATTTTGCTTCCCTGCCTTGTCTCAGTACTTATTAGTGCACAACTACATGCTGATATGTATTGTATAACCATGCACGGTTTCTTTTATTCCCAAGATTAACAGTACCAAAGTGCAATTACCAGTTTAATTGGCAGTTTACAAACTCCTGATCCCAGGTCAGGTTTCACATCAGGGATGATCTCTGTGTCTTCTTTATACCAGTGGAACACAGACTCCTTCTTCAAGTTAGCCACCTGCAATGAAATTATAACATAACCACATGTATTATTAAAACACTGAACATTATTATCATTAACAAGGTTTGTGCTTTTTTAATAGCTTCTATATAAACAGATCATCAAATCCCAGTGACACTAATTCAGATGGGCTCAACCTCAGAACAACCTCAGAACTCATCAATATGCCACCAAATGTTGTTTATCAACCACAAGTTTAGATGTGTCGCACTGCATCTTTTCATGGCAACCAGAGCTATTTAACACCTGAAGTGTAACAGATTCATTAGGGATGTTTGTGGGTAAAAATATAAATTCACTTTAGTTCCACCTTATAGAAACCTGTTAGCAGTGGCATTAATGCCACACACCTCAGATTTTATAACTCATTACAAGATGCAAATCCAACAAATCAGTGATGTGTGTAAAGTTCAGTTCATGCGGTGGTTCATTAAAACTGAGAGGTACTTCAACATGTGTAGTGTGGCAGTTACTCTCACTCTCACTGTCCTTCACAAGAATGCTGGACTTTTTTAAAAATACTGTTTAATTTATTCAAAATAATCACAATATATGAAGATTATGCCATCTGTGCGTAGTCACTCACAACAATTTAATTTACAGCATATGTTTGTTTTGTTTCTATATTATTGCAGATACACTTATTTGGGCTAAACTACCAAACAGTTTTAACAGATGTCATCTTCACATTGTCTTGAGGAATACGAACAATACTTTGATTTTAAAATTGTTTTAATTACATCCTTCGTACTAACAAAGCCGGGCAGAATCCTGACAGTGTAATTTGGGTTATTTTCAAGCTGGACCTTATCATTACACAGCATTGTCGCATCCTGCACTTAGCCTCCATAAACCAGCTAATCAGCTGTGCTCAAGTCAGCCTCCCATTTGTTTAGAGTGTTAATATTCAATAATTATTGAGTTTGGCTTTGTTTACCTTGCAGACCAAAGTGACAGAGCAGTCGTCTCCAACCTGAAGTGACAGGAACTCACTGAAATGGGGGCCTGTGGTGGATAAAGGATAAAGAAGAGAGCAGGAGGTTTAATATAAATTACTTGAGGGCCTCGTTCTCTGAGCTATATTTACTGCCCTGTCCATTAGGAAAGTATGGCTGTAAATTTCTTAATACAAAATTCTGTGAAATCCTCATGTGCACCTACAGCAGCTGTTGTAGGAATTTCTAAATTTAGGACTTATTTCATGTTGCGATCCACTTGCAATGGGTCCATTTTTAATTTTCAGGATCCAACTCCCGCCACTGTTTCTTTTTCCGTACACTCACTGATTAGATTGCTTGTTCCCCAGGCAACATAGTGGCTTGCTGGTCTCAGGCTAAGTCGAGTGAAGCTCATACAACCTTAAAAGTGGATGATGTTTTGTGTCTCTTACCCTCCTTGACTCTGATGTACTCTCTCCTCTGGTAGTCAGCCTCAGCCAGCGCAGCCTTGAAAGCTGCATGCACATACAGACACACATAAAGAATGATTAAAGGATCAAAGAGTTGCCAGTAGTTGCTATAGGTTCCTCCAATGGATTAGCTACCTAATGGTCCTCTGTGTGAGAAAGGAACCATAATATATGAAAAATATAACTGCATCAAACCCACCTCTACATTTATCAAGAGAATACATTTCCATAATGCGGTTTTATATCCTAAATATGCGGTAACTTTAAAGCCAAACACACACACACACACACACACACACACACACACACACAAATATACTAAATAGGTGTAAGTAGCCTCTGTATATTCTGGCTGAAGTTTAGAGAGACAGTGGAAACGCTGATGGTGGAACATTAAGCCAGGCCTCTCATACCGTCTCCAATCAGAACCAGGGAGCTCTGTGCTTTGCCTCCTCCATCGGTGATCTGGCAGGTAAATGTCCCCTCATTCTCCTCGGTGAAATGGTCCATGATGAACTCAATGATACCTGTAGAGACGTCATGACCCATCTTGTTGGGCTGCAGAAAAATAGAGTTGGTTGTAAAAAAAAAAATGCTATAATGCACTCGAAGATAGATTTTGTGTATATGGGTAGTTCTTTACTGATATTATGGCTTTATGTAGCAACATGGCTGAATCACAGCCAGTGTACATCAGCTTGAAGCTGAAGTACAATGTTCTCCCTATGTCTAAGCCTCAAACCAAAGTGTATCTTACATCAGCTCCAGACAACTCCTTGTTGTTGGCAAAGAATTTGTAGGTGACTTTGGAAGAAATTTCTTCAGCCTGCAGCCAGAACCTCATTCTGCCTCTCTCCAAAATCTTATAGGCCAACTCTGATTTGAGCGGGATGACTAGAAGAGAGGGGAGGAGAGGAGAAGAGGAGTTAGAACATCGTCAACAAACACATCATTTCACTTATAACTTAACCAAACTGTTAGTAAGACAAGAGGAGAGGAAAGGAGAGGAGGCAAAAGAACTGAAGAGGTGAATAGTGGTTAGGCAAGGTGATGCAAAAGCAGGTAAGACTTTTTTGGATCAAATAAAATTGAGAAATGTGCTCCTAAAAGAAGAAAGAAATCTGAAAGGTTCAAAGCAAGTCAGAACAAAGCAAAATGAAGGCGTGGAAGGGAGAGACCAAAAACAGAGAGACTGGGTAAAACAGATTAAAGACACAGTGGAAGGAAAAGTGTGAAAGAGAAGAGATTAAAAGGGACAAAGAGAGAGATTATGAGAGAAGGGAAGAGTCAGCCAGAGGTACCTACTTGGGTGTCTGATATCATAGCTGAGCGCCAGCATCTTTGCCAACTCTGAAATGTGAAGAGACACCTTATTTATTTCGTGCAGCCATGGGCACAAACAAGCAACTAAAACATATGTTACACTTCGTGCACTGATGTCATTTTATCATGCGCTTTGACGGGGCGTTGTGTTTAACATGGTGAGGTATATAAATACACAAACACTCGCACAGCGATAGGGGAGACAATACATTATGGCTTGGTGTTCTTTAAAGCCTAGAACTGGACCCAAAGGTCCACTGTGAGACTGTGTTAAATTATCAGAGAGTCTTGCCAAGTACCTGTGATATAGATGAAATATACCAAACCTTGTATAGTAGAACAGTATAGTATGGTATAGTTTAGAAATGATTGTAACTTAGGCTGACAAACTGGAGGCCAAATGGGAAGCAATCAGCGAGAGCCGCACTGAATAACATATTCTAGCCCAGTAGCGCAGTGGTGCAATAGCAGGAAAAATATTGTGAAACTTTCTGACAGAAAGCCCTTTGCCATGATGATGTGGTTTTAAAACCCTCACTCACACGCACGTACACACGCATACACTTGCCCCGAGCTCAGAGGAATTTCACGAGCAACGTGCTCTGCTGGCATTCATCAGATGTGTAATGAAATTGTTTGTTTCCTACATGCCAGTGCGATCATTTTAAAGCCCCGTCTCACTGCTTTCATCTTTGTTTCACCCCACATGCCGCCCTCAGTCCTTCGATGCATAGTTTTCTTTTGAATTTTGGTTTTGTTACATATGGCTGTTCAGATTTCATGGATGGAAGATATCTACACACATACATTAATCTAACAGAGTAAACACATATTCACTGAAATTCCAAATTTGATGTGAACGTTAACAGATGAGGAAGACAATAATGACAAAAATTCACATCACTATTATGTCGACAGAACAATCTGTCAGTCTAGGCTGTGAATAACTAGACTGATGTAAAAAGAAGTCAGTTTTTGATTTCTGAATCTTTTGAAAGTCAGAGGTTGGCTGTGTGGTTAACCCGCACTCTGACACGGTGATGGGTAAAATCCTACCTTCAGCAGAGATTGTATAGCTGGATGACACTCCATTTGTGTTGGTGACAGACACAGAATATGTCCCAAAGTCTTCTTTGTCTGCATTCTTAAAGATCAGCTTAGAGCTTGGATAAAGACACAGATAGATAAGGATAGACATTTAGGAGTTCAGAATGAGTTTTTAAGGTATCCAACTGTACAAACATACAAACATAATTACTTTTGTTGGCTGTGTGTGTAAGTTTGTGTGTGGTCTTACTGGGTGCCTTCAGTCTTAATCACTACTCCTTTGGAGAAATCTGTGATTTCTTTGTAGTCTTTCTTCCAGATGAACTGAGAGCCCTCGTTCATTTCGCAGGACTCGAATGACAGAACAATGTCACCTGACTTCTCATCCACAACGCAGGAGACCTCCTGGGAACCTTGAGTACACACAGACAGAGAAACACACACACGCAAAGTGATCACTGTTAAACTGCACCCATGTCTGAATCCAGGAAAAAGCACCTGAGTAACACTGTCCATAGAGTTTTAAATTTCACTGGGTATTTGTTATATTTGTTTGTTCCACTCCACACTTTGATCTTGCCTGAAGCATTTTAAAAAAGAGTGATGATTCAAACTTTGGCAGAGATGTTTTCGCTATGTTGTCTTTTCAAAGAGAAACTTGGAAATGCCTGATGGAAAATGGTGGCACAAATTTGGAAACTCCTGCTGTCTGTAACTAAATGTTACCTTCCACAGCCTTGGCAGTAACAGGGTCAGATGGCATTGAGGCCATGCCCACTCCTGCAGCGTTGACCCCACGCACTCTGAACACGTAGCTGGCGCCCACCTCCAGACCTGTTACCTGGGAAACAAGCAAGAAAATGATATCTTATTGGTGAAGACAAGAGAGCTACAGTGGTGTTAATCATCAGTTTGAGCAACTATACTACTACTATAACACCAAAAACTACTTCAGACACATCAGTTTCTAATTTATTCATTTTTCTAATTCATCTGGAAGATGAGATCATGACTGATGTAGTGACTTCTGAGCTGCAGCAGCTAGCTTCTGCAGCTGATAAATACAAAGTTTACTGTCATACATTAGCACCCACAACAGCTTTTAGGCAATAAATTAATTATTTCTTCTTTTTATTCACTCATAATCAATATGTATTGATTTGTATTGTTTTACTGCTGCTACCTAACGTTTTACAATCAAGCACATGTCACTCCTCAGCCTTTCGGTACTTTGCTTACTTATCCAGTGACCATTTACTTCATCCACTAGGTGTCAGTATCACACAGTTTAATGTAAGTGTAACAGCACTGTACAACAGGATGAATTAAATACTTGGTAATGGTAAAGAAGGCTCAAATGTATTGAAGATTGAAAACAATATTACAGAGAATAAGAGTCATTAGAAAGCACGGTGCTGAACATATTAATATAAACAACAGACTTCAGGAGCACAACATACTATCAGTGTAACTTGTTTCAGCAGTGATCACACTAGGCACCAGCATTCTCCACAATATTACATACTTTATACAAGAGTGTCCTACAAGATGAAGAAAATCAGCACATACAACTGAGAAGCTGGAAAAAACTAAACAAATTAATGATGAAAACATTTTTAACTAACTGATTGATTTATTATCATAAAATCAATTCAATCAACTAATTGTTTCCTTGTTCAACTTTGTATTCAGGTCATTTTTGGCAGGGGTTAAGGTAAATTATAGGTGAATTAAGATGCTTTTACCTTGAGGAAGCGGTGACTGACAGCTGTCTCATTGGCTGTGGTCCAATCAGAAGCGCCTTTCTTAGTGTACTCAACATGATAGCCAGTGATTGGTCCAGAACCAGAGTAGACAGGCTTTTGCCACTCAACAACCAATGAACTGTCTCTCACTTCAGTAAACGTCAGGTCATAGGCAGGACCTAAATGACACATACAGAAAACAATAAGACATGTCAATAACAATGTTCACTCCCTTCTTCACAAATCATAACCATGTATAGGGTTAATGATATTTGACCAAGTTAGCACTGGAACTCCAAAATTTACTGACCAGGCTCTGGCATAGTCCAGGCCTCGCAGGTGAAGTCAGCTGAATGTTTGGAAGCTGCTCCAAGTCCAGCCAGGTTGGCTGCATAGACCTGGAACTGATAGACTCCTCCCTCCGTCAAGCCCTCCACCTGTCAATTAAAGGTAACCATGGTTACTAAAATGCCAATCCATTATCATTTCAAACAGCTGGTTCTGGTCTCACCAGAGTGAAATAGTGGATAGTTAATGAGTGCTTGGTGAAGAAGATTATCCAGTAATCCAAACTGAACCAAATCATTTCCTTAAAATGTGGGAAACCAAGCCAAACCACTGTTAAAACAACAAAATTAAGATTAATTCAAGATTTGTTGTATCAGAGAATAACAAATTCAGTTTTTAGCTAAAGTGCAACAGTTTGTTCTGATGTTTTGTGCTTAACTACTGATATCAGGGTACCTTATAAAGTCTTTCAGTGAATGGTGGGATGTTAACCTCCCTCCACATGGTTGTTCCGCTGCGTCGTTTGTCCACATAATACTCCTTGATCTTTGCTCCTCCAGAATGAAGAGGCTTTTTCCAGTTCAGAACCATTGAGTGGCCATCACAGTTCAGCAAAGCAATGTCGTAAGGAGCAGATGGGGTGGCTGAAAATAGAGCACTGAATATTTATACTTATAATTACAATATTAATACAGCACCCAATAAAATGATAACCACCAGCAGTGAGATATTACAAAGAAGATAATTATCTTATCACCATCTTCATTAATTTGAATAAGCAAAAATATAATATAATACTGACTGAGGGCAGCCTTGACAGTAAGGGGAGCAGACTCCTGGGATTCATCACTGAGACCCAGCTCATTGATAGCCTGGACACGGAAGATATAACTTTCTCCTTTGGTCAGACCACTAACCACAAACCTGCAGAAACAGAGTCACATGCAAACACCGTGAGCACCGCTTTCAGACAAAAACCCCCACAAAGACACATCTCTGAGCAAAACAGTGCGTTTTGGTGCGTTTGAAAACAGACTTGGTGTTCCTGTGAGGTTTGTGATTGGCTGAAGTCCAGTCCTTGGACCCCTTCACACATTGGTCGATGTAGTAGCCAATCAGATTGTTGGGTTCCTTCGGAGGAGCCCACTGGATGAGGACAGAAGTGTCTGTTTCCCTGGTAGCAATCACCTGACCAGGAGCAGATGGCACACCTGAAAACAAATATTTATATTATATTAGGAAAATATCAATGCAGAAATATTCCACTGAACATCAAGTGATATGTGTAACAATACAGAGCAATGGACACAAACAGACCTTTAAGTTCCTGAGTCTGGATGGGTCCAGTAGGCTCTGATGGCTCACTGTTACCATAAATGTTGGCAGATAAAACTCTGAACTTATATTGTTTGCCCTCTGCAAGGTCAAAGACGGCATAACGGGGAGAACGAATAGGGACCTGAGTGTTAACACGTTGCCACGCACCACTATCTGCCAGGCACTGAGAGAGAGAGAGAGACAGACAGACAGAGGAAATGTATTTACTGTACATACGCAAAATGAAGTGCTGCGCTGCACATTTTAAGCTGGATTTACTGCAGATCGATAGCAATTGTTTAGACTAATTTAGTCAGTAAACAACAATCTGAAATGGTGCACTCGATCATCATCACACCGAAAAACATCATTTACTGTACAGAAGTGCAGATGGTTGCAGGCAAGTTACAGTTACACGATCACTTTATTAGTTTTACAAGCAATGTGAATCCGTAGGTATTCAGCGTGTTCCTTTGACACCAAAATTAAGGTGTTTCACTCAAAAATCTAGTTTGAAAAATTACATTTATATTGCTGGATCAAATATAGCACTGTACAGTACTAGTATTTATTATCATCTGCAGATTTAACTCTCTAAAACCATTCAGTGCTTCTGATTATGTAATCCTATTTTTTTAATCCACCCCTTGATTTCCAAGTAGAGAGTGGAGAACCATAAATGTGCGCACACAAAACCATGATTTAACACCATGTTGCAGCTTTACTGGAGCAGAGGGGCTTGCAAACACAGATAAACATGCATTCTTACACTCATAAGCTGTACACCCAAGTAGTATGTGCTGTGTAGTACACAAAGCAGCACTGGTGACAGTATGGCACTGTTTGTTACCTTTTCAATGTAGTACCACATGGGAGCCTTGCTTGAATATGCAGGGGCTTTCCAGCTCAGAACAACATATGTCCTGTCTGTTTCTGAAGCATCAATTCCTGATGGAGCACCTGGAGGCTTTCCCTCAGCTACACAGAGCCACACAAAGACAAACACACACAGATGACTAAGTAAACACACACACTACTTTACTGTGAGAAATCTACCATTGTCCTCTGACTGTATACAGTAATATACTACAGGGAGACTGTACTATTTATACTATACTATACTATTTATAGACATTAATTTTATACAATTACACATGTAGATTGGTGTCTATTTTCTTAAAAACTCACCTTCCACTTCATCGTGGTAAGACACAACATCTAGTTTTCCTCCAAGTTTTTTAGCTACAGGAAGACAAAAACAGCATTATTGTCAATGTGCTTTGTGTTCACATTGAATTTACAGACTGGGAGGCAAAAATTAATTACTGTTCATCACATCTTGTAATAGATTTACAGTGAATGTCAGATTTTGATCAGTGTTGACAGAAGGACCGGTCATTTATAAAACTGCACTGACCAAGAAAAGATACATCATTCAAAGAAAAAAAAAAAAAATGTATAAAGACCCTTTAATGACGCAGACTCTAATTAAGCTGTCAGCTCAAAATTATGTGACATACAATAAATTCTCCAGGATGCCAAGTAAAATGAACTCAAAAGTCTAATGGAGATAAAATGAACAACCTGAATTTACAGACCAGGTGTGTATAAATATGGAAACTAATTACACAACTGCTTTTGTGCCCAGAACAGTAAAAAATACATTTATTTACATGATAATGTCAAAAGTAATTACTTTAGATTACATCCGAAAAATAACTAAACAGTAATGACATTTGCCATGTCAGCACAGGGCATGACAACAGGACACATTTCCTCAAGTCTTTATGTGTAAAGGGTAGGATGACATTTCTCTGCTCTAATCCAGTCAAACCCACCGTGCAGCTTCTCAAACTCAGTGGGGTCCAGTGCAGCGATAGGATCAGACATGCGGGATGCTTTGCTGATTCCGTGTGAGTTGACTGCTCTGACTCTGAAGTAGTAAGAGTGCCCCTCGAACAGCCCAGACACAGGGTATTTACAAATCTTTATGGGGTGATCATTGCACTGGGTCCAGTTTTCAGTTCCAACCTCACATCTACAAAGTTAAGATTAAGAGTGACAAGAAAAGGAGTTCAGTAAAGTTTAAGAAAGCATAAACAGAGCCTATATACACACACACACACACACACACACACACAAACACCATCATGTCAAAATAGGTTTGATAATTGTAAATAATATTATGAGTTATAATGTGAAGAAGTTAATATGAAGACGCATTATAAATTAAATGATTATAGGGTTGTGCCAGTGCAGTACAACAGAGTGGATTCTTCATCAAATATTAACAGTTGAGAAGTGGTCTAGTAGTAGTTACATTAAAAATATTAGATATAGGAGATCAGTATTATTCATTATGATGAAATATGAAAAATATGAAAATGGTGATTGCTGGTGATACTTGGTTTAGACCACCCTGAATTATTGAGCCTGTAGGTAGAGAAGTACTATAGAACAAGATTCCCTGCACCTAAAGACATTAATATGAATAGTCAAACAAACTCTACGTGATGACTTACAATAATCACTTTCTCTTTATGTTGGTCAGTTTATCTATTTATGGTGTTTATGTCATTAACTCCTACTTGTCCACAAAGTATCCCAGGATTGGTCCCTCTGTGGTGGTATTTGGGGGTTTCCATGACACAATGACATAGTCTCTATTGGCGTCGTGGATCTTGATATCCATTGGAGCACCAGGTGCCCTGGGAACTGGGGGAGGACCATCTACACAGGTGTGTGAATAATCATGTTATAGGTAAGTAATACAGATTTAAATAAAAGAGTCCTGTGGAAATGTAAAAGGTAAGCACTGTGATGACAAAAAAGGAAATAAAAATCCTGTTTCCAGTCATCCAGCACACCTCACCTGCAACAGAAACAAAAGCACTGTGTTCTGCAGTGCCTCCTTTAGTGACCATGCGTATTGTGTAGAGGCCTTCATCGTCTTTGAAGAGGTTAGGGAGAGTTAGGGTGGTGACTCCTCTGCCGGTTTCAATCTTCACCCATTTAGAATCAAACAGACGTGTGTCTGGAAATGAGACGGGATGCTGAATTCAGTGTCACTTCCTGCATAATTCATGCAAACCTCTGCTCTAAATTGCTGTAGCAACATATTTTATGAATTTTACATGAGGTCTGACCGCATATAGTGATTTTGAATACACAAGATTAACTTTGCTTTTATACCACACAGCACCTTTATGTAATGTCTGTAGACATACAGCACATTAAACTACTTATGAACTGGGGGTATATCGCTAAAGTCTATTTAACTACTTTCCCTATAATTAATTAGCAATAAAAATAGTGTCCGTAACATATTCCCATTTTTCCACTCCTGTGCCTCTGGCTGCATGTTGGCTAGATTGGGTTTGGCAGTGGCAGGCAGTATATATTACTAGCAATTACAGTGTAATTACTTTGTCATAAAATGCTACTTAATAACAATTACCATCTCTGTACCACTGTGCCTCAGGCTGCAGGTTGGCCAGGTTGGGGCTCAGGGTCATGGTAGCAGTCAGAGTGGCAGATTCTCCCTCAGTCGCAAACACTGGACCAAACTTCTCCACAAACGTAATGTTGATTTTAGTGTAGTGGATCTTGGGAAGCATGGCGGCTAAGAGATTGGAGGAAAAGAGGAAATGAGTGAACGAGAGAGAGATGAGAAATGTGGCTAGTGGGAACAGTTTGTTGTTCTTCTATGAAAAGAGATCTTTAACAGCCTAGAAGTGGCATAGCTCTTTAGGCGGAGTGGAAGGTTGTTATGACGCTTACCTGTGAAGGGCAACCATGCATAGGGGCAGGACTCCTCCTCCTGTTTGAACCCTGCATTATAAAAAAAAAACCAACATGCCAAAGATTAACCATCGTAATCAGTTGTCAGTTATATTAGTAAAGGCTAAGACATTTGTGCACAAGCAAACAGCAGAAATTGGAAAACTGACAGCCTGAAGTGTGCAGCTATGGATCTGAGTGCCTCAGCTAAATGTAATGATGACAAATGGGTTGTTTATGAAATTGTACATTGAACAGAGATGTTTGAATTGTTATGGATATAACTGATATTAAGTAACAAAATACAGCCTTAGATCTGTCACAGTTGGCCCTACACATTCTTCGTCAAGTTGAATCATTTAGTACAGAAATGTGTTTGTTTATTAAACTGCTATTTAACAACTAACAACTAAACTTGAGTTAAGGGTTGCTATTGTACGTTGAAAACATGTGACCTCCAATTCTTGGATGCAATTCCAGAAATTTTTAGACATTGACTTAAAACATTTCCTTTATAGAGCCCAAATACACGCTGTTGTGATTAGTGGTGCAAACCAGGACTTGACAAATCTGGCTTGAATGATCTGCATGATCCGTGTAACTGTAAGCTATAAAAAACATACAAGACCATCAGACTGAAGGACTTACTCTTGACCACAACAGAGGCCTGACTAGAGGCCTGTCCATGGATGTTACCAGCAACAACAGTGTACTGGGCAGTATCATCAGTTGAGCATCTATAAGTAAACAATAAAACACAAGTTAGATTTTCCTTAAATGTACCTGCTGGGATTCTCATTGTATCTTGATCAAAAGATTTCTTATAACAGCCACCAGATGTGTTAATAAAAACATGGTTTAGGGCTCAAGCCAAAGTTTTTTGCTGCCTTTTGTACGTCTTTCATGTTCACAGTCACCTAGGAAAATGTCTACATACCAGAAGATGTGTTGTATATCCATACGGACCTGCTCCACTGATATTACAGCTGTGGGTATTTGCTTTTACAAGGTGTATGAAACTAAAATCAAATGAGCAATAATTTCCCACATGAATGCATAATGTTTCCAGGGAAATTCATCAGCCTTCGGGATACATTAAGTGATGCTTGTACAACACTTGGCATTAGACATATTACATGGAGACAGTGCCACAAAGCCGTAACATACTCTGGCATCTTTTGTGAGTAGATTACACTCCTTTAATGTCAGATTTGGTTAAACTTCCAGGGCATTTTCACAACAAAGCTTATTTTACAATCAAAATTCAAAATGCTGCTGCAAAAAGATTGCTGTGATGAGGCTGCGGGATGTAATACATCACCTTCTGTCTCTGTTGTGATTGGCATGCTTCCTCTTAATCATATTTACATGCGATGTTGCCGCTTTTGTTTCCTCTAGAGCCATATGGCCACAGATGTTTGACAATCTAAGCAAGCCCCAAGCAAACAAGACACAGAAGCTTCTGATCTAGACAATCAAGTTCTCTTCTCCGATGGTGCCAAATAGAAAATTACATTCACTGGTGAAAGTGCATGTTGGAGAGTAGAGCCTGACTGATATATCAGTTAGCCAGTTTTCTGATGTACAATTCAGAAAAATTGCCACTGGCAATATACTGGTGACATTAAAAAGTTATATTAAGTGTATTTAACTTTTTTATATTTATTATAATTATATTCTTAACAAAAGTTATTTATTTAAAATAAAAATGCCTTCTGAGCACTGTACAGTCAAAGGCATTAGTGCAAAATCACTGCACACAGCCACATTGCAAACATCCATTTTCATTCCAAAATGTTCATTATATTGCCCAACATATAGGTAATCAATGAATTTTGCTCATCAACATCAAAAATCCTGTATAATTTAGACTGCTAGGGAGGTCAGAGTCGTGTTTTGGTCTCACTATTACTGCATGTCCTGTGCTCATGACTTAAAGACCAACCTCAACCTCTGAGTTTAATCTATTATTTGTTTCATTCACTGTAAATTTCTCTGTCACTACATGTTTCTGCCCCTCTATTGGTTTTTCTCACCCCGATGTTCTTCTCACCAAATTGTGCAAAACCTCATATTACACTAGTGTCATCCACCATGAGAATTTGGCCTGTGGAGAATGTGTAGGCTGATGCAGTAGCAAGGAGATAAACTGATGTTACTGGCAGAAGTGACTACTGTGTGGTGCAGCACAGAGCTGAAGGGAAGCACCAAATGTATTCTTATTTTGGATCATAATAGCATTCAGTAAATCCGTCAACTCTCAGAAAGGCTTACATTACTGCAAGAGTGTGTGTGTGTGCATGTTGCGTGTGTTTGTGTGGGTAGGGGGTTGTGGGGGTGTGTACAGGAACGCCATGGTGTAAGGATCTACGATTGAGAGCTTTGGAGGGTTAGGGATTCTGCATTTCCTCTATCTGAGCTTGGCTTAAAATTATGACAAGCTGCTGGCAATTTGCAATGCAAAAGAGATTTTTTTTCCTCTGAGGACTTCCAGCCTATTTTTAAAACTCGGATAGTGTCCAAAGCCTTTAATAACAGCAATCTTTTTGACCACTCTCTTATTTATTTATATAGTTTTTCATAAAACACACAGCATTCAGCGTAGATGTTAATCTATCTAATTCTGATGTGAGTTTTAGACCACTACAGAAGGTGGTGAGAGTAATAAGGAATGTTTTTCTACAAGGAGTAATGGCTGTTGGCTGATCTGTGTGTAAGTAACAGCGAGACGGAGCTAAAGGTGACTGGATCCAAGGAGAGATTGATGACTTAAAGAATCCTGGAGTATCACATGACACTGAGGTCAGCAGTCGAACAGCTGAGCTTCCTAAGACTGAGGGGTGAGTGGTATATGCCTTCCCACCCCCATCTGTAACCACACAGCCGACCAATCAGCTGACTTTGATGTGATTACTCTGCTCTGAATTTGTGTGCCCATTCTGAAAGGACAGACAAGAAATGCATAGCCTTGCTCTAAATGATTAGTAGTCAGTCAGTGGCCTAGTGAGTCATGAGTTACAAATACTGCAAATCGACAAATCCCAATGAGGTATTATGCATTTCCTACTGTAGCAACCGTTTTTCAAACTTTTTGTTTAAAATGATGTTTAGACACCAACATCATACTCTTTAGATCAGCATGCAGCCTATTTATTGTCTTCTATGGGTGCATTGCTTTTATAGTGTATCATGTTCAATGTTACATTATGCACGTATAGTAGCCGAGTGAATTATATACTGCATGTATATATAATTTTCGGATTTTCTGTCAAATATTTTGAAATTTTAGTTAAGACAGCTTCTTTCAGAGACACAGAATATGTTAAACAACTGGTTTCACGAGCAGAGTTGTTCTAAAAATTGCGGTAAGTAAACTGATTTTATGGTGGAGCACCCTTTTACTATGATCGCTTGCTTATAAAGTGGCCTAAAACTCCATTAGGCACCATTGTAAATAAGTTTAAATCTTAATTTGTTCCACTAATTGTACCTTTGGATCTCCAGTGAGTGGGCACCACCTTTTGCTTGAATCAGGTATCTTCCAGAGGACACATCCAAGATCACATCATCCTTATACCTGAAAAAGAAAAAAAAATTAAAGCTTGCAAGCCTTAATCAAAACAGACAATATAATTTACAACAAGTTACTTAGCATCACTACTAACATCTGTCATCATATCACGATCATATCTAAAAGAAGAAAAGAATACGTGATAATACAATTAATGGTCATGAAAAATGTCTACTTTTACTTCATACCATCACCATGTTACGAGAGTTTTTAGTTCTCACTCACCATTTAACAACAGGCATTGGGAAGCCTTCAACAGTGCAGAAGAGTTTGATTGGAGTGTTTTCAAACACGGTGTGGGATCTGAGTCTGGCCAGGAACTTTGGTCCCCTGATCATAGGCTCCTCACGCACATATTTGTCTAACACCTTCATCTTTACCTAGACAGAAAACAGGAATACCAAGAAATATTAGAAAAACTGATAATGTAATGTGCACCTCACATACTCACATACTACATGATGGCACATTATATAGTACTGACACTTTTTAAATGTGGTTTAGCTACCATTGTTTCAGTATGCTCGGCTCAGGTACCAACATTACACACAATATACATCCAGTGTTTATTTGCAAATCTGAACAGAGAAACTTCACAGATTCTTACCACGTCCTGGATGCGAGCGTGTGTTTTGTGCTCATATCTTTCCTCCATCGCCTCAGAGCTAAAGACAAACACTGAGTCAGTTTCACTAACCGATTCAGGAAATCAATGTTTGCCACAGGCTGACACTTGAGCGAACTTTTGAGACTATATGTTATTTTCTACCTATCCACTTGGTGTGTGAATATTGTAGCTGTATGTAATATTGAAAAATATTGAAGATGTGACAAGGTCACAAAAACATTTACAAAGAGAAGAGGCTATTTCAAAACAATAATAACTGTATGCATCAAAAAATGCCTAAGCAACTCTAGTGTTGTTGTTTTGTCTTTTGGATGCATGCAACAGGCTGTATTTAAATAGGTTTAATTGAAAGAGGTAAAAATGAAAGTTATCCATTACAACCCTGGTTCTGTGAGCGAAGACCAGGTGCCTTGAGTAATCTCTGCAGGCCAGCTAACTTTTCTCTACTGAGCAGTGCACTGAAATGTGTAGTTATCAGTAAAGCCACTCAGTCATGATCCATCAGTCACACTTCATACTTGCTGGAACACAGGCCGTTGTAGCCCAACCAGGCATTCAAGTACATTCATAAAGTGTTACTGTGACAAGTTAAGATATTGTGTCTGTGGTTACTGCATGTTATTATATGTTGTTATTTTTCATAGGTGTTGCCCTCTGACAGGCAATAAAAAGGCTTTACACCACAGAGGGTATTGTCGTGTATAAGACATGCCTATTTGCACCACTAGGCAACAAAAACACGGGGATTAGCCTTTCAGTATCTCATCAAATAAATATTTCATTTGAAATTAATATCACCTGTCTTTGTAAGTTGTAAAAATCCTCCTGGACAGCAGCAGCTGTTTTTGCCATTTTTGTCATTAATAGATTGTGAGTGGCAGTGATTGATGATTAACCACAACTTTCTCCCTCTTTCCTGCTCTACACAATCTTTTTTCGTGCATAGCCAAATCCCATATTCAGCTACTACTACTACTACTACACTACTGAAGGCCCAACCCATGAGAGGCTGCATCAGAACTGGCAACAGTCCTGTTGTCTGAGAGCTGGGATTGTCAACAACAGATACACAGCCAGCAGCAAAAAAACTCTGAGTCTGTGTCTTTCATCAGAGAAACCCTTCAGGCCTGAACCCGTTCAACCACTGCCTCAAGAAAAGTAGAGTGTAATGCAGTCCAGAAAGTGGAGATCAAGAAAAGCTGGACCAAAACTAATGTTTTTTGTGTTTCAAGTGGAAGCCAAACTGGGGTAAGAAAACCATTTTCACATCCTTTGAGTTATGGAGGTTCATACCAATAGGTGAAATGAGTAACATGAACATTTCAGTGTGCTGCTCTGCTGCAGAAAAGCAGGTAAAAAGCAAAACCTGCAACTGCTTTTAAACATGTTATTTTCTACTGTGGAGAAATAACCAGTTTGAAAGTCACTGTTAACTGCAAAAACAGAGGGTCCAAACTTACATGAGTTGAAAATAAAGAGAGGAAAATGAGTTATGGAAATAAGATCTCTATGAGCAGAATCCACTACATTAGTGCAGAGAAATTACAAAAGCAGTCCTCATTTAATAAAGATTAGACTGGTTAGCCGCAGCAAAAATAAAAAAGAAGCAAAAAAGAGAGCAGCACCAAGAATAAGGTTTGTTAGGTGGTAAGTAAGGACATAAGGCACAGTCGCCTGGTGGCACTCCTGTTAGATCACTCACACACAAAACAAATACACACATCAGCACTCTGTAACAACAGCTGTGAAATGTGACAGAAAATCTGTAAGAAAATGATTTTTTTGACATCAGACTATAAATGACATTATATTGTTTTTTAAACTTTATCCAAATTCAATCAAAATGTGTCATTTGCTGTTTTTCTACATGATACAACTTCTCAGAGAGGCCTGCAGTTAAATTAGTATTAATTATACTTGTCACTCTACATTGAAACTTTCCTCTGTTTTGTTTTTTAGCTGTGGAAAATGTGGAAAATGGTCGGCCTCTCTCGGGCATGAGAAATATACTAAAACTTAAATGCTAATTCAGAGCAGTTTTCCTCAACCTGCTCACTGATGTGTGCTCTCCATATGTGGGACCCTCATTAAAACTGTGTTGTTCACTTACTTGCACTTCTGTGCACTGCAAATACCTTTCAGTGTTTTAACACAGGGCACATAGTGGCTAATCTATAAGTTACCGTGGAAAGCCAGATTTGGCTTCATACGGTCAATAATGACCAATTAAAAAAATTCAGTTGAATGGTTTAGCCCTAATGCTTGGCCAGCACAAGGTTAGTTTGGTGTTGGTATTAGCTAAGTGTTAACCAGGTTAGCCTCAAATTTAGACCAAATCTGCCATATTTAGCTTATATTGCTGAGTTTACCAGTTTAGCATTAAACACTACTGTTAGATAGGACATTCAAGTGTTAAATGTACCTGCTGTATTCTTTTACCACATATTGGCTCTGTTTGTGGTGGTATTCATGGTTGTAATTCCCACGTTTGATCCACACTGACATGGTGACACTGTAGATACTGACCTGTTGGGCCAACAATACACACAGACACACACACGGACTGACATGGTAACAAAGTACAGTAATTTGACATTTACAAGCCTGATCAGCAACACAGTGACACCAACATACGCAAACACACCAAGAAGGCACCAACCCTGAAGGATTGTTGTCAAAGTGGCTGCAGGACTTAGATGCAGTCCTGAAAACGAACTATTGAAAGAAAGAAATTGTTAATTTTTCTGAACTTTCAACGACAACACAGTATCTTTCTCTTTATTTTGACCTGCTGCTTTGCAACAGTCCTTAATAAGAATATATTTGTGTTGACTGCCTCACCACCCACAAAACGAAAAGCCCTCCTGGAATTTGGACACATGGAGATGGAAATACTGTCACACACCCAAACACACACATAAACAAACACAGCAGTCAGTGTCAGGAATGACAAGGTGACATTATATTGATTTAAGGACAGCAGACACATGTGTTCACAAAGATAAACAAAAGGCATGGATGTAAACTATTGTTGGACTAGAGATGTTTTTGAACAGCAACTGGCAGTACAGCTGCACCATTTGAATTCAGTATGAGCAGTTATATATTAATTTACAGAAGAAAGAAAGAAATTAAGACAGAAATGATCCAGTTTTTTAATGAAACCTCATCAGAAGCATTTCAGTGAAAATCTACTATCACCTAATGTAATTGTTTTTTTCTTATTAGCTGTGTGCCTGACGTAAACGTGTCACACCAAAGCAACAGCATAACTTTGTCTTACATCATACACACATGGTGGTGTCGGAACATAATTGCCTTACATCACACAAGTCCCCTGAGACCAAAAATAAGGTCACATGAAACATAATGCGACTCCCCCTCCCCATGCTCACCCTGAAAGCTTCTAAGATGTGCTCCACTTGCAGAGATGTTCCTGCTTCCCCATCTTTGAAACACTCGACCCAGCTCCAGGGTCAAACATAACCATTGCCGTTGTATGTAATGGCCCAAATCTGCCAATCAAGCAGCCAGTCATGATGCCCATGCATTGGTGACAGGATGCCCAAACTCCTGACCTCTGACCTCTGACTCATAAAGTCAGTAATGACAGTTAAGTTCCTGCTTGAATCACGTGGTTGTGCAGTACAATATTACTGATGGAGAAAATCTTCTGTGGGTTCACACACTCAACCTACCTGTCTAACAGTGTCACAGAGATGAACCAAATTATTCCTTGTGAACAAGAAAGTTTATTTAAGTTAAACTTTCTAAAGCAGATGTCATGAGATTGAAAATCAAAGCAAGAGACATTAATAGACCATGAAAGTAAGCATTTAATTAATCTGCCCTCAGACAAGTGGTCAGTGCAGGCATGTTATATTCTAGCCCCATCAGTCCTACTTCCCAGTGGCTGCTCTGCCTCTGACCAATACTGTAACAGCGCAAATGCCTGCCAACTGACACTTGAGCCTCTCGGTCTGTAACAGTAAACCTCTAAAATTCTCAACCATAACCGTACAAACCTCTGAAATTCTGCAGTAAGATCATAAACAGTTGCTATCTGAATAAAAACAATAGTAAGTAATATAATTATTCTGGTTCATTTGCATTGCAGGGTTCTGTATTTAAAATATAATCAACACATTAGGAGTCCCAGAACTGCACACCAGCAATTTGTCTACTGAAGCAACAGTCCGAACCAAATTTGACTGTCCAGTGGGAGTCCATTTATCCAATTAGAGGCTTGCTATAATAAACACACAGGGCAACCTGCTATCTATCTGTCATTTCTCAAACAAGGTAATTATCGCCATTATCCTGAAACAGTGAAAACAGTGGTTAACTCATTTATTCCATTTGAATTGCTGCTTGTCCTTCATAATTCATATACCCTGTCATTCATCACATATAGTATTATTAGCTCTGGGGACCCTGCAACATCCCTTGGTCATGCCCTAATCTGCTCCCTGGTTCTCCATCCCCCAGATCTCACCTGGTACACTTGGGTGTGCAACAAAATTAGATTGAAAAGCAGTGGATACAGCAGGGATAGCAACGAAAACAGACTAAAATTGTAGTTTTTCTTACCCCTTGAGATTTCCTTTGCAGCGACTTCGGTTGTCAGCCTGAATCCACAGGGAGACAGCCTAAACCAAGTACCAGGCCAACAAAACCACCACCCGTCTCCAACCGACCCCCACCTGCCTCTCCCTGAGGCCTTATAAGGAGAGAGAGCTGCCTATATATAACCAGTATCCTTCAAGACCTGGGGCCACTAGAACCAGGCAACTATAAGATTAACAGAGTTTGCCCATTACAGTTTTTAGCAGAAGCCACATTAGCCCAGTCACTGTTTTCCGACATTGACTCAACAACTGATGCTAATCAACACTTTTTTCCAAGCACACCACCTGACCAAACAATGCAGAGAATCTGAAAATGGTGATTCTATTCAGGATGGTGGTGGTAGTGGGAGGGGTTATTGCATCACTGAATTTAACCAATTTCGAATAAATGAACCGATCTCACAATAGCGTCGTGTGTACAGCACATATATTTTAAAAAATTGTAGCTTCACTTCAGACAGTACCGAAGTCCCTCCCTATGTTCTTTCTGCATATGCACTCAGATGCATCTTGAGACACTCGCATGCTGAACTTTGGCCAGAGCCTATTTATAAAACTAGCTACAGTTACAGCTAGACTATTCCTGACACAGTAGAGAAGCTGTGAAACACATTTCACATCTGACGCGAAATCATATGATGGGACAACATGGAGTTACATTTGAGAAAAAGAAAGATAGAGTGAGAGAATGAGAGGGAGAGAATGGGGGTTAGTGGAGTTGTGTGTATGATGTGTGAGTGATGTAGACAAAAGAGTCTGAAAGACAGCAACCAAGAAGATGAAAGATTGAAGGCAACAAAAACAGATAGGTGGCAAATGATTTCTGTACCTGTTTGAACTTGAAAGGAGTGGCTCCTAGTACAAGAGCAGAACACACCAAGCCCATAAATGTGAATATATGAATGTAGATCAACACTAACAAATTAAGGCAATGGGTATTTTGGAATCAGAAGTGGTGTTGTAGTTGTCTCTTTTCAGTCACAAGAGACAGATACATGGCAAAGACAGCAGTATATTAAAAAAAATACCATACAGATTGACTGCAAAGAACAAAGGTCAGAAAGTCTCCATCACCTACCTATGTTTTCAAAATGTAATAAAATAGACAACAGGAGTCAGGTTTTAAACCATACTGTGCCTTAAACAACCTCAAATGTCTTACATAGTCTGAGATTAATTGTACGTCTTTGTGCAACTGTAATCATTTTTAATTTTCCTCTGTTTATGTGTGTATAAGTGTGTGTGTGTGTGTTTGTGTGTGTGAAAGAGAGTGTGTGGCAAAACAGAGCTGTCTGTGGTGGAAAAGAGCCCTCTGTTGGTCATGGGCTAGTACACCGTGTAACCAAAGTCCAGTGACAACTGTAGTACGTTATGTTACTGGCTGACAGTGAGATGTTGGTGAGCCTTGGCTCCGGGGTAATGAGGCGGTGTCAAATTTTCCAGGAGCTTACAGAGGAAGAAGTAGCATTGAAAATTGAAAAATACATTCAATCTTTTGATCAAATTCTTCCAAGCAGGTATGAAATTTTGACCACCAATATTCCAGACAACACTCTTGGAGACATAGCAAGATGAATTATTCTTTCATTTTCATCTTCTGACATGCTTAATTTTACACATTGGCTTGTAATGAGTCATTATTTAAAAAGAACCCCTGGGCATTAAACACATTTAATAACTTAGGCCTGCCTGATTAAATTTAAATTATGAATAGTTAGTGCAGAGCACTTTATAAAGCAAAATGTCCGACTTAAATGTCATGAAGTAGGCTTGCAAAAACTTGACTGTTTCTCTCTTTAGACTTGGTAAATACACCAATTTAAAAAATTGATGAGAAAAATAAAAATAAAAAAACAGTCATCACCTACATATGAGCACTATTTTGATCTGGGATTTACAACCATGATTTGAAACATTTTGACAGAACATCATATATAGTGTCCCTTTCCATTAACTGCAGAGTGTGTTAATTCCTCCACAAGATTTCTACTGATTTTAGAGGCACAGAAGGGTGCAGCAAGTCAAAAAATGCAATGGCAGACATTAATGACATTAATGCACACAGTAACAATGGAGATATACAGTGAGTCCCCTAACACAATGTAAGCAGTTTAACTGCTCATGGCCCCTGTATCAGGAAGGAGCCATGGTTATTTTAATTTAAATTACACGTTTAATCCCTCAGAACTCCTCGTCGAAAGTCATTGCAGTAGTTTTAAATATGAAAATATGAAACAAAATGTGTCAATAACTGTCCTGAAACTTGTTACTATGCTGTAGTGCATGCTGTACTGAAGGGTACGATTGTACACTGTTGCATCAGCGGACGTCGTTGTAAAAACCTCGCTACGAAGCCAGAGGAGAGGGACCGGCGGTTGGATCCGGACAATAAAGCAAGCCACCCTTTCTACGACGTGATGACGCATGATGTCTACGGCGTTCACAATTGGCTAAGCAGACAGGTAGTGAAGGGGCTGCGATGTAAACTACGTATATATACTTAAACAACAGATTCCTTTAAAATACTCTTAAGTGTGTGATGCACCGACTTAGTTAAGTTATTTTTATGGTCCACTTTTCGGCGTTGGTGTAACAATACCTTTGTTGAAACGTATCCCATACCAGGTGAGAAGTTAAACTTTAACGTTACATATGTTTCCACCAGCGGTTGTTCGTTTAAAACAGAAGTTGAGTTCCCCCCCCGTGTCTTGTTTTTGTGTTTATCCGACTGGAGTTACAGGAGTTCGCTAATGTTAATGTTTAACGTCTAAATTCCTTATAACGTCTTCCAAAACTGTGGCATTAACATGTGAGTTGTATTCTATTCCTAGTGTGCTATGGTTTTATGGTGGGACTGTTGCTGTGTCTTGCTGTCGAATGCAATTCACTGTTGCTCTGTGTATAGGAAGTAGTTTCTTGCCAGCAAGATAAACAAGTTTTTGGAATTGCTGACGAGTAGTTAGCAGTAGTAGGTGCTTGTAGCAGGGTACATTTCGCAGAACTTGCTCAGTGTTGCATTGCCGCAAACAAGCTTTCACTTGAGAGCTTCAATTTGAGTCATAACACAAAGCTGCACAATGTAGCACAGTGTCAGAGATCCTGTAATAATTACTATCGTCATTATCTCAGAATTGCATAATTTCTTAAGCATTCATTTCATAATCATTCGATGAGTGGTTCGCCTCCATTATTGATGGGATATAAGGGCATAATTTGCTAAATGTACGTTTTTTGTGTGTTTGTTTGAGGGAGACATTGCTGGATCAAAGATTTAGGCCATTGCCCAATTAACTTGTCACGAGGTAATCATCACTGCTCACTTCCCCCTGTGAGAGACACCTCCTCATTTCGTGCCTGATCGTTTTTTTCCTCAGAGAACCATTAGAATATCTGCATTTTTGAAATGCCAACTTTCAATAAACTACATTTTTATAGAGATTTATTTTATATTTATTTTGATAGTACATTAATTCCTAACATTTTTTAACCAATTCTGCTCCCTGTGTGTTATTTTAATGTTGCATCGTAGGCGTTGTAAGAGCCAGAGGGTTATGCTGATGTTCAATATTAAGCTCTGGATAAATCTATTATCTCCTTAAAGGTCAGACATGAGGCTCTGCTCTCCCCTCATGCTGTGTCTGGCAGCAGCCCTGTCCTCTGCTGTTGTGTTATCACATCCGTAAGTACAGCAAAATAATATTATTCATCTATGAATGTTAAGTTAGATGTTTAACAATCTCTGCTAGCTTTGCTTCTCTTTAAGTCTACTAAATTAACATAGATGTAAAAAGATCATGTATCATTCTGTGTATTTCAGACACATGTGGACCAAATTGATCCTGACCCACCACTGGCCAATTACCTTCTGCACTGTAAGTTTCTTTTTATTATAGTTTTGATTTTTTAGATTTTTAAAGCTGCAACATGACTTTTCATAGAACTCAATTTGACACATCACTGTAGGTGCAATTAATAAACTTAATGATTACCATATAGCTGCTGGAATATGAAAAGAATGTTGTTAATGTTATTAGTAACACCACTGTTTTCCTACCATGACAACTCCTAATAGTATGATATCCTAAATTTGTTAATATATAATGCCAATGAGAAATAAAGTTTTTGGTGTATTATGTTAAGTACCTCCACCTGTCTGCAGGCTGTGGTTAATTTGTCAGGTTTCAGTTTTAACCTCAAGAGCAGCATAAGCTTTAGTGTTCTAGTCCATTATAAACCCTCATATGTGGGGCAAGGATGAATATAACCCTACAACAAAGCAGGTTTACCATCGATTTAAAATGGGCCCTGTATGCCAGAGTCAAAACACATTTAAAAAAAACATGTAATCACGTATTGTTTTCACAATCCTCTTTATAGGTTTCGATTAAGGTTAGCCATACCTAGTAACACGTTATGGGTAGTTTTAGATTTTAATTGTCCAACAGTTACAACGAATTTAATAATTCGATATCCCATTCTGAGACAATGTTGTTCTCCTTTATTGCCCTTGAATGTCACATATATACTGTATCACTGAGTCAGCATTTAATCCTTAAATATGTCATGTGATGTCAGTGAGTCATGAGACTGGCTGCGTGTCAGCAATCTGATCTGACTAAGCAGCGCTCTGCTCAACACGTGACAATGCATTTCCTACTTTTTTATCACTCGACACCAAACACGCATCCTCTTTTGTTAAGCTGTTTGAGTGTCCCTTTCTCACCTTTAATGTTTCCTGAGAATCTCACTCATGGTTCAGACCTTGGAGTTTACACTCTTTAGAGGGTTTGCATTCAACTGAGGAGATTAATATCTAGTTCCTGAACCACAAAGCCACAAAATTTCTGCAGTTCCTCTTTTTATGTAACAGTGTTTTTAAATTACAGGTGTTTAGAGAATGTAACTACAATATGCACAACATACTGGATCTTGCTGAAGTCATTAATCAAATACTAACACTGTCTTTATATGTATATACCTCTAAAATACTTTTTGAATTGTACAACACCTCTTTTGACCCTATGATTGAAAAGCCTAGTTATTTTCATTTTTCATAGACCAAATACTTGATGGTTTTATCTAGCAATGATAAAAATGAATCAATAACAGAAACAAGTGTGTTCATTTAAACTTTTTTCATATTTCTAATGCACGTTTGTTGAGGTCTTGACAGATTTCAGAACATTGAGACACTGTCAGCCCAATATAAGTGAATATTAATTGCAAAATTAAGTCTATGAGCCTAGTTGTAATACCAATAATATTGTAATAATATGTTTATATGAATTTCAGGTGGCGCACTGTCATCCCAACATTAGCTACTGGACAATACATGGACTCTGGTATGATTGTGGGAGGTTTTGGGTCAAACTGGAGTGTGCTCAGTGTGGCAATTAGATGTTTGTTGATTTTCACCACTTTTTTTTTTTTTTTAATCTCTTTCTGTGTCAAGAAAAGAGTGAGATATATAATATCTTTATAATAAATTTTTCTTTTTTCAGGCCAGACAAAGGGATTGACTGCAATTCATCGTGGCATTTCAACTCTTCTGAAATAGAGGTGAAGCACTGTTCTGTGTCTTTATAACTGGGTGTAAATTCATAGAAGAGGTTTCTCTTCTTCCTGCAACGTGTGAAATCCGTAGATCTGTATTCATTTTAATTTATAGAGGAAGAACTAAACAGCCACTTGTTTACACCAATGAAGGACTGGCAAGACAAAGAGGAACCAAGAAATTACTTCATCTTACTTCAATCCTTCAGAACAGTTAAACAAATGGCTCTTTTGACCAGTCAGTTTTTGTGCTTAGGACCTGCTCCCAGACATGAAGAAGAGTTGGCCTGACTTGCGTAACCCCTCATCTGCTTCATTCTGGTAATGCCTCGATCATTCCTCCTGCTTTTTCTGTCTGTCAATCTGTCCATGATACATTTTTAGTTGCGTATGTAATAATGTAGCATTTTATGTAATGTCGTCGTACATTTTAATAGAGTTAATGTACACAGACTTGGACCTCTGAATGGCTACAAGAATGTACTTCTAGATTTTGTTTTCTGTGACATGAGCCATTTAATTCTTTAGAGTCTATTGAACATTTGAATTTCGTATGTTTAAGTCCTAGTGTATGCACACCACATGTTAGGTATGTGCCAGAGTGTTCCCAGCTTCATGTGGTACATGGGTCTGTTTCCACAGGAAGTATGAGTGGCACAAACATGGTACATGTGCAGCCAAAGAATCATCTCTGAATAGTCAACATAAATACTTCAGCAAGGCACTGGAACTGTACCATAAACTGGATTTGAACAGGTACAGCACATTCTCACACCATCACACCCTCACACATGCAGAAACAGTGTCTCATTATCTAGTTGCTAGTATTATTATGATGTTTCAGTTGCACATTTTTGCTGTTATCATTAACTGACAATCATATCCTTATTTTAAGCCACACTGTATGAAAGCATCAACACCTCAAAGCCTCAAATAAAAACCTGTGCTTCTGTTATTGTAGTGTCCTGAAGAAGTTTGACATCACACCTTCAGAAAAGTACTACTCTGTAAGTCTAATTATATTTTAATGACAAATTCTGGTATATTAAAATCTCAGAGGTTAGTATTATGTAATAATATAATAATCTGCAGCAAAACAGTGCTTCTGACTTTTACTCTTCCCTCTTCTTCTAATGCGTCTCTGTGTAGTTTTCACAAATTGAAGGAGTCATAGAAAATTTCTACGGCGTTAAACCAAAGATCCAATGTGTCCATCCCTCAAAGGTATAAAACATTTCAATCAGATAATTGGATAAAAATGTTTTATGTACAGGCCTTCTTTTCAGGAATGGTTACATTTATTAATTATATATATTTTTATTGGACAGAATGCTGATGCCCAGATTTTGGGGCAGATTGAGATCTGTTTCAACCCTGACTTCACCCTCCTGGACTGTGAGAAACAGTTTACTGCAGAAAACATATCTAATGAAGACTGGGGCAAATTCATCGCTTTGAATAAAGCATCTGGGCTCAGCGTGTGTGACCACAATATGCCAGTTTACTACCCACCTCTTCAATAAAACACAGACACACACAAACTGAAATGCAGCACACACTACAACCCTACACTCAAAGACATGCAAACAATTGTACTCCTTGTTTACCAGTCATCTGTACTGTAATTTGGTACTCACACACACACTGTTAATTTTAATTTTCTCAGTAAACATCATCGCTTTAATAATAACATTTGTCACATGTAGCCTCGTACAATCAGTGCAGCCTTAGAAAATTTTGGCAAGTACTTGAAAGAAACCACCTTTAAGTGCACTGCTCTTTTTATATCCTACAAAAACCAGGACACACACACAAACACACACTCCACTACTACTTAGTGCTTTAATGGCATTATGTCCCTTCCTGACCCTTACTAGTAGATGAATCCGATCCACAGCTCAACGGGGAGCATCATGGTGAGATCAGGTCAGGCAGGCGGGCAGACAGTCAGTTTACTGTCTATGTCTTGTTGGCATATTTTTGAGCTGCTCTTATGTAAATGTATTGATTGTGTAGATGTTGAAGCCTAGTGGAGATCTTGTGACTTCTGTCTTTATTTTGTGTCACATCTGTGTGCTGGTGTTTTATCTCTTTTGTGCAGGGATGATTGGGTGTTTGAGTGATTAAATAAATGCTGTTTCACCTTTTTAATGGTGATTAATTGTTGCTAATCAATCAAAATAGCTGGTGTTATTAATCACAATGGAAATAATAGTTGGTAATATGCATTTTTTTCATAACTTGTGGACAAAGGGCCATGATTTTTAAACCCTGCTGTTTTATAAAATCTACTGTACATCTCTCAGCCATTATAAAGTGATGGTTGTTAGCCTGAGCAGCCAAATACTTATCTTATTCAATGATTTGCTGTGGGCCTGGTTAGGTCTGGGTCTGTGTTGCTGACAGTGGACAATTAAATATGTTTGCAAGCTTAAAACTAAAGTAAATACAGAAAGTAAATACAGTGTATATTGTATAGAGTAAATGCTTCAGCTTCTTCTACATAATTCATTTCTAGTATACATGAATCCAAAAAATCAAAACACACTCCACACACAAAACATTACGCAAGATGTCAAACAAATTCATTATGAATCATTGTTTTTGTTTTGGAGGACACTATTTAATCCCACTGATTTGCACAATAACTTATTTCTACTGGTGCTCTTTGGCAATTTTGTACATAGACAAATCAATTCAATATATGCTGACGGGTAAATGATGCTGTGGTGTGAAATGACTGCAATGAACATTTGTACTGTCTTTTTTTTTTTACATCAATAAAACATTCAATATGTAGTCAATCAGCCCTCTAGTCATCCGTGAATTATTATGTAACATGCAGTGCTGATTAAATTCTGTCTATTTGCATTTTTAATTTATTTAATTGAAAGTGGATTCAACCTATAAATAGACTTTGGTGAATAAATATAGAAGGACCATCTGGCTGAAAACAGTGGTGTCAGGATGGTTTTAAAGGGCATCTTAACTTCTGTCTGTATGTCTATGTCTGCATACAGTGTAATATAGCATAGCAACAGTACAATATTCCAGCCAGTCTTTCTATCTGTCCAGATCTATCTGTGTGTATGAATATTAATGTTGTGATCTCCTTACAGAGCCATAATCCTACCGGGACAAAGACACCAGTCCATAATCCTGAATCTCCTCCCACAACACAGCGCCGCAGATTGACTAAATACATCTGATTACGTGCTCGATAGTGCTAAACTGTCCTCAAAATACATGCCATATTCTTAATGTGGTTCAAATCCTGCCAGGACACATGAAAACAGTACTGTGAGCTCTGTTTTTAGAGGCGTTCCAAGTTTTGGGATCACAATTTGGGCATTTGGCTGTGGAGCCTGAAACCTTATTTTAAATAAAATTACAACCCAGGTCAGCTACGAACACTTGACCCAGGTAGAGCAGCAGTCCTGGTTTACCCCCTGCTTCCATCCAAATCAGCCAACCCCACTTCCCTTGGTCTCTATTTTCATCTCTCTCTTTCTCTCTCTCTCTCCTTATGTAACACTGCAGTTCTGCAAAGCTGCTGATGTGACAGATCCAAGCACCTACAGACATACACACACTCATGCCCAGTGATCAACCAGATCACACTGTACTCTCTGTGATTGCTGTCCTCGCTTCTGTCATCATTATTGATTGGTCCATTGATTGTGGACCTCATACTGGATTGAATTCTGATGCAGTGGCACCACATCTGAGCTACAGTATTTTCTACATGCCTCTGCTTCTTATTTACTGCTTACATCCTACTTCATTTTGTCATTTATTATAATAGTTTTAATTCTCTGTGTATCCGTATGTTATTGGGATGTCACACAGGAGCCAAAGAGAAGGGACAGAGGAAGAGGGAGACAGCGAGAGGTAGCTGGGTTACACCATGTGACCTCGCCAGCTGTTGCTGTATGCTGGTGGGAGAAACAGAGAGGGAGGTGAGGGGCAGGAACAAGGGAGAATAAGGGAGGGAGGGGTTGGGAGCTCGCCGGCACACAATGTGACTGGTGACAATCCCTTGTTCTGCAGAGAGAGAGCGAGAGAGAGATAGAGAGAGGGGGGAGAGGCAGCAGGGGATGAACACACACATGCTCGGGCAGAGATGTGAGGAGGGAGCTCACACACACCTCTCCTGATTCAGCCGAACAGATTTATTCGTCACCTCTCTCTGCAGCCTCACGCAGCAAGCTTGCTGCAAAACAAGACAATCCCAAAGCCAGCGGCACCTGCCCCGTCCATCAGCCCGCCTGTCCGTCTGCGCAGATTAACAGCTCTGTTACAACTCTGACTGCGTGCTTACTGGTGTCCACTGCAGCTGAGAGACTGAGGGGGGGGACAACACGCTGAAAACCACGGGAGAGACGAGCAGCGAATGTGAATTATGGAAAAACTAAAAAGCAATGACTGCATTGAGGATGGGCCAATGGATAAACTGCGGGACAAATAGATAACCAAAAACAAGGCACTCTGTTTCTACGTCTCTACCTTAGGACCCCCTGCCAGGAGATGTTCATCATTATGGGATAGATGCACAGGTCTGCCCATTGCCATGGATACCAGCACGCGAAAATTCACAGTGCGGAGATGGTTTTCTATCTACCTGAAGAACAAGGCAGCAAGGAACAAGAACAGCACTGGCTTCTGTCAACTAGAGGTTAGTCAAGCTGTTTAGAGACCCACCCAGGAGCAGTGCAAACTTACATCAACTAAAAATATGTACATGTGTGAATCTGCGTGCTGGAAGGACGGTTGCATCACTGTTGCACCATGTGTGTGTTTGTACGAATATTAATGCCTCGTGGAAAAAAAAAAACGACAGCAGCTGCTTCATATCACAGTAGATGTCAAGAATCTGCGTGCACATGGGAATGGGCGTGGGAGGAATGCGTGCTATTTGGTTTGTTGTGGAGTGGTTCAGGAGTCGCTGCAGCATCGTTACAGCTTTTGCTCTGCTCGTCTGTCAAGAATCCCAAAATCACAGAGGCAGAGAGAGAGAGACACTGTGTTTTGACTAAGGGAGAGAGAGGGAGACAGGCTACATGGAAATCCAATCCGACAGACAGAAATGCTACCAGGCAAACAAGCAGCCACGCAGCCAGGTTGATAGATAAATGGCTACAGACAGATTGATTCAGTGGACGGCCGCAGCAGTGGAGGTCTATTTATAGTACAAACAAACCAGTGGGGATGAGAGAGAGGCTGTATGCTGTTTGCAGCGCATCTACCTGTATGTTTGAGATATAAATAGAAAATAGACTCCCTCCTCCTCTCCTCTGGTCTTTGTTATTGTGACTGCTGATGAATCTACTTGACAGGCTATCCACCTGTTTGTGTGACTGTGTCTTGTGTCTTTCTGGCTGGCAAACGTTGTTGCCTGTGTTTGTTTACCTGTTCCACTGACTGTCCATATTTGTGACGTGATGCTTTGATACTCCATGTGGGGAAGTCTCTTGTGTTTTCGCCTCCTGCTCATAGGAGGGTCAGAGTTCAGGGTTAACTACAGATCAGCATCCCAGGAGCTGGTACCGGGGCCTTCCATTTGCTTCCTTCTGGTTAATGTACGTCTCTCCTGCTGCCCTGTTGACAGAATGAAACAGCTGCTTCACTGCTCGCTATGGGATGAAGCTTTTCAGCATGATACACCTCAAGTCACATCCCAATCAGTGACACTACAGCAGGTGTTTGCTGCTATAATTTATCACAGCTTTGACTATTTTAGTGTGCAAAGAGCAGGATTACATTTAAACTACAAATGTTGTGCTGGACTTAAAGCACAAAGTCTAACTTACATGCTCAGAGTATAGAAACATTTAATATCAACACTATGTCAAAATGCTGTTTCATCTAAGAAAATGTATGCAAGAGACACTGACTTTATTTATATGTAAACATAATAATTTGAAACAGGTTCACATGCTAAAGTTTGGCGCCATGAAGTATTTTGCACATATGCACAAACTGGATTTGAAAACAGCATCAAAGCAGGTGTACACCACTGAGATAGAGAGAAAATCCTCTGACATCTGACTGGCTGTTCTATGTGGGGTGTGGACCTGCACTGCTGCTCTGCTCTCATGTCAGCAGCTGATGTGCTGTCAGGTTTGTTTCACTGAGGATGAAAGTGCAGCTCAGCCTGTTTCTACACTTCCTTCAGGGTGTAGACTGCAAAAAAATTCTGTTATAGTAATTATGTCCATGATTGAAGTGCCAAGAGGGAGAGATCATTTCTCTTATTTCCAGCATGAATCTAATTATATTTCATGACATTTTCAGAATCAAGTGTCATTTTCTTGTTGCAAATGAGATTCTGAGATTTCTATAACATTTCTGATATAAGAGAAACTTCTCTGGAATAATTGAAATTATCTCTCCTGCTGGCATATTTAGGTTGTGTTGTCATAAATCTTGAAGGCGAAATTAGATTAAAAGTAGATTAGATTAAAGATGCATGCATTTGACAAGAGTAAACTGTAACTGTAAAACAAATGTGCTGTGTAATTCACACACTTAACACTCTCACTGCAAAAATAGCATCACTTTACTTCCTGTCTTAGCTGAAACATATCTAAGTGACAGTTTGATATTTTTTTTAGCATCATATGGGTTTTATTTTATAATTGCTCTTAATTCTGAATAGAGGGATAGATCTCAAGCCATTATAGAATCATTGTACATTGTAATGATTTAATACCATTAAGGCCTCAATGATGGCTTTATCAATTCTACAAACCAAAATAGACCAGAAAGTAAATTTAGAGCTAGAAACTTGAATATATTAAAATATCTCATAATTCACACAATAAACAATAACCATATTCTATTACTGTGTAAACATTTAGCCAAATGATGACAACAGTATAACTTTACTGCAATCTTATTTTTCATTTTTATTTTTTAGCCATGGAAACAGCAGGATTATGACAATTTATTAACATTTAAGCTTATGTGTTAGGTCTGATGAGAGGTATAAAAAGAAAACACATTTTACAGGAACTGCCTTCCTGGATCTATAAACAACTCTAAGTATTTCATACTTGATTGAAAGTGGAGTGTAAAGCTTTCAACTTCTAATGACAACAACAGCTTTACAGAATTACAGTATAGTGTCACACTGACCAATCTCAGTCATGCCTCAGGTTTGCAGCTGATCATCTGCTTGACTGAGCAGACTGAATAGGCTGCAAAAGTCAGCTTACACTATGCATCACTGCCAGTGACCTCGGCCCATACCTGCCCGCCAATAACATGATGGCTCATGAATAACAACCACCTGTCTTTCTGTGTGCATTTGTGAGAGTGATTGAGTTGTTGTGAAATCTAATTCATCACCTTTAAAACAGATGTTGCCCCCTTATTTCTTCAGCTTCTCTGTCTGTGCCTGTAAATATGTAAATAACATACTCACTGTGATATCTGCATCTCTTTCCTCAGGATGACAGCATACTTAAGGAGATTGACATCAGCCATCATGTTAAGGAGGGTTGCGAGAAAGCCGACCCCTCTCAGTTCCAGCTGCTTAAAGTGCTGGGACAGGGCTCCTACGGAAAGGTACAGGATGCAAACTTTAACCATGTCCGCTGAGCCCTGAATATCTCAAACCACAACAGCTCATGTAAAGTGGGAGAAAGCAGGTTCTTTCAAATCCCATGGATTAGCACACTGGTGCAGGGCTCTCATAGAAAGACAGAGGATCAGTGTTAGGATCAGCATTGCCTACCTGCAGGCTTTCTCTAATTGCCTGGCTGACCCATTACTTAAGTTAGGTGTCTTCAGCTGCACTACATGAAGTTGTAACTGAAAGACTTTTACTAGAATATCTAAGCTTTACATGTACAATATATGTCCAAAGGTATGTGCATAAAAACCTTGGGCATCAATATGCTATCAGAATAAAAGAATAATACAATAGCCTCATCTCCTCTGGGGTACCTTCCTGGTGAGTTTGGAGCCAGACTGCAGGGATTTGCTCCCATTCAGACAAAAGGGCACTAAGTTAACACACTGAGGTTGGGCAGGTGGGCCTGACTCATAGTCAGCAGTGTAATGCTTCCCAAAGATTGAGTTGGGGTCCAGGCTCTGTTTGGGACAAACTGGGAAACAATTTCTTTATGGACTTTGCTTTGTGCACAGGGTTTTGTTTGTTTGTTTGTTTGTTTGTTTTTGTTGTTGTTCTTCTTAGCTGAAACAGAAAAGAGGTTCCCAAATCTGCAAAATCTAATCTACACTACAGCCTAAAATACCATTGTGTAGCATTATATTTGCCTTAAAGGGCACTAAGAAGCTAGCCCCAAACCAACCCCAGACCGGAAGTACGTTTAAGTACTTCAAATGGGGTGTATGCTTACTTTTGGCTATACAGTAAGTGCTGAGAATGGCCGTGCTTCACTAATCAGCATTTGCTAATGATAAGCCATCCATTTTCAATTACCTCTATATTAGCAGGATGGGGACTCACATGCCACAGATCACTAAGTTTATTAAAATTGGTAAAGACCTACTGATTTGTCAGTGTTGCTGTCTTCATGGGGCAGACATGAAACCACAGCAGAGGTTGGTGAGCAGGCAAACACACCAGGTCACGGCGGGGCCTGGTTAGCATGTTTGCACAAGCTAGTTATACCCATGCTTAATTAGCTTTTAGCAATCACGTGTAACTCATTAGTTCACGTGATTTCCATCACAGTGTGATAGCATTTATCTGATTTGTAAAAAATGTGATGGCAACTGGTTCTTATCTCAGACTGGCATACTGTGAGTGAGGGTGGGTGTAAATTAGCATTTGACAAGACAAAACGTGTGGGTAGCAGGTGGGCGTGGCCTCAGCGGTAGTATACTGTATGAAGTAACTAAAGCCATCAGACAAACGGAGTGAACAGTCAAAAAAAAGAGTTCAGATTTATTCTTCAGTACTTGAGTAAATGTACTTAAGTTCCATCACTGGTGAACAACCTCTGTATGACATGCATGTGTGCTCCCTTCTTGTATTTAAATTTTTAACTAGTACTGCAACAAAAAGGTCATTTGAAATGTGAACTAACTAACTTTAACTAATTAGCTGACTTAAATTGTTGCAACAAAGATGATGATATTAATGATGATGATTCCAGGTGTTTCTGGTGAGGAAGATCAGAGGAGTGGACAGAGGGCAGCTTTATGCCATGAAGGTCCTGAAGAAAGCCACGCTGAAAGGTAAAGATGAAACATGGGATGCGTTAAATTAAACTACTCATGCCACGACATACCTACACATATGTGTTGATGGCTTTAATAATTAGTTAATAAATTTCAATTACTATATTTTTGCAAAGGCACAGCTGACTCATGCTCCCACTTCTATGCACATGAGAAGTGATTATTTTATCCAAGAAGAAAGAACCAACTTGATACCACTGTATATTCTGCTGGGAGTCAAGTTTAAAGATATTACAAATATATTTTACAAAGCAGGATGTTTTATATGTGATGTTTATGCTTCTGATGCAAACTTCTAGTGGTATATTTAAATGCTGTGGTTTAACCAAATGTCTCTTTTGTGATAAAAAATGGAATAAATTAATTAATATTGACTGAGACACAAAACAACCTTGCTCAGTATTGGGTCCTGAGTAGTAATCTGTTATTAGTTGCACTGGTTATGCACAGGAGTGACAAGAGATGTATGACTGTCAGAGTTCACAGAGTGCCCTACATTTAGGAGGATTTGGGGTAAAAGAGGTTGGTTTGTACTGTTGATGCAGATAAACAGTTTTGAGTCGAATGGGATTATTGTAAACGAGGATGTAGTGTAAAACAGGTTGAGATGTCGTGCTGATTTAGTGTCTTTGTACAAGGCTCAATCCTCTTAACCTGCACCCCTGGAATTTAAATAGTTATGGTCTCATCCTGTCAAGGAGACAGATGCTGCAATAGCATTGTTATTGTAGTTTCTCTTGCACCATTGTCCAGTAGCACTATGGGGTCAGTCTAATGCAGTTTCCATTTTTGCAATCAAGTAAAAGCACTTTCATCCCATAGGAAACCTGCTCATGGTATTAGAGGCTTGTCATGATTTTGTGTGCATGCAAATATAAATAAATAAGTTCTTCCTGCCCCACGATCTCTCCCACAGTTCGGGATCGTGTACGATCTAAGATGGAAAGAGACATTCTGGCAGAAGTGAACCATCCATTTATAGTTAAACTGCACTATGGTAAGTCTGACTGTCTAATTCTAATATCCATCTCTCAGATCCTCTTTTTTCAAATGAGCAGAAAAGGAGATTTAAATAATGTTTAAATCCCCAACTTACCTACTGTCTATGTACAAGACGGAGCTGCAATTTTTAGAGAAGTTCCTTTCAAAAAATGTAGAGGATGAATGTTATTTCATTTCATAACAAAGAAACAAACAAACCATTTGCAGTCAGTGTGAACTGAGCTAACCTGACCCCTTAATAGAAACACGCTGACACCAGGTATCTGTGCATACTTCATTGTTTACTGCTGCTGAGCGACTCCACTTGAGCATTTGGAGCTGTTGCTTTGGCTCATTGCTCACTGCAAGCTCTCACACATAGGGCAGGTTAGGGAAATAACTGTTTTGATTTGATACATGTGCACTGCGTCTCACACATGCACCTAGCTGAGGACCAATGTGCACAATACACAACTTTTCTCTTTAAATACATCCTCAAAATAACACAGAATAAACTGCAGTATCCATACACAGATATTGCATCAATATGCGCTGTGTAACTCGAGTGCACGTGTGTGTGTGTGTGTGTGTAGCCTTTCAGACAGAAGGAAAGCTCTATCTGATCCTAGACTTCCTCCGAGGAGGAGACCTTTTCACTCGTCTGTCAAAGGAGGTAGGTTTGCTCCTGATTGGCTTATTGGCTCTGTCCCCATCTCCAAACCTTTAGTTTTCAAGGTGTATTATGGGCTGTATAACAAGGAGTGAATATGCCTATTCACTGTTCAATGTGATCCTTACCGCTGTTACCTTCACACTGATGCATGACCAGTGCACAAATGCCACAGTGTGGCAATGGCTGTGTGCCGTCACTGTTACCAAAACACCCAGAATGAAACCTAAAAAACATCTAGGTATAGTTTTTATATGATGGTTGTAACATATTGAAGAACAGGTAAATGTGCTTTTTTCTGAAGAGTTAAGAGTGAATTTGTCAGCTTTAATACTCATTATTATGCATACATTTATTATGAGCAAAATGTCATTTAATGAGTATTTAGATTTAGAAGCCACCATGAACAGTCTGTCACTTTTTAAACATGTCTTTATTACTTTGCTTATCTTTTTTTCTTTGATTAACTTTTACTCATATTTAAATTTTCTTGACTTGGCTGGTTTAAATGGTCTATTACAGTATCCTGTACTGTACTGTTTCCAGTTCTTGTTCTTGCGTTCAAAATGTTTTTTTTAAAGATAAATAGCTGCTCCATACAAATGCAAAAAATCAAATTAGATCAATACAATTATGGTGTAGAAGTTGCACTAGCTGATCAGATTTCTGTTCTACCTCCTGGACTTTCCCTGCTCATATTTGTACACTGTTGTTTCTTTTCATTCTCGTTTTTTTGTGAGGATTCCTCAGCACATCCACATGCCTTTATTTGTTCCAGGTGATGTTTACCGAGGAGGATGTAAAGTTTTACCTTGCAGAACTGGCCCTGGCCTTGGATCATCTACACAGTCTGGGCATCATCTACAGGGACCTCAAACCTGAAAAGTACTATGTCATATAAAAAAGGGATATTGTATGAATTCTTGTATCTATTTATCAAATGATTTTAATGCTGCTTGTCATGTCCATTTTTCCCACCAGTATTCTTCTGGATGAAGAGGGACACATCAAGATAACAGGTCAGTAATCTTCTGTCTTTATATTTTCTTTTTCTCATTTTCATTATGCCAGTCTTCCTGCTGACTGTGTTCCCCCTTTTTTCTCTGTTTCAGACTTTGGATTGAGTAAGGAGGCAATTGACCACGATAAAAGGGCATATTCCTTCTGTGGGACAATAGAGTACATGGCCCCAGAGGTCGTCAACAGGAGAGGGCACACACAAAGCGCTGACTGGTGGTCATTTGGGGTACTGATGGTAAGAATTGTTGAATCTTAAAACAGTTTTGTAATTTCACAGGTTTTGGTTTCACATTTTGTGCACTTGTGATCTTTACTCTGCGTAACCAGATGCTTTTTCTTAACCGACACGTAAGCTTTGTCTGATCATGCTATCAAAACCAACAGGGATGAATTTCATGCCTGTTTTTCAAATATTTCATGAGCCAAAAACCCAGCTTGTGGATAACATGGTAGTGTACTAGTTTCTTAATTTGGCTTTCTTCTGGCAGTAAAGCTGCTTAATTACCGTGTTTGGCAGATTAGGTCCCATCACTTTCAGTAATCATGCATCTGTTGGATTCTGCTTGTTTTGTCAGGCTGGTGGCTTATTTTACTAATACTGAAAAGGAGGTTAACATTCACTGACAGCTTGCAGCTACACGGGGCACCAGGGAAAAGTGTCTTTTTTATCTGCCCTTAGCTACAAATATTAAAACTAACAAATAGCTGCTGAATATTTTAAACCACACCCACTGGACTATACAGATTTTGTAAAGAATAATACAGTTGTGGTAGGAGCCTATTTTATGAATTAAAATAATATTTGTAGAAAAATCCATAGTTATTATTCCATTTAATTTAAACTTTTGATGTTGTCCCCTGTTATAAAATGTATCATTGTATATTGCACATATTATTTTACATGTCGACAGTTGGACAGTGATTCTCTGTTTTAGATTAATACAAGAGTGATGAGTTTGTATAATAAATTTCTTCATGAACGGTGTGAGAATATGAGTAGGACTATTGTTCTGACCAATGTCTTGCAAGGACATGTAGGGTCATAAAACTTTTCTTAAAGTCTGAAGTCACAGAATATAATTTAGGTCACTGTTTATTAAATGCCTGTTTACATGCTTTGTAATGCAGTGTTATGTACTGTACCATGTTATTTTGACATTTATTTCATGCCAGTATTATTAAAATGTGCCCACTAGCAACATTTACACTTTATTTGAGGAACAGGTTGTTGGTGTGATCTAGCCTTCATTTTAATAAAAAGTGACAGCACAGCTTCAGCATTTGTTAAAGTTTGTCATGTCAAGACAGCCTTGATCTTATGCACTAGTGGAAACTTTCACTGGTCTGCCATGTGCACTGACTATTGTTTTCACCTGTTTTCCAGTTTGAGATGTTGACAGGATCGTTGCCATTTCAGGGAAAAGATCGGAAGGAAACAATGGCACTCATTCTAAAGTAAGAGCAATTCAAGCTATAGCTGTTATTAATGTTGAAGCCTCCTATTTATGACTAACTCCTTATGGCCCTGGTGTTGATTTAAGTGCTGCTGTGTGCTTTCTGTAAATTAATTGTTTAACAATGGTTAATGTTGTTTACTTGTCTCACTGCGGTTTCATTAGTGTCTTGTTCCTACTTTCTGTGAATGAGTGGTGTGAATAGTGGTTTCATATATATTATGTGTGTACTTACTATGTATTCTCAGTTTCTGATCTACTTCTGCTTTCCCTGTCACGGCCTTTCTTTGCTCACTGTCTCAGTGTTAATCTCAGAGCATTACCATCTGTGTGTGCATGAACCTGTTTCTTGTCTTGTCCGCACAGGGCTAAGCTGGGAATGCCACAGTTCCTCAGTCCTGAAGTGCAGAGTTTATTAAGAGCACTGTTCAAGAGAAACCCTGCAAATCGACTAGGTACTTTAAGCATAAACTTTGGAAATTCCCATGCGGATGTGTTTTCAGAATAATGGCAGTGCATCTACATTTTTGTGCAGCTTTGGATTAGCAATTATTTAGACTCTTTCGTACCTGGAAGGTACAACATGAAAAGAAAAAATAAGGCTGCAGATGATAGCAGCAACCTGAATGAAATTAGTCATTTTAAACACTTTAACGCTGAGTCAGTTAATAAAAGACACTTCATACTTCACACCCCAGGAGCTAATCTGAGCTAATGAAGCTAATAAGACCTCATCCTGATGGCAGCTTGCACACGATTTGCATAGTATACCAATTAAACTAAGCAATACCATTTATGTTAAAAACATCAAAACCATCATAGGGGTCCATTGAAAAATTGGCAGTGCACATAAGACTGTCTGATTGTGACTGTATATATGTTGTATGTAGACTTTTAGTGTCTGTCCACGTTGTCTAAAAGCCGAACAGATGTGAACAGTGTCTCTGTATCTGTGTGACTAATAGGTGCGGGACCGGATGGAGTTGAAGAAATAAAAAGACACCGCTTCTTTGCATCAATAGATTGGAATGTAAGTACAATTTATGAAGAACATTTTGAGGTCTAAATTATTTAATGCGCTTCAGTGTTGTTTTTTCAGTAAGAATACTATTTACAAAGGCACTCTTACCTTGAATTGTATTATACACAGAAAAAATTGATCACATCACAGATTGAAATAAAATTTGCAAGTATTACTGTCGCCGTTACAAACAACATGACCCTGTAGTCTATACATGCTTTATATTAATGTGATTAATGTGAATGCGCTAGCAGAAAAACTTCTCTTTTTCTCCAAAGGTATTTCACATAAATGTTTTTTTCCCCCTTATAATGTGACAAACTGGTACTGATTTCCCTGAAGTTGTACTTGTGAAATGTGCTATTCAGAGTAGTGGCCTGGGTTAAATTTTGGAACATTTATTCTGAAAACAGCACATCTGAATCACATTGTGGTGACCATTGTTATTGTATCCTGCCATCAAAACCATGCAGCTGTTCATCCACTTCCTCAAGAGTTGCCCAAGAGTTGGCCATAACCATGAATCATTGAACATCCCGAGTAGGAGATTTTGCTTAGTAGCAAAATCCCACACATCACTTTGATTCTGTCTTGCTCAGCTTTATTGTAATTAATCCTCCCTATCTCAAACAGACTTTCTCAGAGAAAGTTGCCCATATGCAATTGTCCTGGCTACATGCATTAAGTGTCATAATCAAACACTGACATCCACTCCTTTTTTCATTTGTAAGTAGTTTCTATGTAAGAATCCTGTCAGACTGAATCAAACTCTGAAACTTTGTTTCTGGCAAAGTTTAATGCTGTTCTTGCAGCCGCTGGGTTACATGTGGGAAACAGCAATGCAGCAGAAGAGCTGTGCTGCATCCCCCAACAAAAGTACTAAAAGCAACTCACACATCTTTTATGTAACTGCATATGCTTTCAAGAAGTACATTAAAGAAAAGTTAGGTGGAAAGATTTATTGTTTTCAAGTCCTAAATGAGTAAGGAAGATTAACTCCTTTGTAGCTTCTCAGCAAGACTGTTGACCGTGAGTTTGTTGGAGTTATAGAGAAAGGTTTTGCTACCAACTGAAAACAAGTTTTGAAAGCCTGGTATCTGAGACTGAGCAACAAAGTCTGGTCACACTGTTGCACCCATTCCTCTTTATCAGAGATGTTCGGAGGGCTAGTGACACTTGTTTATCCGGTGTTTGTGAGTAGCGATGCTCTCGTTTCTAACAAAATCCACTATTATCTGCTTTGCATGCCCACTAATCTCTGCCCTCACCACTGACTCTCACTGTTACTCCTCACCACATTACTACCTACTCATCCCTGCCAAACACCACATTTTCCCATTTACAGATGGTGTTGCTGGCTTGGTGCAACATGCTATCAATAAGAGGCTTACGTTCTCCTCCACACTATGCTAATTATATCGCTGTGCTGCATCAGGCCAAATGTTTTCTCTGGTGCACATCAATGACTTGTTTCACTTTTTATCTGTGATCCTCCAGTCTGTCATTAATGTCTTGATCTCTGAAACTGTCAAAAATCTGCATCCTCATCATTGTAGTGGGTGTGCATCACAAAAAATGTCAAATGCAATTTAAGTATTAAGTAGGAGTGTTTTGATGCTAACAGTTCAGTTTAACTGAAAACAACGTGATTTTTTTGCAATGCAGGTGGCCTATCACAGTTACTTAACTGTGTCGGCCTGTTGTGTATTTGTTGTTTCACAGCAGGCAATGGTGACACCTGCTGGCCATACCCAGTAATACACTTAAGTAAATGAAAACACTATGTGTATCCTGTGTGTACATGTTATATAAAATGAGCAACAGGAGTTTTCATTTGACATAAATTAAATTAATTTTGAAATCAGTCTGTAGCATTGCTGCCTCAGTAGGAGTTTACGTTATTACTGTTACCACTATAGGAATAATTTGGTATGAGACGTGCGATAAAAGTGTGTGGGACGTAACAGTTGTGGAGACTAACCCATATTTTATTGTTTATAATGGATACTTTGAATATTACAAATAGCAGTTTAGTGCAAAGAAATCAAAGTTTTGTTAACACACAAAACACTTTTCACTAGCTGAGTCTAAGCATGACTTTTATGTTGTATTGTGGTAAAATTGCAGCAGATTGCGAGTCTGTTCATGGTTCAACCAGCCGTTGCAGAAGAGTACTGATATTGATTATTGTTGTTATCTTCTGTAGAAGTTGTACAGAAAGGAAATGAGGCCTCCATTCAAACCCACAGTTGGCAGGCCTGAGGACACTTTCCATTTTGACCCCGAGTTCACCTCCAGAACACCAACTGGTAAGTAAAATATACAAAAACACAAACATATATTGTTATATATTAACATACATGTGCTCAGATAAAAGAAAATCAGTACATTAAATGATGGATCTAGTGTCAGTGAGAAATGGTGCTATATTTTTTTGTTTTTTTGCCATCAAGATTCTCCCGGCATCCCTCCCAGTGCAAACACACACCAGTTGTTCCGTGGTTTCAGTTTTGTTGCAACAAATCAAAATCAGGAGCCGAGTGTTGCTACTGTGGCACCTTCTCGCCAGGAGGTGAACAACATGAACCCCATAGCACAGGTATTTATGTTAATCTGTCTAAACAGCTTGGGTTATAACTCTACACCCAATTAAATGATATGAGTTTACTGACGGATAAACTGGCTGGATGATTAAGAGATTGGGTATTTAATGATGCTGACCTTTCTCAACATTACCCCCATAAATCATATTCGGCTATATTACTACAGCAAATGTCTGCCAGACAAAGCAATTAATCTCTCAGCTGATATGTGACTCTGACATATTTTACTATGACAGATATTTGAAATATAACAGAAGAGTGTGTATGTCTGATTACTTGTGCTCCCTTGCAGCATTTCTGTGCTGATGTGGCCTTCAGTGATGCTTATGAACTCAAGGAGGAAATTGGACAGACTGCGACTTCTGTCTGCAGAAGATGTCTACACAGAATTACTGCTGTGGAGTATTCAGTAAAGGTAGGGGAATTGCTATTATAATGTACACAGTGTATTTTTGGATGTACACAAAAAGCATTTTATAACAATCACAGTCTGACCTTAAACACGCTTCCAGATTCAAGCAACAAAACACAGTAATTACATATGCACAAGATGAGATTTATAGATGCTTTTTGGGAATGGCTGTGCCCAAATAACAGCCTTTCTGCGTTCTGTGAAGAGATTTAGGAGTTGCAATTGTGTGTCTTTAACAACATGTATCCTGTGTGTTTCTGTATTTGTGTCAGATTATTGAGAAAGCAAGAAAAGACCCATCAGAGGAGATCGAGATTCTGTTAAGATATGGGCAGCATCCAAATATTATTACGCTGAAGGATGTAAGTGTTGCACACCTTGAAAACATGTTCATCTTCTTCAGCATCTTATCAACTTAAAAGATGCATTATAAGATGCATGTGTGTCTGTACTTTAACCATTAGGTGTTTGACGACGGCCAGTGTGTGTTCCTGGTTCAGGATTTGCTGAGAGGAGACGAGCTGCTGGACAGAGCTCTGACGGTGCCAAATTTTACGGAGAGAGACGCGTCAGACATCATCTGCACGCTCACCAAGACAGTGGAATACTTACATTCACAAGGGGTAAGGTTTCTTGACAGCACTGCATTTGTTTGTAAACTCCTACCATTGTGGCTTGAGCAACATTTAATTTCTTTTTAGACACTCAAGTGGCTGCAACTTTCCAACTGTGTGTGTTTTTTCCCTTTTTTAGGTCGTGCACCGAGACCTGAAACCAAGCAACATTCGCTATTCTGATGACAGTGGACTCCCAGAATGCATCAGGATATGTGATTTTGGTTTTGCCAAGCAACTAAGGGCCGAAAATGGCTTACTGATGACTCCCTGTTACACAGCGACGTTCATGGCTCCTGAGGTCCAGTATATCAGTAATCATAAGTCTGTAATATCTCACCAACACTGAACAGCTATCAAAAATAGACTTGATATAATCAATCAAAGAAACTGATTCCACTGCTCTCCCTGTTTAAGTCACTCCTAATGTGTGTTTTTGTGTGTGTGTGTGTGTGTGTGTGTAGGTTCTTAGAAAACAGGGTTATGATGCAGCCTGTGACATCTGGAGCCTTGGGATCCTGCTCTACACCATGATAGCTGGGTCAGTTTCAAACTACCAACACCAACAGACTGTTGCAGTACAGTTCAGCTTTCTGGTATAAATGTATAAAGTGCATGTAATGGTGCCATTTACTGCAAACACTCCCACTGCAGCTGTAAACTGCATGCACTTTAACTTAACTCCACCAGTGAACTAACACTGAAGACAATAAGAGACAATGTATTTTACCCATGTCATATTAAAGGTTATCGCCTTTTAGGTTCTCTACAGTGGATTTTATTGTCTCTAGATCCCATAACGTCAGGGGTTTTAATTTGTCAAGTGGTTTTTCACACCAGTTGTAGAGTTTAGAAGGCTCTCTATGGTCTGACTCAGTCTCTATTGTTACTGTACCGTCCAACCTCTGAATTGCTTTCTGTAAATTTCTGTTTTTATTGGCCAGTTTCAGTCCGTTTGCGAGCAGCTCTGAGGACACAGCAGAGGAAATTCTGGCTCAAATCGGCTGCGGGAAATTCATTATCACTGGTGGGAATTGGGACCTGGTATCAGACGCTGCCAAGGTAAAATTACATTTTCTGGCTGGGGAGGTATGCACATAAAATGGCTGAGTTGCTGACACAATGGTGCATCTAAATATACCAATATTACCAGAATATGTCTCCATATGTTTAACAGGACATTGTGATCAAGATGCTCCACGTGGACCCTCACCAGCGCTTGACTGCCCCACAGGTACATATTAAGGCTTGATATGCTTTATAAGGCTAAAGGGCGGCTTTAATACAACTTCCTATTGTTAGTAGTTTTCACTGTGGTACTTGGCCATGTGTGTCATTATTAAATATATTACAGATTATTGAGATTTTTATTCATTTATAGACATTTATAGACACAGTTAACAGCAGAGGAAATCATTTGACACACACTGAACATCACACCACATCACTTATACAAGATGGACACTTAGTTAAAGTAGTTGGAACAGTAAACAGTTCACACTGTATGCTAGCTTTCTGTTGTTTTGGTCATAGTTTGCAGCAGTTTTTGAAAAATACAGTAGGAAATTGCTTTTGTTGTGATGACATTTAGGTTCTTCGTCACCCCTGGATTGTAGACAGAGACCAGCTCTCCGACAGAGCTCTCACCAGACAGGATGCGCTCACTGTCAAGGTCAGACCTGTATGAATGTGTGTAAAGATGAAATATTATCAGAATATCAAAACCCAGTACTTGAAATTTCAGATATTCAGTGTTTCTGTGTAAATCCATGTTACAACTGAATTGAAGGAGATAAAAAGTGGTTTATAAAAAACAAAATCCAGATGTTTTTAGTGTCAGTCAGTTTGTTGCCCTGAATGACTGAACTCTCAAAGAAACTGTTGCTATGATGTGGTTGAGATTAAAACAGCATCAGTAAAATACATTTTACATTTTACATCTGTCCATCAGGTGGCGCTGTCTGCCACTAATTTATTTTGTTAGAAATTTAGGCCAATGTTATTTGTAACGTACTCTCCTTTATTTCCACCAGGGGGCACTGTCTGCCACCTACTCTGCTCTGAGGCGCTGTGCTCCTGCTCCAGTCTTAGAGCCTGTTCAGTCCTCCAGTCTGGCTCAGCGGCGAGGAATGAAGAAGCTGGGGAGTCCCAAAGTTAATCCAGACCCTAAAGAAAAAGAGTAGCCTCAACAATCTGATAAACTCAAAAGAAAATTCAACATAGACCCACCTACTTTAAGAAGACGTAGTCTTTTTGAAGAACACGCACCTTGGTATAAAGTGCTTCTGGGCCAATAAACTGAATGTAGCAGATCAATACAAAATTAAAAAATCCTGAGCCTAATTAACTATCAGCTGTCCACTAGCACCGGATTGGCCTCAGTTCACTCAATTTAAAGTGTTGTTTTTTTTTTTACATTTCGGGCATTACAAGCTTAGTTTGAAAGTGATGTTGACATTGATTTTAACAGGTTGAAAAAAAATATCTAAAAATTACTATCACACATCATTTAAATTCATTTGATCATTTGTAATAATTTGATCATGATTATAAAATGTAAACGTGTTAGACTGATTTGAGTGGACGTTTACTTTGTTTTGGTTTTACAAGTAAGAATAGAAAGAGCTGTAGTGCAATACAAACAAATTGTTACCTGCCTTGACCTACAGTAGCTCTAACAGCTGGAAGTGGGACAAATTAGTCTCATCACCAAAATCAGAGAAAAAGCATTATCCAGTGCCACAAACAACATGCCAAATAGTCAGTTTCCTTTAGTTTTCATATTCAGCACATACATGTATGTCATTCATGGTCAGCCACGATAATAACAACCTCCACAGTCACCACTCGTATATTGAACATTGGACATATGTTAGAGTAACTTCTATTGGACTGAGGCACTGTCATTCAGATATTTATACTTTTCCTCCAGTCAACCTTCAGAACTGGAGGACTTATGCATGTTCAAAATGTAAATATCCTACCAAAGGGAATTATTACTTAAGTTAACAATGCCATTGAAGTCTTATTGTTCATAATATGCTTATACGTTTTACTGTATGTATTGCTGTCTTCCACAACTGCAGCCTTTGACTCTTATGAATTTATTGCTAAACGGTCACTACTGCACTTGCCATGTCAGATGGATTAGCGAGCTCTGATGGTGTTTATGTCCAACGTGGTTTGTTGTGTTTTTCATAACATAAAATTAACATGTTGTTTGGCTAAAGAGTAGTCATAGAGACAGGGAAACCTGGAGAGCTTCATATTGCTCTTTGGTAAATGTCAGACTCATAGCAAAACTCTGCAGCCTGTACTACTTTGTATTATTGTTAACTCCGCATTCAGTGTGATAGTTCATCTTTCCGTGCGTGCTCGAGTGTGTCAAGTTGCTGCCGGTAGGCTTCTGTTTTGCTGTAAATGTCTGAAAGCCAAAATGTCTGAGAACCACTGTGTCGAGGATTGTACATACTGTCTACTGCTGCTGCCCTGATTGTATCTAATAATATGCTGTACAATCATGAATACGAGGTAAGACTAAACAGGGTGTTTTGCAGATGTGAGTAGCGCACTTTGTGTTGTACAGTTGTTGTTCCCAGTAGGAATGTAGATTACGATGCTCCACAATTAATGCACAAACTTACTGGTCAGATGTGAAACAAAACATATTGTGACGTGTAACCAATAAGCACTGTAGCAGAGATACAGTAATTCTGTACATTATGTTTGCTGATACACAGACTGTATGTGTTGTGATGCATTGGACAACTGTAAGAGGTGGAGCTGGGACTGATCTAAGTATGAATAAGGTTGTAGATATTGTGTTGTACAACCACAAGTTCAAGGTAAAGCTGTAAATATTGTTTACTAATTTTGGTTGTACATACTGTCATGCAAAACCACCGGTGAAGAGGTTAGATTGTACATATATATGGTGTTGTACAACTATCGGCAAGCAGTAACACTGTATATATTGTGTTTGCAGATATATTGAGATTGTACATATTATATTGTGTTGTGCATCCATTGCTCAGAGTGTACATACTGTCAATACCTGACCAATCACTAAAGTTATTGGCTAGAATGCCAAAGTTTTTCAAATAAAGGAAAAGAATGGAAACAACACTGAAATGAGTGAAGAGTTTAGTTTTTGTTTTTTTAAATTATTTTTGTTTCACTATATGTTAATATATTCTAATCCTATACCGGGGGCAGGGGTGGGGGTCTTACCAACAGATTAAAAAAAGGTGTACCACAGGACACAAACTTAGATTTATTAAGTATTTTTTTTTACAGCAAACATGTTGATGTGCCACAGTAGGAAAAGCTCAGAAACCATGAAAACATGTTAGCTCTGTTTTTTCCAAGTCAACACCTGCACATTAAAAGTGATGCAGCTAAATAAAATTTGGCCATTACCAAGTTCACTACTTTAATTCATTCGACACTTCTCCATCCCACTTTTCTTTCTCGTACATGACAAAACATCTTCTATGAAAATATGTCTTGGCAGAGTGCGATATTCAACATTACATCCTCTGCCTGTAGTCACATGTTGCTCCAGAAAAGATGAAAATAAAGCAGGTGTGCACTTTTTTTGAACCTCAAAGGAAAAAAACCTGTAAGATGAAACAAAATCTATAGTAAAAAATGTATCATGAGGCAGCAAGATTGTAGATATAGATTGGAACGGCACAGATTAATAGACAGACACTCAATTAAATGCATTTATGCAGCACACATATCAGTCCTTTAAGTTTTCCTTACTTGATGTTAGTTGATTCCCAGTGAAATCATTGAAAAAGAGTTGAGATTCATTCAGATTTAAATTTTTAACCTGGAAATAAACATTTTTGCATTTGAAATTAAGTCAAAATGTATTAATTAATATTCATAGAGCGAGATGACTAACAACTATGCAAGATATAAAACTCTATATTGTTTGCTTTGATCAGTGACAAATGTAATATGGCTTTAGGTGGTGGGACAGTTACTGTTTCATTCTCTATCCTTCATAATGTGGCAGACGGAGCTTGTCAAAGCCACTAGATGGCAACCAGTCATAGCCAATGCTTCCTCCTTCCCTCCCTCTTTCCATTTCTTACCAGAAGTTGTCCCTTTAGAGCCATAATCCCTAAAAAAAAAGAAGAAGAGAAAGACGATTTAATTTATATCAACCACCAGGCTCACACTCTGTTCCATAAAAGCTTTTAGCAGGCGCTGAGCTGATGTGTCAGGTGGGTGTGGCAGGCTCATCAGCCCTGACATTTAAGTGCAGTAGTGCTCAGAGCAAAAGCGATTGGAGGATATGAGTAGATACAGATGACAAGCCCCCCTGCGAAGATGATTGCAGTGGAGTGACAAGAGGAGACCAAACAACAGATAGAGGAAGGAGAAGGTGTCAGGAGGGGAGAGATGAAAGGCAAAAGAAAGAAAAAGAGCTTTGAGAAACAATAACTCAACCCAACAATTACAGCTTTGTCAGAATTTATCTTATCTCTCATAAAGGGAGGACTTCAAAATGGAGTTTTCTCTTCCCATTACAACTCAGTATGTTGTCATTAATATTTTAGAGCATGTTAATTTTGTTACGTTAGTGTGGTTTCAACAAATCGTTTCATTATAAACTGGCATGCAATCAAATAGTTCTGGTCTGAAGTGTTCTTTAAAAGTGAGCACATACAAGTGAAAGGAAAGTAGGAAACCTTGTTTGTACCCAGTCATCCTTCAACCAAACAGCCGATGTTCAGGCCCCTGTAATAACAAACTGTGTCCTCGAGCAAGATCCCGAAACATTATTCTTTCTGGAAGTGCTGATTTGTAGCGGGACTTGACCTCTGACCGTCCTACAAAGAAGATAATGTGACAAGGTGTTTAGATTATGGGCCTGTGGAAGGAGAGCAAGCGACAGTGCTGCCCAAGCAGTGCCGTTCAAAGACAAACCCCGGTTCAACTGAAGATGTGCTTGTCTCATTTCAGTTTCAAAATCCTGTAAGAGGCACAGTCACATTGTCCTCAGTGGAGACATGTTATTTTGAGTATTGAATATTGAGGAAATTCATTAAGACAATGTGAAGAAGATCACTATACTATTATCAACACTTAATCTGTTTTTCTTTTCTTTTCTCTAAAACATTTAGTGGTCATTTTCTATTTTAAATAGCCTTTTATTGGTAACACAAATGAGAAATGCGCGTGAGTGTTGTTTGTTAATTTACATGTAAAGTGATCAGATGCGCAGTCTAAACAGAAAGCAGAGACATCTAGTGAGAGGCAATTTCCAGTTTAACATAAGGATGGGGATAAAGCCAAAATATTAGTTATCACAGCACTGATGCATCTATGGCCATATAGACCACAAAATGTAGATGAATGCATACAAAAATGAAGAGCAGATGATATTGAATTGGCCTTTAAATGTAAAATACAAACACTCCCTTGTGTGTCTGTATCTGTTCCTCTTCTGCTCAACCTTCCTCATCCATCACAAAACAGAGTTCTGGAGACAAGCGACATACACACTCTGACAGGGACGGAGATCCCACCACCTATGGCACTGAGTGCGCATGCACACACACACACATACAGACGCACTCTCACAGACCCTCGGACACCCTGTGGCACTACAGCTAGACCTGCCACTCGGACGTTCACCGAATCAGACGGACAAATCTCTAACAGACGGCTCCTGACAAAGAGATTATCACCGTGACAGGAGAAGTGTGTGCAGCTGTGGGTGGTGGAGTTTACAGCAGGGAGATGGGGGTGGGGAGCGAACTCTTTGTACATTCACACATTTGGCTCCTCTGTCTCACCATACTGGTGTTCAGAGTCAAAGTCAAACTTCCTTCAGTCTCTACAAAATACGACTGTATATGAACTGACTGTCCATCACGTGTATGTGTGAGAACGGTGCATGAAAAAAACATGTGAGGTGATGTTGGTTTAAAGAAGGTGAAAGGTGGAAAACTTGAGGAACACGTGTAACTAGACAATGTTGTGAGATCAGAATAAGTCATTTGAGGCATGCGGGAGGTTATTCTGATGCCCTCTGTCCCAATCTACACAGATACATGCAGACAAACCAAATTAAGCATTTTCCGTAACAGAACTTTTAATGGCAAGATGCCTGTATCAAAGTCAGTTTAGTTCAAGATTGAACTTACTGTACCCCGTAGTAGCCTTGCTCTACAAAACAGTATCACAGTTTGCCTCACCAACAATCAGTGAGGAGCATTTAAACCATAAAACATGCAGAGCTCCTTTGCTCTTATCCTTTGTCCTTCCTTAAATCACGAGTGGTTCAATCCCTGTTTATAAAGAAAAAATTAGAACTATCATTTCTTTTGTTCCTCTCTGATCTCACACACACCTGTGGTTATTCATAAAACCCACAACAGACGTACATAAGCACCATCTTAAAAGTAGTAACTTCAGAAAACACTGTCGTTTCATGCTTACAATGTGCAGTGTTATTTTTGCCAGTAGACTACATAATGATAAATGCCTGTAGGTACGAGGGAACTGGAATTGAAGTTAGAGAAAAAGGTGCTAACAAAGCAGAAAGAATTTCATCCTGTAAGTAACATCCACTGCGGCGTACCTTTTCCATTTTGACTTGAGAGCTTCAGCTCAGAAACAATTATCCATCGTTGACATTTGCTGGTGAAGTGATTGGCATCTTTCACAGAGATGTTGCCGGAAGACGTATGTCTGCGGTTTTGGCATCAGATCTGCAGTTTTGTATAGAGAAATAGTTTAAAGTTTTTAAACTAAAATTAAAAGATAAAAATACCTATGATATATTCTTGAAAAATTCCCTATTCATTTTCTAACTTTGCATCTTATTTTCTTGTATGCATAATACATACTAGGGCAGCAAAAGATGATATTATGAATTGGGGAAAATGATGAAATCTTAACCATCATGGCGAGATCTAATAAACTAAAGAGACACTCTCATCACATTTAGAAGAAGTGAAATGCAAGCAAACTGATACAAGAAGAAACACATTTACATTAGAAAACATATGCATTGCACAATGCACATCACACATTTAAGGCAAAAACAAAAACCCTGCATGTCCACATGACAATGTAAGTTTCTGGGGGACACTAAAACTGATCAACAGGTGATTAGTGAACTAGCTCTGGTAGTATCAGAGTATCACCTTCACAATATTGAAACTAAAAACATTATTAGCTCATTTTACAGCATACTTTACGAGTGGTCAACCTTCAGTACGGCACAGTGTGTGCTTTTGTTTTTGACCCTTTTCTGAATATTGTCAAAGTGATGTCATGTGTACGCTTTTTCTAAAGCTGCAGGGCACTGAGCTCTTTCAGCCTCTTCGGACGGTTCCTTGAAATTGGAAGTTAAATTTGACTACCAAGGTACCGACAATATCAAGAGATAAAAACAAGAAAGTGGCCAGTTACACGTACATGATGTCTCCAGCTGTATCTGTTCTTATTGTTGCTATTCTTTTTTTATTTTAACCATTTCTTTCTGCAGATTTGTGAATTTACAAAAATGAATGAGTTCAGAATTATCTTAATTACATTAATAATTTATAATCACAAAATGTTTCACCAACAGTGCTGCCAAGATTTGCTCTAATTGCATAAAGGTACCAAGCAGCCACTGTGGATGAAATGGTTGATGGGACACAGTTTGATATTTCCTGACACAGTTTTGAACAAACCACAAATTGCTGCAATAATGTTGATATAATCATGTAATCCAAACACAAATACACTCACAAGTCAAAGGTGCCAGTGGAGGATAAGTGAAGCTCTGCAGAAAGTCAATTAATCTTTTCAGTGGTCCCCCTTCCCTCCACCCTGCTTAAAAGCTTCATTTACCTCCTATGGAGAAGAGATAGAAACACCATTAGTGAGATGATGGCAGGACTGGAAAGGGGAAAGGAGAATCTCACAGTTGGATGAGCTGAAACAGTATAGGCCCCCATCTCCTCAAAAAGTGTGTGTGCGCGAAAAGGCGAGAGCATCTTCTGCATGGGTGAGCTCAATTAGTTTCTATCTTGATTATCAAAGGTAGGGATGTACAACTTTTAATGCGGAAGTGTGCCTCAAATCCTGGGGGTAGCAAAGGGTGGGCTGACCTGCAGAGTCTAGCAAGAGTTGGACTGATAACAGGGGCAATATGACTGAGGGGTATTCTGCAGCTCAGAGGTGCTATGCAAGGCGTACATTAGGGGGATAAGACCCCAACCATTATTTCCATATCCAAGTCGATGGCTGTGTGCATCTGCCTGTGTGTGTGTCACATGGGACCCCAGCTGGATAAATGATATTCATGTGTGTTTACATGCACGCGTTTGGGTGTGTGAAATGCCACTGAGCATATAGGCTCTGCTTCACTGAGCTCGGCTGGCTACTGGAGCACAATTGGGGGTCTCTCTGTGTGAAAGAGGTCAGAACACACACACCCATACACACACACAGGCGAAAACACAAATAAGGAAGTTTGGCTGAATACTCAAGACCGCAATAATCGAACAGTATGCAAATTGGCAAGTTCTTATCTTTCTATGCAGGGACAAACGATTCCCATATGAATGTCTGAATTAGAATAAATCACACTGGGGATGCCACTGAAATTCTAGTCACATATGTATCACAGTATTGTTGCAATATACTGTATATTCCTTGGCATTTCAATTCAAACCACCTGAGTTCACAAGTTTTAAAGTTATGTCAGTGAAGGTGTAAGGTGCTCTCTCGCCTCCCCGCTGATCTTAATTACTGTAAGTCGGATCTCGGGGCAGCAGGGTTTCACTTGGGTTAATAAAGTTGCTGCTAAAGGAAGGTCAAGTTGAATCGCTGAGCAGAGAACAGACAAATGTACCCAGGGCTGAAGACATGGAGGGATAACTACCAGCGAAAGGCCCAGACTCCATCTTCTTAATTACAAGGAGCTTCAAGTGTTCACCCTGAGGACAAATGCAAGTCAATAACATGCGTGCGGTTCAATATGTGCTCTGTTACATGTTTCGTGCGGCTCAGACTTCTCTTGGGGACAACAGGCCTCAGGCTGACATCAGGACTGTCAGACTAATCACTTAAGAGTTAGCAAATGGCACCAAAGAATAGCTATGCTTCTCTTTGTGTGGACATGTCTCCACAACTCCTGCCACATGAATGTGTCTGTGTGCCTGTTTGCACTAGTCTAGTGTGTAAACAAATGTTTTGTCCCAGTTAACTAGGTCCCAGTCGGACCAAACCTATTTGGCATTGGTCCGCTGATGCTGGTGTGCATGCGTTTGGGTTTCAGCAATATATATGCGGGCATGTGTGTGTGTGTGTGTGTGTTGTGAATGTGGCAGCCGGGGGGATAGCATGCTGCTGCTGCTGACACTGGGCCTGTCTGCCTGGTGTGCCCCTTTCTGCACCAGTAGAGCTGGCACTGCCTCCTGCCTCTGCCCAGCCGATTCGCAGTGCGCCAGCTGGGCGCTACCAGGAGAGGCCCTGCAGAGAGAGGACGCAGGTCAGCCGTGACAGAGGGATTCAGAGAGAGAGAGAGAGACAGAAAGAGAGAGAGAGAAAGGGGGAGAGAGAGAGAGAGGTGTAGAGTAAAGTGTCATGGTTTAGATACAGAGCAAAGACACAAACATACTAGTACAGGAAACTTATGGAGAGGATGAAAGATGGTGTGAAAGCTCTAAAAGAAGGACTGCTCTCAGAAATGCAGGGCTACAGTTAACAGCTCCATGAAAAAAGTCTCGATTGTCATGCTTTGTGCAAATACCATAATTTGTACCATTTCAACCAGGTAACAGGTTACATTTTACACTGTGCACCCATTTTAATTATTATTACCAACATTAAGTTTAATGCAATACACTTCAAATGTGAAAGTATGTGGCAAAAGACTGATATGCTTCTGACTCCCAGCTGAAGTATTTTTTAACATTTATTGCCAAGTGCTGCAGCACCATATTTATTTAAATGGCAATTAATTAATGTGCAATTCTATTTTTTAATAAAAAAAAAAGATTTTGTAAGAAAAGGAAGTACCTTGCATATACTTTCAACTTTTATCAACAAATATCCAAGTTCAGCTTTTTACTCTCTTAGTTTCTTGGAAAAATCTTTCCCATATGAAAATGCTTTAATAGACATATCACAAAGTTTATAAATATATTAAATTTAATTTAAATGCAAGTTGTTGGAATTATTTAACTACTGTGCTTTCAAGTAAAACTGTATTTAAGCTGTGTGGCCAATGTCTATACACACACAAACTAATACAAGTAAAAATAATGTGTAGAAGATCAAATTAAAAAACTATACCCAATGTGAACAAAAACATGAATATTAAATACAGAAACTGCAGAGAGGGAGAAATATAATGTTTTGTTGTTGACAGGTTTGTTTATTTAAAAGGAGTCAAACTTGTTATTAAAACATGTATTGGACACATCTGGGCAGTTCTGCTGTACATGGATTGGTATAGCTATGCTTCTCTTATAATAGTGAAAATTAATAAGATGAATCTAAAAGATAAAAATTGGGGTTTTATTCCATTTTACTATTCAATTAGATCAAATTCAGGACTCATTTTCTGTTTGCATATCCGTCATCCCTTTGCAGTCTGTCTGGACATGGGACAAATGATATAGAGTAATTGTAAAGATCTCAAAGAAGCTTTCAAACATGTTGGGATTTACAGTTTCCACACTGTAGCTTATTGCTCCATTCTGGCATTTTCAACTTCTAAAAATATAACGAAAGACTCACGTCTGGTGCTGTGGAGCACCTCAAGAGGAGTCAGGCTGTGTGTTTCTTGGTTTGCTCATTCATGTATAAACAATACTTTCTGCAATGTACAGTGATTAGGGGAATTAGAGACCTGCTTGAGGAAATCACAGTGTGCGCTCTTCCAACCTGAGCTGGGGCTGCTGCAATGTACAGCGTCAGACAGCAGTGGGACTTTTTTCACATATTAAGAGACGCACACTCCTCCTTAGAGGAAATTCCACATGGTCATTTAAACTTTTAATTATTATCCTCATCAGCTCATTGTATTGACTGTTTTTTCCAATAATTTACTACATCTCTAAACTAAAAAAGTTCTCAAAAAGTTCTCATAATATAAATAATTTAAGCCTAGACAACTGTCTTAAACTTTCCAACTTTGTTTCAGTTACATCTTGTGAATGCACTTATTTGAGAATAAACAAGTACAGCTCTATCAGACAAACACACACAAGCATGAACTACACCCAGGCTTATCTTTGGTTCTTTTTGCAATTTATTCAGTCCCTGTTTGCTCAGCCAATGTAATGACTATAAATATTGTATTAATGGTTCTTCTAAACAGTCTTTTAATGTCAGACAAGTCTTCCTGACTCCAAACACTTACGGTTGCCTGCAGCCAAAGTTTGGTTAGAGGCACAATGCACAATTCTTTAAATGAGCAAATTACTCAGAATTACAAAGTAAGGATCACTGATTAATTCTTTTTCACATTTAAATAAGAACTTGATTAAGTGTAGTTAACTTTGTTTCATTAAGAAAGGTAATTTTGTTCCACTGGTGAACTCCTTAAGCAACGGTCACAGAGACTTCATCACACATCCAACAGGGATGTTTCAAGGGTTAAGTACTTAATTAAACTTAAACTTAAAAACCAAAAAAGAGAGGGTAAAGTTTGCAACGAGCTACCAAAAGAGGATAGAAAAAAGACTAGGCCAGAGGGAGTGTAGTTTAAGGATCCTTAGCTGGATTTAGACACCAGCACTCTGGTCAGTCCAGAAACTAATGAGTTTAGTTAGGTGACAAACAACAGCACAGGCATGTCAGAGGTCTCTGACCCTTTCATTAGAGCCTTAATCAGAGAGATTTGCAGAAGACTAAATAGAACAAAATCCTGCTGAGGTTCAGTATATCCCAATGCTAAGAGGAAACAGAACAGAACAAAGCCTGTCACGTATTCTGGTGCTGACCTGAGGAAGATCACTCCAACCAAAATGTTTCTGAATATAGAATAAAAGTGTGTCATTTATGTTCAATGAGGAGGAAATACTTCTGACTGAAAGGCGAGACTGACAAGTAAAAGACACGTCAGAAAGTTATTTTTGGCACAACATATAGATGTTAAATAACATACATGTATGTAAGCCTGCAGGCTTGAAGGATAACAGCTGGTCCCTTACACCTCTACCGTTACATCCCATCCTTAAGCTCAGAGCCCAACTGTGCTGGCTTTGACATGCTGGAGCCACAGGGCCGTCCCTTAAGCACCGGAATCAATGGAGAAGTCATTACACCAATAAGAGCAAAGGCCCCAAACGCCCTCACCTCCTTTCTGCTCCTACTCCTACCCTCCTGCCCCACCAGAGACACTCTCTGAGCACCCCAACGTAGCCCGCGCCTTCTCCAAAGCGGCCTCTCTCCCGCCCCCTTCTCCGTGGGCCCTGGGTCTCTGGCTGGGGCAGGCTGGCACAGCTGTGCCGGGAGCCGTGCTGTCACAAGCGGTTAGGGTGACAGCCACTCACACTTCATAATGTCCCTCTCACAGGTCACCGAGCGACAAGCTGGGTCACCCCGCTCCAGCAGGCAGCCCCAGGGGAAGCAGAGTGCCCCCCCCGCAAACCCCACCACCACTACCTTGCCATCAAACCACCGCCCCCAACCCTCCATCCCCTTATTGCCCAGGAAAATAGAGAGACAGGAGGGGGCAGGTGGAGGGAAGGGGTGCTGTATTGTGCTGGGCTACAAGAAGCTCTCCACACCGAAGAGTACGTCAGGGTCACGATTAGGGTGGGCACGCCACTGCTAGTTCCTCTGATACGGATGATGCTGGCAGTGTGGTTTAGGGTAATTGTGAGCTACTTAGATGGTAATTGGAGACCTCAAAGGAATATGACGATCTACTGCCACTCTAGTGTACTGTAGGTCTTTAGGTAAAGGTGTGAAAACAGTTGTCATGCAATCACATCGTACAGTACAGCTACATTAAAGCCAAGATTAAATGTAACAAAAAGCTGTATGATTTCATATGTCATTATAAGAGGAATTCTGTCTTAAATTGGATTTGATCTCTTTGTCATTCTCCATATGGGTGAGGGGATGGTTTGAACTTGGTAATGGCCATAGGAGAGCGCCATATGCTCCTGATGTCTGCCATCCAACTGTCATTAATGTGCATTACCTCTGGTCTCAGCTCCACATTGTGAAGTCTAATCTGATAGCAATACAAGAGTGAGGAGACAACATTAAGATTCACATTAATGGGCTCAAAGTGACACTCTCTCTAATTGGTTTGCCATTTTCACCTAATGCATAGCTTTCAGGTCATCACTATTAAAACTGTCTATCCGAATATGTCACTTGAATTAAATGGCAGGCCCCTAATGATTCTAAAAATACCTGTAATATAAAATGAACATGAAATAAAATGGTTTCTTAAAAATAGGTTGGAAAATAAGAGATCAGAGAGCTGTATTGTACTCGTGAGAACCAGAGGAAAACAACTGTATACGATGTGTTTATTGGGAAAGTGTTTTCCTTCTTCATGCACTAACAAACGATAAGTTAAGCATGTGAATTTGGGGTCACGTGAGCTAATTGGATGCAATGCCTGCAGTTGGCTTCAGCTGTGAGTGAGAGGCCTCATACCTAATTCCCGTTATTCAAACAGTCACACCCTGAGAGCGGTTAATTCACTGAAGGTGCGCACACACCCACTGAACAATGTGTAGCAATTAATTTCGCTTTCCCTCCCACATCTGGCGCTTCGGTGTGACCCTGCCTCTGCTGTGCCGTGTCGCTCAGGCTAGGCAAGCCTTTGCAATTTCACACGTAAAAGACTCCAATGAAACGTGAAAAGAATATGTGGCATTGCTAAATTGCATTAAAGAGTTTAAAACAGTAGATCCGTGCCCCTCTCTCAACCCCCCACCCCCTCGCTCCCAAGAAAACAAAGCAGTAAATGTGCTCAAATGCTCAGTGACGAGACGTGACATAATGCAATATGCACCGAGGATACATTTTCACAAAGGGGAGAAATTCATCACGAGGCCTCATCCAATCATGATAAACAGCTCAGGGAAGAGTGAGAGAGAGATGAACTTGCAGCCACAACAGGAGTCACACCAAGGGGACTGTCAGGCCTCTATAGGTCATGAATCAATATGTCCCAATCTATTTTGAGCTTTATGTATTCACATTATCTTCAGAGTAAAGAGCAGGGTCAGTCAGAGAACACTGAAAGTCCCACATAAGCCTGAAACACAATTAAAATGATTAATTATTGTGTAACAGATAAAAAAAAAAACAAATACAATATTTTTCTGAAAGCAAAGCGAACATATTGATGTATTTTTACAGTTTTAGCTTCTGGGCTATGTCGGTATGTTGGTTTGACAAAAGAAAATAATTTACAACATTAGAGTTACAACTTTTTATAATATAGACATTCTGACCACTAAAAGCACTATGGAGTAACGTTTTTTTTCAAGTGAGTCCAGGATTTATTTGTACTGTGCACACACACCTGGATTCTTGTCACAGGGTCCTGCTGTTGGTGTCACACATTTCATTTCCTGACAGCTGGGAGCAATGCGGGACAGTAAGGAGTCCCGCTAACTAATAAACATGGAAGAAAACACATCTGGAGTTACAATATCTTGTTAAAAAAATGTGCTTTGTTAATGTTTATGATGATGGAATTGCGTTCAAAATGTTTATGGTGAGAGACGAGAATTAGTCCATCGTGCACCTGAAACACTGGAAATGTACTATGATCGGCTTTGTCACTGATTTCTAACAATGATATGATTAACTTTAAAAAGTCACGAGTATTCTTTAATGAGGTTCATAGCTGGATCCCTAAATGCAAGGGCTACTGTTGTAAATAGTGCAGGCACTCTCTGCAAGTAACAGAAAGCTCATCTGTTGAGTTTGAAGTCTGCAGCTTTTCATATTTACTTCTTTTCCTCTGCCCTGTGCACACCATCTCCTCCTCTGCACCATCTCTTTCTCTCTCTCTCTCTCTCTCTCTCTCTCGGTGCCACTGTGCCAGTCACCCTGCTCTAGGGCTCTGGAGATATTTCAAACATATCTGGGAAATCAATCTTACAGCAAACTGAAGGAAAACATCGAATGTCATTGAGCAATAAGTATGAAGCCTGTCAGAGGTAGAGCTGAGAGCTGGGCCTGCGGCGAGTTGGGCCTGCCAGTATCCCAGTGAGAGGCCTTGTCAGCTGGGCCCCCTGCCTCTACACACACACACACACACACACACACACACACACACACACACACGTCTGACAGAGAAAATTAGAATACAGTTTATGCTGTTATGGCATTTTCGGTTCACACCACTTCCACTGCTGTTCACTCTCTTTGGGATAAAACAATGTGTCCCCGAAATACTATTCTCATGTTTTATTTTTTATTTTTTCCTTTTCATTATCAATAAATCAACTTTGTATGACTTGAATGTTGCCTGGAAAGTTTATTCTCAGAGTATTTAAATGCAAAATATGACAGAATATAGAGCTATACAGTAACTAATTTTCAAGCTGCAAATTACCAATTATTTTCTGAATTGATTAATTGTTTTGTCACAATCCATTCAAATTCCATACACTCTAAGGTCATTTCTGCAAACTGTCTGGTTGTCCAAAAGCTTACTGATATTCAATTTATGTTCATGGGAGATTAAAAAAAACAATGACACACAACATAACTTGATTATCACTTGTTCTGGGTTAATATTTTGCCAATTGAGCAATTAATTAATCATGTAAGGGCCCCAGCTTTAAATAAAATATTACTGTATATTTACTTTAAATGGAACAATATTGTGACAATAGGATCTTAAGATCGTTATACAAAAGTTATGTTGCCCAGTCAAGATTTTATTCCAGATGTCTGAGAACCTTTGTTTCATGACGGCATCAGAAACAGATCACTGTATCAAAAATCATGTTGACATGCAAATGTGTGCAATATTTTGGATATATACTGATATGTAATATTGAATTAATACATAACAGAATTACGAAAATCACAGTGCCCTGACTCTGGATGTCCTCCGGTGCATGGATCGGGGATGTCCTTTACATTTAGCAGAGGCACACAGGCAGTTACACTGAAATGGAAAATATGAGAGAGGAAGATGGATTTCAGGAGGCAGGAGGGGAGAAGGGCAGGAGAAAGGGAGAGACCAGGTCCAGACAGACAAGTGAAGGGAAGCAGAAGTTGATGAAACAAGATGTCACCATTGATGGGTCATTACACCCAAGTAAGCATGGGACACTAGCTGAGTCTGTACTGACCCCCCTCTCTTCTTCATTCTCTCTCTTTTTGTCTCCCTCTCCAACAAGGACCTACAAAATATGTCATTGCCTCAGTTTCTCACTATTACTTTGCAGGCTCTGCAGCGATTATCCTCACAGTACACCAAATCACTGCAGTTCAGTGTCGCAGCCCTCCTAATTGGCCCTCTTATGTCCACATATACATGTGTTTACGTCTCCAGGTCAATTGAATTAGGTCTTATAATGAGCCTGGGTGCTGAATATCCAACGCAGCTCAGAACACTGAGGCATAAACCGGCACAAATCAGGTGAATCCAGTTAAGAGTGTATACACTTTACAGCACATGCGCCCAGTATTTGTCACACAGTCCCTTGTTGCAGCCATCCTGTTGCTCATTATCACGAGTCCCAGTCTGCATGAAGATCAGGGCAACAGCGTCTATGGTGCCACATCAGCGGGTCGAGGATGTGAGATCAAAAAGCGTCACTAATCTACAAATCCCATGTGTGAGAGTTTAATAGTGAAGCGCAACCATTATTTGTTTAAAAGCTCACTCATTATTTGGCAACTTTGCACACAATGTCCATATCACACAGCCACTGACCACATCCTGGAGATGCTCAAATTATGATGCAGAAAGTGAGATGTTAATATATGGAAGAACTTTTGTTGTTATTCAAAAAAGGGCCTGGATTTTCAGAGTGTTGGGGAAGAATAAGCGATTTAGAGCGATAATGAAATGTTTGTTAGTGTTGATGGCCAGGGGAACCTGGATAAGTTCAGTGATCTGACTATGGTAGAGTGGAATTAGAATTTGATGGTCCTTGGGCTGTTCAGTGGTAAGGAACAGAGGGGTCATCGTTTAAGTATCAGTACTGGAACAGAAAGAGCCACTCAACTATGAAATGTAAGGTTTTATATGTGTTCACTGTCTTGCATCAGCTGCTCATACATTAGTCTTATTGCACAGCATAACAAACAGAATATTAACACAATTTCCTACATAAAAGCTCCTTGACAAGCTCCTGTGTTTACTCACCTTACTAAGCAATTAGTTGATTCATTCTTATATGTCAAAAAATGTATCATTGTGGATGTAAATATGTTTGATCAGTGTGTGTGTGTTAGTGTGTTTTCTACATTATATCTGAGCCAACAAGCATTATTATGACTAACAAAATAAAACCACGAGTGCATTCAAACAACCCGACCCAAAAATTTCTCAGCCGGGTCTCCTCATCTCCATCAATCACATAAAAAATACCAAACTAATGCAGTCAGCGTCGGATAAGAGTGTCAGGTTTTCACACATGAAAAGTGGAGCTGCCCAGAGGGACCTCACATCAGCTTTCATGTGTGCATTTAGACTAGTGAGTGGAACTAAAACCTGGCCCGCGAACCAACACGCCTTATCTCCATTGGGACACACATAAGCGACAATAACAACCAAATTAACCATGCACATGCAGGCTTCAGCGTGTTGAGTTGATATTGGTGAGCCGTGGGCTCAGTCAGTGGCCCCGGGTCCACTCTGGTCCACTGATTCGAGGGACTATACAACGAACCATCGTGCAGCCAGGACTCTGTACTGTGAAATTAGACTGGGGTGTGAAAGTGGAAAAACCAAATAAGCATGAGGTTTGAACACGGTATCACGCTGTCTCGCCTGTCTCATTCCCGCACCTCAACACTGTCAAACTTGATAAGGAAGAAAATTGTCCATGATCAGAGGTATCTTGGTTTTTCTGTTGTGACTAATGTGTCATTTTTGCCTTAAGCTTGTTAAAATACTGTCTCCTTTATCTCTAACCTGAATTATTAAGCCCTGCACATATCTCTGAGCTATATGCTCAAAACAAAATCATTAAATAGTTTGGAAACCAGACTGAAACTTATTTTGTCTCTTCTCTATTTTACTTTAAACTACATCTCATTAAATAATGAACAACTTCTCTCCTTTTTAACAACCCCATAAGTGTATTTCTATTCATTACTTTGTGTCATCGTACTTTATCATCGTTTACTTTGAAAAACCATAACTGAGGTTCTCTTCTATCCTCTCTCAGATTTTTTCTCTGTTCATCTGAAATCCCCCTGTGACCCTTGACATGCTGCTGCCTTCATGCTGGCAACTCTAATAGCATCCCATCCACAGAGACCTGACTAACACTGCTTGAACCTCACAAACAAACATATACACCCAGAGAGAGAGAGCTAAGTTGAAACACACCAAGGTCATAGGTGTATTAAAGAGCAAAATACAAATTGACAATCATGTCTTCCCCCTTTTCTTGGTTTAAAAAATACAACAAACTGTGAAGAACAAACAAAGGACACACATACTGATAACTCTCCCAGTTACCTTAACCTTTTAGGCCTTTGCTGTCTTGGTGGCATCTGAAGGTGGAGTCTCCAATTTTAGTATCCATGACCACACACACTCACAAAGCAGCTGAAACAGTCAACACGGGCTAGACGAGAGCTGGTCTAAAGCACTCTCACCACACCAGGCCTAGTTATACTCTGTCTGTTTGAGGTACACTGATTACTGATATTACACACACGCACACACACACACACACACACAAACACACACACTACCTTCACTGCAGGGTATGTGTAAACTCACCATGCAGAAGCAGGTCGCTGCATTAAACACAAGCATATGCTAGCAAGGAGTCTTACTATGATCTTGCACACAGCACTCCACTAGACTGGGCTTCAGCACGCTACACTAGTCTGTATTCCACTGCATTACATTGGGCAAGCGGGCTAATGCTAGCTGATCCACTGCCACAATGTAACAAGTGCAGGGCCTTGCTAGCAGGATGCTATGCTAGGCTAAAGCAAATCAAGGCCTCCTGCAGTCATTGGTGTGAGAGCCCATTTTCACAGTTCACACCCGGCCTGCTAATGGCTGATCATTCATTCACGCTCTCTGTCGATTGTGCAGGCAGGGGGTTGGCCAATCGTACAGTTTGCTAATGTAGCGTACATAGTGAGGATAATCGGTGGGAGCAATAAGCATGCTAATGTTCCTTTGGCCATGAAAACTGAGGTCTGGTAATACGTTGAGAGCAGGATCATGACTAAGTTGTATTTTTGGTGGGAGTTGTGGGTCGGGACTACGATGGACATTAGGTTTTGATCAAGACAAACTTTTGTCATTTGTTCAAGTCCTATGGCTATTTATGATGATACTTTTACTGTGCAGTGAAGTTCACATATTGTATTGTAGACATGAAGTTTGGTGCAGGTGCAGACCTCCAGAGGAAAGTCCTATATTAGGGCCTATTTTTGCACCACTGAAGAAGTTAAAGGACTTTGTAAAACTTCAAATACTGAAAGTCTTTTTGCATAAACTTTTCAAACTTTACATTTCAAAATGTACAATTTCCTATATAGTTTGTTATATCCAGTGTAGTTTTAGTACCAGTTCTGATATGATTATATATTTTTAAACAATGGTACCAGATACAACATTCTGGACAAAACAGTCACTCTATGTGAAATCTGGCAATAATTTTGTCCCGAAGAGAAAAAAATTTGATGATGATTAGACAAAAAACTTAAGTCAAAACAATTACACACATGCATTTTAACTTTGGGTGAAGATTAGATAAAACAGTTATATTTGATACATGATATTTGACCTGGTTGCAGGTATGCTGCTCTGTGCTAGCTCATTTCATAAAAGCACAATCCCTCAGCATTTTGCTTTCTTCTATGCTCTTTTAAAAGAATGAAGAACCACCGAGGGTGGAGAGTACTGACATTATCATTTCAACCACTACACCAGCTGATTTGCTGATTAGCACAAATCAGTGACCATAGTGAAGTGAAAACTGAGACACTTGGCCCTCCGAGGGCCATGCTTATTTCAGCTGTATCATGTTTATCTGGGGTTAAATAAACACATGCAACAAAAACAACAACATAATGCAGCACAACATTATTATATTCTCTTTTGTATCACTTCATATCTATTTTGTCCCATATTAGCTGTTCTAATTTGATCATTTACCAAATTTGGTTTGTCCCATTGGGTTTCTATTAAGTGTTTAGGTTGCAGTATCACTGACTCTCTTGCAGAGATGAATTAAAGATTAAGATTTTATTAATCCCACACCGGGGGAAATTTCGGGAATCTTTAATTCTAGTGAACCTATATATAACTTAAACAACAAACATTTTGTGTATATATGAAAGATGGAAGCCTTCTCTAATATGACACTCTAAGCTAATCTATGACATTTAGTAAACTTGATTATGTTACCAATTAGTGAACAAATAGGCCGGGGAACTGAGACTGCAAAGAGAAAGGACCTTCATAAATAAAACCCTCAGGCACTATGGGGCTGTTGACAGTAACACACATTTCACTTCCTATAATTAACTTCAGGATAGTAGAAAAAACATGCACAGATTCTGCACGCTTTCCTCGCTTTCACTGTATTTAGAAATTCTAATTGACATTAAGCCTGCCCGTATCAGTTTAGCATTCTCTGTGTCAGTAAAGAGCTACGAGGCGTGTTGATGTGAAACATGTTGCATCTGCCTCCCTCACAGGTTTTTCACAGTGCATTAGGAGAACCTTGTAGAATCAGTCTTTGAGATCACACTGCATTTTCTGTGCGACTTCACATCTTTACCCTGTGGATGAGCTCAACTCTGCTACCCTGTCCATCTGGATATCCCAGCTCATCCTGGAAAGTCCAGTTCTGCCAAACATGACAAACTTCCTCAACTAGATTGGATTATAGCATGAGAGGGAGCGTGCAGCCCCAGCCTCAGACTTAAATGCCCTCCAGGTTAAAAAGAGAGTGATAGAGTTAGTGCCAAAGAAGCATAATTAATGTTCTTAATTGGGCCTTTCCTTATAGTAGCGGCTGATAGTCCACTCATAGTCAGCCATGGCTGCGGGGCCGCTGCCATGCACTGTTAATGACGTGTGTCCTGTGCTTGTCTGATCTCATACAGTTGCTAGCCTTTCCTAGGATCTGTCTCAGACAACACTCAGCTGTACACTGTGGTCAAAGGTGGAAATGCACTATCAAGCATCACCAAGCTGCAGAACACAAACTTCTGCTCAGACAAAACATATTTTCCATGCTTCTCAAGCTCATCACATTAAAGGAAGATCTGTTTCTGCTGTTGAATGATGAACCTAGTCATAACATGTCCCCTCTGATTGAGCCTTTGTCCACTTCAAGTTGGATTTAACTTCCTGAACCTGTTCTCCCCCAGAGGTCTTACTGACAAGCACTCTTCTCCTCCCTCTGACCCGTGGCTTAGTGACATCAGATGGGCAACGAGGTGTAAATCCGTTGCTCTTACAGACCCCTGCCACAGTTAAGTCAGGTGTGACACACAAGCCTGTTTGGCTGGGAAAATGTACAGTGCAAAGATTTGTTCTGATGTTTCTAGCACAGTAGAGGTTAAAAGATTAAATAAATTCAACTTGGTGAAATTCTTCTTGCCTCATGGAGAAGAATAACTGCAATAACCTGGGTTTGATTTCAGCTAGAGAGATTTACCCTGCACCCTGTCACCCTGCACCCTCCGCAGTGTTTTCAACCATCCATTAAAAGCAGTTTTCCCTAAATAAATGCAATTTAAATCTATAATGGTAAGTCCTGCAAAAAAAAACCCAGAAAACAAAACAACAACATAAAAAGCAGTTTATCAGTCTATCAGCAACATATCACAGTAGTATGGATTTATATTCATGAGGAAAGACTGTATCTATTTTAATGCACAGTGCATGAATACAACTTTTTTTTGGCTGGCAAAAAACACAGATAAGTTTTAAAAAATGAAGTTGAAGTTCAGGAACAATATTTTGGTGACTCTATAGCTCACTTGACTCCTGTTTCTCTGGGCAACATCACACCAGCAGGGGTCAGTAGTGCACTGCTATCAGAGGTCCTTGTCACCAGCCAAAGGGGCTTCCTTCTGCAAACCAGCTGCACCGAGGTTTTACATAGATTACACTAATTATATAAAATATATAAAGGTTTTTTTCCACAATTACAATGTCATTTCTTTGTAAGATAATGGAGGGTGATACTAAATATCACTTGGAAACTCACTTGGAAACAACAACAGGAATCAAAGACATACTGTTAAAGATAATTATTTTCATGCTTATGGTTCGTATTAAAAATGAGGATGAGGGTCAGTAATTTATGGACAACCGTGGGTGGATGGCTCTCATTTTTAAAGCATAATGAAGACAGTTTACAGGAAGAGGCTGAGACATCACTGATGCACAGAGGTAGAGACAGACATTACCTTGTAATTGTTAAATTTAATCAGGTTTTAGAATATTCACCTCAGTGAATTCAGATATCTCATGACATTCTGGCCTAAATTTAAATTCATTTTATTTTTTTGTCCAATTAGATGCGATTAGAGTGCATGTCTAACTAACTATTTTCGCTGTCCCTGCATAAGGCTGCCATTGTTTATTGTGCACTGACTGACAATTAAAAAATGGCAGTGAAAAGAGTAATATGAGAAAATCCTGATTTTGAAACAATCACATCATACTTAAATAAATAAAGGTCATAGATCCACACATGGATCAGGATGCTGATATGCCACGTTCCTTGGTTTCCATGATCAGAGGGATGTGGTGGCAGCTTAGTGTCCAACAAGGAGAGAGACTGACACACTTTCTCTCTGTGTTTTCACCCTCAGGCAGTGAGCTAATTAAGAAGGGACTCTGGTTTTATTTACTGTCAGCCTCTGGCCCCCATGTATGTGTGTGTGTTAGAGTAAGAGAGAGAGAGAAAGAGAGAGCAGGACTGATTTTGCCCTATCTCAGACCGTTCTCAGTCACACCAGTTTAGTCGGGCCTTGCCATTTTGCCCACATTCAGCCAGCGGCACTATGATAGTGGTAATGCTGACCGTTATCCATTAGTTAAAGCTTTTCTCAGAAGGGTATCCTCTCCACAGTGATGCAGGGAGGTGCTGGGCACTGCAGCCAGCGCTGCGGGGAGAAATGTAATTACTATGCTCTCAATATGATACAGATATCATAGATATATCAAAGATGCGATGTGGACATTCGCAGTGCATCAGAGTGAGGCATCACAGTGGAATATCTGATGGAGCACATCATTTTTAGTCATAACTCAATGACTGTATAGTGGATAATAATTAGGGACATTTTCCAAGTATTCCAAATGATCTTCCTCTCAGTTATCCAGCTGCTTTTGCACAACCCCAACCTAATTATTAAACATCCTAAGATTTGCTCCTCTGTGTTTGCATCACATCATTTATCATTCATAGTTGTAAGACAATCAGGGAAAACAGTGAGTTCAAATGTCCTCATCGTCCTTATCAGTGGACTTCTTAAAGTGATATGTTTTAAAGTCAGAACACGTCTGAAGTGCTTTATCATCATGAGTGGATGTGTTTTTAGAATATATCACATTTTACTTTCAGATTCAATCACAATTCAGTTGTCTTGAACTGCGCCTAATAAGCTTTAAAGATATTATATTGTCAGCCTAATAGCATATCTGCCTAACTCATTTTTTGGCCAAATTGAGATATTGGCCTAAAAGTTCTTACAACTTTGCTGAAAAAAGGTGTTTTTTCTTCTTTTCCAAAAACCTGAAAAAATGAGTTAGGCAGATATGCTATTAGGCTGACGATATGTATAAAAAACACATGATGTCATCATGAGTGTGTATAATTTAACATATCATATATTTTAGAACCATGTATTTAATGACCCAAGACCATGAATACATGGTATGGAGTGCAAAGAGCACACACATTGTTTATAATTCTGAAGTTGACCACAAATTAGGAAACTCAATATGCTAAAAATGCCTCTGTCACCTTCATGTGCACATCTGCATGGTGTGTAACATTTTTGATTTAAATTCTGATTTCTATTAATTCATGTATGCAACAACAACACGTGTGACAACAAATTAACTTAAATCCCACACCAGTCACAAATGTGCTTTTCCTCTTCATGTTTCACTTTGACACTTGACCATCACTGTGCAGAATAATGTGTCACAGTTTAGTATGCAACTTACACCTGTGTGATGTGAAAACCTGAAAAATCCTGCACACACATACTGAGAATTAACCTTAAAGTAGGAGCCTTTCTGCACCCAGACATTAGACTTTTGAAACAGAAAGTAGATAATAGATTTTGGGGAAAAGAGAGGATGCATTGATGCATTTTTATGGATATTTATGTGAATTTCTGGGAAAAAAAACCCTCACTGGACACAAAATATCATTCACTGGAGAGTATTTCTATATATTTTAAATCATGTGTGATGGGGATCTTTAAACATGGGTGGTTTAAATAGTAGAAGTCTTCTTACTTGCTCTTAATGTACGTCACTTTGGATAAAAGTGACTGCCAAATGAAAATGAATTGTCTTCCCTGATATGAATTCATTTTACATTCAAACCCCTTACCCAAGACTTAATATCTACCAGTGACCTTATGTAATTTGATGAAACTCTCCTCCCTTTTTTACCAAGTTAATGATGTAGTTACAGATTATTTTTACTTTAATTTTTTAAGATGTATTCTTTGGCCATTTTATTCCCCTAAACTTTGCTTAAATTTACAGCCACTTGTACACATTTACAGCTTGTGATAAATGCCCACTGTCTGTGTTGACTGTGCATGGTCATTTGTAGTTAAGCTGATGGTGGACATCCTCTCAACATCCGCTGATGTTGATCAAACAGAACCTGCAGTCCCCCACTGGCCCCAAGCTGATTCAAACAGTACCCCAGCAGGACTCTCCTTACAGGGCTCCACTGCAGCTCCATTTGTTGGTGACAGCGCTGCTGCAGAGGTGACACTCCACAGTGACAGGGGCAGGCCCCCCTCCACCCTCTCCACCAACATCCACTCACCCAGCAGTGGTGCCCCAGCGAGCCCTGTACCTCAGCCATGTCAGTCAATAAACCACAGGTGGTCACACGCAGACACGCAAGATCATCACTGACATCCTGGAAATGTTGAGGGGACCGACAGGACAGAGAGGGAAAGTAAGTGAGAGAGTGATGGATGGGTGGAGGAGAGTGTTTCAGTGGTGTCTGAACAGCAAGCACAGCGAGGAGAACTCTCATTATGTGCTGTTGTGTCTGACAGCGACGGTGCTGTAGCTGTTCTGGGGAGTTGATGACCCAAGTGACCCGGAAAGCAAGGCGTGGCCCACACAGCTGTGGTCACCGTGGTGATCTCACACAGTGTAATTAATGCACACAATCAGAGGTGTCTGCATACGTGTGTGTGCGTGAACACCCGTGCAGGGGTTTGCCTGCTTATTACAACCAAACAGTGAGTTACAATCTGACAACAGAGAGCTCTGGGTAATTTCCCATCATGCCTCATCAGGAACAGCGGGGGGCCAAGAGCCTCGCCACATCAGCTCACACTCGGACCTGGGTAGAAAATTACCATCATTAAACAGCAATGTGCAAGGGAGAGAAAGAGGGAGCCAAAAAAAAGAAAGCCCATGATAGACAATGGGATAGATGGAGGAAGGCAGCACTGAGGAAAGACATTTCTTATGAAATGGATCAGATGAAAGGAAACAGAGAGTCACTCAGCCAGACTGCAGTAAATGCCAAAAACAGGATGCAGTATTGATCAAGAAAAAAATAGATCTCTCAGCATCTCAAAAGACAAATCTATGATACAATTCCACAAAAAAATCACAACAGCTCCTTTTCAGTTGTCTTCTCTTTCTCCTTTTACTCTTTTCTCTCCCTCATTAGTGAGTGGCTGTGATTGTATTGGATTGAACGGTGACTGTGTATCGATCTGGTCAGCCCTCTGAGGAGTAATGTAATCAGTGCCCTCTGCCTCTGCGGGCAGGGAGGCAGGTGGTGGAGGGCAAGATTAGCAGTGAGACAGGTGGGGGAATAGGCAGGAGTAAGTGAGGATCCCTTTAACACAGCATATATTTAGAGTTTTTACATTGTGTTGTGCAGAGTGAAGACGTGCACAAGGTTACACAAAAACACAACTTTCTACAGTAGTGGAGGAAGAGCTCAGACACATTGCTTATTGAAAATTAGCAAGACCACAGTGTAAAAATATAGCGAAGCTGGCAAAGTTAAGGCACATTTTAAGTTATATTATACACTGTCAGATAACGTACTTATAATGCATCATAATTTATTTGTTCATTATAGTGGATTGTGGATTAAAAAGTACAACATTTGACCTGGTATAAAAGCTATTTATGCTACTTTAAGTATAAAGTATAAAGTAGCATAAATTGATTTGAGGTTACACAGAGTGAAAGCTCTGCTTGAGGCAAACACAGTCTCTTGCTTGTCAAATTTCAATCTTTGTTTCATTCTGCTGAATTATACATAGTATGATGGAGCAAGGATCTGCGGCCAAGCTCCGAGCTGAATCCCAGTCTCCAACAGCCAATCTCAAACCTGCATAATATGACAGTGGTATGTAAATACTTGAGTTGGATCTATGTGGAGATATTAAAATAGTGATCCACTACTTAAAGATGTTTCCATAAAATCCCAACCACTCTGTGAGCTGAGACAAGTTCTGGTTGTTTCTTGGAAGGAGACAATGTTTCCTGACAGTCTGCTGTCCCGCAGCTCTATGGCTGTCTTGACAGCTCTACTAGGCCCATGGCTCTTCTTAACTCCTTCTGTCTTCCTATCTTTCTCTCAGCCCAGTGCTGAAAGTGTTTACCCTCCTATCCTCAAACATTACCTTCAGTGTCCCTGCACATATGTCTACAGCTTGCTGTTACCCACCTTGACTCCCTCTTGTTGCCCACCCCCTCCTTTCTAATCCCACAGTGATCTTTTATTTTCTCCTCTGTCTCTCCCTCTTCCTATAGTACTCTTGTGGAAATGTGGAAAAAAATAGCATCACTTGACTGAGGGTTCACCTGGCTGCTCTGCTGGCTAGAGATGAGAGGAAGGGAGAGATTAAAAAAAACAAACAAATGAGATGGAAAATAAACAGAGAGGGAGAGAGAGAGAGACACTGAAAGACCCAGGAGGAGATGGACATATGCAGAACAGAATTTATGTTTTGTTGAGGAGGGTTAGCACTTTGCAGAGCACCCTGAGCCTTTCTATAACACATACTGTATCTTTATTAAAGCCACACAAACATGCAAACTCGCACACTCACATTCCCTATGTAAAGGCCTACACAGATGCGCTCTTGGTGAGGAGGAGAGAGAGAGAGAGAGTCTTTGCATGGATGACCCAGTTGGGCTTGTGCCAGTTCTGCAAGAGCCTGGAGCCAAAGTGGAGACCTGGAGACACACACACACACACACACACACACACACACACACACAAACACACACACACACACACACACACAAATACACGCACATACACCATCTGGTCCCGTGCCTTTTAATAACTGAAACAAGGCACAAGATGTAGGCAGCATGGTGCATGGTTTCCCATCAGCCTGGCAGCGAGAGAGCAGTAAGTAACAATAGCAACAATAGCCCTGAGAACAGTAAATACACAAAGCATTACAGGTGTAGATTGAAACACAAGGCAGCAGATAAGGCCTTTGTTTTGCAGAAAATTGGAGAATTTGTTGAAGGAGAGTGTGATGCTTTTATGGGTTTCAGCATACAGGATGTTCAAAAAGATGAAGCCATGCTTTTCTCGCCATACCCAGCATAAATTCTTTCTCTTCCTTTGCTCTCTTCCTCTCTTTTCTTCCTCTCTGTCTTTCTCCCCTGCTGCGTACAGGAGTCAGTCTGACTTTTGATCCTGACATCTGCGTCTTGCAGGAATGTCTGTGTGCTCTCTCTGCCCTCTGATGTAGCTCCAGGAACTAATGGAATGTGAAAGAGACAGACGGGCTTCTCGTCTGAAAAACACTGCCCTCTCTCCGTACACGTGTGTATATATGTGTGTGTATGTGTGTCTGCATGTGTGTGTGTGAATTGAGAGGGCACTCATGCTCCCACACATATCTACTGTCTGCTTCAATCCAGCCTTTTCGGCAGTATCCCCTAAAATAAAAAGAAATGCAAACGGATGAGACGGGGGAGAAAAGCAAATGATGAACGAGTTGAACGCCTCGATTTATGATGTTGCATATGGCAATATTGAGTGTGGTTTTACATCGGCTAACCTTTGAGCTGTAGTGTACGGGTTAATCCCACAACTCTTTCACTTTCTCTCCCCCTCTCACTCTCCCTCATTCTGCAGAGAGAGTCTGAAGGTCTAAAAGGGTGTTTACAATTCACTAATCTGACTTCAAAACCAGCTTAACTCTGGGAGACATCAAAGGTGTGCGCGTGATGGCCCCACTGATCCCAGTAAGGGGGGGATGTATGATAGACTGGAAACATAGTGAGAAGGGGTGGGGGGAGAAAAGCGAACAAGAGGAAACTAGATATTTCTGAGATCTTGTGATGACTGTCTCACTTGATCCAAAAAAAAAAAAAAACAGTTCCAGACTTATGAAAAGGCTTAAAAATAAAAAAAAAGCTCTTGAAGAGGATGCCCAGAACACATGACTGAATTTGGATCAATTATTTCAATTAAATAATCTATAAAACAACTTTTACTTACCATCTCAAAGTCTAGATATAAGATAAACAATAAATGCACCCATCTGGTTTTATCATCTTTATCAAAATCACTCACGATTAAAAAAAAAAAAATGTGGTTAATACATCTGCCTCTGCTGTTCATAAACATATTCATTAAGAATTGATAGCTGGATTTGCAAATACTGTTCCAGGAAGTGGACAGGCAAGCCTTTGTCCCGGTGAGGCAAACTAATGATGAAGAGCTCATTTAGACAAGACTTGCATGAATATCTGCACAGGAGAAAATGCAGGCAAGGTAAAATTAGCCAGTAATAAATGAACATTGTGGAAATACATCTGGCATTAATTGTCATCCAAAGGTCACGGTTCATTAAATTACCATTAAAGAGTTTGACAAAATATATTTGGTGCTCACTGAGGTATGCTGGCTTTGTGAAGTAAAATATATAAATAACTGTAATAACTATAGCTGTGTTTCTAAGACCTATTAATATCAGATGGAGAGGAGAAGCCTATTCTGCAGGGACATTATCAAGGGATTTGCGCTATTAACAGATGTATTTTTCCTCCTCCTTGAACACATAGAAATAATGCAAATTATAATAAATTGTCATGTAATGAATAGTCAGGCCAAAAATGAGGACAGTGTGATTTGATGGAGATGAACTGATCGCCATCATATTAGTTATTCCGTATGTGTGCCGAATACATCTCAATGCAAAGTTCTTTTGTGATTTCCAGTTTGTCCCACATTTGTATTGAGCTATCAGGGGCAGACATGTGAGACTGCCTCGAGCAAACATCTGCTCGCACATGTACGCATATGTATAAACATACACAGGCTGACATACATGCCCACGCCCGACCCGTTGGAGCCAAAACACTTTGACAAAAAAAGGAAAAAAAACAAGAAGGGAAAAAGAAGAATACAAAAGAGAGTTTACAGTGGGCGCCAATTTGATTATGACAAGGATGAAAAGAAGGAGAGAGGAAGAGAGGAAATGTGTGCGTGTGTGTGTGTGTGTGTTGGAGAGAGGCAGAGCAACATGAGACAGAGAGACTCGGGTGGACAGACACTGATTCCCCCAGGTGCATGTTGGGTAAGTCTTCAATAATATGGAGTGACAAGGAACAGAAGGAGCCGATTTCTCCTCATGTCATATCCTCTTTCTCTTCTCGCTTCCTGCTTCTTGTCAACAGGACTTTAAACTGGTGTTTGTTAAATTGGATGTCAGGGTCAACAGAGGACTTTGTTACATCGAATGCTTGTCTGTTTGTGTGCATGTGTTAGTCTGCGTGCGCATAAATGTGTGTGTGTGTGTGTGTGTGTGTGTGTGTTCAATGCCGTTTAAATGTGGTAACATGTTGTCTCTTGGTATTAGAGGGTCTGCGTCAGAGGATAAAATGATGCTGAAATACCTTAACTTAAGAATTTCCCAAACCTGACCTTAATATGTAACACTACAATATAGCAACACATGAAATTTAAACACCAAAGCCTTCAAGACACTGATTTACCAAGCTCACAGCCACAGCAGGATCCCCACTGTATTGGATGGCAAAGCCCTCTGGAGCCGCCACTGTTCAGCCATGCCACTGTAGCAGGTCTACCCTGCCTTTCCAGGAAGCCTCAGATGAGTAGAAAGCCCCTGGACATCTCTGTTAATCACTCATCCCTAAACAAGCACTTTCTAAATGACCTTAGAGAGAAGGAAACGAGAGACAGACAAACCACGCAGCCAAACAAGGCCCCCAGGCCTCTAACCAATTTAAATCCCAATTAGATTTTTCAGATACTCTCAAGAGGTAAGTGTGTGCCTGTATATGTATGTTTGTGCATGCTTGTGCGTATGTTTGCGTGCACGAGTGTGGATTGTCAGACAACCAGCTCTTCCGTACAAACAACAAAGGTCATTCCCTGTCTGAGTCGGTGTATGTTATTGTTCCGATTAGTGTGTGTGATTTTGTTTTGACTGTTATTGTTACAATCGTGGAAGCAGCTGACCTTTGACTGTAAAAAATAGAGGATCACATTATTGTCATTGTCAGAGGATTTCCAAAATTTGTTATCATGCTATAGAAAGTCAATAGTTACGCTTAAAAAAAGTATAACTAGATCTGGTTTTAGAAAAAATGAGGTCAAAGGTTATACACACACGCACGCACGCATGCACACACACATACACACACACACACGCACACACACACACACACACACACACAAACATGTTAAATGACTGTATTGTTAACCACTGTAGCTCGTAACATGTCTAGTTAGGATATTATCTGAATGCAAATGACAGAATAAATAGCTAGCACACCATATTTGCTGTGATACACAGGGTCAGTATGGTTCTATAAAATGCCTCATGATGAAAGAGGTAAACTCATCAGCTGTTTTACATTCATGCATGCTCATGTGTATTCTGCCTGCAGAAAGACTTCACCAGGTTTCAACTTGCATCACCCAAAAATGATAAATTGACTTCAGTGTTTCACAATTTTATCAAAATATAAAAAATTAGACAATAATATGAGGTGTTTAAACAGTTCAACTCAGTCTTTTAGATTCAAATCACAAGCTTTATAAACAGCAAAATGAATTTTATATACGTTCTATCCTGACATAATAGGAGTAATATACATGCATAAAAAATCTGTATATGGAATGAAGATCTCTCGTGTGTGTAAGGTTTAATATCATGTGTTTTGATTATGAAAGTGAGGCAAATTTTCACTTTGTGCACAACAAAGTTTCCAATTGTTTATCGTAATTCCATGTTGTTTATGGTGACAGCTGCTTGAAAAATCCATTGGCCTATTAATGCCTTTAGAGGGCTATGTAAACAAAAGCAGATACACTGACAAACACACACCAGATGGCCACTCCCCCCTTCACCTCTTACATTAGGGTCCCGTGGCAGGTCAGAACAGGTCCCACCTGAATGGGGCATTTCTGGTTCACAGGTGAGGCCTCTCTCCTCCTCTGCTTCTCCTTTTCTTTATAGTCATGTCCCGCATCTCTGTCTCTCTGATAGCAAATGAGAGCAGGTCAGTATGTGCCGGGTTACTTCTGCAGGCCAGATGGGATTCAATGGAGATGACATTCAGTGGATGACCCACCTGATGTAACCATAATGCAACCTTTGATAACCACAACAGGGAGGTGCATCAACATGCAGATGTAAACCAATGCATGCATTCACAACTAAAAGCTCATGTTCATACTGACAGTATAACGATGATACAGTATACTGTGAGGTGGAAGTTGCACAAGTGGTTAGCTGAGCAGTGGCTTTTGTCATCAAATGTATCAGGACTGAATGAGGTTTTGGTCAGGGTTGAGCTCCTGCTTCATTCCTCCACCTGCCTCTAGGTGGCAGTATTGTCATATCAACCTTTTAAATCAGCCCATGCCTGTGCATCAGCTTGCACGACAAAAAATCTCAACAGTCTTCTTTCTTCACGACAGAATACTATGACTGCTGTTAAAAGCTGATCGTCTAACTTAGACTCTCACAATGCAACACTAACTATTCAGCTCCTAACAAAATATTCCATGTCCCCGACTTTCCCACAGAGTCTTTCTGTGCACATTTGAGCCTGCTCAAAAGCTTAAGTCGTTACAGCTATTTGATCAGAAAACACTATATTTACACAAAACTCTTTACACACCAACTTAACACCAAAAACATTTACCATTTTAAGGAGATGCATTATGCATTAATGTTTGCCTTTAACTCTCAGCTAATCACGTGGAGGAAGAAATCTCACTAAATCTCTGTCAAATATATATAAAAATACTAATTCAAGAGGACGCAGTTGTTACTGTACATGACACATGAGTGAAGTCATCACACACCTGAGGGCGAAAAAAAAAGCAGCAGCATCACAACCATGAAGTCATCCAAATGAAAGTATTTTTGTCAGGCTCCAGTGTGCGCATCTCTCATGTTATATGGAGCAAGGTGTTTTGGTTTGAGGTTGTTAGGAGCTTTGCGTGCAGAGCAGCACTTGTTCCGACACTGAGAGTGAGCTAGAAAGAGAGGCAATAACAGCCGCATGATGTGTACAAGCGCAAAACACACACAATTAGACTCATTATTGTATCCTAGAGATGAGAGAAGTGCAACGTGGGCATTCCCCTGCTGTGACTTGGCACCCTTTGGAGACAGTGAATCATGTACACATGTACACATTTCCCACAACAATACACCAGAAACACTTCAAACAGCCTGCCCCATTCATTCATTCTTCAGCCAGCCAAGCAAACAGTTTACATTTGTCAGTCATTGGCAAATGGTATTTGGGTTTCTGGCCAACTCACCACTTCACACAGGTACAGGTTTCTCAACTGCAGGCCCATTTTCCATCCTGGGTAGGAGACACTGTGATGTGAGCAGCACTTCCTGCATCAGTTGATACAAGTCCTCAATACACTCTGGGCTGGGTTCTCCAAATAGATCTCTCTCCATGTTTACTCAACAACACGCACATGGTCAACAGTGGAGGAGATACAAAGAAACTGGGCTCAAACAAATAGTCACCTTTAATACTGTAGTTTGGGTATTTATACACACAGGCTGCAAGACGCCTCCTTGTGCCCTTGCTATTCCCTCCTTCCTTGGCTGTGGGAACGTGGGTGCACCTGGACTCCCCCAGCAGAGTGCTGGTCTGACAGCTAACACTGCACTATGTCACGGTGTGCACTGATTGTCTTATCTGCCCATTTATCACAGTTGAATTGGAACCAGCCTTGCCTGAAACCTGCTTTCAGACTTTGTTCGGGTGACTTGGGATGCATGATGCTGCAATTGTTGAGCTTTTGGAAATGGGGGTTCAATTGCAAATGTATTCAGGGTTATTTTAACATACCGACATACTTCATGTGTTTCATCCTGTATCTCACTGGCCTGAGATAATAATGACAATTAGTCTGCCACTAGAGCATGGAAGGGGAACTGTTACATATTAGCGCTGCGTGTGCAAAGCGTTGCACCCATGCTGTTTCAGCAAACTGACACAAAATTACTTCCCGACAAGTGAAAGTTTCTCCTGCTTCAAATAGCCTTAAATGGGATCTTGGATGATTGTAAAAAATGCATCAGTGTGGCTGGCTCTATGAGACTGTCCACACAAGCTGTTTGCACACAAACCAGCACTGATGTCTTCTGTCAGCCCTCATTTTAGTAAACACTGATGTCTACGTGAGGAAATGGAGTGACAGGTGCATGATTGAGGTACTTAAAAGCAGACACTCTCAGCGACTCTCCTCCCCTTCCCTGATCTCCCAGGGTTGCTGTGATTCTCCTCATGAGTTTCTATCCTGACATTATATGCATCAGCTCTCTTTCATCTGCTGCCACATCTTTTTTTTTTGGTCTTGTTTAATTGATGAAATGCACCTTTTGAGAACGTTAGTGTTAATTGCAAGATAGCATCAACTCATTATCATCAACAGAAGCAGAATTTCCCACTTCTTCATTAAAAAGAAGAGGATCACTTCCTCAAGATCCAAGGTGGACTTGTTTGATTCTGTCAGGCAAGCGCTGGCTTCACATGGACTTTGCCATCTTTTCAAAGACTTTGCTTTACGAACAGGTCCGCTTAAACGAGATCTGTAAAAGATAAACATTAAATATGCATCCAGATCTTCTGCTTGGGCGAGTGGACTGAATCTGTATGAATGGCTAATGTGTTGCTGTGACGGCAAGCAACTAGATTGATCACTCATTACGATATCTGCTCCATTGGCCATTAACACCCGCAAGGAGCCTAACCATGGGCCCCATCACACACCAGGGTTAAATTGAGAGTGAAGAAGTGAAGTGTGCTTCTGTGTGTGTGTGGGTGTGTGGTGGGGGGTGGAGGAAGAAGGTTGCTGCATGATCCAAATATGGTCAGCTACAGGCCTGAACAGGCTGAGAGCTGGGGTGACAGTGTAGGTGAGTGGGTTCAGGTGTCCTGTTATATGTAAAGTGTGCAATACATCTCTATAGTTTCTCACCGGGGATACTGTCGTCCTCTGTATTTATCACACTCACTAAGCACATTAGGCCACAATGCTGCAGATAAAAGCAGAGCCATTTACCCAGATGGTTCTTCAATGGAGGAAAATCATATGTGTGACTTCAAAACTCTAGCCGTCTGCGCTCACATGTGTCCTGCCTGAGACTTTCCCTCCTGGTGGCCTGTTTGCCGCTGATCCCAGAGTAAGAAGGAACAACACATGTAAATTTAAGAGCGAGTCAAGAGGCTGTCCACACCCACCGCTGCAGGGATGTTGTCAAAGGAACAAAATTTAATAAACCTGTCCGTGACACCTGCACACACACTTTCTTTCTCTCTGCGTCTCTTGTGTTTTCTTCTTCTCTCTCTATCACACATACACACACACACCTGCCTAAGTGAAGGATTTACTTGTATTACACACAGTACATTGAACATGCCAATCACCCAACAGTGCAGCTGTCTGTGTGTTGTCTGTGAGCTGTCTGCATTCCTTTAGAAATTAACCGTGCACCTCAAATACTCTCAGACACGCAGCTTTAAATACGAAAGTGGGGACAAATGTCGTGACAAGCTGCTCTGTCATTTACATGTCAGAATCACTCAAATAGTTTTTAATTACCATAACTGAATGACTAATGCTGACCAAGATATTACATTTATGATTCATTCAGTACACAAATGAACATGAGAGCTGCTGTGCTACTGTGCAGGCTCACACCCCCTCACCACACTTTAATTCTAAGATTAATTTCAAGATGTCATACCTTTTAAGCTCAGCTAAACCTTACAGTGACAGACAACTGGTGTAATTTCTGTTTCTGAGCCGCACCTGACAATAGTTTTGTTGTAAATCCACAGGTGGATCAACACTATCTTGAAGTCCAACAAACAAAAACTCATTAAACATCAAATCATTAAATAAAATTGTGATGTATTATTACAAAAGAAGATACCAATAATTTAGATTGGGACCTCATTCAGCAGCCACATCATGGACATTTTTTTTTTAAAAAATGGACCAGTTTGACACCCAAATAATTGAGGGCCAGTCGTTGAATTGAGGAGGAGCGATTTTTACAGAGATGCTGGTGTTGACATAAAGCCTGTTTACTCCACTGTGCTCCCTCTGTAAAGATTCTGTCCACAGAGACCTCATACAGGGTGAGGGGACCCCTATTCATCTCCTCCCAAATGGGATAGCATCCTCCAGGGGAGAGGGGTGACACAGGCCCTGCCAAGGCGATGGGGAAGTCCTTCTGCTGATAATAGCAGTCGACGGGGGGAACAACCTCAGCAGGCACCGGGCCAGACAACTGTCAATCAAAGTACCTCTCCTCTTTTTCCACTTTTGGTTGCTCCTGCCCCTCCTTTCTATGTGTTTCTCTTTCTTTCCATCTCAGCTCCTCTCCTTCACAGTGTGCACACTCCAAAAAACTCTGGTTCAAGTCTCCAGCCTGGAGATCCTTGCAGTGAACATAATGGGCATGATGCTCTGACAAGGATTGTTTGGGGCACAGATGAAGACAAACATCAATTACAAATGTGTAACTGTAAATAATAGGGCATTTTTATGGTCCCATTAATTGCGCATCAGTAAGGACAACAGCCACACAAAAGTAGAAAACAAACATTCAGACTAGTTTTCCTCTCATCCCTCAGTGCATTAGATAACAAATAACAATCAACAATTGTGGATCCCTTTTTACCTAATTAGTAATTACCACAATGATAATTGCATGACTGTGCAATGGCATGAAACAAATTGTTATGAGAATAAAGTGCATTCCCCTCTCAATTTGTTTAATTTGTAACTTTGAGTCTAAATCATCCATCCATCAACTCAAAAAACAAAAACAAACTAAGCTGCACGGAGGAAAGACGAACAGGGAATTAACAGGAAGCTCGGTGACTGATGTTTTAAACAATTAGTGCCCACCTAAAGACTTCCACATTTACAGCATAAACCAACTACAATAATGTTTCCTCAAGCCAAAAATGCCAAATAATATGTGTACGCATTAAAGCCCAAATCCAAGAAAGATAACATCATTTCTCCACTGTGTTCTGAGGTACAGCTTTACAAAAATGTCGTGCAACAGGTTCAAGCTTTCATTTATTCCATGTGGAGGACATCTCATCCCTGAACTTACTTATTTTTCTTTTATCACATGGAGCTTTTATTTTAATCTACAGGTAAACTGATGTACCACCACCACATTAATTTTTCAAGTGTTTTTATTACATTTTGAATTATGTTCACTGCAACTACTACTTTCCTATCAGAGGAATGTGTGAAAGTAACATAGCAAAGTTCCTTTGTCATAAAGTAAATAAGCATTGTTTTTGTAGTAATTTCCTCAGCATGAAGCATGGAGTAAATTAAATCATGTTATCTATTAATATCTTATTTGTCGTTAGGTTGTTTATATGTGGACTGTCAGATATTCAGATCTTGAATGTCCACTTGGTACAAAAGGAAGCACAGAATATGCAGATTTTATCATTTATCACTCCCTGAGCACTGTCAAACATTAAAGTGCATCCCACAGTAACATGTCTGAGAGAAATTAGTTCTAAATACCTGATACTTGGTTGTATTGTAACAGAAACTTTCTGACATGTTTTAATGTCCAGTATGTCTGAGCGATGGACTGAGGACGAAAACACTTGCTTGTTGATAAAAGCAGAACTGTCATCATGGCCCAGTAAAAGTGGGAGAGGTAACGCCATTCTGTTGCTGCAAGCCGTCTGTTAATGAGACATCACTCCATCAGAGGTGGTCTGTTATGACAACTACCAGAGGCATTTCTGCGTGTTTGTTTGTATGAAGTGTGTGTGTGTGTGTGTGTGTGTGTGTGTGTGTATTTGGCCCCTCATAGCCTAAAGCAAATGCTGAATAATGCAGATCTCGAGGTTTTTTTTAAAAAAAAGTAAGACCTGCAATGCATTTGTCACGATGGACATGAAAATATTAAGGCGAGGGGAAGAGACAACAATAATTATCACACCCCTTTGTGACAGATGACACACTCACTAAGAAGATTGCAAACCCGTTAATATTATTATCCAGTGGTTATATTGTAAGATAAATGATCAGTGTTTTAACATTGTGTATATCAGGCAAATTGTAGTTTTTTCTTTTATGTTCTTTAGGATAAATATAAGTTTGATCACATCAATCTTATGAAACAAAATGATATTAAATGTTGCTTTTATCTGCATTAAATAACTACACCTGTCGACCAGACTTGCGTGAGCTGCCGGCTGTATCAGATGAATCAGTCCTATTGAGGGGGACCCTCCATGTCTCCTCAAAGCAAGCTTTTTACATTTACAAGTCGCTGTGCATGTGCATGAGCGTGTCATAACTAGCTGTATGCATAGCAGGTATTTGCGTGTCTTAGAGTGGTATGGTATAAAAAGAAACCCCAAGACTCATAAAATATAGAACACAGCCCATCTTGCAGATTTTCCGATTGGAAACATTGGCACACACACATTCAACATGCGCCCATACACTGTTATACGCAATCATATTTTTAAGCAGCAGCTTTTAGAAATGGTCCTTTAAATGGTTTCAATCAGTTGTTCAGCAAGTGTTTTAAAGTCTGTTCTTTCTCTCTATTACATGACACAGCTAATAAACCAATATAACAATATTAATTTGTACAAATATATTTCCTCATATATGATTGTATTCTCCAGAGATACATATAAGGGAAATACGTACATAAAATAATGTAACTGAAGTTCAAAGCAAAGAACTGTGTTCCACTTCTATTGATTTAATTCATCTTCATAATTTCAGAATGGGGTTTTAATTAAGTTTTAATTCAAGTTTGCAAGAACTTATTAATTTTGTTATGTTTTGTACCATTTTGTTATAAATCAATTTAAAGTCAGTAATATCGAACTATTGCAAAAGACCTATCTTGGGACTTTTGCAGTAGCTCAATATATCCTCAATAGACTTTCTGATCTTCTCAAAACTACTCATACATAACTTTCGGTACAAATCAAACTGCAACTCTTTCTCATTTAGCTTGTTTTGAATTTAATTTTTAACCGCCAGATCCAACAAGAGAATGATGATGATCTCTCTCTACCTCTCTCTGTCCAGTTCAGAGGCTCCACAGATCTGTGGAGCGTTTGCTCTCTCACAGCATTTCAGCTGACATCACCAAGAACTCATTTTACCAGTCTAGCAAAGTGCCTGGCATCAACAGAATGAACCCAGCATTCTCTCTTATACAATGGATTCCCCCGAACCCACCAAAGTCTGATAATGACCAAGTCTCTCAATCCATGGCAGTGGTTGATGTTTGGCTTGCACTGTCGCTGATATTGCCCCCTCCTCCTTCTGCTCTCTCAAGTCCATCCATTTGACAAAGTGAAAACAGCAACAAAAACACAAACAAAAACCTCCCCCAAGCTCAGGCACGCACAGCTAAACCTGACATTCTAATTAGTTTTAAAAGTAATTGCTCGAAATGATTAGTTGAGTTGGGCCACTTTCCCCTGTTACCTCTGAATTGGAAATATAATTGCGGCGGACAGTAATTGGCCAGCCATAGACTGTTGGTTATTGTAGTCTGTTGTGGACGGCTGCATCATTACCAAAGCTTGGACGCAGTTCAGCTTTTGAACTACAGTGAACGAAGAGGAACACAAACACACACGCACGCAATGCTCTGCTTCTCCATGCCAGCTCTCCATAACTGCTCGGGCCCATGCCCCGCTCTAAGGATCTAAGTTGTTTTCCATCCTGACCTCTCTCTTTTCTTTCTCTCGCTTCTCCCTTTCTTTGCCCTTGCCTTTCTCTACCTTAGGGGCAAATGGACTTGGATTGTTGAGAGAAAGGGAAGCTAGGAGCTCTAATCCGGAGAGGAGAATCTTCAGCTTCCAGCAAGAAAATGGCAGTGGGACTGTGTAGGAATAAGAGACGGGATGCAGGTGGGTAGCGAAGTGCCATCAGACTCAGCGGGGCAGTAAGTTTGCTTTTCTATACCCTCATCTATGCCCTTCATGCATTATAATTACTATGTCTTTTGTTTGTATATCTACACGTGTGTGACTGTCTGCACTTGTGTGTTTCATTGTGTTTACTGTCTCCACTTATTGCCTGGATCAGCCTGTGTCTGTTTATGTTTGTTGTGCAGAGTTTCCTTTGCTAAATTGTCTGGAAGCCGAACAGCCCCCATCAGTAAACCAGGCAGAAAGGGCTGCGTATCCCACTACAGGATCCAGGACATGCCAGGGGGACCACATACACACACACACACACACACACACACACACACACACACAGAATACCTTAATCTCTCTGACTCACAAGCATGCATGGACGCACGCACACACACACACACACAAACACACCAACTGAGTGACTAATTGACTGACCATCTGAGTGAAAGACAGACTCACACACAGTCATTTATTTCAGTAATGCAGCCATTCCACTTACAATCATGCTAATGACACAGAGGATTTTTTTTTGTTTTTTTGAGTCAAACATGAGACACAGCTTATCTTATTAACTTGGGTCCCCTCCCAAAGGAGACAAACAAATTTTCCAAAGAGACTGACGGGATGAGGGGAAACTCCACAACCTTGCTTCCTGCTCTATATCGACCACAGAAAACACTATCGAGAAAGAGTGCTGCGAATTGCAAATGTGTATCTGCCAATTACTCTGTCCCTCTCTCTATTAAGCAAAAGGGGGATATAGGTCAGGCCTGTCAGACTAAGGCTTCTGTCACTCCCCCACCCTTCCCCACTGTTCCCTCTATGCATCATTCCTCGCCTGAGGACAGATGACCCATAGCTTTCCATTAGGACCCTCTGTGAGTGTACTGTATGTACAGCAGTGCCCCCTCCCCGCACACACACATAATCCAACCCACCCGCACCATTAGTGGCAAGAAGCACTAATAGTGTTGACTGCCTTCGGGGGGGTGAAAAACACCAGGCAGACTAATGTTCCTCAGCTTCGCTATCCTGTTGACTTCATTCGTGCATTGTATTAATACAAGCAAAAAAGTGAGAAAGTCTTACTGTTGGTGTTTAGAAGTTCACAGTCTCACTTCTTTAATGAGATCCACCAAAAGTTGAGTTTTGCCTTCTAAATAGTCTTTGTGTCTTTTTTTTAACCCCCTCTTTGATTAGTGGACTGTGAGTATTGACAGCCTGGTGTGTGTGATCATCACAACAAACTGACAGTAGGGAGCTCGATAGCCGTCCTACCCAGCCTCCAATACCATCTGTCTAGTATGGATCTCTGGAGGTTGACGCCTGTTGGCTTGGGAGATGTACACACCGCAAGCCTCAAGGGCTGGCAGAACAGAGCTGGAGGAGGTGTATCTGCCCCAATTGAAGCTGTTCAGTCATCTTCACACACACAGAATAGGGACTGGTGGAGTATCCCCACTCTTTTTCATGCTTTCTCTGTCTTTCTCCCTCTTTTGCTCTCTCTCTCTTTCTCTCTCTCTCACACACAGAAGCAAGAGTGATCAAACGAGACTGTGATGTCTTAATTAAGAAGTACTAACAGGCTTGATTAAAAGGAAAGAATGAAAGGATCCGTCAATGAAAGGAGCAATTCCCTTATCAGCTATCGCCAACACGAGTGGATGGGAGTGCAAAGAAAAAGTGAGGGAGGAAAAACAGGATGCATCCACAGACGAAGAATATGTAACGACAGAAGGAGGAGGAGTGAAACATGATTGAATTCATGCGGCAGTGTGACTGATGTGGCTTAGTTAAAGTGTCTGTGGAGCAAAAGTTTGGTTTCATAAAGGCTACATAGGTTTTCATGTGTGACCAGGTGGTGTGTATTTAGAAAGGGGGATATTTTTGTTTGCAGGCAGCACTAAGAGAGACATTTGGCTGTCAGAGTAATGCTGCAGCGTTACTTTTGGGTCATGTTCTCTAGCATGGATATGAAAACAAACAAACCAGGCCATTACCAGTGGCGGGCGGTTCTCTTACTCTCTTTACCCATACCTCCAGCTCTCCTCTTTCACGTGTCTCTGCACTTTTAAAGGATTCAATTAACCTGAAATGAACTAAGGAATCAGGCAAACAGATACTGCCTGTCTTCCTGCCTCTGCCCCACATTCAACTATTCTCCACTCCAGTTCCCTCTGGTCCTTTTTGCCCCCTCCAGTTATTTCTCATCTTCCTCTTGCTTAACTCCTTTATTTTGTTTGTGCAACAGTTTTAGGAGGTACACTGGCAGGGGCAAGTATGAGGACCCTGTGCTGAGATAACTAAATAAAAATAAATAAATAAATAAATAAACATCATTATCCTTTTAAAGCAATGTGCTAATGAAAATTTTTATTTAAAAGACATTTTGCTGCACAGTATGAAATTAAGAGCCAAACCTGCTATTAAAACTACTCACGCCTTCTCTGAATTCCTCAATTGCCCATTAAACATTTGGTAATTGTTTAACAAAAATGTGGCAACTTTGCTTTTTTAACTCATTTCTGTCGCTTTTGGTAAACATATGAAAGCAAACCCAAGACAATAAAGCTACAGGCACTGTTCATTAATGTCATAATGAGTACTTTATCAGGGTAATTTACTGTGCTAATGTTGTCTCTTCATGCAATAGGATGATTACAGTAGTTTAGAAACCCTTTCCTCAAAAGGCTCATGCACACACTGTGGCCTGGCAGCAACAATAGGAGGAATTTGTAATGGCTTGTTAGACCGTGAAACAGCGAGTAAGTCTTACATGTTTTTAAACTGCAGCAGGAGTTATAGCCAAATGCAAAATGGCAAGAAAAGTGAAGTGTCAAACCTGAGAAACTCCTGACCTGCCACTGATAATGAGGACTATTCAAACAAAGAAAAGAAACTTGATCTAAAGATTTTTTAAAAACTCATCTAGAAAGTAAACATTTTTTTTTTTTTTTTTTTAAATTTCCACTGTATAAACGTAAAATGGATCTTCAGACTTTGATTTTACTCATCAAAGTCTGTTTATAGGTTTTGGGAAGTCTACTGCTAAACATGTGAGAAAAGTTGTATAAAGGCTTTTGTGGCTGCAGTGGGAGCTGTGTGCAGAATGATGAAGTGAAGTTGGGTCTGAAGAAAAATTCTAGGGATGCAGAGACAGAAAGAAAACTTACCAGAGTTCATCTCTACTTCAGGGCTGAAGGTTCAACGCTACATTAGCTTCTATAGCATAAAAACAAAAGACACAACAGAACTCAATGCAATACATTACATTTTGGAAGTATTCAAATATTTAATTTAATATAATTAAAAAAAATAACAAAATCAACAATGTGTTTAAATTGCCATCATAATTACTCATGAAATAACCTAAAGTATGTAACCAATCTTAATGCCTCTATGACATTAGATATTTTACAATATTTTAAATGCACAATTTGACACGATAGCAACATTATGCAATAGACTTTCCAGTTGTGACCCTGTTCTGTTCTCCAACAGAGGCAGCGGACACACCTCAGCGCTGCTGACAGCCTACAGCCTGACTCTGTAGTGCTGCATAGCTCAGCACAGCTGTCTGTTGTCCGTTTCTTCCGATCTCTATCTCTTCCTGCCTCACTCCCAGCTTTGTGCCCACTCAGCATGATAATGATATACACCTCTGCCCGGTCATCTCTTTGAAACTCTGCTCTCCTGTCACAACTCAAAGCATGACAGCAAACGCAACATACAGGATGTAGAAGAAAGGAGACATAGCTACTTGTAGTACAATCTTCAGCTTTAACCTCGTTAACATTGCTTAAATGTAAAAAAAAAAAAAAAAAAAAAAAAAAGACTTTCATCCAGAATGGCTGGAGTAAACAGTCAGAGCTCCCTCTATGGGGCACAATGTTTAAGGGGACATGCTAAGATTACTTGTGTCAGCATTTCAGCTGAACACTGGCACCGTGTTGACATGCAGCAGATGAATATTAAACCTTGAGAAACAAAGATGTGCTGGGAGCAAAAGCCCACATAAATATTTTTCATATGCACACAAACACACACGCTCACACAATCTTGAGCGTCCCTCCCAGCAGGCACAATCACACTCAGGCAGATAATTCAGTGTCACAGGGAGCCTTGTCTCTGACCCTCTGGCCCCCTCCAGACAGAGGAAGCAGCTGGACAGGGACCCACGGCTGCCTGGAACTCACTTCCCCTGGGGAGCTCCAAGAAGAAGAGTCCCTCTCTGCCTCAGAGAATGACCAGCTGAGCTTCCACAGCTCAGTATGTGAATGTGCTGTCATGTCCCTGTGTCCAGGAAGGTCTGAGCAGGATAAGCAGGCCTTAGAAACATACAGCAGTGCAGGACTTTCTGTGAGAGTCAGCAGACTGATGATCAAGATCATATCACAACCAGTTTAGTCTTTCCCTCCAGTCAGATTTCTGTAGGGTTGCCACATTCATGAAGTCACTACGCTTTGCTCTACTGGCTCTGTGGTAAAAGAGAACACAAATTTTACTGTGCACTTGTGTTGGTGCAAAGATTACTCAATTTATTTTAGCTTCAGTTTTATTCAAATTTTGGATTTTGTTAGTTTAAAGTCATAGCAAGGACATATGACTAATGCTCTGTTTTCCCCCTCAACTGCCACATCACTTCCCCCTGTTAAGTCTTTGTCATGCACATGTGCACCTGTAAAAATCCTGCTGGTAAAACGTTTGACCAAGAGTCATCTAAATCCTTTACCCCGTTAACAGAGACCATGTTTACATGACGTTTGGTTTCTACAGAAAGCTGAAAATAACGCTGTTGCGCTTCAGTGCATGTTACATACAGACAGACTCAAGTTCAGCTCCACACACACACACACACACACACACACACACACACACACACACACACACACACACACACACAATGTATTCAGTGGTGAGTGAGGCCCTTAGTAAGTGCTTATTAATATTGTATGGTTAAATGGGAAATGTTAACATTTTTTCAATTGCCTTGGCAGCCCAATGAAATATTAAACAATAAGAGAGCTTTTGTATTACCATAATACTAAGAAAGGGTAAACATGAAATTAATAACATCATATTTTAAGGGAATGAGACATGTCTTAGGGTGATAGTTTGTACTGAGCACATGTGCAAACGTCCTGCAAATACAAAGCTTAGGTGCATTTCGGAACCAATTAAACAGTTAATCCATAAGCAGCCTACTGATGTACTGTTAGCTATAATTTGGGCTTTAGAACTTAATTATTAGTCTGTCTTATTAGTGAATGAGCACAATTCTTTATATAAACCATGTGCATTTAATCTTTGCCTCTGCCCACTCTCTGCCATTAGCAGTTCCACAGAGACACAGCTTTACTCGCTGCTTACGCAATGCTGATCCTACAGTGCTGCACAGCTAAAGCCAACACAAGCCCCAGATGATGAGACCCTGTCAGTTATAAAATTGTAAAATTAATCCAGAGAGGAAGCATGTATGATTTCCTGCCAATATGTTGAAATACTGTGTCTGAGTCCGATTAAACACAATTAATACAAAATAAAAATTTAAATAAATACTAGCTTTATTCAAAAACAAAAAAAGATTGAAAACCCAGTAACATACATTACACAGTGAATAGGTCAATCTGAGTCTGAGTCATTTCGACTTGGTGATCCGTCTAGTTGGAGGCTTTCACTGAGGTCGGCACTGTCGGTGGCCAAGTACAATGTGGGACAAAGGGTGCAGAGAAACAATAGGTTCAATAAAGAGATTAACTGTATAATAACAAAATAAAAAGTACATCCAAGCACTTTCTGTGCATCACTATATCACACTTCTTGAACCGCGTTTACTAATATAGCTTTAATGATGTGTTTGACTTCATAGAAGATCTTGTTATTTAAATCCTTTAATGTCACGGGCCTCCAATGAGTGCCACTGTCCCAATCAGATGGACAGAAGGTTGGCTGACCTGTTTGGGGTCATGGTTGCTACGACATCCCGGTGACATGACAACACAGCAGAATGGAAAAGCTAGACAATATGTTGTCAGGCTTTGGTCCAATCAGGCACACTTTGCTTTGAACTTCCAGCAGCTCACATCTTTGAATTATGTGAAATGTGGCCATACTGGACTACAAATATAACAAATATATAGATGGCTCAACACTATACCATTAAAGCCCATATATGAAGATTTAATCCAAACTAGTTATATGATTTTGCAAACTGTTCTTCATTTTCCCCCTTTTTTAATTTATATGTAATAACCTCTGGTACACCTCCCATGTTACCTTTAAAAGCAAACACGCCCTCGGATGAGGGCATAGGGAACAGGCCGCCAGCTCGCCAGGTCACACTGGAATTTCTAGGTTATCCTTCTAGCCATCGTGGCCTTTTGGAACCTAAAACAGCACCACACATGGTAAGAAAGCAAAAAAAAAATAGTTAAGATGTTGATGGTTTTACCTCCTGTGGAATCAAATGAAATTACAGCTCTCTTTAACATGTAAAAGTGGGGTGACCTATAATGTTGCAGAATCCTCAACCCCCACCCTCCCTACCCCAATGAGTTGCCTAAGCCATCCCTCCCAACTCAGCCTATCTTAACGTCAACCTGCTGTCCTCTTTAACTTGAACAGTCTTAGGAGAGAATTCATGGAGTGCTGAACTTGGGTCGAGAGGATTAGAACTAGCGGGGTCGTGGGCTGTTGGCTGAGATCTCGCCCCTCTAGAGAGAGAGAGAGAGAGAGAGAGAGAGAGAGAGAGAGAGAGAGGGAGAGGGCTAAGCTGCGGCTAGCAGCAGTGTCCAAGGGTCTCCACCGCGGTCCGACCTGCCAGTGGGGCGGTCATCCAAGCGGGCTCTAATTCACAGTGACACCAATTATGATTAATCTCATCACTTTAGGAGAGTAGGCTTGTCAAGGCCCTAATTAAGTGCGCTGTCCCCCCTATATGTGCAGACAGGATCAACAACACATTATATTGTCATAATGGGCATCACAATCCACGAGTCTATTTTTGTGTTGCCTAACTTTTTAACGGCAAAAGTCCTCTGGAGGAAAGAGAATAACATGAATAAAGAAACAGAGTGTTATCCACACTGGGGTGACGTCACATCTTCGCCTATGCTCCCATTGCTTATACCAATCACCCGGCTCTCTGATTAGAGTCTTCAGTCCTACTGTGAGATGCTGCGTTTTGTTTCATATTCGATAATTGAGACAGATGATGTGACATAATCACGAGCCAGTGACATGTTGACCTAACATGAGGTAAACAACTCACTGAATAACGACGACACAAATGAATATCATTAAAGGAGTCATCTGAGAACCATATGTCAGCATGCTGGATTCCCACCATTACACCTCATTAACATGGTAACATATGCTGGCTCCCAAGCATAGGAAAAAGAAACACCACCGTTTGTCATCTGCCAAACCAGAACCCCCTGTTTCTCCTCAGCTTCTATTTAATAAATAAAAGCATAACTAAATAAAGACGTGTGATTAAGAAATTTCCAGTGTCTGCCTTGAATTTGGTGAAACCACTGCTCACATATATTTAACATGAAATAGATTAAACCTTTCACAGAATATAAAGCATACAGAGTTAAAACACCATGATGGTCAATTAATCAGATTGACAACAGCATAACTAAGCTTTGATTTGAATCCCTTTAAAACAAATGACCTCATAGAGAAACCCAAAACTCAGTAAAGACTGCAGTACTTTAAGGATCAGCTAGGTCATATTTCAGGCAAGTGAGAAAGTGAAGAGGTCTGAAACTTGACCTGTCATACTGTGGCCAGAACGAGGATGAAAGCTCATGCATATCACCTTGCAGGTCGCAGGTGCGTGAACAAGGGAAAGAAAAAACATACAAAGTCAAAAGCAAACCTTTGAATTAAAACTAGCTTGATGCTAAGGAGCGGTGTAACCAGATAATGTACCCTCCTTGACTCTGCTCTTCACACACCTCTGCTGCTCCGCGCACCTGTAAATAGCCACGACACCGTGAGCATGACATAATTCTTTTACGTGTGCATATATGTGTTGTGTTTAGTCAGGCTGTCTCTAGACAGGGTGATGTGGAGATTTGCATGTTGTTCGTCATTTAAGTGCATTAATTATATCAGCACGAAGCAGCGACATGTTTTTTTCAACCAATCACACTGATTTAAAAGAAAATATCCAGGTAAGCACAACACAGACCTGTAGCATTTAGATAAGGAGTCACTTCAATCCGCTCTGCCAGCAGGCTCTGGTGTGACGGACGGCAGTGACTGCACCCGTTCTGTGGTTGTAGGCTGGGTCGACGCGAGGCTTTGTGTACCTGTCAGAGACTTGTCGAGAAGAGCTGAAACTGGAGCCTCTCCTCACGGTGGAGGTGTGTTGTTTAACAGCCACACCATTACTGTGCTCATTATGTTAACATGATTGAGGCGGCAAATTATGTTCAGCTTAAATACATGCAGGCTTACAGAGTTCATCTTTCACCATATTGCTCTGTCTGTGTTTACCACAAAGAACAAAACATGTAGGGACATTTCATCTCTCCATCACCCTCTCTCTTCGCTTGCTCCCTCTCTCTCTTGCTCTCTTTGCTATAATATTAGGGATCAAGTGTCATTGTTTTGACACAATAGCTCAGACACAGAAATGATTCCTAAAAGGTGACAGGGCAATTAGTCTGCTGTTGGATCTCTGAGGGTGGAGAGAACCTGCCTGTCTGTCAGAACAAAACAAAAAAACAAAAAAAAAAAGGAGGTGATGACAGGGTCTAACACCGCCTTCCAAAATTCATCTTTACGGATCCGCCCATAATGCCTCACACCATCCTAATCGTCACACAAACACATGCATCCCCCGGGAAAAAAAAACTCCCTGAGGGAGCCCAAACATTTATGTGAACAGCGGGTATTTTCTCAGTTACCTCAAACGCTGTCACATGAAGACAGCGATTTTGCTCCTGGGAGTTGCAAAAATTAACATGGGAAAAATGCTTGGTGACAATCAGCTTTGTAAAGACAAGTGTGACGGTTATTTCAAGGTCCTCACCTATTTTGTTTGTGAGGATGACGACTATAACAGTTTAGAGGCACAAACTATTACAAATACACATGCAAAAATTCCTTTGTTTTTCAACATTTAGGTGACAAAAACACAGGCTCTCTTGCTTATGCATACAAATGGAATCTGAGACCCTAAAACCAAAGACCTCACTGGCATTCTCAGTACTTTTCCTCCCTCTCCTTCTCTTTCCCCTTTGCGTTAAGAGCCAAACTCTTGTTATATGCTTAACCCCAAAGTTAATATAGGTATATTTCCTGTATGAATGAACAGAGAGTTTATTGAGAAGGTTTCCACATGTCAGTGTCAGCTGGGCGTTATTTTACTGTCTGGAAAAATAAGACATTTATCAGATGAAATGAACAAAACCAGCATGTCAGGTTTTAACCAGTTTAAAAATTGATGAATCAGTTAACTACAATGATACAGAGTCAGGAATCAATACTTATACCAATGATACTCTCGTATCAGTAATAGGCAAAATCAAAGCAGTGTAAAAAACACAAAACGGTCTAATGTGGTGCAGATACTTCACGCTGTGTTGTGTCGTTTCATTTTACAGTTGTCGGTGGTGAAGTTTAAAGAAGGTCCTAGAAGCTTGACTGTGTGTTCGCATTCATTTGTGTGCTTTCACGCCTTGACTAATATATATCTCACTGTTCTCACTGTGTTAATCAAAATAATGGTTGAAACCTCAAAGTTGATTCAAGTCCATTTGGTACAGTATACACAGCTACATAAGAGCGTTGTGTTTATGCTGGTATGATCAATAGTGGAAAAAACTTAATACATGCCTATAAGATATTTTCACCTACTGATTGGTTTTGATGTGTTAAGTGCATTAAAGTTAAATGAAAGACAATAAGTTTCATTCTACACTTAATGGACAAACTGAAAATATACTAACGGTCCACCTCGAGTTTAAAAGAGACTCAGACTGAAACTTCAGTCACTATATACTGGAACCCCGAATCACAACACAAAGATGTCACCTGATAGAAGTTCAGTCTTCTGTATATGGAGGTGAAGCTGGTAGAAGAAGAAACCTCTGTATTTCCTATTTGATTTGTTGAATGACACTTACAGGCTTGGCCTTACATTACGTTTTGCTGAACTCATTCAATAGTCCGCACATAGTCTATAAAATACACAAGAAATTCAAAAACATGCAACATAAACGCAACCTTTGGCTCGCAGACGTACACATACACACACACACACACAGACACACCTCCGCCCACCCATCAGTCTGTCCATTCGGCTGGCACTAACTCTAACAGGCTTCAGAGAGATTGCAGGCCTGAGCTGTGGGCGTTGGGGAGAGTAGTAATAGAAAAGCAATGACAGTGGTTTCAGCAGCAGAACCCCTGCTCACTCTCTGGTTTTATCACTGTTCTGAGGAAATATAGGTGTTGTCAAAAGCTGATATTTTGACCAATGACACAAAATGGATGTGTGCGGTCTAAAATGTAAACAACTATGATAGTATATAGACAGTGGTACACACAGACAAAGAAAACCAAAAGCTGGGAGACGGTTTTGCATTATGCATAGAGATTCTGTCAAACTATCAAGTGTTTTGTTGTCTTCATTCATTCTCTATTTCACTGTATCTATTTGACCTTTTTTTCAAAGAGACTGTAGAGTTGTGTTGTTGGAAGTGAAACAATATAACTGCCGCCAGGAGCCTTACTTGGTAAAGCAGATAATCACATGATGTATAAGAAAAGCAGCACAACCCTTTCAGCAAGTATGTGCTGGCAGGATGTGCGTATATACTCACGTATGTGTGGGTCTTGAACACATCTGATGGGCCGCTTGTGCAGACTTTGTCACCTTCCAATCCAATTACCCGTTTACAAATGTTCATATTTGGGTCAAATGGACTTTTTGCAATAACTATATCACCCCTGAAAAGAGACAATTAACACAGTCACAACACAGGTTGCATTCAATCACATAAAATTTTTTAATATCTTGTAAAAGATTTGCTCCTTGGAGAAACCAAGAAAGGGGGACAAAAGGTTCAAATCTTGCAGTGAAATGTATGTATATACGCATTCAATGTCTCTTCTTTTTGCCTAGTGCACATCAATACACAAACGGGAACCTACTTTTGTATTTTGCAAAGATGACGACTCATGCGCTCAGAGAAGACAATATCATGGTTGACAATTGTAGGCTCCATGGATGGACCAGAACACTGCAACAAAAACATTCTTTCATGTATAGTTTCAGAAAAATATAATTAACTCTGTAGCCTGTAATAATACGAACCACCACAACTTCTCCGATGTATTCAAAGGCACAATGTGCAATGCACCCATACTGGATCGTGTAGCCCACAAACCCCAGGGTCTTTCCCAGCACTTTGCGGAACATCTCCACCTACAGGGAAAAACACAACTATAAGGTTACAGCCCAATGTTACTGTACATACTGCAGATATCAAAGGCTCTTTACATACAGTGATGAGCAAATGACACAATGTCTAATCCATTTATGGTAGGCTTATGTCCTTCACAAGGTCTCTGAAAACAAAAGCTGTTTGGGGTTTAATTTTTAAAGGTGTGGACAAGGTTGTCACAGTTGGCCTACTGCTAAGATGGCACATTCCCTGGTGTTTCATTCTCAGAGGCTGAGCGGCCAGTTCACAGCAGAAAACTGCCCTGAACTCTGATCCTGTGTAGGATGGACCAATCAACACCTTGCGCTCAGGTGATGGACAAACACAGAAGCTGTGAGACGCCCAGCTGAGCAGCCCCACGCTGTCTGCGACTAGATCCCTGACACTGTGCTGTCTCTGCGACCGCCACAATCATTAGGGCAGTTATCAACTTCTGTCAGCACCATAGAAACACAAAGACACCCCCAGCGCCCACCCACCCGCCCTGCAAACACAGTGTCACACAAACACACGAGGACTGTCCGTGTGTCTTCTGAGCAAACATCCCAGCCACACTCAGGTTATTGACTTTTACTCAAGCTGCAACCTGTTGGATGGACAGAAGAAAGTGAGTCAATCTTTACACATGGTCATGCACAGTGTGTACGCAGGTACACCTGCACACACACATGCATACACACAAACAGACTGGGTGTTCAAAAAATAGATACAGCTTGGCTTAGAGGTTTGCCTGCACTTCAAACATTTTCAGCTCAGGCCTATGTCCTGCCAGTCCACCACAGGGTAAAGAAATCTTTTTCTCCATCCCTATTCCTCCTGCCTCCTTCCCTCTTTCTCCCTCCATGTCTTCTCTCCCTCCCAGGGTATTATTAACCAAAGCAAGCAGAGCGGAAACCAAAGCCCCAAATCCTCAGAGCTCTGGGAATGACTTCCCAAAGATGGACACGGATTAGACCCCCAATTTCTCCCTTGCCCCGCCACCTCCACTCCCCCCCATTCTCCCCAGGTCCCCAACAGACCGGGTGTCAGGTGGCTCTCCCAGCCCTGCCAAAGGTGTTACCCCTAATCCCATTACCCCCCTCCACTCTTCTCACACACACACAAACACACACACAATGCTCCCTCATTCAAGCCAACTATATTCCACCTATTAAACCCTGTATCTATTCTTTCATCCCTAGCATGGTTTGTCTCTTTGGCCCATTCACCACCGTCTCTGATCCAAAAAAACCCAGCTCCATCCTTTTACCTCCTCATGTGCTGCAACTCCGATCTTCCCTCTGTTCCCTGATCACCCCTGGCAACCCTCAGCTTTTTGCTGCCACTGTGAATGACCGCGCTCGAGCAGGTGAGGGGGGACATATATATACGCTCAGCGCAAGGCCCAAATGAGGTGCCCCTTTCCAGTCACAACCTGCTCCACTCTCTTGTTCTGTTCCACAGGAACTATAAACTCAGTCCTCCCACAGCTGGTACAATAACACCTCTGGCCCTATAATTCCTCTGTTGGGAAGCAAGTGGTCTAAAGGTTAATGTGAATCTCAGGTCTGCACGAAGGCGACATGTTCAGCTCTATTTGTCTTGCTCTCAGCTGCCTCAGCCAGCATCTCTGTCATTGCCGTGCTGTTATGCACTCGCAGACATGATCTCACATGTGCTCTTCCTTCTGCTGGGCTGGGGATCAGGAATCCTTTTGCTAGCACTCATTCGCAAAGCACAGTGGACAGCCTCCCTTACAGCTGCCCTCATATCTCTGTTTGAGCCCCCCCGCCTCCATTCCAGTATTCATTCATCATAGGTAGGGATTAAGGGACTTTGCATAACAAGATCACACAGCCAGTGACTGATATCAAGAGAGTCCATATGCAGCCGCCTGGTTTTCTGAGGCACCCTCTGTCATTGATATTGTGTGTCTGTGTGTGTGCGCATGTGGTGTGAATGTGCACAGACAATAGCATTACCTATGTGTTTCATAGAAAGTGTATATATGAGCTGCAGTGACTCCTCTGGGAGTCAGAATGAGGTGGACATCCACAGAGACCTCTGATTGGATCTCTATTACTTTTAATTCCCCCGAGCAACGAGTCAGGCAACCAACACTATCTGTTGCCACTAATACCCAGCCCATGTGTGTGTTGGGGAGTACCAACATTAATTGAATGCTGTATTACAGCTGTAAATTAACACAAAGTCTCTCTGTTAATCCAGGATTACACGCCAAACATGTTCATGGGAAAACAAAGAAAGTCAGTGCAGCCCTGTCTGCAGAACCATCTGTGGCCACCGGCCTCCTGTGGTCACAGCACAGCGCTACAGTGGGGAAAAGAGGGGAATCCCAAATGAATAGCTGCTGATTGAAACCATCATTGTATGTTTAACTCTGTGATCCTCTTACTGAGGGAGTCCCGTTCAACCAGGGCAGAGTGATCACAAGTAGATGCATGATCCTTTTTTTTTTTTTTTTTGCAATTGCAGCCATGAGCATAAAGTGGAGCAGTTGTGGGGATGCCTATCACTGTGTCCACCCAGCTGTCAAACACATTTTGAGTGTACAAGATGAGACACAGCAAAACTAAAAAGTGCACAGGGTGTTTTCCATCTGTATCGACACAAATAAAGAGACCAGCGCTTCCTCATTATAAAAGCAGTAAAATGACCTCTGCAATATTTGAATCAAAATCAAAATCAGTGGCCAAGGCTTCCACAAATATGACTTTTCCAAAAGGTTGTGAGTCAAGATAACTGCTGACAGCCATAACTATTGAAAAAATCTTAATTTATATCCTGAAAAAATTAGCTTGAAATCAGAATAAAAAACTGTGATCTTTGACAGTTCCACTGACTTTTGCTGAATATGAAATATTTTAATCAAAACTAAGCTAATATAGGGACGACAAGCAAAACAAAATAATTTAAGTAAAGTCGATTACAGCATATCAGAAGTGATACCCAATAAAACACACATTGTTGAAGCCATGAAAAAATATTCAAAAGGAATCAACGCTACAGGTCTCTTGAGATTTGAACCTACCACTGACTCAGTAGTGTTAATTGATATACATGGCCAGTCTATTAGAACCACAAAGAGAGTCTCAATTCAAACAGCACATAAGGGCCTTGCAGTGGACTCCTTACACAACTAAATTAGGAAAACATGGGCTGAGAGAGAGCTGGGCAACAGGGGGGCTAAGAGGCTTACAAGCCCCTTGTCAGATATTCTTCTTCTCCCTGAGGATCCCAGATGGAAGGAAGTCTGGAGGAGCAGGCAGCATCAGAGAGAGAACGAATCCCACCTCTGATGTCCTCCTCTGGACAGCAGAAGGCAGAGGAGGGTGGTGCTTTAGTCCTGTTGCGCCAAGCTTGATTTGATCTTAATTTGAGCTATAAAAAGGAGGAGGTTGGGCAACCAGGGGGGTCTGTGTCAGCTATCAGTGCAATCAGAGATAATCCTGCTGATTTAGACACAGGCACCTGGCTGGATGGAGAGTGACAGATGTAGAAGTCCCAGTCACAGAGTCCTATGTCTAGCCCCCATCTTTTCTAGGTCTGCCTTCTATCAGAGGCTTAATTGAGGCGACTGATCTCCATATTGCTCTTTTCATTGTTGCTAACGGCAACACAGCCGTGAAACAGCTGAGCGCGGTTACTATTTGAGGAGCTGAGGGTTTAAACCTACAATCAATGGGTCAGCCAGAGCAAATAATAGCAAAGTGATATGAATACAACTGCTATGAATTGAAAGGAAGTGTGGGTTGACAAAGTCCCCAGCCAATTACATAGAATGGAAAAATCAGCCGCTGAGCCTTATTGTATTGACCACAAGCGAATGCATGGTACTGGCCTGGTGCTGAGAGAATTGAGAGATCTTATCGGGTGTTGTATCAGATTGACAAAGGAGTTTGTGTTTTGCACTCAGCCGCTCATGACAAAGCCTGATATTTTTTAACACTAGCTAATGACAGACACCTCAACCTATAAGCAAATCTACAGTTTTCGGAAGCTAGTTTCCTAACATTCAAAATGAGCATTTTATGCATTTTTACATTGTTTTCTTTTTTCTGTCCTATAGGTCAAGCTAAATTAGGCTCCCTGTATTTCAGCAGCATCTGCAAAAAATCTCAGAGAGTCATAACAAAGCTGTTCAAAAATGGGATGTTGAAAAAAATTGGTCCAAATACAATCCTCAGACAAAATTAACTGTGTACAAATCCCATCCAGTGTTTATTGTACTCGTGCCCTTAGAATATCACTTGACTTTCAACACTAAAAAAACAAATATGGTGCATGTTGATGATAATCTTGCATCCCCCCGACACAAAAGGTCTACTGCTTCTTGCAGTTCCACACTGATGGCAGAACTAGACTGAAGAAACCAAAACAGCCTGACCAGGAAAGGTCTGACATGTTATGACTGCTGCCATTATATAGCGCAATCAGATACAAAGAGTGATAAAATTGACAAAAACACTGCAGAAAAAACACACATGTACAGATGAGACATTGAAAATTATGTTATTTTAGTACAATTATGCTGCTGTGGTTACACTATGGCAAACTGAATTATGCTACAGAGCCCATGGGTTAATTGGGATTAAAGAGAAATGAAAATTAGTTGACTGGCACTGTGCAGACAGTGTGGAGAAAGTTTCCACAACAATGTCCTCCTATGTCCTGCGTGTTGCCATGCTGAAGCAGCCTCTCCCCGTTCTGGGATGCAGGTCAGTCAGCGCATCTTATTTGTCTCATATAGGCTTTCCACAATACCCAGTGTTGTCAGTCATGATATATTCCCTTGGTCTCCTGTCAGCACATATAAATCTCAACAGCGCTGTCAAAACAGCAGGACTGCCTCTGCTGAGAGCATTTGTAAAGTGAGCAGTTGGGCTATTGCTTCCTTTGGAGCCCTTACAGTATCCTGTGATCTTCTGCTGCCTCTGGCTTCCCTCTGCCATGCAAAGGGTTTTTTTTTGGGGGGTTTTTTTTTTTTTACAGCTGTCTTAAGGATTACACTGATCTTTCATCAGTCACCCAGTATTAATAGTGTACATCATTTAACACAAAAGACGTTTGCCATTCCCCCGACCAGTTATTCACCCAATCTGACAGAACGTTTAGATTTCTTGAGATGTGATGGAGGTTTCCTTTGTCAATAGATTTGTCTCACAGGAAATATTTACACTTGACTTAGTAGGAAAACAACCAACAAAATGCTGCCTGGGATTAAAGTCCTTTAGGTGCTGGATTATATTCCCTGTTCTAGTGCTGAGCCTTTCTTACAAGCACATATGAGGTCAAATTATTTTAGATTAAGTTATTGCTAAAGACTTACACATTGAGTAAGGCAGTCCCAATGTGTTCAGTTCTTTTAACTAGATTGAACTGTTGCCATGTTTTATGTTGTCATAAACAGACACATATTTAAATGGCAATTTGATTTTGTACTAATTAATAATAATAATATTTTTTAGACATGACGATGTATTTTTCAAACCTTAGGTCAAAATTTACCATCATATAAAATGTAATTACCACACTTAAACGTCTTAACACTGGTCACATCTGCAATATTTTTATTGCAGATCTGCTCCAAATAGAACAGATATGAAATATATTTTTTTCTGTTCCAAGAACACTTCAACCGGATATCAAATGCTTAAATACGAATGTAGTTCAATTTTGAAAAGAATCGCCAAATATTCATTATCAGGTTATAGTCAGCTAAATTGTTGAAGAACAGATCTAAGCAGGAACAGTCTGTGTTGCGTTATGAGCAATAAGCCTTAATTTGTCATTAATCTGTGATCAGGGCGTACAACTTTAAAACTGTGAGTGCCATTCAGAGGAGGCTGGGGCATACCACGTCTGTCCACAGCTATCACTTAACTGCACTAAAATGTTTTCTGCAGTTGCCCTCCTCACTTTTACACTTTTACACCAATGCTCCCAACTGAATGAGGATAGGGAAACAGTGCACAGGTATCCACAGCTACATTCATGGCCAGCTACTAATGACTACAAGGCATAAACCCACAGAAACCCACTGACTAGAGTGCATAAAAAACACAGACATATCAGTTTACACAGCGCAGCTACCACATGAAGCACAGGCAGATGAAGATGCACTTTTACAACCATAATAAATGACCTGTTTATTACATTACAAAAGACCTTTTGTGAACCAAAGATGTAAGTTAGTGGACCACAGATTTATTGATTGTGTTTATGCAAAGGCTATTCATGGATAGGGAATCAAGAAGAATAAAATAGAAAGGTGGTAGAATAAATGACTAATGCTATGGTCCACTCTGTGGCTGCTTTACATGCAGGTGTGGGTAATGTCAATGATTTACATGTCGCTTGTCACAAACATTCTTGCTAACTGATCATATGTGAATGCAACGCTTTTTCACATATAAGTGTGGTGTCGTGTCGTGATACGCCTATAATGTTTTCGCGCCTAAACAGTATAAACGTCCATACTAAATAAAAGATGGGCAGTATTTGTGAACTACATAACTAATTCAAACAATATTCGGTTTCTGTCATGTTATGCAACAAACCAACAAGGTCATAGGGGAATCCAGGCAGTAGATGGCATTTAAGTCGCGTAAAAATGAGTTGCCAAGAAGACACAAATTAATGTTTAAGTAAACAGGATAAAGATAAAAACAAATCACCTCTGGCAACCTATGCAGTTACTCACCCACAGACTGTTTGATAGAATGCTCCGACCATCCACTTACTATAACAAACTGAACTTCCTTTTGACAGCGTCCACACGAGGCCCCGCAACAATCTCTGCGGTCATTGGTCGACAACTACCAAAGTCTGTTCTGATTGGATAATGTACTCCAAAACATGACCAGACGTCACCACTTTACAAACAGTATGGCGGCTCCCATGTGCGGTGTGGGTAAACCCTCATCTGAACGTTCGTCGTTAAATACTACGAGTTTTCAGAAGAAAACAAGAAGCAAGTTAATCTCCATACCTGGGACCAGACCCTCGGTTCAAAATGGACAACTCTTAGTTTCAACTGGTGTCACGTCACTCGACTATCTGCTCGGTCAGTCTGTGCCGCTGGACTGTAATGCTAGCGATAGCTACAAAAGCTAACAGAATTTCCTAGCTAGACACGCTGAAGTTTGTTGCAAAATAATCTAATTAATCTTGCTGGGGAAGTCAACAAAGTAACGCAGAATTGACAGTTTTGTCATTGTCAGGACAAGACAAACTGCATTAAGAGTTGACGTTAGCAAGATGCAAAGTATAGGGATTCATTAACATTTTATTGAAACTCGTCACATATTATGATTTTACTCTTACCTGTCAGTGACCCACGCAAGATAATTTGATGTTTGTTTGAAACTGATTTTTTTCGCCTGAAGCTGATGCGAGAAATGTAAGATCCTCTACTCTGTCTGATCTAAGGGTGGTCCAAAACGTGTCCCTGTTATGTATTGAATAGCCTCAACAGCTGTCATGTTATAAAACAAATGCATTCAGAGAATTGACATTGCCGTGTCTCAATATGGACACCTTCAAAAACCACCACTGACATGTCGTCTCATCATGGGATTAATGCTTCATAACACAGAATAAGACTGCAGAAGTTGTGCATTACAACTTGACAGCCTTGTCATGTCATGAACACAGGGATGATCAAGTGATATAGCTGGGCACTGATAAACTTGAGTCTGAATTTTAGAAGTGTTAATAAATGCAGCACTATTAGTGTGGTGTCTGCAACTATTCATTTTTGTTGTGGTTTTTAAGGAATTATAATGTAAAGAGTCCAAAATTCTTAAAAATCTTAAAATCTAGGTCAAACAAGATAATCCCCTGTCTTCCCTTGTCTTTGTTCATTTTTGCTGTGTTTTAGGACAATAAATAGTAGGTCTCAAACAACATTGTCCCCCAATTAGAGGCCTAAATCTTGCACCACTGTATTATTGTGAGTGAAGATATTTTGTTGTGTTGTGTTTAATTAATATTTTCTTAGCTCTAAGTATATAATTATAAATAAAAAAAATAATATAAGTGTAAAAATGTAGTATACATTTGGAACATTTACAAATGGCACATTTTGTCATGTTTGGTTTCTTGTTTATTTAAAGCATTGTATATGACTATGCACTGTTTTATACTTATTCTCCATAACTTAATTGTGTAGTAACTAAGCAAAAGTTGCCGATGAGGCATCAGCTGAGGCAAAAACCAAACAAAAATAATGTCCTGTTTTGTCCTCTAAATAAAGCAATTACAGTTATCAAACCTGCCTTGAAACAGGGTTAATTAAACTTTTGTCATAACCGGTATGAAAACAAAATATGCAAGGCATCGCTGCAGATATCAAGTTATGCAGTAGGCCATTTTCATTTTTGTTTGTGTGTTGATTGTTGACATGTCACAGTAGGAAAAGCACATATGTAAATAATAAAATCAAGAATGATAAAATTGTGTTCAGCACCTTCTCATTTACAGTTCTACTCTTGTGCTTATCATCAGACAGTCATGGGACACTAGAACCTGAATGGAGCCATCATTACTTTTGAAGCAACACCTGTGATTTTGCTACTGTAACAAGAAGGTGCATTTTCTTTTAAGGATTTAAACATAGCTGTGGAGACTATATGTCAGATAGATGGACGCAGCAGAAAGTAGGCTTCAAGTGGTTCACACTGATGCAGATTAAGACAGTGTCTGTAATATGTGTCTGATATTATTTTTTAAAAATTGTTTGTCTTCACAAACAGGTGGTGGGTTAGCAGTTGGAACAGTGCTTCTGATAGGTAAGACTCTCACTTTGTACAAACTAACAACAGAATCAACAGCAAGTTAAATGGAGTGATGACTTCCTTAATGTGATGTATTTCCTGTTGAAACAGGCTGCATGTGCACGGCATAAGACAGTCGATTGTAATTTCGATCAAATGGCAGTTATGGAGAGAACATTCATGTGACTGGACTGGGCAGAGCAGCATTAAAGGCATGATTGTCAAAAACTTATTAGTGAGACTTTTATGTTACCTTCACCAATGCAACATGAGCACTCCACTGAAGATGGAAGATTTTATTTATTTTAACACTGTGGGTACTATGTATTTGGAAATGAGACTAACTTTTAAAGAAATAATCCACAGTAATTTACACACAATATAGAGTGATCGATGTATATGTACGATGTTTAACATGGGTGTGTAGACTTTTTATATCCACTGTATGTGATCTGGTGGTAGACAGCACCTGACAACAGTTTGTTGTGTTTATCATACTTCTTAAAGCAGAATTTTTATACCTGGAGTCATGCACTTATTTATTTGCTCTGACTGGAATAGTATAGAGAAGAAGTAATGTACTACAAATGAGCACAGAAGGTCTTTGCTGACATCAGTGCATTTGTGTTCAGAGAGATATATCATATGCAAATACACACTTTAAGCCAGGAAGATGCATATGTGATACTCTTTTCTAAAACATCATAGCCTTCAGCTTTTTGTTAACTTATGTAGATTTTAAATGAAACTGCATTAACTTATCAAAAATCAAATATATTCCCCAAAACTGATCTCAGTAGCACTTTTTAGCTAATGATACTGTCTGTGTGTTCTCAGGCTCTTTGTGGTTAGCGTGTCACTGTCTAGCAGAATGGCAAATAGACTAATGACCCTAAAGGTCTCTAGTTAGAATCCCAGGTGTTCACACTTCCACATAATGAATCTGCTCATCTGCAGATGTGTTATAGAAGTTTTCAGGAGTACATTCAAAGCAAGCGGGTTTTTTTTGTGCCATAAATGTCTTCCACTGTATTATTATTGTTATTATCATTCATCATAGGCTAGGCTATATGCACTGGTAGACAGTGAGGTTAAGGTAGTCTTGTTTCCCCTTGAAGCTGTAATTTGTGTGTAGCAAAGGCCTATACCAACTGATGATATTGCTTTGCCCTTTAATTCACCCCCCCAATCGATGCAGGAGTCAGTGATTATACACTAATGCGTTCTTCCCTTCCATTTTGTGAATCAATGTACGGTTGGTTTCATCTGGTAATGAGAGACACAGTAAAGGTGAAATGCGTGTGTTAGCTCTCTTGTGTTTGTCTCTGAAAGAGTGGTGTGTGTGTCTGTGTGCGTTCTGCGCTGTCTGTTTTGTTGCGCGTGTGGGTGGGATGGGGGGAGTTTGGAGTGTGTGTTTGTTTGTGTTTGTTTCAGGCACTCGTCTCCTACAGTCTGCCCCTTTAGCCGTGATGGCCTGTTTGTGAGACACAGACATAAAATTATCAGACTGGTCGTTGTCTGCCTTTGAAGTGTCTTGAGCTGTCCATCCTGATTTGTCAACCAGAGGGGGATCAGCCCAGTATGGCTGCTGTCTGAAGATCTCTCATCTCTTGTGTTTTTGTGAGAGAAGGAACAAAGCGCCTAACTCTTATTATGTTTACCATGTATAGTCTCATCCCTTTAGCTAAATGTTTTATTCCTTTAATGCACCCATAATAATTACTATTATATTTTGGCTAATTGCTTGGCATGTTTAAGTACTTTCAAAGCTTTGCAGTGCACTTTGAATAAGAATTATCCCAGTTCCAATATTTTTACAGATGACTGTAGCACATCTTCTAAAAGTAGCTCATCATAACGATAATCTCTCAAAAGAAGCGGGCCTAAATACAACATACTTATGCTTAAATATACATTAGATGAAGAATTTATGGCAATATAAACTAAAAAGGTAATTATTCACATTTACAAAAATGTTATCTTTTCTAGGTAGGTTATTTTGGGTTGTTCAGTTCAGATCTTTTTTTGTCCGACGAGGAAATTCACTTTTCAGGAATGCAGCGTAAAAACCTGAAACATAAACAGCAAAAAAGGCAATAAGACAAGCTAAGCGCTGATACTGTAAACACATTACAGAATGCAATAAAGCCACTGTGTGATATAAGAAAACAAGACTACTACAATAAGAATATGACTAAGATAATTAGATAATCAGCTATTTCTATGTATGAGGGGTATTATTCAGCACCTGAAGAAGCCAAATTACCTGTTCTCAAATCTGTTTGAAAACTGATTCAGACTCGTAAATCTGAAAAATAAATTGTGTACCCTACACCAACAAACTGAAATGATAAAGCAAAGCAGCAGTCACAGATAGGTCTAATTTATACATCATATATGGCTTGACAAATGCCGTTGATTGCCATTTATCCTCACACAGCCCACCTTCGTAGCAGTATTTACAATGGAGTGTCAAATTCTGCCGTGTGGTCTAAATGACTTTGAGCTGCCCAGTAGAAATAATGGCACTTCATAAACTGAAGATTCATACAAGGGGGAAAACACTCTGACCTAGATATTTTGTCTCCTCCCCCTGCAGCTTTAGCAGATATGATTCAGGGCTCTTTCACTCCCACTCCCCTGTTCGAAGGCAAATGAAGCAGAGGCGTTTCTTCCCTTTACCAAACCTTAGTCAGAATAAGTAAAAAAAAGAGGAAAAAAAAAATCATCCCGTGACTGTCCAGAGTGACTGATCTACCTCAAAGATATGACCGTCCCCCACCCCCTGTTGCTTGTATACCCCGCCACCTCCCACCCCCCTCCCTTACCCCCCGCCTCAACAGCCTAATGACTCCTGGAGGTTCCATTTGTAAGGCTCCCATAGAAACACAGTCACAATAGGCCCCATCTTGAGAGGGCCCATCTGGGAGTCTTTGTGGGGCCTGCTGAAAGCCACAAAGGCCTGCTGACCTAGAAACCCATCAATAAGAGAACAGGGAGCCCCACCGACAACAAATTGAAGAGCCATGGAATTTCCTGGGCCATCCTAAGTCCGTAGGTGAGGACATGGACCAGGAACGTGGGAGGGGGGAATTCTCCGGATGTTTGAGGATGACACGTCAGGATGTCATTCCCAAGCTGTCAGCTGTATGCCCATTACCTTTAACTGTCACTGCTGCCTTTGTCCTTGTGCCCACTGTTTGTCATTGTGTGAAGAGGCCTATGAAATCCCTACAAAATGATGATTGTGACAGGAAGCAGCAGTAGCATGCTGGGTAGAGTTATGCGCCCTGCTCAGGGGGGTTTCATGGTGATGATGCAGGCTTTTTTTGTGGGTTTCGGGTGTGGAATGAACTGGTGGCTGCTTTGTGAGCACTGAGAAAGGCCACCTTTGGGAAAGTATGTTTGTCCCTGTAATGCTTCATACCCTCTTCTAAATAAGACTGTAATGTCTTCGCTCCAAGCTGGTATTTTCCCTCTCCCCTTATGTTTAAAAGTATAACTTGTGTATATCCTTTAACCTACTTTTATGATAATAAACACACCTGATGTGAATGACATTGGAAACATAACAATGAAAGGAAAGCCACTGCGATCAGAATTCACACAAAAAGCAGAGAGATTCAATTGAACCAGATGTCAAGGTGCATTTTGGGGACAGGCGCTATCTTATCCCACTTCTGTGTCCTTCTGTCAGTTGTCCTGACAGCTGGGGTACCTTTGCGTTCACAGTGAGGGGTCAGGTGAATGTTTAAGACAGGTGTCTCACTCTCACCTCCACTGCTGGTTGGAGATATGATAGGTGAAAGTGGACAGGCACAGTGTTTGTTAAGACCTTAACAAGATAGCCAAGGATGCCATCTCCACTTTGAAAGTCGGATCACACAATAATATCTACGTTTCTGTGCCATGTGCATCGTTGCTTCATAGTAGCCTGAATGTGGTCCTTACATCAATTACAAATGGGAGCTGTGATGTGGTCATGAACTGCAGGATCCGTGGTGTGTGAATGTTCAGAATGACAGAAGGTCCGATGATAGTCTTGAGGGAAGATACCTTTTTATCACTAAATCCCTTCCGTAGGCCTCGCAGACAGTGTTAGCAGTATGGCATTGATTGACAGTTTCCTCAGAGTGTATATTTATTTTAGTTTTTCACTCACACATGTAACTGACTTGTTGTTGTCGTGTGTTTCTTTTGTAGAGGAGGACCGATATGATAGCTACTCCCGTATGATCTTAAAGTACTTCCTGGCAGAAGGAGTGGTGTGTCGACATGAACTTTTTGTGGCGGCAGCTCAAGAAAACCCAGATGACATCTTACAGGTATGGGAGGAGGTGCTGTCTGTTCTGTAAGCTCTTAGGAAGGAAATATTTGGTTCTGCAAAGTATTAGATTTTTTTTCCAAGCTACACGTCAAAGGAGCTAAGGCGGCCTCAATATGTCCACTTTAACATCATCCCTGTAAAAATGCTGTAAACGTTTTGGGATTTTTATTTTTATTTTTTTTTTTACCTTTTAGTCATCGGAAGATGTTGTAAATATCTACTTATATACCTACTTTGTCATAGTATTGATAATCGACCTTCGCTGTACAGAATTCAGCTTGGTCAGACCATGATTTAGCAGGTATTAAAGGCGCACAGCTTTCCCCAAGATGTGTCAGGGTCATTGAGGGTGTCTGAGAGGTCGAGGGTGGCATGGTTGTGGCATTGTTGAAATGTTTCCCGATGCATCACTCTGTGAAGAGGACCGTAGCCCCAGAAGCTGACTGCCACCCATCATACAGGAGGAGGGCCTCTCTCGCACTGATTGATAGTGGGAGGGGTCACAGCCTCACCCTCTCTTTACATATCAAAGGCTTATTAAGAGAGGGGGACTCCCAATGGGGATATATCACATCATTTAGTGTTTTCACGGCAACATTCACAGTATGCTAATCTTCAGATGCTAAGATTGTACTTTATGCATTACTTTAAAATGCTTTCAGGAAACCAGTTTATGGGGACACATCAGGTTAAAGCAGGAAATTGGAGAATGTACAGTCATAAGTCCGGCTCTTATAAACCCATATATACTTGCATCATCTAATTGATCACATTTCCAACCAACCCCTGGATGCTTTTGAACCAGGGCTGGCAAGATTTTTTTTTTTCCATTTGTTGTAATGTTGTATTTCTTTGATACGCTTCTTTAGGTATTGTTCATCCTTTGGCACTGCTGCCACCGTGAAACTTTTTAGTCTGAAGATTTTGTTAAGTACAAAAAAAACATTGAAACCCCAGTTAGGCTTAAACATAGTTAACTATTAATCAATTTGTCAACACTCCTGAAACATCTCACTGCTTAATCTTGTTTTACTTAACTTCAGTGCAATTAAAGAAACTAGGTTTCCTTTTTGACATTTCTTGAATCAGGTTAGTGCTGAAAGCTGACACTTGAATGCATGTACATAATCCACTAATAAATAAGAACATGTACTGTCAAGACTCTGACAAGTTGCCTAATATTTCAATAAAATATGAATGTTTTATATAATATTTACAATGGATAATTAAAATGTTTCTTTGACAATTTACAATCAACACCTTTCAACTAATTATATTCATTATATCATTTTGCATAGGAACTGCCAGCTCCCATTTTGGATGATGTTGCTATCCACAAACCAGTGGAGCAGCCCAGGCTGTGTTGCGATCCTCAGGACAGTTTGGATGCCATGAAGATTGCCTGGCGCTATCAGAATCTTCCAAAAGTACAGGTGATTATGGGACAGTTTATATTGTCTGTTATTACAGTGATTGAAGCATATTTGAACTAGTACATACAGCAGAAAGGTAGATCACTTTGTGTTCATGTTATTCTCAATAAAGGTCTCTGTTAATGATGGTATAAGAAAGAACAGCAAAGGCTTGCTGGTCTTACTGGTTTGGCAATTGTCTCCACCACTAAATCCATGAGCTTCTAAACTCCTTTGTGGAGTGAATGAGGCCTCAGCCTCTCCTTTCAGAGCTAGACCAGATTACTCACACTTAGCTGGCAATAGGTAGGCTTTTCACTGGTCCCCAACTCACATATACACACATACACACACGCCTGCACCCCTGCTTAGCCTGGGAAACAAGAGTACTTTGCAGTCTGTGCATTGACATGTCTGCTCGCTCAACCCTATGACCCAGACCTGCGCCTCTGTCTTCCCCCAAATCCCTGCCTTTCCCCCTGCTAGGGTCGGCAGCCCTACACTCTTTCTTCCGCTTTGAGAGGTGACCCTCCCCTTCTACTTCTCTGCAGTCTCCCCCCTTCTGTCTATAATCCATATCGCTATGTGGATTAACAGCACACAGTGTATCCCTGGGGATCCTCTCCCTCTTTCTCTCTCCCTGGAAACTTCTTTATATCTGTGTCCTTTCCTCACCTCTCCCCCTTCCCCTGTAAAATCGTCTTTACAAACCACTAGTAAGCCCTGCCAGAGGATTTGCATCCCAAATTCACCCCCAGAGTCAACGCTTACTTTCCCCTTACACACACCTCTCCTGGCATAGCCCACTGTGTCGCTCTCCCGATGAAGACATCAGATCAAAGGTGAGGCCATCAGGGCGGGGATGGAACGCTAAGCGGGTTGCCTAGCTCACAAAGAGAAGATGAGCCCCTGACCCCCCTGCCCTGCTGACCCCCTCGTCCCGCCAGGAGAGGGACACACCGGGGGCCCTAATCCAGATTAGGAGTAGATTAAGGGCCCCTCTAACAATGGAATCCCCGGTTTCACTGAGAGAGAAGAGCTAAAACTCTCCCTTTCAGCTGCAGGAAAACATCCGCCTTCCCCTGCGTCCCTGACACGTTTGCTTTCACAGCTAGAAGTGGACATTTATGTGAAGAAATGATTAAGACTCTGGTCGTAGTGGTTATTTAACTTCTCTGCTGTAGGACTGTCGAGGAATGACCCATAAACAATGCAATTGCATTAACATAGTATCTTGAAGAACACTCATTTAACATATTTGAAAGACAAATAAGATTATTTTTCTTTTATGAATTGCTTTATTCTTATCTGAAGTGAGTTAAATGCACATCATTTGTTGTAAAAGGTTTAAAGCAAGCAGAGGTGTCTGACCTGGTTGATTGAAAATAAATTCAAATGCTCTTCAATTAGACACTGTTGATATGCTTTAACACGCACTTGACTTGTTGACCCCCTCAGAGTGCCTTGGCATCCTCATCCCGGTTTGGGCACTACTATGACGTCTCCAAGACGATGGAGCCGGAAATTCGCCAGGCAGCCAAGTGCCACCGCTTCTACCTTCCAGAACATCCCACCCCGTCATCGCCCGCACGCAGGTAAAACGACAAGACATCTTCCAGAGAAAGCATGGAAACCAATGAGACACCATCTGCAGAGCACAGGCGCACAAACGCGACATCATTCACAAAACACAGTTACACAAATAAGACATCATCCACAGAGCACAGGTAAGCAAACATGGCATCTTTTACAGAATACAGGTAAACCAACAATGCAGACAGTCCAACATAATTTCAAGAACGCATACTTTATAAACCCAGCAACCAGCATGTGCATTGGAGGTAGGAACACTAGACTGATTTGTCCCTAAACTACAGCCCAATCACATAAAGCCTTTTGTTTGATCTAAAGAATTTATTAAGCCGTATGTCAGGTCATCTCATCCCAACTGTTTTTACGTATTACATGTCTCAACACTCAAGCTAGCATATTCACATATCTTGTTTCACGTACATCACAAGACATTTGAGCAACACAATGCAGAGAATCAAAATATTCACTTTATTATGTGATAAATCAAACAAAAAGAAAAAAATCGTCACATTTCAGAACTTGGTAACAGCTACTGCATGAAACTTTTGCTTGAAAACTGCCTCAAATGATCAAAATAGTTGGGACTTAATTTGCTGTTGATCAGTCAGCTAAAGCATCCATGGTTTTCATCGTATTTGAATGATTTTCAGGCTTTAACAAATGCTCTTATTAAAACATTGTAAAATGTCAGTATTTTTACCCTTTAAACAGCTGATTCAAATCAGGCTCATCTTTTATTCTGGGCAGCTTGCCGTTGGCCTAAGACATTCAGCCTCTTGGAAAGGTTGTGTATGTCTATTCAAATAAGGGTCTTGTTTGCTCAGCGTCTGTTTGATTTCTCCTGCGTTGAGTGTACTTAGGGTTCAGAGGTCATGCAGGCTCTTTACTCAGAGAGTGCTGCTGAACACACAAGGGCACACGAAGGCACACTCACACACACTGGGTAAATACAGCAATCTGGAGCACAGAGGATGTGGAGGAGGCTTTATAGAATCCCTCTTCCTTTATTTCAACAAACAGAGACTGTTTAACAGAGGACCCATGCAAACACATTAGATGTTGCCGATATTCAGTGTAAAGTATACATTTTCTCCAGTTTGCACCATGAAGGGGGCAGGACCAGCTGTTGTTCAAAATATCAATTTATAACTTTATAAGTGCATATTTAAAGGAACCAAATAAAATAACAAAATAGCCCATGATGTTGGCAGTGTTGTGCCGCAGTCTAGTGAGTAAGAGTGACATGGTGGTACTGTTGTGGCGTCTGAATGGGTCATAGATCTCACAGACATTTTGACAGCAGGAAACTACACCTGCACCGCACCATTGTGCCCCCAGCCCCGCCCCAAAACTGACACACATACATGCATGCACGCACACACTCGGCATGTTGCACACGCTTATGCACCACACAAACTCCTAAGCAGGCTACTCCCCCTTGCACGTGTCCACAGCCCCATGTTGATACCCTAGCTGTTAAATTGCTCCGTTTCACTTGAAGGCATAATTGGCACAAATTGCTCTCTAGGTGATACGGATCCTGTTGTTTAAGACCAAGCATCCCCCTTTTCTCCTCCTTTCTTTCCCTCGCTGAAAGAGGAACACTGAGATAAAGACGCTTCCCCACGTATGATCCTAATTAGCCGACGCACTAGCCCCTGTAGCTAAGCACCTAGACCTTTTTGGTACCTGAATGAGGGGTGCTCAGTAGGGGTAGCTAAAACACAATGCCGTCCTACACAATGGCTGCCAACCAGAGGCAACCTCCTGCTCAACTGCATGTCAAACCATCCCAGCCCCCTACCTCAGAGCAGGGGTATGGGCAGAGAGGCCAAGGAGGGTAGGTGTCCCTCTTTCACCAAACCAGCTCTATCATTAGCCCCAGCGGGGTCAGGAGGCACCATTGTTGGGCTGAATAACTGAAATAGAGTACATGGATATACTTGGCTCGAGTGTAATCAACACAAGTGTGTATTACTCTTCTTTATGCAGGGCTATTGGCGTGTGACCAATCTATGTGTATCAGCTTTTACAGCCTGCAGGTCAAATTGACAACTGACATAGCAGCCCAGTGTGACTCACAACAGAGTGGTCATTACAATGGTGGAGCGTTCTTAAGTGGGGGGACCTGTGTAAAAACATGGGGTTAACATTTCTACTGGCCATCCTGTAGGCACATGGTGGGCTCAGCAGTCATCCACCCCTTGAATGTTGCTAAACGTTGCACCGACGGTACTGTATGCCCTTTGTCAGTGGTGCACATCTTACCCCTGATTAAACACCAAAATGCTGTTCCCTGTTAATTTTAGATATCAGCCCATTAATCCCCCCTCCTCCCTCTCACTTATCATCTTTGTTGTGTGTATGTTTGTGCATATGCACGTCTCATCTGTCTGTCTGTCTGTCTGTCTCTGCACAATCAGATCCTCAGGGAGCTGACAGAGAACCAGTCATGTTGTAATTTAATCAACCAAATAAATTAATTGGATCTCTTGATATGGATCATCTGTCTGCTTCAGTGGCTCCAGAAAAGCACAGTCAGGAGGAACATGCTGCAGTCATAGAGGATTAAGCTACTGCGGTGATAGGCTTGGCCCAGTTTTATCAAAATGGTTTCAATTACAGTTTACACGTCCTAAGTAACCCTTTTGTGTTTTCTTTCTGGTTGTCTCCTCCACTCCATGTCCACTCTCTGCTCTGTCCTGTGCTCTTTTCAGTACCATGCTTGAGTCCTACTCTGCGCTGCTGAAGTCACTTCAGGAGGTCATACAGCGGGAAGGCTTTGATGTTGCAGCCCCTGTGGTAAGAAGTGAATGTCTGCTTTTTGACACATATTTTCCATATATACAACATTCTTAAATGTTGTTTCTCTTTATTTTGAAATTATTCTAACCAAACAACACATCTTTCCAGGATGCAGCCATTAAACTGTGACTCTGTGTGGACACGTATGGCTCAAAGGCCAGCTGAATAAGAATTGTCCACCTTAGGCCACCAATTTTATCAACACTGCAACTAGTTTGAGTTAGAGGGGAGTGTTTACATATTTGGAACAAATATCTGTCCTATTTGATCAGCCATTTGAATAACAATTCCATAAATCCTTTAGTCAGCTCTCCGCTCTGTGTTTATGGATGGGTTTGTGGCTCTGATTGCCAAAAACATTGTTGAAATGCAGTAAGGCATGCAGTAAACTGCTGCCAGCAGTGATGCAACACAAAAGACAGGTGTGCATTTTTTCCCAACATTCCCTGAATGTCATTAAAGGTGAACTCTTTGACTTGCTGGTGCTAATGTGTTCAGCATGCAAATATCTGTCGCTTGTGGCCTCACTAATTAATATTGGCCCCATCTAACTATGAATATAAAAAAAAATGAGATAGTGGTTGCACATCTGTGACCCCCTGGCTCTACTGTCACTTCCCAAGCACCACTTCTTTTGAGTCTGTTTATCTGTGTTTCACCTGCTTGGGTTGGCCTCACCGGTGTGTCCCAGCTGTGTGTGTCTTACCTCTGTCATACATCTTTTTAACAATCATCAATCCTCTACAGAATGCCAGAAACATCAACGGCAACCCTGTTAACACTGACAGGGCTACACTTACACATACATACATATGTATGTGTAAGTGTAGCCCTGTGTAAGTGTGTATATAAATATACACACATATAAATATACACACACACACATATGTGGCCTTACATATGTATGTATGCATAAGTGTAGCCCTGTCAGTGTTAACAGGGTTGCCGTTGATGTTTCTGGCATTCTGTGTATCTGTGTTTGCGCCTCATTCACCTACATTTGGTGACCCCTCTGCTCGTCACCTGGAGCCACCTCTCCCTCCCGTCACTCACATACAGGATTTACCTCCAGTACCCCCCACCCTCCCTCCCTGAGCGCTGTCACTCACACGCCAGATTAACTGCTGACATCATTAAAGCAGTGTGGCCGCCTGACATGCTTTTGGCACAGTCCAGGAATGCAGACCAGCACAGAGCGACATGGGCTCTGGCACAAGAATCCCCAGTATGAGTGATAGTCGCTGTGTACTCGATTATATGTTTATTTGTTAATCTGCCATCATGGACTGGTTACAAGATGCTGATTTAATGTAATCTGTGTTATGTAAATAACAGTTTGAACAAGGATTAATCTCCCCGAGCATATTGTTTGAAGTCTTTTGAGATGAGAGAGACAGAGGCGGCAGCAGGACTGTGAGTCTCCACAGTGACTGGCTAGTGATTAGGTTGTGGTCCCAGGCTGGCTGTAGCCTATATGGCTGGCCTCTCGTCCTTGGCTGGACTCTACTGGCACTGTTCCCTGATTTTTCTATAGGCTAAACTATAGGAGTTAAGTTTGGCCTCTCCTTCTGATGCCACAGCAACAGTCTTGTTACCACAGTTCCCTCCTGCTGGGCTGCAGACATAGAAATACATATCTAATTTTGTGCCACCCCAAGACTTGGGTAGAGACTGCTGAACAAAGAAAGGGCATATCTAAAGACATACACAGCACTAATACTCAAGTAAAATAAGGCACACAGATGCAGGATTGAGGCTGAATGGTGTAGAAGAGGATCAATGTAGAATCCAGTGTGAGAGTCCTCCTTTGGGAAACTATGAGCCAACTGTGAAAAACTCCCAGAAACAATGGGGTTTATTTTTCTTAGATGCCTGTGATTCTGATCTAGATCCAAACGAAGCTTAGGTCATACTGTTGGGAGAGGAAACGATGGGGAGTTGGGCGGAGGAGATAATGGAGGGGGAGGGATAAAGGAGGGGAGGGGTTGGGGGAGTAAAAAAAAAAGGAAAAAGTGAGCAGATTTTAGGCCAGAGCTTTGTTAATCACTCTTGGCTCTCACCTCAGTAATCAGGAGCCATCCTGAAGAAATCTCAAATAAATTGTATCAAAGGTTAAAAACCTCTCACAGTTTGGACAGGCTCTTCCATTCTCTCTGTTTCTGTGATATATATCGCACTACTGTTTGGCCACTTTTTCTCCATTTCATGAGAGTGGGTCACTGTTGATCTCTGGTGGTAGGGTGGGGGGGTGGGGGGGTTGGAGGGGGTTTCAAGGGAAGGCACTCCACCCTTACCCAGGCCCCCTTGGCTGCAGAGCATCGCTGTTGTGCCAAGAATGTGCTGGGGTTTCTGGGTGGCGGCCATATTGGAAGCCTGTCTGACAGGTCCATTGTGCGTGTGTCAGATGGCCTCTGTGATTGGGCAGTTGTGTCCAGTCACGTTTGGGCACTGTGTTCCGATCGTCTGTTCTGGTGAGCAGACAGTCCAGTCGCTCTCTTTCAGAGTTTGGGAGTATTACCCAAAACAGCACCTTTTCCAAAATAACCCAGAAGCTGTTATTCTTTAGATGCACTGTTAGAACTTTAAATCATTAAATCTGTATTACTGCATTTGTATGTGTCTCTCTGTATAAAATAACATATTTGCACAACTTTTTACACATTTCTAGGATGCCTGATCCCTTCCTCTTGATTGTTCTTTCTTACAGACAAAGTCACGTAACATCCTGCGAATTGGGCTTCACTCTCTTGGCTCGGCTCTGTGGGGCGATGACCTGTGTTGCCATGACAACCCTGAGAACGGCCACGCCCTCACTACCTTTCTCTATGGACTGCGTGCTTTGCTGAGGTCTTCTCTGTCAGTTGCAGTAGTTACTGTGCCTTCACATCTCATCCAGGTAAGATGATGTTTGTCACAGGGATGGGCAGTATGTCGACTTTTTATAGTATGTCAATATGGTTTCAAACCAGATACGGGATGAGACAATAGCATGTATATCTTTATAGTTCGATGTTACGTTTAAATACATAACCCATTTCTTCTGTAAAGCAGTGTCAGTGTTTGCATCTCTCCTCACCATGCAACCCCTCCCACACTCACTCACAAGTAAGACTGAGGGAGACACAGTGCTGCTCCACACTTGCCCGAGACGACTTGAGCCATTTTCTCATATGAACTATGAACAATGTCCACAGAATGAGGTCTGGATATTTTCCAAACTTGCTCTGGCAAAAAGACATTGTCCTTGTCAGAAGCATTCTCACTTCCTGTAAGTCAACGTCACCAACAGGCCCCATCGCTCTCTCGCTCATTAGATTCTCCAGACAATGAAAGAAAAGCAAAGGTTCAGTTATTTTGATGATGAGCAGCAGAACCAGCACAGTTGTGTGTTTGTTGAGCAGGACTGAAAAACCTGTTGTTTAGTCTGTTATTCTTGTTAGCATCTAAGGCAGCATTTTGAGAGCTAGGTCTATAGTTATTAATATAGACTATTTCTTTTATGTAATTTATTATGCAGCTGTTTTTTCTTCTTTGTTCATTTTCATAATCTGTCTTAATAAAAGTGTTTATAAAAAAGAGCTGAGTCGCGTGGCACTGCAGGCATACAATGATGGTTAACCTTTGCATGTAATAACGACATAGAGTCCTGCTTTATTCTCTACTGCACCTTCTTGTCCTTGCCCTTCGCATTTTGTCCCAGGCCACTTTCCTTAGATTGCCATCAGAGGGACAGATAACGTGCTAAATATGAATTGACTTGAATTTAAAGATAATAGACAGTTTTTTGGTGCGTGGGTTGATGTTTGGCTCATGTACTTTTGCTTTGTCTCGTTCATTAATGGGGTACAAAGTTTGAGGTCTTTTGTATTGGGGCCTCTTGACCCCATGGTTTAGTGTCACCCTGGTATGACTCAGGCCTTCAAGGGGCCTCTTCCTCCACGCATCACTCCCCCCAACAGATCCAGCTGAGTGCACACTTCATTCAAAGGCCTCTAAATGTATGTTTGTTTGTTTGGGCTTTTAATTACTCAAAGCTTTACAAAGTGAGTGTGTGCCTCTGTATGCGTTTTTATTCTCATACAAATATCCTTCCTTGTACTTGTGTGTCTAGTGTGTCTCCGGCTGTGTGTGAGGGTGTGTGTATATGTGTGTGTTTGGGGGGGGGGGATATAAGTCCGCGTGCATGCGTCTGTGTACAGTCTGGCCTCTCAGTGTGAAGGTGGAGTCATCTGCTGAGGCATATGGCGAACCACAGCCCTCCCCCAGACAGTCGACCACAGAAACACACTCACAAGAAAAGCCATCTGAGACTTTCTACCAAAACGTATTTCTATCCCGCCTTCACTCTTATACACACTACTTCTTTTTAGTTGTCATTTGCAAGAACACACAGGCATCATTATCTGTGATCCTTTATAAAAAGATATCGGTCAAAGCATAACTTTCAGAACAGCTGTGTTGTCACAACATGCTCTGGCTCCAAGCCTATGTGCTCACAGCACAGCGGCCTTGGCCTTCTCAAAAAAGGTAGAGTGGCTAACTAGCAGATGTCAGCTGTGGTGGGAGCGGTCCCCCTGTCCCTCTCTGGCCTGGCCTCCAAACCCTTAATCTGTCCCCTCCCCCTTCTCCACCCTGGGGAGTGAAGTGAATGAGCAGGGGAAGAAGAGAAGAGGGGGAAATTTTGGACTGAATCAGGTGTTGGGTGACTAAGCCAACATGGAGGTAATGAGAGGCTGTTAAGATGGGCATCAATGAAATGACCTTATGATTACTTTGGTCTCACTGGATGTTGTTGTCATAAGAAAAGACTCTAATTGATCGTCTGAGGTCACCAAAGGTGCGCAGGCTGCTCATTTTGACACTTGACGTGTTAGCGCAGCTTCTTTTCTGCCAGTGTATGCTTAGATAATTAGCTTAGTTAACGGAGTATGTCCTTTGGAAGACTGTCTAGACTAGTAGCAGTAGGCTAGCTGGCCGAGACCACGCTGGGCTCTCTATCCATTATTGAGCAGCTTGGGTAGTTGAGCAACTCACTGAAAGCCTCCTCACAGCAGCCCAATGCCACAGTCCATCTGAAACATTAATTAGGCTTGTCCTAGCTTGGTCCTCCTCCATCCTACTATCTCCTGTTCCGATCCCCATCCCCAACAGTAAACGCACACAAACACAAAATACTCACTTATTCCCAAAATGCATCAATATATACGCCTCACCTGTGGCTCAGACTAAGTGGTGTCCTCCTGACGTATGCAGGTATTCAGATTCAGGATTTAGACTGGTCAGACACAATTGTTTAGTAGTGTAGGGAGGCTTTTTGATAAACCATCTACACCCTCTATCAAAATGTACCACCATTTGTCATTTATTTATTTATTTATTTATTTATTTCCTTATTTTAAATTAAGGACTAAAAATTATTTACATTAACAGATTATCTGCTTTTTATTTTCCCTATTAATCATTTAATTGTGTGGTCTATGAAAGTGTTAAATTGTTAAAAACAAAAAACATCCCAGAGCCAAAAGCCACATTCAACAGTCCAAAGATATTTAATTTGCTATCACATATGACATACATTTGTGAAACATCTAACTTAAAACAATTTTTATTTTCTATGTTAAATTCGTAAATTCCTGAAAGCACAACCATCCAAACAGTGCCAGTTTTCTCAGATGAAATCACAACCATTGGAAGGGGATGTGCCTTTATTTTGTGTCATATATGCTGTACTGACTCTACTCTCCCAAGACATCAGACAGACTGAAAAGTCTAATACCTTCCTCAGAGGATATATTGAATTTTTCGAGGGTAGATTCTGCAAATGCAGTGATGCACGCTTTCATACCGGCAAACACAAGAACAGCACTGAGATTCAACAGTAACTGGTTACATGAAGGGGCTGGAGTTAAGTCAAGGTACGGTACTGCAGGGCAAGATGAGCACTGGGCTCGTCCTATGACCTGTCATTCAGTGGCAGTCAGCTGATTTTCAGGGTGTTCAGGGGGGTTACACTGATGGGATCTGAGCTAATTGAGCAGGCGTAGATGTTTGTTGCTGTTGAACTGACTCTTGTTTGAGCCACTTATCAATTATAAATAAGATTTTAAAAAAAGATGTACAGTTGAGGTGAGCATTTCCCTGATCTTCTTAAAGTCAAGAAGCTACAGAGCGTGTCTTACTGACGTCATGCTGCCCTTCTGCCACTGTACTGCGCAGCTCTATGTGGACCTTTTGGATTCCTGTGACTTTGAAACTTTTGAGTCTTTGCCAAAGAGCCTCATCTTCGTATTTAAGTAAACACAGAAGAATTATTATGGCCTAGGCAAACTGGCAAGGATGAAGTTTGAGCTCACCCTCTCGCTCACGCAGACACTTTCGGACATACTGTACCATTAGTGTTCTGAATAATTTGTCGTGGCCAAACTCTTACACTGACTTTAATTGCTGCATTAGAGTGACCTCAGATACCCTGTAAGTGCTGGTGGCCCTGACTGGTGGGATATGCATACTTTAAAAGTAGGACAAAAATGAAAAGGAAGAAGAAAGAGTGGGGAAAAGACATGAAGGCATGAAAACTGCATTAGGCGGTGGCAGCCAACATAGAGAGAAGGATGTGAATGATTCAAGAGGCAAAGGGATTAATAATGCAGGACTCCCTCTTTCCCTCCATCCCAGTGTCCCTCTCTCTCCCTCCCCTCCACTCCCTTTACACTCTGCATCCACCCTTTTGTATATTTCCCCGTCATTCTTTCTATCTACTGTATTCACCCCTGATTTGTCCTCTTTGTTGACAAGTCACTGACCTAACCAGTAGGGGGAGCTCTCCCCATCAAGCCTCTGCTGCTGTCTCCCACCTCCCCTCTTTCCTCCCCTGCTGTGTGCAGGTTTGAGAGCGAGCACCAACTGTGAGACATTTCATAAAAATTGTTGTTTGACGAGGTAAAATAATTTCAGTGTGTGGCCACCGCTGACTTTTCCTGTGCCCGCTTTTATAGATGTATGCCTGATGTAAGGTGTATGTCCATTTGCCTGCCCCGACATCACCTGTAACCCCTATCAGAGCTCTTTCCCCTCTATACCTCATCACCCTCACCTAAGCCATGGGCAGAAATGACCTGGCCACGGGAAATGATGACCTAATTTAATTGCAACACTGATGGCCCGTCAGGAGGCTTTTAATTACCTGCTCATGTTTCTCTCTCTCTCTCTCTCCCCCTCTCTCTCACTCTCTCCCTCTGTCTCTCTCTCTCTCTCTCGGCCCTACAGGACAGCGCTCTAATGGGCAGCATAACCAGGCTATGTGACAATGCCATAGCCCTGGAATCATTCAAAGGCTCTGAGAGAGAGACCAACCCACTCTACAAAGATTACCATGGTAAGAACACACACTCGCTTATCTTTCTGTCTCTTTCCCGACAAAACACACACACATACATACAGGCAGTGCATTAAGGCTGGGGCTGGGCTGTGGATGGAGGCAGGGCAGCCCCCTTGCAGGCCAGGCTGTCAGTGCACGTTAGTGTGCTGCTGCTCAATCAGACGTGCTCCTCAGTAGACAGGCCGGGGGGGATTCAGCTGCCACGCTGTACCCCCTCTCCCTCGCACCCTCACCCCCTCCATCCATGCCCCCCCCTCCCTCCAGCAGAGCCTCTCTCCCTCTCCCTCTCGCCTCGCCCCCTCTCCATCCCCAGTCCCATACCCCTGAGGCTCTGGAGCAGAGCAGACCAACACTGGGGAATCGATATTCTCACCATCACTCTCTCTTCCTCTCTGCCTCTATCTCTCTTTCCCTCGCTCAATGTCTCCATGACCAGCATGCTCTTCTAATAAATGGAGGGCAAGGCTTTCAGTAGGGGAAGAGGACACCAGTGAGGGACGGTTGGAGAGATGGAAACGAGGAAGGAGGAGGAGGAGGGGCGCAACATAGTTTGTCCCTGTTCTCCTGGTCCTCACCATCACTTTTCCTCTACGGTTTTACCATTCCTTCTTTCTCCCGTTTGCGTCCCTCTTTTCTCTCACTCTATCACACTCCTCATGCATAAAGGTCAGTTTAAGCGAGTGGGGTATTTTTAGCCGTGCCTCTCGAACTCTCCCACTCACTCTTGTGCTTTTCCTCTCATTTCTGCCCTCCCTCTCATCCTCGGGTTAGACAGCCCTGGTTGTGACAGATGAAGGGATGAGGAGTAAAAACATTCAATGGCAGATTTTGGTTTCATCCAACAGCATGTTTTATTTAGATAACACATCCCATAGTGATCACATTCCTCTGCATTGTAAAGGCAGGTGGCATGTCAACCCATTCAACTTATGAGCGTAGTGCATCATTTTTTAAAATAATTTTGTGTTAGTAAAATGTGGTTAGGAATTTGCAATTAATATTGTTTGAATTTCTTGTTCAAGAATATATTTCCCTTCTGTTTAACCAGCCAGAGAAATTCTGGTTGGGTTATGAAATACATTTATGTGCATGATTGTTTTGATGTGTGTTCATGAGTGCAAACGCATCTGGTACGAGTGTGAGAGTGCGTGCGGATGCGCGTGCGTGCGTGTTTGCGGCAGCAGTTCAGGGCTGCTCAAAGCATGCTGGGAAGCCTGTCACTGCAAATCAGGCAAGGGGAAATCACCCAAGTGCACAGAGGAGAGAACCCACCATCCCCCACTTTCTCTGTCTGTCTCCCTTTCTCCATTACTCCCTCGATCTCTTCTTTTCTCTCTCACGCTCATTTATACCACCCTACTTCTATAGTACTTTTTACAGTTTTATTAAATTATAACTTTGTGGTGGCAAGAAATAATCGTAGACTAAGAAATATTCCACTGCTTCCTCCTGTCCTTTGCAGGAATCCCTAGCTATTATGTTTGCTTTCTGTCCCTCCAGCGCTCCAATGTGTCCTTTAATTGACAATTTTCCTTTTACAGTACGCCCATACTCCAGCCTGTAGGGAAAAAAGAAGAGTAGGAATGTCAATACTGAAACGTTTACAAATATTGGATAACAAGTCATTTCTATGGTAGTTTTGTTTCACAGTAAAAGTGACACAGTTCATTTCACTGCAGTACCACCATGTTTCTTGTTTCTGCCAGTTGAGCTGTAACTTTAATGCTTTGCACAGAGGTATGTGAAAAAACGCAAATACAAATTGAATAAGAAAAAAATGTAACACTGCTATCAGCGATCATTTTCAAAAACTTTCAAAAGAAAATCCAGCAGGTGGGTCCTTGAAAGCTTTGTTTTAATTTACTGTCATGCTTGCTGCAATTAAAAACAATTTAGATATTAAGAAGGCAAAAAGGTCCCATTCAGTCATCACAAAAGTGATGTGAAATGTACAAAAATTTGAATACTATTGTAAAATATTATTAATTTTTAAGTTGACACTAAATAGAAACTCTCTGTGTGTATAAAACAAATGAAGACATACATTTTCAAATGTGCTTAGCAAATGATCATCTATGTATAAAATCTGTTCTAAATAACACCATATATATACTATACTATACACTACCAAAGCTGAGCAGTTTCCCTTTAAATGGATAAAATGAGTATAGTTATACAGGTTGAATTCTGAAGGTTAGTACTATTTCACAGGGAATCTTAAAAAAATCTTAAAAGCACCAACTTAATAAGTTGCACTCTTTGAGCAAGATTTTACACTTTAAAAAAATACACTCAAAGTTGTTTTTTGTAGCACAGTATAGCGTAATAGCTGAACTTTGTGAATAAGGTGGGTGCATGATTCTAAATTTGCCGTCAGCCGTTGCAGTCAGCTCTCACTGTCCTTCACAGGCCTCCTACACGTACGCCAAGTACCTCACCTGAACTGTCTGGCGAGTAAACTCCCTGACCACAAGGACCTGGCCTTCAAGCTCAAGAGAAAGCAGTTCAGTATTGAGGTATGTTGTCAAGGTTACTCAGCATACCCACAGTTTCTTCATAAACAAAACATAGTGTTCAGTGTTTCAACCCTCATGTTGTATTTTTAATGCTGCCTCTCAGGTTTTTTTGTTTTATTTTGTTGCCCCAATTTTACTCCTCTAATGTGTTTTTTATAACTTGCCATGTAACCATTAACCTAAAACAAGAGCTGAATTTAGATACGTCATTATTTATGAAGAAAGCCATTACGTTTGTTGCAATCCATTGTGTTCATGGGAGTGTTGAAATTAAGTGCTGATTGTATAGAGAGGTCCCTCATATTGACCAAGTTCTACCAGCCTGTGTTTACTTTAGTCTGTTATTGGGTGTCAAAATGCAAGGTGAAGCTATTGATTATACACTGCTGCTGCCACACTTACTCCAGTGTAATGTCAAGAGGCAACAGAGCGAGAAAAATGTCTAAAATTCATGAATATGCAGTGAAAGTCTGGTGGAAGTGTAACTTAAAGGTGTATATATATATATTTGGATAAACTAAAGGTGTATGATATTGCTGCATGAGTGTGCCCCCACCAATCAAAAACAGATTGCAAAAAAACAGCGTTGCACTATCAAAAACATTTTAATCCACTGTACTTCTCAGGGGAACAAGATATGTACAGGAAGTGCTGCTTACTTTGTCTGGCAGGTTGTTGTTCTTTCACTCCCCAGCGGGCAAGCAGCCGTGACTTGTAGAGAAAAAGAAGCATCAGCTCTGCTTTATTCTGTTTTACGCCTATAAACTAATTGAATGAACTGAATGACAGAGTGATCACTGGTGTTTTTAGCTTTAAAAAAGTGGTGGGGCAACAACTACTCTGTACAGATGCAGGACCAGAAAACAGCATGACTTTTTAAATGCTTCTTTTCTATTCAACAAAAATAATAATGTAAACGGAGACATTGTCATCCAAACACTGCTCACATGCTGATGGAGAGCAGTAGAAAAAGAGGAGTGGTATTTGGTGTGAATCCATGTTTGAACTGAATGCGAGACAGAGGAGAGCAGGAGACTGGACAAAGCACACCAGCCATGATCATTACAAATGTGACATGATGTAATCAGATTACAAATACATACCATTCTGGCAAGATGCACCTGAGTTACCTTTCGGTGACTCTGGTGTTAAAATCATGTAGCTGTTCAATCAATTCACTATATTAACGCCTGATCGTGGCGTCTTGTTTTTGCTGTCCCACGGTTTTGCAAATCAAAGCTTTAATTCTCTTAACAGCAAAAAAAACCCCTCAGACACAGATGTTGTGATTAGAGTTTGTACAATGATTTTTAGCAGCTTGACAGGGTGATGATTATAGTTAAGACAGGGCTCTTTTCCCATGGTGGGGTGGTACAGTGTGGTCACCTCAGTCTTTAACTTCTTGATCCCCAGGAGAAAACATTTTACTGCACAGTCATTCCTGAGATAGGAAGGGATTTAACAAGGAGAAAAGAATTGTTTAGCAGGGATAAGTCTCTCTTTGAAAATAGCTGCGCACACTTTGAGATCTTGCGCACCTCACTCATAACGTGCTGTGTTGGTGACTCTTCTACTCCGTTCATCCACAAGTACTTCAGTTTGCTGTTGCATATTTCTACATTCCCTTTGAGCCAAACTCCAGTTGCATCAGTGGTCAGTTTTTTTTGCAGAATACTTTACAAAGTATCCCTCTCCGTCATAGGGAATAATTCCAAAAGCTGCAGGAAGGTCACACGTTTTCAAATATCCATTGAAAAATCCCAGGGTTACACAGCTGATTATCCAACTGTGCGCCCTCCTCTTCTCCTCAACAAGACGATTATGCTTACTTGGGTGTCTAAATGACTCCCGACGCGCTCATATTCTTGACCAGGTCAGAGAATAATTGTCTCTAGTATAAGCTCTCATTTTTTTTAAAAATACAAACTTTTGACAAAACTATGAGAAAATGACAACAGCTGTAATTGGCAAATAGCCAGTCAAATTGCAGTGGGGCAACAGGCAACTAGCCCCACTTGGCATTAAATATCTGCCATTCACTTTTATTGCCAAAGGCTTTGGACATGCTTACTGCTGTTTTCCTTTACACTGAGGGGACTATAGGCCTGCATAGCGAGGTCTAAGCCCAGTTTTTAAAACCTATAGCGGAAATACAAAACATAAGGGATGGTTAAAGCTGTATTTCATTTTCGCATCATAGCTTAAAATGTTTTGAATAGCTTAAGCCTGTATAGACTAACAGGCATATGCACGATATGGCCTTTCCCTTTCTTCTGCCATCTTGATTTATGATTTCTCACCCTCTTTCTCGTTCTCTTCCTGTCAGAGATGCATCCATTTTGCATGTGTCACATCATCACTCTCACTGAGAGCAATCAATCTGTCACTGAACTACCACTCTTGAGACAAATTAAGGGGCCCTCCTCTTAGCTCAGGCTCATGATTGGTTCTCATTACATTATCATTACCTTATCACACCCTCTGGTCCTTGGCTCTTAGTGAGTCCTATTGTCTAAAGCAGGAGGTGGGGGGGAGGAGAGGAAAGACCCCCCGCCCAAAACCTCTGCATCCTACGGTCAACCCATTCGCATTTTCTTCCAGCCTTCACCATCTTCCTAACACTTTCTCCTGTCTGCATTGGCCTGCTCCCCCTCCTCTCTCTGACCCTTTGAATAGGCCACTCCACTATGGATTTATAAGGTCCGTAAAAGTCAAGGTGGTTATCCTCAGTGGTCTTTTAATTAGGCCTCTGTATTGGGCAGGCCAGGGGGCCGAGGCCTAGAGCATCCTTTTAGCCCTGTGGGGCCTAGAAACTGTGTCATATATCCCAGCAGCACATTGTAAAGATCAAGCTTTGTCTGCCGTCCTTGTTTAAGGAGCTTTATAGGAGTTTTTTGTTGAATGGTAACCATACCCTTGTATTGCCCTCATACATAGAGCATTAAAACTAAATCAAAGTGTTACCCAGATTGGACACTTTCTAAAATGGCTGTGATTGCTGACATAAGTAAAGTGCATATGAACTGTCAATCACTATCCATGGCCATGACGCATTGCTAATGGGTCAGGGAATTTCCCAGGGAACATTTTATCATATCACCAGTCATGCATCAAATCAATCACAACACAGATTAGTCATTGTTATATGCTATTACGTTCTCGTGTTGTCTTCTCTGGCACCATGATTGGCTGTCATTAATTTGTACATCACCTCACATGAAGATGTCACAAAGGTATGAGTTCATGTTGGTTCACTGCAGAGCCATCTGTTTTATCAGTATACCTGTGCATAAGTTTACTTGCAGTCCTACCGGTGTGCTCTGACTACGTGGCTCATCGTATACTATGTTTGACCTGTTGGGCAACTGCCTCGGTGGGCCAGTGATTGACACATGCGATGGTGACTGGATTCTAAGCCTAGCGTCTGAAGTGTGACAGCTCACACCATCCATGCTAATCACCTCATTTACTCAAGCTACAGGACTCCTCTGCCTGGGGCCACGTAATACAACATTCTCTTACTGGGTTTTTTTCTGCAGTGCATGCAATTTTTCTTCTTGCAAACATCCATCGTGCTAGTGACAGAACACCTCTCCCGCTTCTATGTGCCTCTTTCAACTTTTGACTCCTTTATCATACTCTAAATGCAGCGAATCAGGCCTTGCTCTGTGTATCTCCTATCTGGATTAATTTGTGATACGGTGGTCATGAACGACAGATGATTGACAGCGCTAGCGCCTCACGAGTTGGGTCAGGCAGCTACACGTCACCCAGAGTGTGCATGGAATCATGCTGGTAACTAATTTCTTAACTGCTGTTTGACTCATGCTTCTATCACCTAGCACCTCAGGAACGCGGAAAAGTATTTGTTTGCCAGCACACAGACTACAGGTTTTGTCAATGAAGACATTATGTTGCGTTCAGTTCTTTGTAATAATTGATTTTTTAAATTAATTTTATAGGTTTTAGTGCATTCGTACCCAACCCCACACTCGGCACCATCATCAAGGTTCTGTTGGTTCCTTGATAAGGTTACCACGGTAACAGTTGACGTTTCAGAGAGTTCAAGCTGCGGTTGATGAGCAGTTATTAGCCATGACGCCTGAAGCCAGAATTAACCCATGGCCCTGTCTGAGCAGGTAGGGGAGTGTTAGGTGTTTGGACAAGATTAACACATACTTATAGACACATACACAAACATTACTCCCACACGTAGAGATATTGACATTCATGCAGCAGCACAAGCATGTACTTATTGAGCAATGCACGCATGCATATGTGTGACACGCAAGATGTGTGGGAATTTTCTTCCTCGCTCATATTAAGACGACACAAGCTTCTGTCACTAGTTTCACAATGCAAGATGCTTTGAGGATGAAGCTCTGAAGAATGCAGATGGTACACAATTACATTCTCCTTACCTTTGTTTGACCCTTTAAACTGACAGGCAATGTGCCTGTGGGGTACCGGGGTGCCAGCAGCAGGTCACAGGGTCAAATACAGTATAAGACAGGGATTTGTGTCAAATTAGTCTCCTCTTAGAGAGGCTATTTGGAGGTGTCTGTTGCATTGAGAAGCCTTGTCACTTTGATGGCTGAGTTGCCTGTACACATGTTTTGACTTTAAGGAAGACTTTGTGGTCTTGAGAGCATTTATTTTTATTTTAATGATTTTTGTTTGGGTTTTTTTTTCTGTCTAAATCCTCATTGTGGAAAGTCAGCAAAAGAAGTAAGAGGAGGATAAATTTCCTGGGCCAAATTCAAACCCGACATCTCTGTGTGCCCTATGCTGTATTGACTAATGTAGGAGTTATTGTATTGCACAGTTTATTACATATAGATACAATTCACATCAACATTCATTTTTTTCTCAAAGCATTAATATATCTGACTTTGTGCTGAATAGGGACACATTCAAACTGATAAAAGCCATGAATTTATTTCTGCAGACACAGGTAAGTACAGAGAGCTCTGGCAAAAAATATATAACATGTTATGTGGTCTGGATAAACATTTCAACATTTGCCAAAATGCAGCACGACACCCACTGTGGTGGCCAGTCAGAAATAAAGGTGTACACATTCCAGATAGATTTCTTTGTAATGTGAACACTGTATCTCTATTTTTACCCTAGCAATAAAAGTCACTGTGATGTTGCCAAAGTTTGTTGCAAAAACACGTCATAATATTATAAACTGCTATGCAGTGTTTTGGCATCTGACAGGCCTTGAATGTCATTGATCTTTTACTAAAATTTGACTTCCTGGATTACATTTTGACATCTCAGCAGTTCCTGGAATAACACATCCCAGCCAACTTAGCTCCTGGGCTGTTTTCAGTCTGAACGACACAAATACAGCCTCATATCAAGTCCTGTGTTAAAGGTAATTAAACACAAATTTAAAATGCTCAATTGCCTATGCTCTGTTGTTTTATTCCTGACTCGACCAATTCTGCACTCACACGAATGTCCTGAGTTGTCCAATGACCTTCCATCCACGGGACATGAACTTGACATCAACCAGCTGAGTACATTTTTAAGCTGAGTGGAGGGAAGGCAAAGAGGGAACAGAAAAAGGGGGATGAAGATGATGATGGTGCTTAGTAGAATAAGACTTAGAAGAAGCTGAACTGAAGAGTCCGAGGGAGGTGTGTAGAGTAGGTTAATGTTTCTTGGCATGTCCTCAAAACGTCTTTAAGACAACGCCTGTGTCTGCCCCCTGTTGAAGCCTGTGGGTGCCGAGGGAAGGGTGTTAATGGACCTATGTGAGGAACAGAGCGAAGGCTTGGAGAGGAGGGAGGAGGCATAAGCGGAGAGGAGCAGTTAAGTGATTCTCAGGTCAGGTCTAATTAAAATGAGGGCTTTTCCTCAGAGGCACCAAACCGTCTTATTGAGAGAGAAATAAAAAGGGAGGGAAAGAAAGAATTGTAGAATGCAGAATGAGTTAGACAGAGAGCAGGTCCTCAGGGCCTGTTTGTGTATTTGTTTATATGTTTGTTTGTATTCCATGCCTGGTCATATATTTGTTTCCCTGTGTCTCAAATAATGCTTGGTACTGAAGATCAGAGAACAGCCAATGTTGAAAAGAACTCATATGGAGAAGGAACTGAAGTGGGTCATTTAATATTTACTTCCATTAGTGAATCACAATGACTATTTGCAGACTGAGAGTAAACTAAATGCAAACAATAGGCTTATTGGATGTCCTGAACCTATTAGCGTGCAAAAAAATCCTTACATTCTCCACACATCTGCCTGTGATTCCTATTTCTGCCTTGGGAATCACGATCAGATGGGAATGGACCTTTGGAATAATACTCCAATTGAATAATTTATACTTCCTCCCTTGGTGCACACCAGCCTCTGTCGCATTTTGGAATGAGGTGTGCTTATGGTTTGTGCGTGTATGAGAAGGGGAGAGGGAGAGAGCCCGGTGCAGGCCAGTCCGTGGCACGCGATCAGACCCCTCAGCCGAACAATATTCACAACATACATCAGATTGGCATCTATTATTTAACAGAGATTTTATCTATTCTGCAAATGTGCATGTGTGTTTGAAAAGGCCCAGCTTGTAAGGTCTCTGTGCTGAGTCCTAGGTGAGCGAGCGAGTGTGTGTGTAGGGTGGTGCGAATGTACGCGTGTTTTTTGGGTTTGTTTGTTGACTTCTTAAAAACCGATCTTTGTTAAATTAATTGATTAGGAAAGCCAAACAGACTAAGCTGCTGCTGCATCTGATGAAGAATCCACTGAGTTTGGCTGGAAGTGTTATTTTGGCCCGATACAGTGGCTTTGTGATCTGATGTGAAGTCAAGTCATGAAGGATGTGCTTGTACTGACAGGGTTATGGTTCAGAAGTCGTCAAGGACACAGACTAAAACTCCCCCCAATTAGGTTTTTTCAATCAGTTTTTAATACTGTTAAACGCCTAGGGAGAAAAAACTAGTAGCACTTGTGTTTGCTGTAGTCGGGTCGAAGCTCAGTGAGAGAATATCTGGGACTTTGCCAAATGTGCTGCCCTCTATGCCATATCAACACTGTGCCGAAACGTTTCTTGCAAACAGGCAGTATTAAAGGAAAACAAAACAGGGCACATGTGCTCCTCCTGCCAGACTGAGTAAGAGTGTGGTCTGCCTGAACTCGCCCTGGAAGTGAAGCTGTTTCATCAGTGAGCAGTGAACCCTTAACATAGTCCATGCACCACTCAGCCCCCATCAGACTAGACTAGCCACATTGGACTCAGACCTGATTAAAGTAGCCCTAGTTGTCTTCAGCTCCCATTAGAGAGAGAAAGGGAAAGAGGCTGTAACTTACATGCCACCCTACATCTATGGGGTCTTGTGATACTATAGGGTATGTGTAAGTGTGTGCAGAAAGGGCTCACCATTAGCATAATGGTTGTGACTGGGGAACCATAGGCCCCCTGGTGCTTATAAACTATGTCTTGACTGTATCCTTGGCTTCTGCATCTTTTTATTCTTTTCTTCGAGGCTGGGCTTCAGAAAGCAGTGCTCAGGTTTGCGTTAGGTCCATACGCTTGTGTGAAAGTCTTAAAAGCTGTTTCCAAAGAGCTAAACGTGATAACTATGAATCATGTGCAAAACCACTTATGATTTTCCTCACAGTCAAGCACGACTCATTTCTTTTTCTTTCATTTCACAACCATTTGATCTTTGGTTGTGTAAACCTGATTTTTGGACTTAATGCTAACTAATGAGTACATGATGCAGCAACATTGTCAGTGAGACTTGACTAAATAGTGGCATAAGGCAGAGGTTGTTTTGTTTTGCTTGGTTTAATTCTGAAGCAGCCAAAGTCAAACAGTCCCCTCTGTGCTGTTGATCCACAGAGAAAGTTAAAATTGCCATCATGGGCACAAACAGCTCCATGGTCGGAGTGGTTCAAAGGTGGAATGTTGATCCGGAGCAGGAGCATCAAACTCAGGAAGGCTCTCTGCTTGGGTCCTAAAAATAACTTTCCCACACTCTCACCACTCCGTGTCCTGGGGGGGTCAGGAGGAGGCGTGTGTGTGTACCTATTTCTCTGTGTGCCTGCGCAGTGTTTATGTATGTTTTGCCTCTTGTAATATGGATAAATTTGAAAACACAGATGTGTCTAACAAGATTCTGCCCACACCAACTTTCATATTATTTTACTAAATATTTGTTTTCTGAATTCTTCCTCCTCTTCAGTAGTTTGGATGACAACAAGTGGTGCATTGGATCACTGGAGTTGAATAGACACATACTTTTAATATTGACATGACCAGTGATTGTACTTTCATGAGGCTGAAACCCAATTCTGATGGGTCTGCTGCTTTCTGAGATCACGTTATTGACAGTTCTTTTTGTGTTGTGTAAAATAAATAATATAAAATAAGCACATACCCTTGATAAGACTATGTCAGAGGTAACAGAAAGTTGTCTTCTTATGAATGCTGTTGAATGAAACAGTCTTGTGTGTGATGACATTTGTATTTTCTTGAAGCCTACCTCCCCAAATCTGCATTATTGTGAGGAGTCAATCATTTCTGGACTCCTCAGGAGAGAATATGTGTGCTTACTTCATTCATTTGTTTGCATCACAAAAAGTAGGTTCAGAGATGCCAGATCAGTTGGACACTTAGCCTTTTTTCTAAATGCTTTCTCTGTAAACCATTCCCTCTTGCTTGACGAAAACAAATTGGGTCTCTTGGTCCTCTTTCTGTCTCTTTATCTCCAAGCACACCATAAAGGCATTTGTTTCAGCTAATCATGGGAGCTACTTAACCCCTGCTACTGTGAATATGGTTGTATTTAAAAAGGATTCACCCAACAGTCAACACAGAGTTGTTTAAAGTGGTGTCGGCCTTTGAGAGAAGTTGGCCGGCTGCTGAATGTAGCGGCGCTCATGAATTTTATGAGGGCAAGTGTCCCTGTCCTTCAGAGTTCACAGGTGGCTATTGAAAGGCCCGGGCCAGATGATGGAGGATAGTTAGGACACTGAATAGACTTTAATTACACTCAATGGATGAGTCAGAGGGCCATTGGAAGGACAAGCATGCACTTCAAAAGGCAAGTTAGAGGGCAAGGTGATGGCGTCTTATCAAAAGTATTCAGAACCCATCCATGAATTGGGATGAATGCGTGAGTCAGTGGGCTTGTGTTTATGCAGCAAAAATAGAACAATTTTCTTTGTGTGTTTGCCTGTGTGTGCGTGTGTGTGTGTGTGTGCACGCACTACCTAATACACACACACGTGAATATGTGAAGGTGGGGGGAAGGCACTGGGTGGGAGAATACTCCAGTGTGTGGCTTAACCAAACTTTCCTTTTGTCCCCAACAATGATGAGTGATGATGAGTGACAGGGGTGTTAGGAGTGGGATCTGGGGAACAGAATGCGCCTAAGCAGCGCTCGCCCAAACTCACACAAAAGGCAGCAAAAGGTCAAATCTGAGGCAAGATTCTTATCCACTGGCATATAATACTGCACCGCGTTATGCGCCACATGATTAGCTAAAATGTTTCATCATGCTGTGCTCAGGCTGACATGCCAGTATTATTTTTTTTAATGCAGTTTCACTACCAACCCAGTTTTATGAAGGGACCTTATATTTTGAAGTATACAAATTCTGGCAGTTATTGATTATCAAAAGCATTTCTAGTGGGACTCTTATCCCATTGAGCACTTGAAATAACTCTTGCCTTTTCTTTGCCCTCGTTTCAACCTTGAGATGCTTTCTCTCTCTCTCTCTTTCTTCCTTTCTCTCTCTCTCTCTTTATGACTTCCGTTTACTAATCCAATTGAACTGTTCATCAGTTTATCCACTCACTCTGAAGCAAGTAAGAAAATGCGCACAGTTGTTCTTTTGTTACGCAAAATCCATACATTCTGCTTACACAGCCCAACTATACACACACACAGAAACCCCTCCCTTTACCCCACGCACACATTATGCCCCACCGCTAGCTGGGGATGAGGACTTGCGTGCAAGTGTTTCCCAGGAGGCAGTTGTAGACTGAGGGTTCTGAAGCCCGGGATGGCTCTAGATGGCGGTTAGCGAGGAACCAGTATTTTTTTTTTTTTTTTTGCCTGCTCTCCTCCTACCCTCCCCCTTTCTGAGCTCAGGCAGTGATCGTAATGGGGGGTGACAGCTCACCTCTCCCTAGCGTGCCTACGGTCCTCGGAGCGTTAGACCCCCCTGCGTAACCCCACCACCACCCCCCCAAGTCCCGGAAGGCCACAAAGGTTACTCCATATGTTAGTCTGAGGATTCTTATGAATCTTTTTTTTTTCCCCAGACAAGGATGTTTTCTGTCAAGTCTAGAAAGATTTGTATGAATCTGTAAGAATCAAATCAAATCAAGTATATTTTAACTTGATCCCCTCAACATAAATGCATGGACTCTCTTTCATTGTTTTATTTCTTTTCTTTTCTTTTTTTTTTTTTTGCTCTGTCATCCTCTGCCTCTTGTTCTTCTATGTGAGTTGCGATTCAGTGGTGTGAAAAGATCCAGAGCCTGGAGTTTCACATCTATTAGAGGCTTCATGTTTGGAGAGGGAAGTGATCTGATGGCCTGATGTTGTACGCTCACTTACACAGACTGTTTGTATGGGGACGTCATGTACGCTTGCTTCATCACCCACTCTGAATGTGTGTGTGTTTGAGAGCGTGCGGAAGTGTGTGTGTCTGTACATCTGTGCCCCTGTGTTTAGCTTGAATATAACCCTGACTTTTTTTCCTTACATGCCTTTGCATGTAACTTTATTTTGTTATAAGTCACTTAATCATCATTGTTTCATTGCTTAATTTGAGAAAATGCAAGACAAACATACATCAGTTCAAAAAGTTTGACGAAATTCTTTTCTCTCGAAGACAACCTGAGAGTGTTAATGTCTCTGCTGCAAAGTTTTCACTTACTGAGTGACTTCATTTACTCATATCAGAAATAACCTGCTTACCTCAACAAGAAGAGAGATCCCACTGACCCCCCCCCCCATAGAAATCTCATAGGACATGAAAGTTAACAGCCTCCTTTGATACACATCCTTAAAAACACTCTGACATTCAGCAGTCATCGTTTGAGCTTTCTGCATCAACAGAAGTCTTCCAAGGAGACGGGAGATGTAATGCACAAAATTATAATTAAATCAGTACAGTGAATTTCTCGTACCCCTCAATAGACAACACATCTCTGTGTTTGCGTGCGTGTGTCTTTGAATCTTTGCGAGAGTGTTAATGCGTGTGCAAGTTTTTGAATAACTGGCCGGTGAAATTGTATAATGAGTAGTATGTGTATTGAGAAGAGGGTTTGCGTGCTTAGATGGGCGAGGAATAGCACACAAAAGCATGTGTAGTGGTGAATATTAGAGTAGGCAGAGTGTTAGCAAGGTCACTCTGTGTACAGAAAGAAGTGCTTTTGCATCTCAAACTCACTTGCGTTCTCTCTCACTCTTTCTTTTGTCAGAGACTCCCTGCCTCTACTCCTCTTTTTTTAATCATAGTGAGCTTTTTAAGAGTGTTGCTCTCTCTACATTCATGGCCGTTATCCCAACTTAACAGCCTTCACATTCACCCTTTTCACCTCATTTGCTGCCAGACACAAAGTCAGCTTGGCATCTTATAAGCTGGTGCCTGTTTTAGGATGTTGTAATCATTGCGAATATTCAAGCTAAACTCTGTTGCTGAACCTCATTTGTCCCACCCTCCCCACCCCCCCCCCCCAAGAAAAAGGAGCTCATTTGGATGGTCGAACAGAAGTGCAGAGACACAGCGGCAGAGCTGTGGGAATCAATCTGCAACGTTAGAATATGCGAGATAAGTGCCAAAGGGGGTGTGCGCAGCTTCCCGGCATCCTCTCCAAACACCCTGCAGGCTAAAGTGGAATCCCAGCCACGCCCCACATATCACCCTATGTGATGTTTGGGGACATATTCGGCACCTACTCTGGACACGCGACATTTTTCTGAGTCTCTCTCTTTTTTTTTTTTTTTTTTTTTGAGCCACATGACCCTTCTGTCTTTTTTCATTGCGGTGTTCAAGTGCATCACTACTTCTGGCCTTAATGGCAGCCAACATATCAGAGAGGAGGCACTGGCCTGGTGTAATCTGACTTGTCTTAATTACAGGCAGTATCCAGTAATAGGCTGCTTCCATAGATATCAGCCATTAGAGCAGTGTCTCTGACGGGAGAGGCCTGATTGGCTACGAGGTAGGTGATAAAGAAGCCATGCCTCATTTACCTCCAATTTTTTGTTCACACATCCCTGTATTAAAGTCAAGCGTGAAGATGGCAAAGGACTGTGTTAAACTGATTTATGTGCTCTGCTATGTGGTGGTAGCTAATCTGCTCCCCCTGATTGCATTGTCAGCAATCAGTGCTGCTCTACAAGTAAATGATTTCGCTGGATGGAAGTTGTTTCAGCAAAGTTTCAGTGCTGAAGTTTTCATTAAATGCTGCCTTTTATTGGACTCATTAAAATTGATGTTAGTACGGCATTGTGACTTATACTCTTTGTCTGTTTTGAGCTCTTAAAAGGACCCTTCCCAGGCCTTGGGCTCATCTGGTGGTTTAACTTACAAAACCTCAAACCAGCAGCTCTTGTCTGCTAATTGAACTGAACCACAAGACTCGCTCATACAGACTTTACAAACTTGAAGAAGAAGTTCCTCTTCCTGCAGACTTTTACTGTCTTCTCTCTCCCATCTTCACTTGTCTGCCTTTCTTCTCTCTCCACCAGTAGACATACTCCCTCTGACCAGCTTGCTTTGTGCTTTCCTTGGGGGTGAGCTTGGACAGTATGATTTACATTGATGTAAGTGATGACCAGGAGGATACTGATGATGCATTCACAATCCTTCCATCTCACCCTTTCACTTTGCCTTTGTTAGCACCAGAGCAGCATGTGATCTGATGACATGATATGTTTGAGTAATTCCACAGACGGCTTCACCATCCATTTCAAATGCCATAAAACAAAGTCAAACCATTAAAGATAATATACCCATTATTAGTATGGAAATTAGAAATGGAATGCCATAGAGTACTGAAAGCTTGTCACTTGAGTGACAGTTAAAGACACTCCTGGTTCAGTGCACTGTATTTAAGATATGTTTGATGTTTTTCAAACTCCATATTTGGCATATTATCCTCGGGTGGCGGCTCACACCTTGTTGGTATTTAAGACAGATTTCAACGGATATTACCGGATTGTGGCGGTGGTTGCATTTAAGGGTGCAGCTTCCTCATAACAGGGAGGTGTCGTCTGCTGACAGATCACTGTCTGGATGAGAGAGCACAGCAGCATCCCACCTCATTACCGTAGCAACACACTAACCGAGGGACCGACACACTGCTCTCTGTGATTAAGATGTAAATTTCCTCTAATTGGAATGTAAATTCATACATTTATATGAAGACGTCAGCTGTCAGATTGCAATATTGTGTCCTTTTTTCTCCCACTCCCCTGTTCCCCAAGCAGGGAGTAGGTGCCTGTAATCTGTATCATACTCCCGCAGCCCATCCTGGGATTTGCCGTTTGTTTAATGTCGGGCCCATTGTCCTGCATCCAGCCCGTCATTGTAATGCTTCCCATTCATGTTTCTGTGTTTTGTTGCAGTCTGATTTGCTCTCGCTACCTGTGTTTGTTCCTCCATGCATGGCTGAGCTGTCGGGGCTTTGGGGACGGGGAGGGACTTTGAGACGGGGCCGGGGTCATTGGGTGGCCGTATTTTGTGTGTGCATCGATTACTTCTGCTGAATGTTCCTCAATGCAAATAAGTCTGCCACTTTGAGAGGAAGCACATGTATCTGAAGTAATTAATTTTACCCTTGAATGCCAGCTGTGGTGTTGGTGTGATGTGTTCCAAATTGAGCTTTCTCACCAAAAAGGTGTTAATTTAGGGATTTGGCAGATGAAGTAAGTGTGTTTGCCAACGTATATGGCCCATATAACTGGGATGCATCGTTTTTGTCCTGCTAATTCTAAGGTTGTGCCTTCATGTGGGTTTGTGAGATTACATTGTGATATGGTTTACTGAGACCCGATCACTTTAAAACTGACACCATACAAATTTGCCCCACTAAATGTTACAGTGCGTCTTCTTTAAGTTATGTCATTATGTGCCTTCCCACGTGTTCAGACGGGATCTTTTAACTGGATGGATGTATGAATGACATACTTTTACAACATATGAGTCTTGCAAGTACTTATAAATAATAAGTTAAAGTTATATTTTAGTGTTACTCCTTCCCACATAAACGTAGACAGATTGAAAAATATACTAATAGAAACTAATAGAAACTTAAACTCAAACAAAAAGGTGTACTTTCAAGAAAACTTACTTGAATAAAAGAAATAAGCATTTGTGAAAAATGTACTTAATTTAAAAAAACATTTTAGTTAATGTCAGGTCAATTAAAATGTAGTCTGTAAAAATGTAACTTGCATTGCAGGTTGGAAATTGTTGTTCATATATGATGCTACTTTTAAACTGAAGAACACGTTTAGGCTACAGTTACATTATATGTCATCAAATGTACACCCGACAACATCACATCATAGAGCCCTAAAGTCCAAACCAATGATAAATGCCAGTGGTACAGATGTATTTTGCAGCCAGTGCATACCACTGATTATCACTTATAAATATATAATGTCGCAACCACAAACACACACACAGGCAGAGAAGGCAGTGCAGTTTTGCAGTTCTCTTCAGGAAAGCTCCACACCAATGTGGCAAACCCAGAAGTCACTGCTGCAGGATCCACCAGGAGCATTTCAGCATTAAGCACTTTGCCAAACACACCATGCATCTGTCAGTGACACAATATCTTGGGTGTCTTTGATTTGGGTCACTTTGTGTGCTTGCTTGATGGTGCATTAAATTGGTGACTGATAAGGGTCGCTGCAACCTTTTTTGACTAAGCATTTCTACATAGTATGTTTTTGGACACAGAAGTCTTTGGAGCTCTTCCCTGCAGCAGCCACACTAGGCTTCCTCTCTGCTGCAGCTGCTGATTTAATGCCTCACTTTCGTTCCATTCTCACACTGTTAATTACTTTTTCATGTAACTTTTACATTTACTCTGTTACAGATGTGACTTGAAATGAAATCAAATGCAATATTTGTTATAAAAAAGGACTTCACTAAAAGTATAAAAAAAAAATTAAAAATGTTAATTGTTACTTCTACCTTTACTCACTGGGAGAAGAAAAGGGTAAGACAATGGTATTAGCATAATAAGTATTTATGTGTTATTTATGTGTATCCCAACAGTTTAAACTCTTAACACCTCAGACAGAATATTAATCCAGTTTTCACTCAACAAGCTTTACCGATACCTGTCTCAACAGGCCATGCTCCTGAACTAATCAGCATGTGCGAAGGAACAAATTCAAAACGACGCACGTGTGCACACACAGAATTAAGCAGAATGTAGAAGAGAGCAAAGACAAATAAAAAAACCTTTCTGTGGTGATCTCCATCTTTCCTTATTAGTATTACTGCAGCCATGTACAGTTGACCACCAGTGAAGAATGCGTTGCAGTGATTTGAAACTCCCGTGAAGAGCAAAACTTGTGATGTGACTGTTGTCACATTACTTGCTGGGCATTCAGACAATAGCAAAGACAGACAAAACAACTGGGTGCGTTTTTAAAGATGTGCTGTTTCACGAATCAATTACCTTGTCAATCACAGTATGGTTTCATTGGCTTGACATAACAATAAATAGATGTACAGTATTCCAAATATTAAGGATTCATAATTCTAAAACCTTATCAATATTGTAATCATGTCAATATATGTTATCTCAAAACTACAACCATCTTTGAGTGAGTGAATGTTTACATTTACAAACCACGGACAGCGTTATTTCATCACGAGAGATTAAAATAATTACCATTTGTTGTGTAAAAGACAGAACTGGTTGACGTGCCAGCTCCTGTCCACTGGACATGTTTTGATGAATACAAACAAAAGCAAGATGATTTCCGTTTAGCGTGTTTGTGAACTGTACAGATCATCAAGCATTTCTGGGTGTGTGCTCTATGATCCTGCATATCTCCTGTACATTCCTCTCAGGCACAGGTAGTGTGTGAATTCTCACGGCTCACGCAAACCTTTCTGTGAAGGACGGTTCAGATGCTGGAGTCGCCGGGGCATTTTTTCGCACGCTCTCTGAAAAAGCATTAGGGCTGATATTTTGTCTGCAGGTGTATCTACAGACCTTAATCAAATAAAAACAAGACACATAAACCTTAAAGACAATGTGATGTGAGACAGTGTATCGGCGTGTGTGAAGAGTGCTGCAGGGTTTGACAACAACATGTGTTGGTGTTGTAGGGTGCAGGAAATTAAAAACACTGGAGCTCCTGCAAGAAACCTTTAGGCCACATCAAGTAGCAAAGAGGAAGGGAGAAAGGGTGAAGAGACCCATCTATTTTGAGGCACAGCTGCAGGTCTTACTACGTAGAAGACACAGTTGTTAGTAAATGTGCAGTGGGTCCTCACAGGTCCGGCCTGTTGTGTTGTATGTGACAGAGCCTGGGATTCCCATGAAGTCTTATTCCAGCTGAGGGCTGAGCAGTACACCAGGAATCCTGACTATGCTGCCACAGCATGTTGATGCTACCCCACCCACCTGTGGCACCAGACCTGTGAGACGTGCCCTCCCTCAACCAGCCCTCCATCAGGAAGGAATCCTAATAAACCTGCTCCTTTCACTTCCATTTCGTCCATCACCTCCTGTTTATTGCATCGAGTCAACAGCGTGGAAAAGTGACACGTTCCCAGCCGTTGTTTCTGTTAACCAGGAATCTGCCTCTGGTCACGTTAACCGGTCGACTCTGGTCATGTGGGTTATTTTCAAGTTTGGGATGTGCTCGTACATCCTGGTGACTGTAGAGCAGCCTATTAGAAATTACATGCTGATGCGCACCCCCCCCCCACGCCTTGCACGCCATCCTCTTGTGTCTTCCAGTCCCGCCCATCACCTGACTGTTCAGGTGTCAGCGGAGGAAGTGAATCATGTGTTTTGCCTCTGAGTGCCAAGACATAGGTGAATTCACTTATCATATAAGTTGCTCCTTGATTGAGATTTAGAATTTTATATCTTGAAAACTTTTATGCATTTTAGTATTTTGACCATATTATTAATGATAATATCACAGTAATGCAGGTCAAACCAGGCTTGGCTCTCGTAGTCACAGCACAGACATAGACGAGGAGAGGTAGGAAGGAAGTGGGTGAGAGGCAGACAGACAGAGAGAGAGAGAGAGAGACCATTTTGTCCCCCAGGTATGACAGAGTCACTCATGCAGAAAGATCCCACATGGAGGGGGGGGGGGGGCATGAAGGAACTCTTGGCTTCATCTCCCTGTTCATACCCCCCCCCGAAAACACATCTGTCTTCTTTTCTCTGCCACACACCTTTTTCTGCATCCTTCGCTCACCTTCTCACTCTAGTTACAGGGAGTTTTCGCTGATATGCCGGCCGGCCAGAAAGTGTATTCCTTCAGAGCGTTTCCTGTCACGTTTCGTGCCACCTGCCATATTTTTTGTCAAACTTTCTAGGGATCGACCTCCTTGGCTGGCGGTTTCTTTCTCTTTTTAGCCAGTGTTCTTTGGCCTTCGGACACACCGCTGTTACCGTTACCCCAAGCGGTCCGTCTTACATGCTAATATGTGTCAGCTCTAGAGCGATCACCATTTTAGTCTGCGGCAGAGCTATCTCATGGCTGCATGCATTAAAACAATTAAACTTTGCCCCTCCCCCGCCACAACAATCATTTGCGGATGTGTTGGGTGAAATTTAGCAAGAAATTATCATTTTCTGAATCACTTCACTCTGCATGCTCGGTGTTTGTTTCATTCTTTCTCTTTCTCCGTCTCGTCTTTGAGCTCTTTAAAAGACTTGGAGCCCCCTGCATGTTCTTCTCTTTGCTTCTTTTCTCTGTACTTTTTTTTCATCATTATCCAACAGCACTTTTCTGTGCGTGCAAATGCTTTCTGAACGGCGTCCTTTCTTCCCTTTCAGGCTGGATGTCATTGTTGCTGCCTGTGGGCTGGGTGTATTTATTTAGGGGTAATTGGTGTGTGGATGAGTGAGGTAATGAGGTGCATCCACACTTGGCTGCTCCCCTCCCTGAGAGCCTGAGACAGACGTAGCCTAGCTGGGCTCCGGCTTGAGCTGTACCACACTGCTGTCTCCTCCACACAGGCCAGAATGGCTCTTTCATACCCAGGTGGACAAACACAATCACTGGGGCTGATACCTCAATGAGGCGTCTGTAGTTTGAAGTGGTGTGTGTGTGTGTGTGTGTGTGTGTGTGTGTGTGTGTGTCTGTCCCCGTCCCCGTGCATGAGCACATGTCCTTGTGTGTGTTTGTGTGCATGTATTTGTGGGAGGAGAGTGAAAAAACAGCACTTGGTTGCTGGCCTGTCTCTGTCGTGAGTCCTTGTTTGTCTTGCGGCTTGTGTTTGTATAAGTGATTTTCCCTGTGTGTTTGTAAGTGCATGTATATCAGGCTGAGTGGGTGTTCAATGGAGCTCAAGGAGGACCTCTGGCTCTCGTAGCCCCCTGCCAACCTCAAACTGCCCCTGATGTCCTGCAGAGTTACCTAATGATTTCACTTACACCTCCCTTATCTGTCTGGCCCGTGTGGCAGAAACCGTCTGACGCTCCAGCCTTTACATGCCATTTGCTGCCTCATATCCTGTGAAATTCAATTGCACAGCTCCAACTGTAGCCAGTGTAGGGGGATCTCCCTCTCTCTCTCCTCTTACGCTCACTCTCTCTCTGTCTGCCATGGCCTGTATTTGTAAATATAAACATAAACAGTTACACCATTACACTTTTTTTCCCCGTATTATCTCGGAGCAACAACGCATTTTAGTGTTTTAGCACTCTGAGGTTGACACTTCATTTCACCGCTCTGCGTTGGCGAACGACTTTAAATGAGATGTAGAAGTTTTAAACTGGGAAGCTTGGACATTTTGAGGCTGCCCACAGGTGTTGAGCAGATAATATTATGCATAGATTGTTTTGTTGTTATCAGGGTAATTGGTGTAGACCTGCCAGCCTTTGATAGACACACAATTACTGTATGTGATGCATAAGTGGATTCATTTTAGGGCAGGATTTTGAGTTGCTAATGGTGCATTATTCAGCTTTTGGTCTGTCCCCAAAAGTGCTGGGCCAAATCAAACACGCCGCTCCAGGGTAATTGAGGCCCACTCCGCACCCCCTGCAGTGAGCAAGGCAGAACTGTAATCCCCTGACAACTCTGACTTGGCCCCAATCTGGCAGGCCGCCCATTTCCCAGCAAAACGCCTAACTCACCATCGGGGAGAATGAAGAAGCTGATAGTCACATTTGGAACGCTTTCCAGTTTTGTTATTCTTTTCAACTTCACAGCCCTCTGTAGCCATCTCTCTACTTACCATTACTTTTTATCTTAAACTGTACTTCATGGAACATAATTGCACACTAATTACACACCATCAAACTAACATTCGTACTCATTAGTCTCCTCAAGCTTTTGTGGTTTTATGATCAAAGGTTTTTGACAAATAAACCTAACCACCCTAACCACAGAGAAGCTTACACTTTTCTCTTTAAACTCTTTTGCCTGACAGGTTTCCAGAAACATGACCATGGGATGAATCATCAGTAATGACAGAAAATTTGAGCAAAAGTTTAGAGTGAGTTTTCAACAGAAACTCATCCATTCTCTATTCAGTTTTATGAAAATCAAGAGAAGAACGTCGTCTTTGTTTTGACTTGATTGTCACCTCACAGCCAGCTTGCTACTGCAGGAGGCTACCTGCACGTACACACTGTTCATACTAAGCCCTTACTTAGATAATGATTATTACTCTCTTCCCAATCAATCCTAAAAAATATTTGCTGCCCAAGAAAACAAAGCCCCTGGCCTAAAGCTATGATGGTGCAAAATTTTTGACCACGTCTTTGGAGCCTTGAAACTTTAGAGTTCTCTGTGATTTTTAATATGATGAAATCTGCTAAAAGATACAAATTCTTTCACTATAATATAATTCTTTTATTAATCCCAACTGTCTATCAAACTTTCAGAACATAAAATAGTTTTATCATTTCACCTTAAATATAAACCTACTGTTGCAGCAACATTATTTCATGTCTGCCTCATAACTTCATCTTTTTTAAAAGATATTATTTCTTGATATTAGAAGCACCAACAACCTTGGCACAGTCATCTTCCCATTGCATGCTATAGATGATCTACATAAAAAGGCCTATACAAGTGACACTCAGGAAGAGGTCAATACACTTTACTCTGTTCTAGATGAACTATGTTAAGGCACTCTTGATGTGCCTCCAGAGCTGCTGGTTTTTATAATGTTTTGATCACATTTACAAAAACTGTGATTTGCCCAAAACCTGTAACATGCTTGCACCTTCATTATTAGTTAAAGTTTAAATGTATTACAAACTTGATTAAAGATTTGTGCTAAAGAGCACAGAAAAAATGCATAAAAGGTCTTTGGTGAGAAAGATCATATTTAATAACAGTATGTGTGATGTAAAAGGTTGTACCATACCATGATCATTGAACAACAAACCCACAAATGTAGTTCATCATAATTCCAACGTATTTTCTTCTTGAGTTAAAACAGTTTTCCTATTTTTTAATGTGCTACAGTTGTTAGTGTTTTAAAATGCATATTCCATGCAGTGCCACCTTATAGGGGTCATTTGCAGAGAGGGTATCGCATGTATTTAGCACTGCCTCCCTGATTTTTAAGTTTAGCGTGCGTTCTCCCCAGGCCCTGGCTCACTGTTTTAATGGCTTTAGTAATGCTTCACAATTAACACTCAGCCAGCGCTCCAGGTTAGGTAATGGCTGTGTGTTTCAGGCAAAATGACAAAACACAAAACAAGCATTTCCCCATCACCCACGGTGCTTCCAGGACCTAGAGGTTACGGGGGAAATGGAAGGTGGTGAATTTTTTGACAGGGCAGCCGAGGTGATGTCTCATTCCCTCTGACATCTTGAACACCCTAAAGGTGGCTTTGCCAACAGTCTACCCAGGAAGCACCTCACCTAGCTGTGGCTAAATTTACACAACCACCTGCCCACAGGGAGCTCACTGGAGAGGAGAGCAGAGGTGGAGCTGGGGAGGGGGTGAAGGGTGGAGGGCAAATAGGAGAAAAGAGATGTAGGAGGGAGGTCGAGGAGGTAGGCGACTGAAGTGTGTCTGTGTGTCAAAGGATGCAACATATTAAATGTTTAAGTAGCCATATGGAGCTTTATTGGCTGTGTGAATGAAGGATATTCAACTCAGATTTGGGATTTTTTACTGTTTCAACTCACCTTTTTCTTTCTTTGTTGTACTACAAATATGAGTCAGAGTAGACAAAGAGATTAGGTCATATTTGGGCTTTCTGGAGTAGTGACTAGGAAACCAGTAGATTAGAACAAAGCAGGGTAAAAGTATAAAGATGACCCTCATGTCAGAGTGTCTCAAATAACAGTGGTAGCTGGACGTTAAGTGACTGTGAATACTAGTTGTTTGCTATTGTCCCCACAATATGTGACTATAGTCATATCCAAGTTATGTTCCTGAGAACATTTTTTGTCCTTTATGACATTTTATTTGTAATGCAGTTTCACTAATAGTTGTGTCTAGGCTGTCAGCTGTCTAAAGATAGTTGTTGCAGCTGTGTTAAACTCTGAAAGAGTAAGAGAAACTCTCGCTGTTATTGTTTGTTAAACCTATCATAAAGGACCAGCTGTTTTAGTGTAAAGCCTCGATTGACTTGATACTGAATCACATTTTTCAGTAAATTCTTTTTATACTACCAAATAAATTGTCTATTATTTTTTTATATTGCCACATTTTATGGGCAAAGATGTTGCCCTTTAAAACTGTATATATTCATGCTTTTAAATTTACTCTAAGGCTGCATACATTGAGGCGCTCAAGACGGACAGTCCAATAGATTGGTAACAATTCTGGATGCTCCCCAGTGGCAGAGTTCAGGCTGTTTGCCTGTGGGCTGATGTGGAGTGAATGGCCTTAGAGGCTCTAGGCTGGTCTATGTGTGGCCCGGCTGGTCCAAGTCAGCAGTAATGACTGGCTTTGGCCAGCATGCCTGTTAATGTGAATGGGGTTACTCTGGGCAACACCTTTTCAGCTGGGTCCTATGAAGTCCCCAGTATGGTGGTCTTTGTCCACACAAGGGCTGTCCTCTCAGCAAAAAGGGCTCCTTTTTTGTGAGGACTATCAACTGGTGATGGATTATACCCACCCCCCTTTATCCATCCGGGCAGACTAACAGACACGGATGCATGCAAACATACACACGCTCTCACGCATTCGTACAACCACAAAGACATCAAAAGCGATTCAAACACACCGGCATGTTATCCTACACAGTTATTTTGCTGATAGTAAGATGCGCATACACAGATGCACACACCTTTCCTTAGGTATAGTCACAACTGCACAAATGCTTTTACTGTCCCCTTCACTTCACACAGACATTAAATAAAGTTTCCTCGATCTCTTCGATTCTCTCTCCCTGTCTTGAGGTACAAAGAAAGTCTAGCTGCATCTTTCATCTTCTACTTTTCTCTACAAATATTTCTGGTAACTTTCCTCTCCTCTGTTCTCTTGCTTAAACTGAAAAAAGATGAATGATTTGAAGATGTGAGAATATGGCCCTGTGTGTGTGTGTGTGTGTGTGTGTGTGTGTGTGTGTGTGTGTGTGTATAAGAAAAATTTATAAATTAAAATAATGTATGTACACACATACACACATAAATGCACTAAAACTCTGCAGATGTGTGCAGGTTCTGGTAAGCAGGTAATCAGATAATCAATCAGGTAATCAATAGACTGACTTTGTGTTGGAGTTTCAACATCATCATAATGATATTCTTAATATTTCAAAAGGCACCGATAATAAATCATCATCTGCCTTCTATCCTAGTATTTCCAGCTGACGTGCCATCCTGGTCTTTTGCTTGTACAATAACAGACTATTCCTCTGTGAGAGTGGTCTCCCCCACCCCTCCCAAGAGGTCAGCCACTTACCCAGGCTGACACAGTAACCTCCAGACGACCTTTTGCTTTGCCAAATGTTATGCCTGTAAACTGCCTGAACTCCATCACAGCGCAAACGACAAGGGAGAAACAGGGTTTTCTGTTGGAGAGAAGCTTGGGTTCAGGAAAACCCTAGTTGTTCTAGTCGGCTTTGTGCACTAATGTTGTAAATACCTGTGTGACACATGCATAGGCAAGTGGCAGTGTGTGTCTGTCTGTCTACTTTTGTACATGGGTGTATGCACTTGAAGACTGAGTGTAACACAGAAAAGAATGAATAATACATGACAAAATATCCTCCGTAATACTCTGCTTTTTATTTTTTAGGAATTAAAGAAGTGACACAGAGTCAGTTAGGACAGTGATCTAAAAGGATTATTGTGACATTTTTGGAAATGTGCTTATTTGCTTTTTGTCTTTTCTTCAAGTGAAGAGACAAGGAAGTTACTGCCCCGGACAGAAATAGTCCTGAACAAACCCCCTGGATGTTTTTACATCAAGGTCTTTGTACACGCAAAGCAAACACAATACAATGTGAAAACAACACTAGCACTTAGGTGGATTTGCCGCCGAGCTAACTAACTCTCTGCTTCATATTCAAAGAACAGATATGACAGGTGTATCAATTTTCTCACAGAGGTGTCTGCAAGGAAACAAGGAAGCGTATTTGTCAAAATGGTGAACTATTCCTTCAGACCTTACCAGCCAAAGTATTAGTAGTCAGTTGATTTCTCATATTGTTCTGTGTTTTGATATGGTCATTTTATTCAAACTGTAAACCAACATAGTGGCCCCAAAAATGTGATTAACAATGAAGAAATGGACTTCTTTGCTTATAGATAGTTAAATAGTTGCTCAAGCTATATCCCTGTGCTGTATGTTTGAGATTTAAATGAATTTTTTCACCCAAGTGTGATTGTTATACCAGGGCGTCTATACAGCGCTGGAAAACCTGCTTTTACCAGAAGTGTCAGTGGTGTTTTAACCTGAGGACGTTTATATCAGAATCATGGTTTGAGGGGTAAAATGTGTGTTTGAGGGGTGGAGGGCACAAGAGGTCCCCCAGATATGCTGTCATAACCCATGCAGCCTCGTTCTTTGCTATGGGCCTATCGGTAGTGAAGGCAGCACTTAGACATGTTTGTACTCTACGCCCTATATTCCTCTCCCTTTCTCCCCAGGCACCATGTCACTCCAGGGGCGGACCAGCACTCTCTGGCTGTGCCCAAGTCCATAACACCAACTAACCCCCCCCCCTTACTACCCACCACCACAAGGGTCAATGTGCCCTCGCCCCCTCGCCCTACAACGCCTACGGTCCGCACCAACACTGCCCTCCAAAGAGAAACAAAACCAAACTGAAAAGAGACAAAATGGCCCCACGCTGCTTCCCCTGTCAAAGCTCCTGACAGGCCCGAGAAGGGCCCCCCCAGAGGAGGGTTCAGTTGAAGATGATGACGACGGAGATAACAAGTCAAGTTGTTGTGTTACAGCACAGTTACACTTTGGCCCTTGTTTGTCCATTTGGTTATTCAGAAGCATCGTGGACATAACTGATTCCCATGCATGTCATGTTTAGTAACATGACAGATACTATCAGATGCTGTTTTACATCAGTCCGTGGAGCGTGAAGGGTAAGTGAGGAGCTAGCTATTCAAGAGAAGAGGAATAAACATTCCATTAGGTATTAAAAACCTTGAAATATTGTCAGCTAATCAATTTCCTGTTTGGACATGCTCACTTTTAATGAAATTCAGTCACTTATTAGTCCCTTCCCATTCTTCCAGTGTTTGGGAATATAATTACACTCAAAATGCTTACTCATCCTTCTGCCTGCCTGCTGCCTGCTCTGTCAGATGCATTAGCCATGAAGCAGAAGAGATGAGGAGCCTGTGTCTGTATCTGTCTATCTGTCAGTCCGCCTGAATGTCTGTATGCCTGCCTCTCAGATTATCCTGGATCAGGCAGCAGGTGACATGGCGAACAGGTGACCATCACCCAATTACCACACAGAAACTCGAGATGAGCTCCCATGGTGTTTACATTTTTTTTTCTTTCTTCACTCACCTCTCTTATACTCTTTTAAATTCCTTAATTACCAGTGTAACCAGTCACATGATACTAATTAGAATGGCTCCAAGAAGAATGTCCAAACTGGCCTGACAGAGAATAAATGTATTGACATTTATTTATTTTATAAAAATAAATACATAATTGTGAAATAACATGATGACTGAAACAACAAGGAATTTCTCTACAAAATGCAAAAGTCTGAGGGATAAAAACTTCCCTAGTCAACAGGTTATTCTTAGGGCAAGGTCAGGGATCGTGTTGCACTCTTTGTTAACACAAAAAAGAGGAAGGAAGAGCTTCTTCTCAGCTTTTGTTAGGTGCAGGTGGGCTAGAATTACCAAAGCGATGGGATTTATGCAGAGTTGTTTCTGCATTTTTTTTTCCTGGCAAAGTGGCAGAAGTATTCTGTGAAATTTCCAGCGTAAATGTGATGATAGTTTGCTTCTCCAATAGAAAAGCACATCACCTCATTATGTGGGTTTGGGTGTGCTGAAGTTAATACTGGCTGCTATAGGTCCAGCAAATGATTTCCCACACAATGCAGTGTAACTTTAGAGGTGTGAGGGATTACGGCACTGGGAGGTGATTTAGCTTGGTTTAGGGACTGGATAGACCAGCAAGTCTGGGAAATTTCTACCAATTTCATTCAGCTACCATTTTGACCCTTGGCTGCTTGAAGAAATAGGACTGCAAATGGAGGACACTGACCTGGTGTCATGGACAGACGTCCACATTAGTTTACAGTGGCTGCACTGCAGCTGTGCTGCTCAGGGAAATGGAATTGGCAAAGGGTATCACCTCCAACGTGACTACTGTCTGTGAATACTGGACTTATCAATACTGATATATAAAGCCATTCAAACTTTATTTTTTAAAAGTGTCACATCATGTTGTTTGGCATTTACACATCATTTGAATTATTTGATTTGCATGGCAGAATATAGTCAGATTGCTTAGTCAGCAACTCTTGTGTGATTGTAATGACTCAAGCTTAGTGATGCAATGTGCAGTTTCTCTCTTTTCTCTGACTTAATAGAGCTTATAATATGCTGACCAAATTACAACAATGATTGTGTTAAGTAGGTGTTTATGGTAAATATCGTGTCACTTCCATGAGCATGTTCCAGCATCGACTAATCTGATTGGAACAGCCAGACCAGTCGTCATGTGTTCTAACAAGGTGTTGGGTTTCCCATAGTCCTAAGCTGTACAGTGACACGGGCCATTTGAAAGTGTGGCTAAAACCCTATGGAAGAAATGACTCGTTAAATTAGCACCTAATACTCCAGTCATTAGCCAGCCGTTACCACCAGTGGAATGCCTTTGATGGTGCTGCTTTGTGTGAGTAGGTCCTGTTTAAGCTTCAGTTGGAGAAATTTGTCCCTGTGGATCTTGGTATATTGTGCACTTACATAACACTGTAATATTTGCATCCAAAACATGACAAAACATCTTTTATTTGGTGCCTTTTCTGAGCCATAAAACACTGACGTGATATCCATGAACAACCACTGCTGTATGTGAAGATTGTGAATGAACAGTTACAGGCAGCATGAAACGCCATCGTCCATAACAACCCGGGTGTTTGGGGTGTTCGGTAAGCCGGAGGGAATTGTCCATTGTGGGGTGATATTAGTAACCCTCTTAGGCAAAGCTAGCCTGTGGGCCGGCCCTGAGGGCTCATTTCAAGTGCTTAGCGCTCGTTTGGAGCTTTGTCACCCCTCACCCTGTTGCCAGCATGGCCCCAGCCCCTCTGGCTGCGGAGCGGAGCTGAACCACAGACCTTTACCCCTGCCCGCCACCAGGGAGGGAACACTGACATCACAACTCTTACACACACACACACTCACACTCACACTCACACAAACATCACAACGCACTAACTTTGTGGCACACATCCATTTTCACCCCCACTCCCCCTCTTCACCAATGCACCACAACCAATGGTCTATTTTCCCGCCGTCCACTCCCATCCAACAACCCCCTCTTATTTTTTTTCTTCTTCCTCCACCCTCGTGAAGGTTGCCAGGCAGCAAAGAAAGACTTCACACACACATACACCCCACTATGCCTCTGAGGGTTTTCCGGATGTCCTTGTTTACATCATGGAGTGTGCAGGTCGTCAGGAAGCAGACTGAGAGCCTCCCTGGTTATGTCTGTCTAAGTCTTCCACTGACCTCCATTCATTTGGTGTCAATGCAAATGTTCATGGCAGCCCCACAATGCACCTATCACTGCTAAAATCACCACACTTCCCTAACATCATATTTGAGTCTAGATTTCAAACTCAGGGTGAAAATAACTTTTATTTTAATCTTTTAGTTCTTTGTTGGTACCAGTGTTAAGTCAGTTTTTATGGCCCTGATAACCAATAACAGTTCTAATATTGGCTGCCACTGATGTGCGGGATGGTTGTTGACGGTTACCAGGCTCTCTTTTCCCTCTGTGTGTGTCAAACCGATCGATTGGTTTTGTCTGCTCCTCCCTCAAACTTTGATGTTACCATTGATTGTTCTCATCTGCCCCTGAACTCAAAGGTTAGAGGAGCTGAGCTGCACTTCTGGATTGCTTTGACCTTCGCTCTGCACATGCTCAGTGGGTTCACAGAGCCCAGAGCCAAACAGACACGGTGTAGCCAGGCCCGTGGGTGCGTGACAGCCAGACAACGGTGTGATGTCTTTTTTTTTTTTACTCACCCACTGAGGATGATGTATATGTGATTGATTTTTCTCCTACCCCTCTCTCTACCGTGTTTCCGCTGCAGTGCGCTAAGCAGGACTGAGTCCAGGCTTGATCAATGCATTGTTTTTCTTTTTCAATCACACTCGAGTGAGCTGAAGACACGAAAGGTTACACAGGTGAGGTTTGGCAGGGGTGAAAGCAGAGCAGAGCTTCTGGAGGCCCCCTCAAGGCCAATATATGGGTTTGCATGCATGTTTGTGTGTGTGTGAGAGAGAGAGAGAGAGACAGAGAGACAGAGAGTTGCATAGAGAGAAGTTTAACAAATTTATCATGTATGTTTCCAACAATTTCCTCATTCTTCTTGTGGTGTCACAAGAGTTAGATTATACTCATTATAAATCTCTCGTCCACACTCCCAGTGGGAATCTTCCGTCCATGCCTCTGTAAGTCCTTTGTAACCTTACCTTTACCAACTTACATTAAATTATAGGTCCTTCACAATGTCTCAGTGCTCACCTGCCCAAGATAATCTGCAGGGCTGCGTGAAGACTGCTCCTCTTGTTTCCTCAACCTGCCTGACAAACGGTCCTGTAACACACACACAAAGGCAATGTTTTCAACAAACGAGAGACCACTTCTGCATGATGCACGTACATCCACTGAGCCACAGTAGCAGGAGCAAAAGGTTTCATGTCAGACCGGACCATGAGAGACACAAAACACAGTTTGCAGTTCAGGTGTTGCCGCAATGCTAAAAAAAAAACCAACACAGTATTAAGCAGAGGGAGGAAGTAGTCCTCCCTGGAGGGTTAAAGAGTGTTGCGTAGTCCTGAATTATCTCTTAGTAATGACGCCATTAAACCCTGTACCCAAACACCTAGTCATTAAGAAAAAGATAAGTATCTGTGGGAGTGGAAGGGCTCTCTTAAAGCTGCATGGCTGGAGGGGGTAAAGATGTGGTGGGCAGGGAAGGTTTTAGGGGGCAGGGGTGGGTAGGGAGCGCAGGCTTTTGACCAGTGGGTTTCAGATGTCATGGCAGATTCTTTCAGGGGCAAATTACAGGGTTTAACTTCTGTTGTACCCGAGATGCCTGTATTCTGATTTAACTTCCTCGAAAGACACTCGAGCAACATGCTGCTCAGCCCTATTGTTGGGCGCTCACTTGACTCTGGAGATACTTCACCTCCTCTCACGCTCTCAGCACCTCTTCAAGACTTTGTTCGTGGAGTGCCATTGGCTGCCTTTCTTGCGTCTTGTGGAGAGAGCAGAGCAGAGCAGTGTAGCCCCTCTTAAGCTTTATAGCGGTTAGCGTGGTGGTTAGGGAGCTTTACATGAGTGGCCCTCATTAACCTCTTAGCGTCTTTGTGCTTTGAGTTGGCACAGGGCTGCTCCATAGATAAGCTTTACTATGAAACAGCTAAAAGACTTGATTCTAATGACTCTGGTATTAGCAGCACGTAATCATCTGCGTTACAAACAGCAGTAAATCAACACAAAGTGCAAACACATCAAGATTTCCTGTGGCTGAACGCACACTTTCTCTCAGCTCAGCTCATAAATGCATGCCGCTGTGTCCCATACACAACTTTAAAAAAAAAAAACACCCCTACCTCACACACACACACACACACACACACACACGCTCACACACACATATTCCCTGTGAGCTGTAACAGACCTAAAGCTCTCTGAAGCATTTAGCAGCACGCTAGCAGGTTTACTCCACGCTGCCAGTGCTGAGGGGAGTGCTGAAGCATCTAATGCAATTTCAACCCAACATGGCTCTCTGTGAATAAACATCACTGAAGTGTACCATCTACTGTATGTTGATCCACTGTTGTGCTTTCTTTTTTCTCCATACGAGCTGATCTAATACTCTGCCCTCCCTCCCTCTGCTCTCCCTGTCCTCCCTCCCTCTCTCTCTGATTTCTGTAGAGACTGCATTTGCCTCCAGACTTGTCTGAGACAGTGAGTCGTGTAAGCAGGGGGGAGCTGGCAGGAGCGACCACAGTGGCTTCAGCCTGTGGCTCTGGCACTTCCGGCAACAAACACCTGGACTTCTAGTGCTCCCACACAGTCGCCAAGGGCAACCAACACCTGGAACGCCGCAGCGTTGTCCTCTTTACCGTGGTGACCAGGTTGTTCCCTCGCCCACGTAATGTCAAGCGCGATAACCCTGCCAGCCATTACCACCTGCCAACTGTCCCAGCCAAGGGTGAAGATCTAAACATCCACAGCACCTCGTCTCATAACGGACACATTTCATCCTACAAGTCCTTTCTTTTTTCACATAAACCTACAGCGCACTCAGTGTTATTTCTTACCCTGACAGCTGATATTTGCACATTCCAAGCTGTCATGAGAAGCTCATTTCACTTGTGTTTTTGGCAAAGTTTTTATACCCACTGTTTCATTTTTCAATCATCAAATGTGAGCCCTGTGGTGTATTGGAACGTTATATGACGGTATATGATTGGCAGGGTGACTAGAACTAAAACCGAATTAAACTCCAAGGAGGTATTATTTAAGATTTGGTACATTTTGTTTGCGTTTTGTTTCTGTTTGTCTCTGCCTCTGGGGATTTTGTTTAGTGTGTAAAGTGTGTACATTTTTTTAGTCCCTACAGACTCTGAGTCTTAGCAAACATTAAATAATTTAACTGCATTCTCCCCTGCTCTTTGTCTGCTTTGCAAAAACAGTGGCCACTCCTCCCCAGCTAAATCAGATAGTAATACAGTAGTTAGTAATAGTTAATTTTATTGAATAATGGCATTAAATGTGCTTTTATTTGGTAAATAAAAGAAAATACACAACAGTATGCTCTTTCAATCATTCAGTCTTTATCTCAGTCCGTCTCAGCACCAGCTCTGCAGGGAAAGTTGACTGCCTGTGTGGGGATGTTAAGTAAGCGTGTTCTGAATGACTGATCTCTGGTCTGCCTCACTGGTTTCAGGTTTCGAACAGGGATGCCTCACTCTGACCCTGAGACTGTGCCGGTGAGTGACGTCCACCTCCAGTAAGCTGGAGAGCTGAGCAGGAATGTGGGCAGAGGGTAGGAGAGCTGGATTTGGGTGCAAGCTTCACACCTCATCAGGCATGTTTGCTGGATGAGCTGCTTTGCCATGACAAGCCCAAAAGAACAAATTAGGTCAAATGGTGACACGAAGAAACAGAGAAAAAACAACATGAAAAATTAAATGTTTCATTTTTGTTTTCCTCAGTCTGCCGCTGATGCCAGTTTGAATATTTTTGCCTGCGACAACTGGCAGTATTGGTAACCATCTGCAACACGTGTTGGGGGAGAGTAGTGTTACCTGACAGTTTCATGCATGAATGGAGTGCTCTTATATCGGGTGTATGAGAGAAAGAGATGGCACACACAGGTCACTTACACAGGTGAACGAAAGCTTGTGTTGTCAAGATAAAAAACTGTTTTCTAAGTCATTGTTGTTGAAGAGGTGACATATTCAGGGTGCACTTTTAAGGTAGATTAAAATAGAATAAATTCATTTTGGCTTTTATTTTTGTTGCCATACTTGTGGTGTGTCTGTTTCCTGCACTTTCCTTGTCTTCATGGTGCTGATTCACTTTTTCTTCGGTCAGTTCAGAAAGTGTTATTTTCTAAGTTTTAAAACAAAATTTCATAATGTCCGTTTCTTTGCACATCAAAATGAACGGTACATTTACATTTAGAATGTGGAAAATTGACGTTTGTCTGTCAGCACTTACATTTCACTGTGGGTTGTTTTTGTGCATAGTGGATAATGATTAGCCATAGATGCTTCGGATAAATGAGAAATACAGGTAAATTAACTATAGCATATGAATACAAGAAATAACACAAGAACTGTGATTTTAATCAGGTGGGAAATGGTTTTCTCCCCAGCGGGATTTATTTTCAAAGCAACGATCACGTGGATGTTCAGCTGCCCCCATCCCCTTAACTTCAGTCATAGAAAGAAAGAATACACTGCTCTCAGCACAGCGCAGACATTGCTGTCTTTTACCTTGGATTTTTTTTTTGACCATTTCCTTCCTAATCTTACTTAGGGCTCAGATCTCCATAACTGGTAATAACGTGTTATTTTCATATTTATTACATATCATGAAGTATTTAAACCTGGAGGAAAAAGAAAATGTCAGTATAGCATATAAGGCATTTTCTAAATGAAAGCCGCAACAGTAACGCGTTGGATGAACTCTCAGTGCTGTTGGCACATTTTAGAGGACCTACTTCTTGAAAGGCTCACTTAGCCTTTAGCAAAAGAGAAAGCCATGGGACTGAGCATAGAGAATACGCTTTTATAATCGTGTCTTTGGCAGCTGCCGCTCATGTCCTATTGATTCCCAACCAAAGGCAGAGTTGTTTGGCTACACTATTTCTAGCTGAGGTCTTTTGGGTTCTGCTATTGACTGGCCATCACATTACTGCACTATTCAAGTAGCACAAAGTGAGACAACACATTTTTACCACACTGGATATCTCTCTCTCTCTCTCTGCCACTCATAAAGCACAACCGTCATCAAACATGTTGTGTTAAGATTAAATACTGAGGTTACCTCATCTGTTAAAGTACACAAAGCGAGGCTATTACTTATTGTATTTACAATCATGAGAGAAATGATGCTTCATGTTTACTTAAAGCTCACGCAGAGCAAACAGTTTAACCACTGACACTAAACCGGAGAGTCATTTCTAGATCTGATTCATTGCGTCTCATTTAAATACAGATGAAAGTCCACAAAGTTCTCAGAAACTTTTATTTTACATAAACTTATATCGCCTGACTTTGTTCTGAGCAAGAATTACATTTAAACCTTTTTATCCCGAAGCTGTGTATTATTTAGACTGCCGCTAATTGCAGTCTTTCTTGCATGCTGAATCTCTCTTTCAATCTCTCTCTGTAATTATTAATGTTCCTCCTCTTTCTCGGGCTCAGTCGCCTAACCTGTTCTCTCTTCTCCCTCTCCGCACTCTCAAAACAGCATTAAATGACTAGAGAAATTACATTAGCCCCAGAAAAAAAATCCTCTTAAAAACCTGATTAACCAACTAGTCCTCGAAGTTCTGATTGGACCATTAAATATTGAGTGAGACGTGTAAATTCAATCAATATTCGGGAGATATTTGGCGCTGTTACATGCTGTGTGAATGTTACCTGACCTCACTCTGTCTTGGACATCCTTTCCTTTTAGATGCTCTCTCGCGCTCTCTCTAACACACCCCCTCAAATCCACACACATACACACTGACACAACCCCCCTGCTGAGGCAGCAAGTGAAGCAAAATAACTCACTCTGCCACACAATCGCTCCTTTGCCTCGCTCTAGGCACTGACTGCTTTATTCCATGACTTTTTTTCCCCTCCTCGCTGCTCCCTCCTCCTCATTGGTTCTGTATTTTTTTTTCATACCATCGTAACTCTGCTACAACAAGAGCCACTGATGGTGAATTGCTTGACCTTTCTCATTGTGTGGTGGTGTTGTGCTGTGTGGTCTGCGTCGACTTGGTTCAGCCCCATACATCAAGAGAGGTTTGTTATTGTGGACGCCTTTGTTTGGTGAGAATTGGAGGTGTTGTGTGTGCATTACAAGTCCCTGTACTAGCATTTGTCAGCATTAGACTTTTCGAAATTTGCAGCTATGATGCATCACATCAGCATTTTAAGAAGTGTCCCTACTTGCTTGTTGAGGATCGACACTGCATAGGACACAGCATTGAACAGGCAAAAAGGCTTTCTTTAAGACACAATTTTACTGTACAAAATGTTTTATAGTTTTCACAAAATACATTTAGAAAGCTCCATTTTAAATAAAATTAAATTGAAATATTTAAGAGACAGCGTGTAGACGTTTTATCTCAGAAGCATTGCTCAGACGTAAACCCAGTGTGTGTCCATGTTCTACGTACACACTGAAATAAAAATGCAAAACTCAAAAGAGCAGATGACAGATGATGCTAGAAAAACCCTCCCATGGTCTTCAATTATAAATAAGGACTGCGGGGTTCGACTGCAGTCTTACGAACTCGAAGCCAATGTAATCGAACAGAACGTGTTTACAAAATTTTGCAACACAAGACTAATATCTTTAAAAAAACACTGTGTACTAGATGAAATACAAAGGCTTTGGTCTGTTTTACAATCAACAATGATTAAATCTGATATGTACTTGTAAACAACTGCCAAACACTTAAGTTTAAAACTCTGTCAAGCAATGTTTAATCATAATTATAGGAATTAAATATTTCTAGTTGCACAATTTTTTTTGACCATAGGACACTATAATACAACTATACCTAAGAGACAAATTGTACCTGACCCTAAAGAAATGTATTTTATGATGCATGGAACATTTATAGAATATTCTCGGGGATATAAATGAAATCAACTTTTATTGGAGAAATCTTTCTGGAAGATTTCTAGGGAAGACAAGTACTTTACATTTTGACATAAACAAACTGGATTATATCGAAGACGCAGTCTACCATTTACAGACTACAGGTTTTCTTTTACACCTGTTTCCCACATTTAATGTTCTCCGTGGTAATCTAGAGTCAATCCAACCACCGAAGCGAGAGGTCCAAGTTGTGTTGCGTGTCGCACCGTCTTTGCACACTTTGAGCTGTTGATAGTGATCCGTGTTTAATAAGCCTGCAAGCGCAGGCCCGTGTCAGAGGAGTCAAGACCACAGCCTCAGTGGGTGGATCGAGTTTGAGTTTCCTCTGCTAAATATCCATTCGTAAGAAATAAGACCAATAAATATTTTTTTTTTCTCGACACAGTAAGAGTCTTCCCTCCAGCTTTTTCGTCTTTAATGATATGCAACAGCGTCCAGAGACCATGCAAAGGCTGGTAGAAAGTCTCGATATAAGCAGATTAAAAGATAGTCATGGCAGAATCTCTCAGGTTCTCCTCTCTCAAACAAACGCAAGACCAACATGGTTTTCTAGCAGTCCATCTATCAGTACTTGATCTTGGTTTTTCATATTAACATACAAATGTCCATTTACTAACACACCAGAGAAAAAAAGGAAACAATGACTGAAGTTTGAAATAGAAAAAAAACAGATAAGTTTTTGTTCCATAAAAATTTAACACCGGGCACTTTACAGAGGTCCTTTTTTTTCGGTCTTTCCATTGTTGTTCTCCAAGTCCTCGTTTGAATGTGCCTAGAGCTACAGAACAGCACACAGTCCCACTGGAAAAACAGAGCCCAGACGTCCCAAGGCTCTCCCAGAGTCTCTCTCTTTCTTTCTCCCTCTTCCCTCCTCTCCTTTCCTGTCCTTTTCCTCTTCTCAACCCTCTCTCGCCTTTTCTACTCTCCTGTGCCGTGTATGTGTGAGGAGCACTGCCGGAGGGCGATGGTGGAGTGGGTGGTTACAGGGTGAAGTAGCTCTTCTCTCTACTGTAGTCTTGACCAGTACTGAGACATGTCAGGCTCGCTCCCTGGGACTTGGACAGGGACAGACACTCCAGGAGAGATGAGTCCTGCAGAGACAAGAATAGAAAGATGTCAGTAAAAAAAAAGAGAGAACAAACAAACAAACAAAAGCCCCAGAAGTCAACATGCTAAATTAGATGAGTGGATGCACCATGCACAGTTAGTGTGACAGCTAATGCTGGTTAGCCTTATAGCACAGAGCATTGCACTTTAAACGCTTGCAAATAGGTGGACAAGCGGTGGAGCAGCAGTGAGTCACAATGCTCTGCACGTGGTTGCACAGTAAAAGGCTTGCAAGCTCGATAAATTGAGGCTTTGGCAATGGCATTTAAACAGAGAGAGTACAACAGCAAATGAATCAAATTAATTAGCAATTTAGCACAGAGGAAATGTGGTTATGCATGATTAACTCTTCATGACTATAACCGGTATATATGGCTCTCAGTAACAGCATCCTAATGGGGTGGAACTAAACTATGGGCTGGAGTAGTGGGATTGACATGATGGCGTGGAGCAGCAATGAAATGAGCTACGTTCATGCAACCGCAGAAGAAAAATAATATGGAATGCAGAGAAACTGATCCGCAGACTGTCTAAAGCATGGCGTTTTACCAATTAGATGGAAAAAGGAAAAGGAAAGCTGCAGCAACAGGTCATGAGTCAAGGATGGCTATGTAGTACCCCCCAAATTACAAGAGAGGTGGCAGATATCTCAAAGAGCGCACTGAATTAACTCCCAAGCAGGTTGGTAAACAATGAACTTTCTGCCTACCTGTTGAGGTGGTACCAGAAGTGGTCATTGATTGGCTGTTCATATGTGCCTGCATATGAGGGGGCGTGTATGTGTCGTAGCTCCGCCCGTTCACAGGCGGACTGGTAGGCAGCATGCAGGAATAAGAGGAGGTCTGGCTGGGCTATAGATGGGGGAGAGAATATTACATTAGCTTAGCCAACCATAGCTGTAGTCTGTAATACTGGAAGCTCTCATAGGCAGACTGTCTTCAGTTCATTTTTCTATAGTTTAGTTCTCTGGTAATGCTGTATTTTACATAAATATATGATTTTATGGAAGTTTCATTCTTTCTTTTTTGGCCAGGAAACAATTTAAACTACCCATGGTGTGTTTGATTCCACTCTTACTATCACATCAATCATCATAACATACTACACAGAAAGTTACATTTTTTTTTAACACTGACTGACTTTTGACATTATGGCCTTTTACTTACTTGCATAGGTAGATTGTTTGCCATGGTGAAGCTGGGCATGGGGGGCAGCGCACTGTAGGTGTTTGTGAGTGCAGAGTCTGGTCTACCCAGCATTGACCCCGAGGTGAAAGACACTGTGGAAGAAAAAAAAAAAACGAAATGTGGTTAAAATAAATCACAGGCCGTCTCATTAGCGTTAAGTGGTGCGTGCGTGAGGGTGACGCCTTGTTTGACAGGCTGATGGGCCCGGACAGATACTGTGCAGTGTGTGTGTCTCTCAGGTGATTGACTTGTGAGCTTCAGCTCTGCCGGTGTGCCCTCCTGCCTGATTCGGTAATTACGCAGATAGTCAGCTGAGAAGTTTTGCTCAATCACCCATCAAAAGGAAACCACCGGTGCTCCTTCATGTGAACTAGAGCGCACAGCCACTGAGGCCTCTTCTCCCCCTTTTATATTAATCCGCAGGCTGTCACATAATAACATTTAGTAATATTCCACCTGGATCCTGTCTGACTTGAACCCATGGGCAGATAAATGCGTCGCTGCTTTACATGCATATGGCGAGTAATGGTTGTGCAGCATTTCCGCAATAGTTTGCGCATTTTATTTTAATGTCATATTCTGAGGGGTCCTGTTAGATCGCAGTAGTGGGCCTACCCGGTGTAGTTGGCTGTGGGATGGCCTGGTAGACGCTGGTGCTAAAGCTGCTGCTGATGGGAATGTGACTGGAGGAGTTGTTGGCCTGCCGGCGCTGGTTCCGCAGCTTCTCCTCTCGCCTCCACTTTGCTCTTCTATTTGAGAACCATACCTGCAACACAAGCTTCTTCTTAGCATTTTTCTTTTTTGTCAAGCATCTGTGACAAACTGCCATCCATCTGGCGTGTAAATAAAAGGAAGAAAAAACAAGTTCCGATCACTCACTTGTATTCTTGCTTCGGGCAGGTCGATTTTCGCTGCTAGTCTCTCTCGCGCGAAAACATCTGGATAGTGAGTTCTTTCAAATTCTGTAGCGCAAGGAAACGCACATGTGAGTAAATAATTAAGTCGAACTTGAGTGCACATTTAAATGTGTGTCAAAGGCCCTAAACGCAAAACAAACCAGACAGTCATGCCCAGAGCCGAGTGTTAGGCCCGTTATTCGTTCATTATAATGTATTTTATTTGTCTTCTGATTGAATTCACATGTGATAACATAGATGGCACGTTATTTTTAAACTACTAACAATTTGTGATTTAATCAGAAAACATTCAATATGGCGGATATACATATAGGTCTAAACGATTCGCTGACTGCTCGACCTTTTTCCAGAGCTTCAATCTGCTCCTGTGTGAAGGACGTGCGATTTCTCTGTAGTTTCCTCTTGAGCTGCAGTCGCATCTGTGTCTCCTCTGAATCCTCCCCGTTTGAGCTGATGGAGTTTGTGTTTTCTCCTGCACCGTCTTGTTGTTGGCAGCCATCTGCACACACACACACACGCAGGAAAAAAAAAAAAATCATATAATGGAAATATACATTCAATTAAGTTAATTGAAAAATTAATTCTCGGGTCTCGTGTTGTATCAGCCTACAGCTAATTGTACAGACCGCGGTGCGACATCATTAATTAAAAGCTCCTATCATGGTTGATTAAATTCAAAATCAGGAATGATTGCGATTTCACCTCCATGTCTCCTGATTACAGGCTGTGTGTAAGGGAACAATATGAATTTAAAGAAAAGGCCTCGCTGTTAAGCTGTTTATAAAATATTGTGGGAAAAACATGCTGGCGTGGGGAAAAGGCTCCGCGTACTTATCGCTTCGCAACAATGGCGTGTGTTCTCAAAAGGTTAAGAGAAATGTGACAAGATGTGGCGAGCCTCTTTTCAGAGCCTATGAAATGTATTAAAACCCCAAACTCTCTAGCCCCCTCTTTTTTTAGGGTAGAGCAATGCCTCAATGGTCGTTCCCATATGGGCGTTGGTATAGCCATTGAGGTGACCACCAACTTTTGAATAGGAGAAGACGCTTTTCAGAATGATACAATGCCTTCAGGAGTAAGGGAAACCATTAAACTATGGACACAGCCAGGGACGAGCAGTGAGCCCTCGGTGGGTGTAATATATGGGAGGGGGGCTATTGGAGGAGATGACAAAAGGATCCTCTCTCTCTGGAGGCGCACAGGCTATAGTACTTTGGCATTGTGCGCACGAGGATCCCAGTCAACAGAGCTTTGAGTCCAGTGTGTTAACCCTTATCCACTACCATCATTAATCACGTCCCCCGGCCAGCTACACGCCAGTCAGGATTTCTGTCTTCAATTGGAAACAAATGAGTGAGGAGAGAGCATGCAACCCCCTGAACAACCAAAATAAGGCCAATCTATTCACTGCCCCTTCAGTTGCAGGGCGAGGCTTATCGACTAATGTCTGTCTTGTTGTTGGACATCATTATCACACCGAGAAGTTAATGCGAATTTAAGCAGGGCTGCGTTGATAAAAGCTGTTTTTATGCAATATGTCGCTGATGTCCGCGTGGAGGCTTGAACTCGTGAAGGGGCAGTGCAGGTTTTTTGTTTTTGGGTTGTTGTTTTTTTGTTTTTTTTTTTAAAATGCAGATTTGATTTATGCTTTTAACCGGATTGGCACAGAGTTGGCGAGTCGTGCCTTGCTCAAGGGCAAGAGCTTATTTCAAGGGTGAGGAACAGGTGTCCAGGTGGCCTACATAACTATTCCCTATATGCCTGTTTTTAAAAAGCTTCGTGCACACCCTGAAAATGTAATCTGTGTCAAAGATGTAGCACCTAGAAATTAGGCCCACGCATAAAAAGGCGTTTTCCATCACTGAATTCGAGCAGCCTGCACGTCTGCAGGCCTGAAAACATATTTAGTGTATCTAAATGTAAAGTCTTGGTTCACTGGATGCAACCTGATGCTGCATGTTTCTTGACAATTTCCCCTGCTGCAAAATAGACAAAAGTATTCTTCTATAGGCCAATAGTTTGTATCCACGCTATTTGTTTCTTCACTCTGGATAATCCATAAAAAGGAGTGAATGTGCAGCTATTATCCGTCTGCCAGACCCACTGACGCTAGGATGGGATTTGTTTTCTTTATAAAAGCGCTGGGAAATAAACTCATTCTTTAGTATCACGATGTCTCAGCCAGTGAGGCGGAAAAGCAGCAAAAAAGAGATACCGAACCAATTGCGGCACCTTTCAGCTGCTGAGACCGGATCAAAACACTCTTGAGAAACCGCTTAGAACTGAAAGAGAAAGTGAGAGACTAAATCCTATAGACGGGATTTAGAGCCATATAGCCAGCGAGCGAGAATGAGAAAGAGATAAAAGACGAAATCGGTGAGGAGTTTTATTCGTTGCTCTTTGGATAAAGTTGTCTTCTTTCGGGGGCCTGTCACTCTCCACATTATATCTGCTTACCCGGCTGTCGCATGGAAAACATATTTTCGCTCCCCCGAGACCACAGCTTTACTCAGATACTTAAAAACACACTCCAACCAAAATATGTATTTTATTATTATTACCATGCGTATTATTATTATTATTATTATTATTATTATTATTATTATTATTATTGTTATTGTTATTGTTATTGTTATTGTTATTATTATTAGTATCCATAGTGTTATTATTGTTATATGTTATTAGATTATATAATAATGATTACTTGTGATCTTTATCAATAATCAATAATGAATTTAATGTTATGAAAATTGTACAAAATAGCAGCCAAAGTAAAACTAAAATGAAATTATTTTACTATTATGTATACAATAATAATAATAATAATAATAATAATAATAATAATAATAATACTACCTATTACTACTTACTATTAACAACAACAACAACAATAATAATAATAATAATAATAATGTTTATTATTTTCGCTGTTACTTATACCTTTCCGCTTGCATTGCTTGTTGATAACAGCCCCACGTGTCCAAATGGTCATCAAACAAATGCAAATCATTATTTGCTGCGACTGAATTCCAGCACATGCGTTTCCCCTGTCTGCCGCACATATTAACTGTGACAGAGCGCATGATCGTAATACTCGTCCAATGCCAGAATATTAAGAGGAAGTAAACGTTAAAAAGGAGGTTTCTTGTAAGAGAATCAGTTTTGCATTTGGCCTGCAGGCCGACAGGAAACCTCTGGAGGTGGAAGATTTCACAGCAGTCTTCGCACCATCTCCACACTCCTGCATGTTGCCATAAAATGAGAGACAAAGCCCTCTTAATGAGCAATTACACGTAGTGCGGACTGTTCCCATAACTAATCATTGGTGTGAAGGAAAAACATTCCTTTGTACTAATATCCCCGCACACAGCTCCCCGGCTCTGCCTCCCCATCAGGAGGGGAGGAAAATGCAGGCTGTTGGATGGACACCTCTGCTGAAAGGACAAGCCGCTGTCACGCACATCCATGTCTGGGACAGTGGAGGCATTCAGACTGCATGCTTGGCCTATGGCTTCTAATCGACTAGTCTTAATTGGGGGTCTTGTTCAGGGCATCAAAGCTTGCCAATACAATACTCTTTCCTGCAAACAGAGCCGTGGACTCGAACCACTGGAATAGTGTTTTAAAACTATTAATTTTTCAAACATGACAGTTTATGGTGAAGCTCATAATACGCGCTCCATTAAAAACAGAGACACGTGCGCAGGTGAATATATATTTTTTTCTTGACTGACCATAAATGTTACAGAACCCAAGAAGCCAAGTCAGACCTGAGCGCCCGGTTAGCCTTTGATACAACCCACTGCCGTGCATGCGTCAAGGTGCGTCTTTATTGCCACTGTGTGATAATGAGGTTCACTTGGTTGGCTGCCCTGGCACTGATGTCTGGGTACCAGCCGCCGGGTCCCCCAAGTTCCTGTCTGACCGTTGAGCATTCTCAGCTTGTCATACATGCCATCTGCGCCCATCTGTTGCTTTTCACTAGCCAGGTTGCGGAGGACTCTGTTTATCGATGACACCTGAATGACAAATTACATATGATAAAAAAGTAAAGATTAGACTGGAGCGCTGTGTCTGTGTGTGTGTTAATACACGCCGGCGCAAAGATGGCTGCGCACACGCACACACACACACACACACACCTTAGAATCATAATAAATCTGCACAGGAAGATGTTCCCGCAAAATGGCGCAAATGAACAACGCGCCTTTATCTGACTGTGTGTTTGGCCGATCACATATGCAGTAATGTGCGCCCCACACTTTGAAAGGCACTGTGTTTAATAAGACTGATGGTTATTGCCCATCTCTTTCCTCCACTGCATGAGAAAAAAACCATTTCATGTGGCAAATTAAATCATGCACATAACTTGCAGTCAATACACTTACACTGGGTATATGCTGAGTCAGCTGGTGCAGATCCCTCCGACAGAAGTCTGTCACGATCTCCCACGCAAAGATAGACGGACACTCCCGCTTGTACTGCGCGCGATTTTCGCGACCACCTCTGGAGTGGCGACTTGGGCTTGTTGCCGCCTATTGCTCTCGGTCTTATGGAGCCAGTTTCATAATATCTGCCCAAGATCTTGCTCACGCAGCCGTTGGATACCTGGATAGAAAACAAAAGACACAATTCACATACATTATTTACTACTATTAACGGAATTTCTGGCGATGGCATCAAATAATTACTACCTTTTCACCTTGTCCAGCACTTCTGACTTCATCATGGGTCTACAAACACAAAAATATGCCTTGAATGGTACATTAGGCATTTCTGCAATAGATCTATTCTTATCAGAGCAGGCAGGTTACTTTCTCCTTTTTTGTTGGCCTTATTATATTCCAGTTAACGGAAATGATGCTGCTAGTGAGCGATTTTACTGACTTACAAAACAGTCGTTAAATGTAACATTCAGACTACAGGAAACATGTCAATGTGCAAATCACAGTTTTATCTTTATTATTTTGCTTTAATTATTTTATCTGTAAAAGTAGTTTGTGTCCCATGGAAACAAAAGTCTAAGCATGAACTATGTTTAGCCTGGAAAGGGAGTGTATTGTCACCCGCAGTATCCTGGAGATGTCGCAGGGTCGAGCACCACTGTGAGCAAGTTCAACTATTTTCTTGCCTGGTGGAACTGGCAGCGGTCTACCATTGCGCCAAACACACCACCGTTTCGGTTTACGCCACTGTGACCTAAGCATGAGACAGTAAAGGATCGGAGTCATCACACCGCATTAGATCTCCAATTAAAATATATGTGATTAAAGCAGATGATTTTCACTCGAATGCAGGAGAATGGTAGAAGGCTCAGGATAACCTAGTTAAAGATGAAACATGGAGACAGCATAAAGAGGGTTTTGTTGCAGTTGACTTCACAAAAAAATTAATTAAATGCCACATGTTTGTAACAAGCACTTTAAATCAAATTGCACTGATAAAAACCGTAGTTTAAAGGAACTGTCACACCTGCTCGGCACATTCCTCTGAAGACAAACACTGCGCAGTTCTTCAGTAACACATGCAGAACATGGATTAAACGACAACAGCGTCGCACAAACTAATTTAAATGATCGCAATATGTTGTTTTTTTTCTTATAATAAATGAGCACACCAGCCCGTCTTTTGCCCCGAGGAAACTCCACCAACCTTGTGTCAAACCTGCAAACTTCGGTATTAAAACAGTCGCACCGTTATCCATCCTCATGTACAGCTGCGCACCACCAGCACCAGTGCTAAGCACCTTCTCATAAACTATCCTCCGAATAACAACCAGCAGCAGCGACAATCACATAAAACAGCGTAGCTGAAATAATGAGTTAAATTAGCATTCAAAAAGCGCTGTTATTTGGAAAGTGATGCTAACTGGATAACACCGTAGTCCTTCAAAACACAAATAATTACATCGTCAATAAGACAGGCACCGCATAGGGATAGTAGCCTAAAATAGCAATTTCTAGGACTGGCTATTGTCTAAAAAGATTGCTTTTTGCAAATTATCCTTAAAATTGTTGTCTGGCATCTCTAAAGCACAGAATAAGCCGGCAACCTGGAAGCTGTAAATGGAAGCTGACTCCTGGAGTGCCTGAGCTGCCTCTGCCTGCCTTCCCTGCTGCCCGGTACATTGACTCCGGGAGCAGAGGCTCCTTAGCAATAAATAAGCCCAAATATAGAAGAGGGGGAAAATATGATGATTCGTCGATATTTGTCTTTAAAATAAAGCTAGCTGCACGTCAAGTTTGAGCTTAATTTCTGGAAATAGGCGGAAGTCGCCTCGGATCATGCATGGGAGGCTAATTGAAAAGATCAGTTGGAGCACTTGTGGCAGGTATGTCACTTTATGACACCGCTCTGCTTTTTGAAAAATCGCATCGTCACGACAAATAGTAGCATGATAAAATTCAGACCCTTTCTGTCTGCATTTGATATCACTAGACAAAAATTGACGTGCTACTCGTTTACCCTCCGAGGGAGACTTCGTTTTAAGGTGGCCAGGGGCTACGCGCGGTCACACAAACGAGGGCGCGCCTGGATTCTTAACATATTAAAAGTGACATGCAGTTTTTTTCCCCTGTTTGTATTTGACAACAAATGCCTCGCAGCCACTGCAGTCCTGTTGTGTGCAATCGGTATGTCTTTTTACTCTGAAAATATGTCACAGACTGTGCTTTTAACTGCAGACTTTTTTAACAATAAAAGATCAAAAAGGGCCTTTGTATAGATGGAGGGAAAATAAACTCTGCTTAACTGGAGTAACACATCCCTTTTGGCTGGCTATGTGTAATAATCTTCCAGCGTGATCTGATTGATAGTAAACCATTATCATCCCTCCTGTTTTGGTAATTCCAGGATTAAGTGGAATTAATAGACTTCTTACGCTGAAATTGGCCCTACCCGCATTAAGCGGCCCTGCTCTGCGGGTTCTCCAGGGCTGCTCCATCACCCCGATTTATAAATCATCATATAAATCCTCCGGATCGATAAAACCGTCAGATATGACACATCACATAAAAATCAAACTTCCTAAGGTTAAGTCTAATCATGGCGCACCTCAAGTGCCCAGAGTCGATCTCATGTTCGCTGGCGCTACATTATGCGCCTTGTATTCTATTGCAAGTCGACTAATAGGAAAACATATGAAAAGTCAATTTGATGCCCACTATATACACCCAGGAGCATAGCACAAAGCTACCGAGGCCGTCGACCTTTAGACAACCCAAAGGCTGGGCCCAATGATATCTCCTCGGCAATTCGCACCAGACATCACACGCCAAGCCAGGGGAGCATCCCATTATCATCAATCCGCAGCAAAGCAGGAGCACAGGGTATTGTACAATAGCCAGATAAAAAAGGCCCCATCATCTCTAGAATGGACAAGCGGCAAATCACAGCGCTGCGGCCTAATAAAACAATAATAATAACCCCTACCGCCACCAGGTTGTTTTAAGTATTTTTGCTTTTTATCCCAGAGCCAGTTATTTCCTTTCTTATGTTTCCATGAATCACACCTCGACACATCAAACAATCCAACTGTCATGTGGTCCAACATTGGATTCAAACATATTTGGACTAAATGCGCACAGATTACAGCACAGACACGTCATCGAGGTATATGGAGAATAATATAATAAAATTATTCCACACACCTTCATCACAGATATGTTGACCCCGTCCAGCAGCAAGAGAGAGAAAATGTTTCATGTTTATCCTTTTGTATCAACACCACACACACACACACACACACACCAGGATTAAGACAAATATTCAACTCATGGGCCACTTTAAACACAGAGGCCTATAAGCAACTTCATCTACCGTGTTTTTGATTGGCACCCACGACAATATGGTTGTTAATATTTATCCTCCGCTGTGAGTTCAGCCTGCACCTAACAGTGAGGCCTGCGGTTATAATATGAGCATTTTCTTTCTAGTTCATGCTGTCTGTCCGTGAAGAATATGGACTAATCTACATAAGACATTATTGCTATTCCTCATGTTTCATGCAGGGCTCTTCTCTATGCAGCTAATCTTGTATGCAGCCTGGCAGCCAGCTCTAACGCTAATGCAGACGGCTGTGCAATTATTTAATACCAACTCAAGCAGAAACAAAAATCTCCCTCTCAACCCAACCCCCTCTATTCTCTCCCTCTCTCTCCCCCTCTCTCTCTCTAGAGCAGGACGACGTGTGATTAACTTGTTCAATAATAACTTGCCTACCTATCCTTGCAAAAATATATATATATATATATATATATATATATATCAAATAAATTAACAGCAATGAAACAGCCATCAAAACACTGAGTCTATTTCGCCCCTGCACCTCAAAGCCATGCAAATGTATGCCTGCACATATATTTGCTTTTTTTTTTTTTATTCTTTCCTTATTTATTTTTTGCTTCCTTTAAAGTGTTCTTAAAGTCATTGGCGCTATAACAACCAGTGCATAATGTCAGTGGGTGTTGCTTCCATGCAACCACATTATAGGGAACTTGCGGCTGTAATCAAAAGTTTCAATATATATAAAATATACATAAAACAACTTACTGTTCTGCATCATTGAGGCTACGCCAGACTCCCACGTGGCTTGGTTGTGGTATTCTAAGCGTCACAGGGGAAAAAAGACCCAAGCTGGTTAGCATCAAATCATAAACATGGTGTGTACACATCTTTGATAGAAATATATGTTTGCTGTCAAATGTTCAAATGTTACTTTTTAATAGATAAAAAAAGTTGCTCATCTCATCGTTCGATTAGAATTTTTTTGCGGATCTTGTGCTTAAAAATGATTGATGCATAGTGAATTTCACATCCTCAGTGTATGTATGGATTTTAATTAAACTTGCCTGGAAACAGAGTTGACTGTCCACTCTATAACAATTTAGTCAATCATCTGCCGTTTTCACTACTTAATGTCTCCCTATAGGACAAAGCAAAACAACACATTAGCACAGCCACAGCTATACTGATGCACTTCAACCTACTGTACCTTCATTTGTGCCCTACATTTACAATTAACCTCAACGTTGCTGCCGAGCAAATAAATGAAAATTGACGCGCGGGGCGAGATTATTTGACCATCTCTGCAAGGCCTTGTCAGAATAAATTCAAACTAACATGCAGCCGTGTTATTGGGCCTATAACCCGTTTACACTATTTCTTTCAAGGCTTTTAGTCCGTGTGCTTTTTATTTATTTATTTCATATAAATCAATCAGCCCTCGTCGTCTCAGCAGGGGATTTTTTAAAACTTGATATCCCTCCTCTTGTGGAGCCTATCGTGGAAACTGTACAGTGACACACGTTGTCTACCTCGCCTCACTGCTCTGCAAAAGTCCAGACCAGGAGGGGGTACAAAGCTGGTGTACAAAGCCTGCTGGACTCCAACAATGCACCCCCCTCTTTTCTCTGCCTCCGTATACCTCAAACCCGGGGCGAAAACTCGGCCTCCGCGACTAGAAACACACAGCTTCCCCACTAAACACACCAACAAGTTCAGATTAATACAAAGAGCCGGAGGCATGCATCCACCCCCTCCGGGACCATTCACACACACACACACACACACACACACACACACACACACACTGTCACACACACATTCACACACGACCGTGACCCCGGTGCCGCTATAGTGCGTGAATGTGGGTTTTGTTTGGTGTGCTTTTAGAGAGAGAGAAAAAAAATTTAAAAAAAAAAAAGAACGTAATTTCTTGTTCTAAATATTTGGTGGTTATTTTGTGCTGCTGGTGCGGGTTGTAAAGCGGGTTGAAAGACACAACAGCGCAGTGGGGCGCTCAATTGGAAAAGACAAATGCATTAAAGAAGCTATTGACTGGGCAACAGATAAAAAGGGGGCCAGGGAGGGAGAAGTCTGAAGTTTTCCTCCCTCCGTGCAAAGTTGTGTTGTGTGCAGAGCAAAATGGCCTAATAACGTCCTCTAACAGAATGTGTTTTCGGTCCCGGGCTGAGTTTGTGAGACGCACGTATCAGGTCGCCATTGCATTTAGGTTGTAGCTCTCTTTCACGTTTCACAAATAGGCTCCATTAATCAAATTCAGATTCCATCACACTGGCCCACATAGCCGGGGTTAGCCTGTTTAGCATAACCTAAAATGACCAAAACAACCAAATCAGATATTATCATTATTATTATCATTACTGGCCCGATGTCACGATGCTAGGGTCTATGTGGTAGAATATGAATTTAAAAAATACAGACAGCCTACATTAAGCCCGGTCAGCCTGGAAATGCACTGCGGTCAGTAGCTTTTAGCCTGCAAGGTCCCAGTGGTTAATCATTTATTTAAGGTCGGCTCAAACGTTGCTGTTAACCGCGATCTAATCTGCATTTCTTTTCCTTTAGTAATCCGTAACAACAATGTCTTAATTCAACATGCTTATTCTGGCCGCTGGTTCCTGCGCTCACAACATTCATATGCAGAGGTAGTCCATGTAGGCCTGGACTACAATGGCCCCGGTGCAAAGTTGCAGCCCAGCAGAGAATACATATACATAAATCTATATTTATATCAAGGTTGGCTACTTTAAAAATGTATTTAATATTACAGACTACATTTATTGAACATGCACGTGGCCAACAGGTTTAATCTCACAGGATTAAGAATTTAAATCAGCATATGTCAATAGGCCTGGTGTATTTTTTGCCATCTCTCTTTTCCTAATGTTTTAATATTTTAGGAATAATTACGCTTAAATTATTTTAAAATTACAAAAACAAAAATGCACAGTTACTGTATATTTATATTTCCATATTGTTTTATTTATTTGTTTCTAAATTTGAGGGCGGTAGTTTTAAAAGCAGCAGCAGTTTGTGTCCATATTTTGTGTTTTTATTAAATCATTGGAATTATTTGGACCGTTAGTAACTATCAGTGTGCTGATTAGTCTGTCAAGAAGCTTTGGGACTATTCTGAAAATACTGCACAGCCCAGCTGCTAAAATCTAGAAGTAGTTTAACTCGCTGCCATCAAGAGCAGACAGAAACAGTTTAGGAAAAAAGGGGGAAAGTTGTATTTTGTCTGACACACAAACACGCTAAAAAGGGCCTCCTCCCCAAGTGCTTCCATGGAGGGTTTTGGTTTTTTTTGTTTTTTTTTAGAAGGCGCTTGGGTGACTCGCCTGCATGAATCAATCTGACACCTTTCCTCAACGGGTCATTGCGCCCCATTCTCCACGATGATCACTGTCCTGGCCCAACGTGACTTTTTACTCTTTACTGTCATAAATAAGCGGTAAGCTATCCGTGGGCCTAAACACAGCAACAAAATCGAGCAGATAAAACAGACAGAGACGCTAAAGGCTGTTCGCACTTTTTGAGAGAGTCCAGTCAGAAGACAGGCTGCACAGTCCAAACGATAAAACACCCACAACCTCAGCGCTGAACCTCAACCTACAGCCGAGAATAAATAACCTATAATCATAATGCTCTATAATTATAACAATAATTATAAAATAATATACAGTAGGAATATAGAATAATTCAACAAACATAGACAAACTTTTAGTCAGGATCTCACCTTTTTGGGGCATCCTGCGTCGTTGTCAAAGTCCTTGGCAAACTATAGGCTACAGCCTAGTTCTCCACACCACAGAAAGAGAAAAAACAGCCGACCAGGATCAGTCTCTCTCTCGGGAAGTTTAGACGAGGAAAAATTAGTTTCCAGTGGTCTTCGGCGGAGACGGAGGGGATATCCCTGCGAAGTGGACAGAGATTGACAGTGAACTCAGATGTCAGGACGCACGGAGTTTGGCGAGGATGTGCGCTGGCGTGTGAGAGAGCGAATGAGAGAGTCGGAAAGAGAGAGAGTGGGGAAGAGAAAAGAGAGCGAGAGAGGGGGAGGGAGGGAAGGAGGGGAGGGAGGAAGGGAGGGAGAGTGGTGGTAGTGGTAGAAGGAGGTGGGGGGAAGAGAATGAACACACCTATGCTGATTGGTGATGGAACAAGTGTATTAATGTATGTGTTCCTGGTCTGCTGTGTGCGCCTCGCCTCTCCTCGCCTCGCCTCCCTCCGCCGCTCTTCACTGGCCCATTAGCGCGACCCGACCTCTGTCATCATCCCCCATATAAACACTTCCCCCTGCACCACAGCCAAAGCGGGAAACGGGGCCGAGCCACAGCGAGAGAGAGAAAGAGAGAGAGAGAAAGAGGGAGAGAGAGAGTCTCGTCTTCCCAACCCACTAATCAGCCCACGCATGCAAATACCCTGCGCTCACTTGCTGAATATTGCCCTATTGCAAAGCAACTGCCTCGGAAATGCCCATTGGACGGAAAGCTCTATTCTTCCAGGCTGAATTGGGTCCGCGCAGGGAATCTCAGGCATGTCCAGCTCCAACCTGAGGCTAACTAGTGCTGCAAGGGGGACGGAAACTAGCAGCGGAGCGGCGCGCACGTGAATGTTGGAGCTCATAACAGCAAATTAAAATTACAAAGAGCCGCAGTGTGCCTTTTTTCTGAGGCAGGCGGTGCTCTACAGATGCATTAATGTTATAGAGACGCGTGTAATTCTGCTGAAAGTTTAGGACGTTTTGCAAAATGTCATCTCTGTTTATTTTTTATTAGTATTATTATTATTTGTTGTTGTTTGTTTATTTGTTTTATTTTTTTTATCGTTTTGCACCCGTGTCAAAAGAAGAGCTACAGGCTCTTTGACAAAACACACAATGCTGACATAACTTGCACCACTCTTGCTCTTTTTATGAATTTAAACATTTTAATCAGCTTAGCTATAATAAAAACATAAAATAAAGTAATCTGAATTTCCCAAAACATCCACATGAGACATCTTGTGCTGCATGGAAAGTACATCTAGAATGGGAAAAGTTTTGGGGGTTTTTTTAACTTAAAGCCCCAAATGAGAGCATATTTACGTTGCAAATCTTCTGCATTTGAGAGTGGCACGACCCTGCCTCACTGGAAACAATCAGAAATTGTCCACCACGTGCTTTTGTTGATTCTTTTGGGTATCACCTTCCCCTGAATAGCCTTACCCCTCCTGTCAACAAGAACACCATGCGTAAAGAGCGCAGCCTTTAGGCAAGCTCCGGTGCTTTTTATGGACACATTTGCGAGGCACGGCGACGTCACTCCTGCGACCTGACAGCAAATAGCACGCGTAAATAAAGTAAAGCAAATGACTGTGTAGCCATGACCACACGCTCCCAAACTGCGCTGGTTGAATGACTGGCTATTAACGCACACCTCAACGCACCCAAAAGCAACCCCTCTGCGCCCGTGTTTGAGCATACACCCGGAGCTTTGGGCAGCACCAGTCTCAGCACTGAGGAGCCCCGTCGCTTACTCCAAAAGGAGGAAAACCGAGGGGAAGAGAACTAGGGTTGTATGGACGTGGAAGCCAAACTAAAGCAGAAAAGGGGGTGCATGAAAGGGCAAAGAGAGGGAGAGAGAGAGGACAGGCATGAGCAGGGGGAGGGGAGAGAAATTGCTTTTTTTTGGATGGGAGGCCATGAAATGAAGTCATGGAGGCCTACACTTGACTTTCTTTGACATGTGAAAAAGTAGGAGAAGTCAGAGCTCATCAATAAAACACTTCGGAGGTGAAAGAGGGCTCCCTAACAACCATCGCATTCCTGACTATGGGTTCAATGAGTAGACAAACGACGCTGCCAGAGAGAGAGAGAGGGTGAGACGCAGAGAGGGAGAGGGGAGGGAGGAAGGGAGGGAGAGAGAGAGAGAGAGCGAGAGAGAGAGAGGGACTGCCCGGCTTGAATGGGGCCCTCAGTGGGCCGGCGAGATAATGAGCTGAGAGGACCGACTCAAACTGTCACCGAGGGTCCCGCGGTGAGGAACAACACTTTGGCCAATACTCCTTCATCAAACAACCCGTAAACTAAACGAGCACATTCATCTGTTTCTCCTTCCTGCATTGTTTCTACTCACTTGGACTGGTGGCTCAGCCTATAGGCGTACCCGTGAATGGCCGCAGCTTATATCAGCTAAGGGAAGGGAGGGGGGCTTCCCAAACATTTTCACGTCAAGGACCCCCCTATTAGACATGCATTAGACCACAAACACCCCCTTCCCTCCCTCCCCCCCCGCCCCACCTCTCTCTAAGTCACCCCACCCGATTTGTGCCGTGAGGGGAACCTCGTGTTGGTTATGATTTACTGTAAAACCCAAAGAGTGGACTCACCGAGGGCGGAGTTTCAAACAACAGTCATTAAGATTCACAGTAAACTATTAATTTCTCTGTTTTCTAAATGTTCATGGGGGTAAATTATTTTTGGCCGCTCTGACAAAGTGTTCTTTTGCAGAATTAAACTTAGACACCACGTGTGACACTTGCAAAAGTACAACATAGTGTTGTTTGCAGAGCCAGAGAGCTGTCCAAACCCTGAGCGCACGTTGGACTGTTGGAGCGTCAACCAAAGCCCAGCTGCAAAGTCCTATCTTTAATTTTCTCATGTTTACACATAAGATCCCGGTTAACATGTATCACCTCGTCCCATTAAATTTAAAAATGTTATTTAAAATCTCCGAATCGGTCTGTATTCCTGCACTCAAAACTCTCGATACACGGTGGCTATAGCCTACCTTTGTGGTGCAAATGTTATTGCCACTCACTTGTCACAGACTGCAGCTGTCAAAAATTCGCACCACTAACCTGCCCTCGCTGAAAGACAGATTCCCCGATGAGTGTGTCAAGTAGTTTTCTTTGGAAACAATACCTCCAGTAGGTTATTGATTTCTTTGGTTAAGCTGTAAATCCGCTCCAAGAGCTAATTCGTTGTCTCCACTCTCAGGAGATTTCTGCTTTTTTTTTCTTTCTTTTTTTTTGCCACAACCTACACACGCATGTCAGGTCGGCCTTCAGTTTTATAAGCAAGAACCCCTTTGGAAAATGTATTTTTCTATTTATATATATCTGTTTTTGGAAAGTAGTCGCTGGATTGCTGTGGAAGTCTGTAAAAAAAACGGGATAGGCTGATGTTGGGAAAGCAATTAGCCCAATTCGGATTAGCAGCAACTAATGCCAAAGGCCCTGAAAAGAAAGCCTAATCTGGTCGCTATTTTCCCCTGAGGCAAGGTGGTATTTGTACCCATCTAGAAACTTTTAAATACAAAAAAAGAAAGAAAGAAAAGAAGAAAGGAAGGAAGAAAAAAACATAAGCGGTGGGAGCTGCAGTGAAAAACAGTGACATTGTTTTTGGACGGGGTAAACTCAGATCATTTACATAGCTCTTGTTTGGGATTACAGTTTACACTCCTTAAAGGCTGACACTGATTTATATGAGATAAATTCATCATGTGTAAACTTGTGGGAAAGGAGCTTCCAGATGATTTGGGGGTTTTTCTGGAAAACTGGTAACATCTTTGTATTTGATGTGTTTTGTTCGTTGCTATTTGTCTTTGTGATAATCCCCCACTGGAGGTCACAGTTTACTCAGCTTTTACGTATCAGGATATCTGGGAAGGTCTATTAGAAAATGTTACAATATTGTGACAAGATTGTACGTTGTAAATAAAAAGGTGGCTGTGCTGAAACTATTTGAAATCTGTAGTGGAGCAGAGGATCAGTTCATGTCTAATTATCTTTTTTTTTTTTAAATAAACTATAAAGAAAAACCCTTATTTCTTTTTTTGCAGGAGTTAAGTTAGTTCAGGAAGGGCACTGCAATATTTCCTCTCAGGTTACTGATCCATGAAAATTATAAATATAAACAAATCCCAGTTCTGACCATTAAAACGGATCATTTCTAATCATACAAATTATAGATCATTCTATTCTCGCTTTATAATTTATTATTATTATTGTTATTATTATTATTATTATGTTGACTTTGACGGTTGGTGTAAAATATGTGTGAGGTGTAAAAAACAGTAAAATAAAATAAAATAATCATTATCTTCATTATTGTTGTTGTTTTTAAAATTATTGTTGTTGTAATTGCTGTTCTGGTATACTGGTTTGCATTTTGTAATCACAATGTGATTCGACCTGAATTTGTAAGCTGCATTCTTGCTGAGTTGACCTGTCATTCATCAAGCAGCCTCGGCTTGTCAGATTTATTCTCTCTAAAGGGATTCATGAGGAAATCGCTGGTTTATTTGCATAAATTATTTGCACTTTTACAATGTGTAATTCTGTTTTCATCAACAATAATTACAACAATCACATGCTCGTTTGACTTGTGCGCAGAGATTTCATTAATCTGCTCTTTTCTAAAAAAGCGTGCTGCGCGTGGAGAACGTACTGGATCAGAAGATCTGCTTATGTCGACTTATTTCTTAGCACAGTTTAGTAAATATAAGGAAAACATAACTCCAGCACGGCGTGGATACATTTATGCAGTTTTCTCGGGAGGAAATGTTTGATGATGGCTGTTTTCTGCCTGGTCTGAAGGCCTAACAGGCACAATGCGAAAGCTTTGGACATATTTTTAACCTGTTCCATCAAAATAAAGGTCTGCATGCCTCTAAATGTACTGTATTTTCAACTGAATTAGGCAGCAGCATCCTCTTCCTCCGGGCCAGGATGTCATAAGAGATAAATACATTCATGCACATTTAGTTTCTATGATTTAACTAGTTTCACTTCCTTAATACATGATCTTTAAAGTTTGTGAGGAGCCAGGGAGAGGATCGAGGATTTCTCGTGTCGCCCCACAGAAGGTGTACAGTCCACAGCAGCCCTCTCCTGGCAAAAGGCTGAAGGCTGGGATAAACACCGGGGCTAATGGTGTCACAGCGCTGCTCGGGAAGCGTGACAGTAGGAAACACTGGACCCAAACATACAAGAGAGATATCCAAAGTCTCCCAGCTGCTGTTTGGAAATCTGACTGAATTTGGACATTCTAAAAGAAAAACACAGCTCATCTAAATAGAGGGAGGAACTAATATTTATAAATACATATATATTAAAAATACACACATACAGTATAAAAAGTATAATTACAAGGCCAAGACCTTTTTATGGATTAGAATCAATGTAGAAAAGCCTCGGGGCGCACGTGTCATTTCCCTGCATGCTTAGTTGTACGTGAAATTATTTGACACACTCTCTTATTTTTTACAAGTTGCAGCCAAAACTCGGAAAAAAATGTTTTAATTTTATCAGGCCCCCTGACACTCAACACTTAAGTCGAAATATTAACCGTTTCTAAACTGTTTCTACAAAGAAATTAATAAATAAAGAAATCACACGTGGTTTGCAGCGAAATGAAGAAGTGCCGCTTGGCTGAGATATTCCGCTGATGGACAGCGTCATTTCCACGGCGCTGATGGATCGAGTGGAGCTGAATAGATCCCATACACATTCAATTTACTGTACAGGTCGAAGCCTTTAATTTCCCCGGCGTAAAGCTCACAATAATAGGCGCTTTTTAAAGGAATGACGTGCGCTTAATTCCTCGGTGAGGAACGCTAATTACACGCTGTATGTGTGCGTGATAGATGACAACAAAAACGAAGTCAGCTCGCTGTGCTCAACTGAGTGTGGGTGTACACCTCCTGTAGGCTACACGGAGCAACGTGCGAGCACTTAACCAATAATTGTAGCTAACTTTGCCAATGCGCCGGGTTTATAATCAATCCGCATGCACACTCAAGTTTCTGTCCTGCATTTTCTCTCCACTTTTAAAAAGTTTTTAGATCAGTTACGGTACAGAAGTGCGCACCATTGCAGTGCATGGCCATTCTCTAAAAATGAGAAATTACAAATGCTTTAAATATTCAAAAATAAACCGTTTTTTTAAAATAAAATCTGTCCAAACTCACCGGATGAAAGGCAGCAGACGCGTCTGATCGGTATCCTCTGCGTATTAAGTTGCTTCTTCCCTCCCCGGATCTCTCCACCGTGTCACAGCGACAGAAACTTATAGGTCCCGATAAAAATCTATCTACCTTTGGATCCGTCGTGGAGTTGAAATGTCAATGAGAGTGGGAAAAAAAATCTGCGGCTCTTACCAGCAACTTTCCCTTCAGCATCAGCCTCAAGTTGGCAGTGATTGGCTGGAGCGACGGGTCGACGTCATACCTTGGACAGGACACAGAGCACAGAATGGGGAAGTGCACAAGGTAGCCTACATGTGGAGCACACCGGCCTGTTTACTGTCCCAGTGTGTGTGTGTGTGTGTGCTGTGTGCACTGACAGCTAACACCTCACTGTGCAGGGGACACGTTCTCTTTGTATTATACTTATTTTATTTGCATCTAATTGGATTTGTATTTATTCTAATTTCATTAGTTTGTATAGTCACCCGGTTTGGATTTCTATTTTGTTTTATTCTATCCCATAGTGTGTCCTTTTGTTCACGATTACAGGACAAAAAACATGTTCCAAAGATTAAAAGTCACTTATGAAGCGATATCTAAAACTAAAAAGAGTCGTTCTGTGTAAGACATGCAACATGAGCTGAAGATGGATGTTTTTTGTAGGTAGTTTATGATTAATATAATAATGAAAAATAATTAAAATAGTTAATTTTTTAATTTATTACGTTTTTATGAAGAATTTTTGCAAGATTTGTAAAATTGTAAAATAAACTTTTCTGGCAAATATACTGTTCATATAACTTTTAAAAAACTTAAATATCACCACAATTTCTCTATTTTCCCCCATAAAAGCGGCTGGTTTTGACAGTTATTAACGAGACGGAAGTAGACCGACTATGAGGGCATTAAGACCAGAGCATTTACACGGTAGTTGTTTTGTTTTTAATCCTGAGCGTGCTCAGCGTTCAACAGGTGTGGGCAGAGCAGGTGCAGACAAGTCCCACTGAACAGACCCGTGAAAGCGCCTCTCTCCTGTTCCTCGTGATGTATTCGGGTAGTGGACCTAGTCACCCCCTCCAAAGCTCCGCTATTAGCATCCTGGCACAGTTCTGTCTCAAGGATTCAAACGTGTAACCGTAAACATGAATCGTGTTGTAAACAATGCCACTGTTTTAGCCTGCCACACTAAAAACGTTTTATTTCTACAGCCCTATAAAGTTGTCATCCGCAACTCGTAATGGGACTTCAGCTTCCCTTTTACTAAGGCGGGCTAAAAGCCTCAAATCCTATTTCACAACCACTGATGTTTGTGTCAATTTGAACAAGACAGTAAGTAAATGGGCAACCGCGCCGCCGCTTGTCTCTCAGGAAGAGACCGGGGCAGCGCAGGTACGGGCCAGTCAGGACTGGCTGTGTTTGGGCCATTATTTGGAGGAACAGCCATTAAGAGGCCTTGATACTGTGCAACGCAGCAGGGTGCTCGACATGCGCGCTGGAAACCGCACGGCTTGGTCCCTGCTTATCAGGCTGTCAATAAAACGAGATGGGATACAGCGGTCGAGCCAGGTGCTCCCTTTCCCTTCCCACACAGCCCTGCTCTCCAGAAGCAGATCAGGCGTAAACGCAAATCTGTCCAGCCGGTTTTCCCTCTGCCGTCACCACGCTGCTGCACAACGCCACCTCTCTCCCTCCCTCCCTCCCTCCCTCTGTCTCTCTCCCACTCTCTATCTCTCTCACACACACACATACACACACACACACTAAACCACACTGACAGTTGATTTTCATCTTTTATGAATATAGGGAAACTATATTCCAACTCAAAGACTCACGGCAGTACATTTCTACCTACATGTGCATGTAATCCCAATTCTTACGGCTAAAGTGCATTTAGCAGCCACATGCATGCCAATACAAGTTTAACATCTGACATTATTCCCAGTTACACGTTGATCTGACTGTGAACAGGCCTGCGTGGACGACATGTCAAAAGCTTGGATTCTGGAGCCTGTGTCCAAACCTCCGGGAGTCCCGCGCGAGCTTTCCAGGGAAATGCCAATCCCTCGCTTGCCTCTGACTGATCAAATTTGAAACAAATTGTGTAATGATCGACCTCCCCTCTCTAGCCATGCAGAACATTATGCTGCCATAGCCTACGCCTCATGAGCTTATTGTTTACTGCCGCTGTAGCAGACAGAGAAAAATGTCCAGGGGACCGAGCACGTTACCAGAAAGCAGAGGGTGCACGCAGAGTTGACGCTGCTGCGTTCAAAAGGGGCCATTTCATCCATCTAAATTAGGATTAATTGCAATGGAGACGAGGAGGTAAGTTGTATCTGAGCTTCAAGTTTAAACTGGCTGTGAAATAGGCCCTCGGTTTGATGACTGGAACTTTCTTATACGCATAAAATGATGGGCTTTTAATTGCGGATTTAGTTTATTCGCGTCAAAACAAGCCTGTACTAGTTTGGAAATTGTGACCAAATGGCAAAGTTAGTCGAAGTTGGAAGCTGATCTGGCACAGAGTGGGTAAAATGGTCAGGCCTGTTAACTGCTGACTGTGCCACTCAAGCAGCAGGCATGGAGTGTGCAGAGAGGTTTAGATTGGTCATCTGATAATTTCAATTTAAGATAGTGTCCACAGATAATATAGCCTAATTACCCTCCCATACACTGCACACGCGCGCACACACGTGCACAGATACATACTCCTTGTCGCTCTCTCTCTCCCTCTCTCCCCCTGTGTGAAATGTTTTAATAAGCCCTACACGCTCTGTGTGCAGAGTTTGATTTGTTTTCTCTCCATGCTCCCCGGCCCTGGATCGAGACATTAGCCGAATTCCCCCGGGGTGATTGGATGCAATTTGTCCGGAGTAGACAGGCACGTCCTGGATGTTAGGAATTCACTTTGGCTCAACGTGACAAGTCTGACTTCGATCTACAATTGCATCTGAAAGTGCAGCGAGCGGAAAGATCCCATGCCATTAAGGGTTCTTCCTCTCCTCCCCCTCTTTTTTTTTGCAAAATAACAAGATCTTCCATTTGCTCACAAATATTCATAACAATTCCATTTGGGACACCTCTAATCTGCTAGTGAGGCCTGTGTGCAGCACTAAATGCGGGTTGTATCGGCAGTGGTGCACACGGTCAGTCCGCCGACTAAGACTGGAGAGAGAAAGTCCAAACGAGGGGATATTATGCCCCAAATCTATGACCCTTTAAATTAGATTAAAGATTGACAGTGGGCTGGATTTAAAAAAACCGTAAGACTGACACCTGCCACGCAGACTTGCCCGTGATTGATTCTGATGCTTCGTGCTGGCAACAATAATGCTGCTGTTTTGCGCAGGGCTGAGTAGGCGCATTTATCACTCGCTTGCCAGGAGTGGCTGAAGTCAGTGTCCGTGTCGCGCTGTGAGCTGACAGGGGAAAATGGGAGCTAACGAGGTTGTCAGATGTCCTGACAAGACAAATGAGAGCTCGTCACTCCCTGCGCTTTAATAACGTTTAATGGAAACGTATTGCACCGTTCAAAATAAAGTGTTACACATACCGGGGTCTGGCGGCGACGCAGTTAATTACGCACGGCGAGGTAAATTACGCATCAGCTAAAGGGTGTTGGCCTGATTTCAGCACCACCAAACAGGACTGTATCTATATAACACCTATGATTTGAAGTCAACAGACCAACTCGACCTTGGGTTTTGTGTTGTTACTTTCAACGAGTAATTAGACAAAGTTACTGACAAATAATTAAAGGAAAACAAACATGTGGTCAGTTTGCCGTTTAAAGCGCACATCTTAGCAACAGCTGGAAGTAGTTTACCCGATTTTCACTTATCACCTTTTAACCGATTTAATTGATCTTATAGGATTTAATACGTTTCTTGATGCACGTTTTCAACGTTTTCATCTTAAATCGAGATATAATAATCAGCTGTATTTACATTAAATATTTTACACTATTCTTTGCGTGTTTTAGGCAGTAATAAAACACTGGACGACGTGCTGTGAGTCAGAAGACTACTACTTACTTACTTATATATATATATATATAGTTTGTCCAGCATGCGTTCAGGAGATTTGCTACTTTAACTCTAATCGACTTATTTTTCATGCGTAAATGTTAAGATGAAACGCACCTCTTGTCACCTGTCACAACCTTTGCAACGGTCTGCACTGAAAGGGTTTTCCCCATCGCTCGTGTGAGGCCTGTGATCCGGCTGATTTTGTGAATAACGTCGAGCGCTGAGGTTGTGCATTCTTCTGTGTAATTCATGGTGTGCGATATAGCCAACACACGGTATGGTAGTTATGGTCATGATACATAATCCCCAGGGCAGCGCTGATGCTGGGCTCTAACTAAAACCTTTAAGAGACTCTTAAGCTGTGATGTAGGTGGAATTTAAGACTTTCTGACAGTTTTAATGTATTTCATAATCTCCATTTGTTAACTTATTTGCCAATTTTCTATTTTAAACAGCTGCGCGTGAAGACCAAATATGATCTGCTCTTACTTTCTGGTTTCTGTGTGTACTCATGATGTTTTCTGTGTCATCAGCTGAGTCAGAATGACTGGAATCAGCATGTTTTTTTCCCGGGGATAAATAAATAAAGCTGGCAAACGTTGTGTTCAAATGAGGTGGGGAAACTGAGGACAAAATTAAAACGCAGATTTTGAAATTTGACGGACATAAATAACAGAACTCACACCGCAAACAAACCAAGCAGCAAAAGCATTGAGTTGCTTCCACATAAATACTTAAGGCACCATAATATACATTTTAAAAATTCTATTTATAGCTTATATTGTACGTGGAATGGCTAAAAAAAAACCGGAATCATCCGGATCTGTGCTCCACTAGATGACTGTAACAGTTCATTACAATGCACAGAGGCTCAGCTCACCGTGATTCAACATGCACGGTGAGTGACAGGTGATGGGATGGCATTTGTAAAGATCTTGTTCGGCCGCGCGCCTTTCCCTCCTGATGCGGGGGGGTGGTGCCCGTAAAAATAGACATAATTTCACTAATGTCATCACCTGGCCTCTGGTACTGTTGTGTGCAGGGTCAGAGAGGCCGGAGCACCTGCTGCTGAGGAGCAATGAGAGGGGATCCGAGGAGGAAAGGTAATTATACTGTCAGTACCGCTGCACACATTAGATAGATAGATAGATAGATAGATAGATAGATAGATAGATAGATAGATAGATAGATAGATAGATAGATAGATCATTTGTGCGCAAAACTGCAAAAAAATGTTAAAAATATCCGAACATATACCCATGTAGTGCCTGCATTACGCACAGGCCAGTGGGACCTTCCACAAACAAGCCTATAGCTGCAAGCAAGAAAGGAGACAGAACATAAAACAGCAAATGTGACAAACTCAACGCAGATCTGTGTGATATGTATAAATGGGTGCAGCGGCACAACTGCTGTACGTGAACTCACACAGATAACTGGGCTATGTAAAACAGCACACACTAAATCAGGCAATAACGACGACAAACCGTCTGGAAAATGGACGCACATAGTGCAGCAAGAAATCACTTCTCGTCCCTTCCCTCCTTCTCTGTGTCTGGATGACAAATCCTATCCTGCAGTAAATATTTTGAGGATAATTGAACTGATTGTTATTTGCAAGTTTCTCTGTCTTGAATATAAAAGCTGCGGCGTGCCTGCGCGCACCCATAATGACTTTCAGACCATTGGCAAGATATATTCCTAATGTGGCGAATCTTAAATCGCTAATATGTAATTCTGCAGAATATGTCAGGATGCATTATTGATTTGGCTTTTTTCCCTTTAACACTGAAAATCTTAGTTTGATGGGGTTTCAGAGGCTCCTTAAAGGTAATGGAAAACCCCCTCGTTAAAACGTGACATAAGCTGACCTCTTCATTACTTTTAAAGAAAAGCTCACCAAAGTGTGCCAAACTCTGAGGGGAACAGTTTGGGGAGAAAACGTGGTAAACATAATGCACATTAAATTTTTAAAAAGGCGAGAGAGGAAAGCAGTGAAATCTGTGTTTGACAACATGTTTGTGACTTATTCTGGAGGCACTTTGTTGTACCTTGAACATACAGATTATTGAGGACTTCTGTGAGAAAAATAAAGATAAGTTTCGGGTCAGTGCTTCTCTATTGATCTTATTCACTCCATCCCTTATAGGCCGGTTATTCAGCAGCACCCCGCTGTGGATACACACTACATTTCAACCCATACAGTGTTAAGCCTACATACTGGCTACAGAAAGCCTCTGTATAGACCACGAAACGTTTCTAAATCTAATCACAAACGAACCGTAATTAGACAAGTAATTACCGGCGTAATTAACAGCCTCTTTCTGCTCGCTGTGCTTTGATATAGACGGGCAGAGCTCTGCGCTTTATGGCACACAGGCAGCAGCAGCAGCAGCGGATAAAGTCTTTATTATTATTGCTGGAAACCCATCTGGTAATAGTCTTGCCCGAGACCTCCTCCCCCCTAATCAAGGTTTTAATTAAAGACGGTTGAGGGCCATGGAGAACATGAAGGCCAGTAATTAAGACTAACATTGGACCCTAACAGATGCAACCCTCCTCCTGCGTTGGTGCAAAAAAAGAGCTCACAAACCAAGACGCGCACTGGCGTTTACGCGTACATGTAATATCCACTAAACAATGATGTTTAAACTATGAGTAATGACAACACGGACTGCAAACAGCAAATAACGGGGGAATAAACAGTATTTCTTCCTCAAACAAGACAGGTGGAGCCAGGTTAGGTGACTTTATACTTCCGCTGAACAACATTGTATTTAACCCCTCATTTGACGCATCACAAGGACATTCCCATTTAGTGAGGGGAGTCGCGGCGGCCTGGGTGTTTGTCTTCATATTTCGTTGACATGTATTGATTTGAGGACAGCTCTGCGGTTTTGTCTCAGAAGAGAGCCCCTGGTCACCCTGCATTAGTGTGATGCCTGCGCGTTATAACAGCCCGACATATGAGGGTCCATACGAGACGGGGACTCGACGTTATCGCCATTACACACATACGCACGCACGCACACGTGAGTGCTGATAAACGCGCGCGTAAAAGTTGTCATCACACAATATGATTCCATGCGGAGAAGTCGAGTCGGGATTGCAATTAAAAAAACATTCGTAACTTTTTTTCTATAGATGTATTTAACCGAGAAAATGATTCTTAATCCAGCCAGTCGGCACGATTTAGAGATCGCATTGGAGAAATAAATATTAGAGAAAAAATCTTGACAGAAATTATGGTAATAATTTGATCACACCTGAATGACCAAGCTAAAAGATGTGTTTTTAACATCGGCAACAAAACTACACGGTAATAAGGCAGCAAATAACCGTCCAAAACTGCAAAAAAATGGAATTTATGGAATTAATTTTCATATGTTGTGCATAAACGTGCACATGGAAAATCACTACAGAAGCCTCTAGCTGCTCCTGATGTGCCCAATTACAACACTCAATCACACACACCACGTTACATAAATTGCAATAAAAATTGTGTCATGTGTGGTTATGAATATTCATCACACTGGCTTCAGTCAGTCCCCACTCATCCCCTTTGCTGCCCTGCGCACGCGTGGGCTCTCACGCACTAAGAGACTTCCTCCATAAGTTGCATTGTGAAAGTTAAGATTTGCCCCTCTTCAGATGGGCAAGCAGATGGGCAGACGTTTAGCCAAAATCCCCCGCAAAGTTCCCTGCCTGCTCAGCCACCACTGGAGAGGCCCAACTAGGAGGCTGCACTTTGGCTTCTCGACCTCGTCACATCTCCCTTAACAAATGGCAGACCTGAAAACGAGTCCAGGTTCAGAGCTGGGAGAGACGACGGAGGGAGAATGTTGTCATGTGGACCCAAGGCTCCATCATGATTACCTTTCTCCTCCACATCAGCTATTCAAGACAAAAAACGTGTATGACGCAGAGACGTACGGGAGGTCCTGATGTGCTTAAGTGTTGACGGAATAATGACTAACGATAAAACAAGTTTGATTCAAATAAATCTGCACCCCTTAATGAAAACCAGGGGCTAAATCTTCCAAACCCATCTTCAGATAATAACACACAGTAGAAAACTTGGCCTGTGCGCAGCAGCAGCTCCTCTGGCAGCCACGCAGAGCGCCACCATCACCACTTGTGGAGCTTTTCTGCCCCCTAGCGCCGAACCAGAGCCACAAAACTCTGAGCGAGGATGTTGAAGAGTTCAATATCGAAAACATGCTGCTGGGTTCATTTTCACTCTGCTGAAGGAAAAGTGACCTGGCACTGTTTGTAATCAAGTTAACCTGCAGACATTTTGCTGAATGATTACGTTCACCGCCTGGGTCCAATATGTATGCATTAAGTCTTGACATTAATTAGATCATAGACCTAAATGAGAACATGACTGTTTTGTTTGTTGCTTGTGTTTATGTACGTTTGGCATCACGTGAATTGGGGGTCAGTTAGTGACTGAATCTGAGGATATGGTTTTATTTTCTAGAGCCATTCACTTAATTTAGTTTCCTAGTTTTAATAAAGTTCAGCAATATCTTATTATTGACTGTTTTCACACCATAAATCATAACAAACAAGGTGTGAGAACAAATGCAACTTTCTGAAAATTATCACAACTCAGTTGATTATAAATCAGCTTTTCTCTTTGTTACACCTGAGAGCTGGTTAAAAAAAAAAAAGCTTAATGCCTGCTGACACATATTGATGTTTTTACAGTCATTGTCACACATTGTGCAGTGATGCAGTTAATGTATGTGTGTAGTTCTCTGGCATGTCAATAGAAATGACCTCTCATATCACTGAATTTATGTTGGCGTCCATCCATTTACTTACCAAGGGCTTAGTGCTGATATAAATGCCACACTATGTGGTCTTAAACATCTGACATATTCTCTAATAAAATAAAATTATGCACATGTTAGAGAATAAAAAGACTGTCCATATTTACAGTATTTATGGGTCTATTTTTTGAGCATAACAGAAAAAAATACACATACACTAATGTCACCAACTGGCTATGTACATGAATTAACTCTAATGATCCATGAAATAATAAAGTAATTTTAGAAAGCATAAATATATAACTGCTGTAAATAATTTATAACTATTAGCATTTACATATTTATTGGAAGACATACAAAGGTTTGCATTTTGAGTTTTGGGGCAAATCCAGAACTAAATCAACATATAGTTTCATTACACAAACTGCTCAGTTTTAGTTAGCGATGTAGAGGAGAGTGTAATAACCCAGTCTTGTAAAAATCTAATTAATCTACAAAACTGAAAGATTGATATAGGATCTTGTATTTAGTTTACAAATGAATTTTTCTTATTTATTGAAGCTTTCTTGGTAATTAAACACTGACAACAGCCCAAAACTAAGCCACCTTTTTCTGCACCGCCACATCTCTGGTTACAAGAGAGCACCTCTATGAGGCTTTCTGCTCCAGGTCCACAAGTAGGACGCAGGCAATTATCCTTAATTTCCCTGTAATGTTAAAAGAATGAGACTTAATTTTCCATTTGGTTGCATGGAGAGAAATGTCAAACGTATTGGATTGAGACCGCTGTTTTTATCATTAAGGGAGCACAGTGACGGTTGATGAAGAGGTATTACAGATCTGCTGCTCATGCATAATTTAGCCTATTGATCAGCTGGCCCGCAGCTCCTATGAACAATACCTCAGCTTCTTAGTTTTGTGAATCTTTCAAAGTAAAAAAAAAGTGTTTAGGGAATCAGATTATATGCTATAATATCATTATGGTATAAACATCATTCGATGAAAACAGAACTGTTCCTGATATTTCAGTGTCAGATATTTTAATCACTCTTAAATAAGCCGACATTTGTGGCATGACTACAACAGACAAAACATACTTTCTACTATGAGTGTCCGTGCTGCAGAATTTTGTCTTGTAATGGAAATGTGTTTCCCTTAGAGGATCTCTGTCTCTCCCTCTCTCCCTCCTTTTCTCTCTCTCTATGCATGGAGGGAGGCTGGCATTTACTTGACAATTTCTGCCTTTAAGTGCCGGCTTTAAGTGCAGTGTTTTTATCTACACCTAAGATAGCTACGGACCAGGACAATTTAACAGGCAATTTAACTGACCGTGTGTTAGTGAAGCTGTCTGAGTCCCACTCTCTGCCAGAGTGCCATGGCATGATGGATGTAGGCAGTCTGGGCTAGGTGAAGACACACACACAGACACACACAATCCTATTGAATACACAAATACACAGCCACACCGCCCTGCCATATTTTCCCAATACAAACGCATATGGGCCAATCCACAGCCAACCCCCTTCCATTAAGTCAACATCTTGTGCTGGCGGTTGGAACAGTGCAGGGCTGGAGTCAGGTCGTCCAAATCCGTCAGTAAGAGGAGGCAGAGGCGTTTGTCATCCTCCTCTCTGGGCACCGTCCTCCTGGAAGAGAGAGAGGGGGGACAGAGGGTGGTGAAGCTACGTAGCATCTGGCTGTGGTAGCTCCAGCTGCAGGGAAAGAAGGGGGACAGGAGCCGCACTGCAGCCCAGGGGAGACACTCTTTCTGCAGCCAAAACCGCTCCACCACCCTATCTGCTGGATGGAGGAGCGAGGAATCAAGTCAGACGATACAGAGAAAAGAGTTTGCCGGTGTTGTTGATAACGTACAGCTAAGATGTTTTACTGCGGCGAAAATGTTTAGATTCACAATTTCTCCTGCAGTGTTTTAATGATCACGCTGGCTTTTCATTGATTTCTTGATGCAGTGCTCTGAGAGGAATTAGGGTCAGTAGAGGAAGAAGACAAACCTCTTTACATCACACAGCGTTAAGATCTTTGTGGCTGTGCAAGAGTGACCTCTGCCACAGAACAAGCCTGCAGCAACAGCACACAGGCTGGAAATGGCGTCTATAGCACACGCGCGTTTCCATCAAAAAAAAAAAAAAGCTACACTGCAGAGAAGGTGTAAAGAAAGTAGTGTAATCACAACTGACTAGAATGTTGGACCAGGGGAAAATGTCACCCAAATGATGACCCATAAATCGCAGGCCACAGTCACGCAGCCAAGGCCTAGAGACAGTCTTTAGCATCTAGAGTCAGCACACGAATGATGTTTAGCCAGTGGCAGACATTTAGCACCAGACTCCATGGCCTCTGAGGGCACGTTGTCACAGATCTATGGATGATTCGAAGCCTGGGGACGGCATTTAGCATTAGCACTTAATGTCCCAGTGTGTTCCAGGGTTTGTTCTCAGGCGATATAGTTATGCTGATTGAAGGAAGGAGATCAAATTAGATGTGTTGAGGGAAGAGGATGAGAAGTTGTTGGAGGGGCAACACATGCATTGGTCTCTTATTGTGAAATTTGACCTTTACAGAGGGAAGATCTAGGGGGCTGAGGAGCCCCTCTCCTCAATCTGAGATGTCCTCTAGGATTAATTAACCCCATTCTGCTATTAGGCCTCTGGGATTTGTGTTTTTTAGATTGGGAAAAGTCCAGCTAGGGCCCTAAATGCACTGCTTCCATAATCTCTACCAGGTATTTTATATGTTCCTATTCAATTTTAAAGACATCCTATTCACCTTATAGCGTGTCACAGTACTGCAGGACATTTTTTTGTGTCTTATTCCCCCTTTGGGGATGCCCATGGGACTAATTTTAAATGTTAAGAGCCACAAAAATACAATAAATGCAGAGAAGAAAGGCAAAACAGCCTTTTGCCACAATGTAACACTGTTGTGGCTAGCTGCAGAAGCTAATGAAATGAGCAGCACAGATCACAAGCATCTGTTTGATGTCACTAATGATGTGTCAAGAGGGCTGTCATGTGCTATTGTTGTGATCGCCTATAGATGCATGCCTGTATAATGTGACAAATGTCATATTCCCAAAAGAGAGAACACAAATTCACCATTCTTTCCCAAAACTGGACTGTTAATGTCAATCACAGGGACGGCTGCAGAAAGCCAGAGGGTGCCAGCTCACACAACGAACCGCTGGTCCCTACAGTCTCATGATGACGGTTCCCAGACGGTCTGCTATAACAGCCCCAGCTAATCTTCTTTTCATGGTCTTCATTACGACCTGTCAGGACATAAATTGACAGTAAATTGCCATGTTTATTAACACTGCACTAAAACAGCATCCTTAACTGTTCTGCCCCCTCGTGCAAATGTTAACGTTTAACAGTGACCAATGGGATCAATTAAGGTGCGGCATAAAATGATGCTGCAACTAAACAACACCCCCCCCCCCAACGCAACACACACACACACATGCAGGGCCTTGGATTCACAATTCCACCTTAATATGCCTCCTCAAACATTATGTCCTCTGTTGATGACCTCCTTTGAAGACCTATTCAGACAGACACTTGCTCGCCACATATTTGCAGCTCGAGTAACGATGGGAAGGGCCATGCTTCACGGAGCACTGCATCGACAGTCTTGAGTCTGAGACTTGCTGCGGCCTTTGCCATATAACACAGTAATTACTAGATCAAATCTGTTCAAATTGAGGCAACGCTGTTCTGTGATCCCTCCTATACTAATCAGCATGCTGAGGTATGGCTGCGCGACTATAAATTGCTGACTTAATTAAAATCAGGACCTCTCTGTCATCTAATTACAGGGAGAAAAGGTTATTGCTTCAATGCAATTTTCCAAATATGATTCCTTCACAGTTATTAAAGGCTCAGGCGTCGTTTATTGTTTCAGATTTTTCAATATGGAAATGGCCCCGGTGACAGACGTAATGACTCGGGGAAAACGCTTCATCTCGATAGTGGCCTGGCACGGCCATTTGTCTAAGATAAGTGGAGCGGACAGGACCGGGGAAATGTCATGGGAGGCATCCCATGATTGCCTCCACTTTACAGTTGTCATTAAACAGAGCAAAGGTTTCTTTTCTCCTATGTGGCAGCAATGAGAAGTTTATTAATCTATCCCGAATAGTAGGGGCGGTGAGTTATTATAACTATGAAAATTCACAAGGGAGAGGGGAAATTGTGGAGAGTAATTGTGTGATGAGAGACTCTGTATTCCCTGTTATTGTTCACTCAAATCAATATTCTACTTCAACTCCTCCGCCAGCCTAAAACCTAATGGAAAACTGTTGTAGAAAAGGTGACACAGAACTCATATTAATTAAGAACAGCGAAGGGAAATCCCACAAACACACTGCACTGAACATGCTCAAACCTCAACTACAATAATTTGTTTAAAAAAAGGAAGAACTTTGATTGAATTATGGTGCCCAATGAAAATAAAGCAGAGAAGTAAATTCAGAAAATACAGAATTGTAATTTCAAAAAGTCACAACAGCAACAATTACTGTGCCAAACTCTCTCTCCTGTAATGCACAGCAGGTCTGCTCTGCCTTTGTATGTGGCTATAATTGATTAAAGCTACAGTGGCTGATGATTGGCCAGTGGTCTCTAAGTACAGTCTTCTGTTTTATTGAACAACTCGAGAGAAATGTTACCTATGCTTTTACTGAAGCGTTTACGAAACATTTTAGACACTTTTTATCTATGGTTTCTCTCTTTAATTTAGGGCTGAGACTAAAGATTGCTTTCAATATTGATTAATCTGTGAATTACTTTCTCCACTAATTATTTACAATAAAAATGTAAAATGTGAAAAAGCCTGAGACCTATGCAAATGTCTTGTTTCCTTTGAGGAACTGTCCTAAACCCAGTGATGTTGCGTTTGCTGTAATAGATGATTGAGAAAAGCATCAATTTCCTACATTTAAGAAACTAGAAGCATGTATTTTGGCATTTTTGTAAGAAAATCTCTACATTTTGAATCTATTATCAAAATAGCTAAAATTTCATTTTCTCTCAGACAGTTAATAAATGAATTGACTAATTGTCGCAGCTCTGCTTTAAATCAAATATTATAAGGCAAATGAGACTATGTTCTATGAGAACAGAACAGCCAACCTCTTCATCATAGTCCTCATCTCTGGCATATTACTCAGTTTCTCAGATCAACTGCAGATTCTCCTTTTACATTAAAATCTTTTTTATGTTTGAAATTTGGTCTTCTCTGCTTCCTGGTTTAAAACTATAACAGCAGTTTTAAGTGAAGGTGCAAGATGAACCCACTTGGCCTTTTCTTGCCATTAACAGCAGCTGACTAACAGCACAGAGCAAATAAAACGCCCAGGTTTACCTCAACTGCTCAGATGCTCGAGCAACAACATTGGCTTTGACAGCAAAAAGCAGAGGAACAGCCTCAGCAACATCCATCAGATTCACAGTGGCACATTTGCTCAAACACTTCAAGAAGAGACTGATTATTTTCTTCTAATAACAGTAAATTAAGTATTGTTGCTCCATTTATCCTGTGAAGAAACGCTTTTATCTATAGGTAAATACTTTGTTTACTACCATTAAAACAAAAGGTTAAAAGAAAAGCTTTCTGGTGACAAAATAATACCAAATCCACATCACCCTCAGCTATTTATGAGCACTTATATAATCACATGTTGAGACTGATTTTTCCTCTCTTAAACTAACTACAAAGCTTTATTTGTACTCAAACAGACTCACAAAAAATGATCAGCAAATTCGATAAATGTGTCTGTGGCTGTGAGCGTGGGGCAGGAAGGGGCTACAACAGCACTGTATACCCTGGACACTAATGCTCTGTGTCTCCCACCATAGGGTTTTCTTAATTACATTAACCAAATGCCTTCTGCAGTGTGTGTAATCTCATGGTTAACTGAACACCCCTGTAGCTGTTGCCCCCTCCCCTCTCTATTCCTCAGTGAAATATTCATGTTGAAAGCCACTATTCCCATTTACTTTCTCCCTCCAACATGTTAATGCCTGCACTTGTTCAGCCATGCTACCATTGTTTGAGATTACTCCTAACGTCTTAATAACTGTAAACACATGTGCTATACCTCAAAAATGGCTGCCATTATTTAGGATTAAATCAATAAATGGGTGTATTTATTTTTTAAATCAGTGTGGGCGAAGCACCATGGCTGAAAGTTAAACATCTATAATAAGACAATATCATTTCCTCTTCTTAATCAAGCATAGGACATATATTTCTGATATCAATAAAACATTATATTTCAGTACAGGTTCATGTTGATTTGTACATTTTTAACTAAACTTCAGAAATGTGTCTCACTGGGAGAAACACATTTGTATTTGTTCATGTCTGCACAACACACTGATTCAAATTGACCAGGCAGGACTAATTTAAATACATTAACTATTCATTAATTGAATAAAGAGGCTAGTTAGCCTCAGGGTCCCTTTATAATCATAAACTGGGGTGTACTATTTATGCAAAACAGCAAAGTGCCATGTGCTGGCTTATTATGCTACTGATGAATGGCAAAGTACATGTTTCTCCTGCCCACGAAGGGGGATTAGGCATGGCAGTGTCAGCAAGTTGTTTCCAGGGTACAGAGTCTGCTCTTCCTTATTACAGCATTTTGAGATGCGTCTGAGTAATGTGATTCTTCTAGTCTTCCTCATGTAGATATGATCGCAACCCTACCCCAACCCCCCACACCCACTCAGCATGCAAAGTGTTTCTTTCTAGGTCTTTAAAGCGTCACAAGCATTAGGATAAAAAAAATAGACAAAAAAAACAGGTCACCTTCACACAAACACTTTGACTTTGCGCTTTACATCACCTGGGGTAGAATCACTTTATACTACAGACCAGAGCTACTGTTGCTGATGTGTGCTTATTTAAGTTTAATACAAGGAAGCACTGATGTAACTTTAACATCTCATCTTAGGGCATCTGCCAATGCAGTCCAATATCAGAGCTCTTTTTAACCCTTATTTTAAAATCTCTACACCTCACTGAGTAAGATTCACTGGAGTACTTTTCATATAAAGTCAACATGAGCCCAAAAAGTGCCTTAGGTCTAAAAACTAAGTCAGCCACCCATAGGGGCAGAAGGAAAGATGCACTTAATTAAAACACTTAATTTCAGAATGATGTTGTGGATTTTATCCATTTCATAAGATCAGTTGGAAACTATGAACGTGGTAAATTGAAAAAAGGTTTTTAGCTTCATGGAGACTGTGGAGGTTTATTTTCTTACCTAATATTCCTGTGCAATGCTTTTATTAATTTCTAGCATTTTTACCTAAAATAATTCTACTGACGGTAATTTTGGTTTTTTTTGTTGTATTTACTTAACTTACTTAATTCCTCTTAGTGATCTGAACTCCTGCATCTTTGTCTTCTTAATACCAAAGACCACAATGGAGATGAGTCTTGGACATTCTTGACAATTAGGATGTGCGTATAAAACAAACCTAAGGAACTATACAAAATTTTTGAGGTCAGTTAGGGGGCTGAAAAAACAAGATCTTCCAGAGGCCCCAAACAGTCAAGCAGCATTTTTACTCTTGCACCCCCTCTTGGCATCTTATTGTAATTATAGTTGTGGAATGACAGCTTTGGTCATTGCTGATTGTGGCTGTGCATGCAGGTGTTGTTTGGGTGCACTGAATTGACATGGTTATACTAGCTTAACATTAGCAAAGCTACTGTACTGCAGAACACCTTTGGTGTATTGGCAACAAATCTGTCATGCAGTTACGGTAGCCATGTCCATCATAGATTCAACCACAAATACAGCCATAGTCCTAGCATTAACTATATTAAGAGCCACATCTTCAAACGTCATAGTTAGGCAGAGTAGCTGCTGTCATGTTCACAATAAATGCAGCTACTGAATACTGTCAGAGTTTGGCCTTTTAATAGTTGTACAGACAACAAATAAGTCATATAAAATGTCACATCATCTGGAATTCCTCTGGTATCTGCAAAGTGTTTCCCTAAACTTGTAGTGTATTTCAACTGGACTGGAGCAGCTATGGAAAGGCATCATGTGTAACAGTCGTAACTGTTCCTTTGGATCAGGGTTGGGGAGTGTCGGGAAGGGGGGCTCTTGTGAATGATCTTTTTTATGATGATTGATGATCTTTGGACCATCCCTTACACTTGGAAATACTGCAATACTCCACACCCTAGTGTCTGACAACAATACATTTATAGCATACATAACAAAATGCTGAATATTCCAGCCGCTCATTTCTTAACTAAGAGCAGCTAAATAAGGAGCTTTTTTGCTCCCATTAAATGGGCCTGCTCTGTTGGTGCAGCACTTAAGCATCACTCACATTATATTTTCACCATCATTCCAATTGTTAGCTTTGAGACTTACTCTCTGTCATAATCAAATCATATGGAGCCCAAGTTGCATGACCAGACACGTTGGAGGCATAAATATCAAAACACCCGTCAACTACAGCCAGTAAATTGCAGTGTTTGCTGATGTGCAGGAGAAATAGTGAAAGCTCTGTGAGACTGTGGTTCAGTGGTAGCAGCAAACTCTGCAGCACTGGTGTTGCTTTTACACACCAGGGGACTTCAACAGTCGAACAAGTCGAAAAGGTGCTGCTCTGAGGCACGCATACAAACTTTCTTTTTGATTCAACAATTTGAGCTTATTGGCATTTTTCTGATAAATTTCACAATGGAAGAAATAAAATAGTATCTAGAATGAGAATAAGATACTCCCCTGCTCTCCCAAAAAATAGACTACCAATCCTTCAGCAAAGAAAAAAAACACAACCCTCCCATTTTGTGACTCTCCCTCCCTCCTAATAACTTTCACACAGTCTTTACACCTAAAATAGTAAAGGTAAGTAGGTTTTACTGAGCCTAACTAAACAGGCTTCAAGTCTCAAAAGATTCAGCAGCTTTTAATGTCAGAGAGAAAGAGAATTATCACACTCTGTCACTGTTTGTGTTCAACAAACATTGGGCTACTTTCACTGGTGTAATGAATATAGTGCTAATTATACTGGACCTATTGAATATCATGAACATTGGCACTTAGTAGTCATTTCATTTTGTACACAAATGACTCAATCTTGGGGAAACTATGTCTGTCTGCAGACCTTTTGGACAACGACAACGCTGCCTCCAAACATGCATACAACAGCTGAATGTGTATACCAACCTGCTCCAGGAACCCCTGACGGATTTGCAGAGTGCTCTGTTTGCTTCTGAGACTGCAGTGTATGTCACTGACTATCCATCGCTTCATATTTGTGGTTGATAGTGAGAAACTAAGACAATTTGGGGTGGGCCTGAACCCCATTTTTTTTACCCTACACATGGACATACCTGTATGCTCGACACATATACACAAGGCCAGACTGCCATGGCGAGTGCGTGTCGGTGCGAGTGGGGCACGAACATGAACAGTGAAGCAGCCCAGCAGGTGGTAGAGCTGTTACAAGTTCGCACAACGCGTATTTTCGCCTCTCAGACTGTCCCACACCGACTCCACATTGGGCTCAGTTTGCGTGTCAGCTTGCAACGTGGCGCCTGAATCCCTTTCGTGTTACCGACATCCCGTTGTCCAATGGCCGGGGCCGTGCCTGTGGAAGGGGCTGGATCTTGCCTGAAATGAACACTGTGATTGGCTGTACGTAAGGCGGCAGAAAATCCCGGTTTGGTTGCATCGCTTCCTAAGGAAAAGAGGACAGGATTGCCAAAAATTGTTTGAGTGAGGACTGTAGGTGTGTGCAGTGAACTAGTGTGCAGCCTCAGGTGCTCTTTGCAGGTTTGGCCATTGGCAGCTGCAACATTGTTGCGCACGGTAAGAGTGAAAGGAAGGTTAGTGTGTCGGTACTAGCGACCAAAGTGGCTACATAGTCGCTTTCTCATTGTGGCTGTGTGGTGTCACGGGCCTGTTTAGAAACAAGTTGTTCTGCTGGCCGTAGAGAGGAAGCCAGCTTCACCCCTCACTGATGGACGTCCTCGGCTTCGTGTGTGTTGCGCTCCTATGCACCGTCATGGTGCACGGCAAGCCGACGTTAAGAAAGGAGAGGGTTCTTTATCAAGACCCAGAACTGAGCAGGCAAGCCCACGAAGACAATAAAAGCTTCCAGTACGACCATGAGGCCTTTCTCGGCAAAGAGGAAGCGAGGACATTTGACCAGCTCACACCCGAGGAGAGTAAGGACAGGCTCGGGTAAGAATGGATACACCGCTATCACTGCTCTGACATATACGCTCATTCTGATATCTGTGGATGCAATCAGGTGTGTGCGACTGACAGCCACCGGTGTTACTGTCACAGGCTGCGTTGAGTAAATCACGCACACTCACTCCTCCGCCGCCGGAGTGTGTGGCGTGTAACTGTTCAGGACATTAAAGTTTTACAACATAAGCACAAGTGCGTGAGAAGTAAGTTGTGCATGCCGGCAAATCTACAAGGCCGGATAAAACGGTGCTTTATTATGCCATCGGCACTATTCGCACACACTAGTATAGAGTTAATTGCTTAAATCTTAATTATGGATCATCATTAAAGAACCATTTGTTGGTGATGGAGTTGGAGTAAAGTTGTTTGGCTTCAGACAATCTTCACGTAGAGCTGCTTTCACTACCTTGCTTCGTGGGTCTGTTTGTGTGCCTCCTCACTTTTCTCTTACGCCATCGCATGGGTGACAAGTTGGCACCATGTAATACACGTTGGCTAAAACGGGCTTTCCCCCTCCAAAAGAAAACTCTTTCCTGTGGTGGTGAGAGTGGGAGGACCCTTGTAACATCACAACGTGGCAACCGCGGCAGGTCTGAGGATACACCACACTGCATTTTTTACTAGAATGGGTTTGCCTGCTCCTCCTACTAGAGTGATCCCATTGAAACCAAGTCCCCAAAAGTTTAAAAACGGTGCAGTCAAACGTACTTTCTCTGCTCTCTGCTGGTTAGAACAACAGCTCTGTGTATGCTGGACAAAGACTTGGATCTTAACCACCATGTTTGGGAATTAAAAAGTAATAACTAACCAACAAATGCTTTCTGTCTTTATTCTGTTCTCTTCCAGTAAAATAGTGGACCGGATAGACAGCGACACTGATGGCTACATCACCACAGCTGAACTCAATGCTTGGATAAAACGCGTGCAGAAGCGCTACGTATATGAGAATGTGGCAAAGGTGTGGACAGATTACGACCTGAACAAAGACAACAAGATTTCGTGGGATGAGTACAAGCAAGCCACATACGGATACTACCTTGGTATGTGTAGGTTTATCTGCTCTGTCGTTTTGTTTTGGGTTTTTTTTACATTTTCTACACTATTCAAGTACTGCATAGATATTTATGATTTTAAATTGCCCCTCTCAGCCAACCCGGAGGAGTTCGAGGACGCCACAGACCAGTTCAGCTTTAAGAAGATGCTTCCTCGTGACGAGAGGAGGTTCAAAACAGCTGATCTGGATGGGGACCTGGCAGCAGACAGAGAGGAGTTCACATCCTTCCTCCACCCTGAGGAGTTTGAACACATGAAGGATATTGTGGTTCTGGTAAGTCACACAGTTAATTGAGTATGATTGGAAACTGGTCTGTTTGCAGAGGGTACACTAAGCTCAGTGTTAGACTGTAGATGAGAAATTAAAATTCCCTGAATTTAGAGCTTTGCAATTTGTCTGTCCTCCTAAGAAATATTATTTCATTACTGGAACAGATCTGAGTTTCCATCCCACGCGTTTAATCTGGTGGTCTGCTTGGATAAATGCGCTACATTTGGATAACTCCTTAATGAAATTTTAACTTAGGCCCTGGAAATGATTGAGTTTCCATACTTTTTGGAACAGGTCCAGTGGGATGAGGCCGGCTGTCCCATTTAAGACTGAATCTTTAAATATAAATTTGGCTTCATGGAACAGTTGCGTGGCAAATGTTAGCAGCGATGCACTATGCTGCTGTGTTCATAAAAGTTGTACTACCCATTTGACAGAGTTAATTATTAATCTCTCATTTTTATGATGTCACCGAATGTTACCATGAACTGTTCAGCCAGAGGCGTCTTCACTGATTGTAAGGCGGCCTAATAAGAGGCCTGTTTCTCACAATAGTAAGGGGCTTTTTTAAAATAACTCAAATCTTTCACACAACCGCGTAACAAATAGTATTTGAGGGCGATTGTAGTCATATGAGGAATAATGACGCAAAGAAAGAGTCGGAGCTCTTTTAAGAGGACATGGTTGTCGGCTGGCAGGACAGATGACTGATGGAGCCTGTAATGCAGGTTCAGGCAGGAAGTAGGAATCATCTCTCTCCTGGGCACTCATTCACATTCACTTTGTTTTAATGTCCGGCTTGACATTTCTACCTGTATATACGTATATCTGCTTTCAGAGGCCAGAGACCTTCGCTACAGGAGAACAACAAAAACACTGACCACCTCTACAACCATTACCCATGTCAGTTTAAAGTGCCCCTGCTATTTACTGTCCTCTAGCTTTGATGTATTTATTGCACCATGCAGTTTGTTGTGTGCATCTCTACAGACAACAAACACCTTTCCTGAATAATATCAAGCTATGGCTCTGCTTCATACCAAAGTTTTGGGCACAAAAAAGACACCTGCCCATATTTTTATCTCTGTTTCTTCTGCCTACAGCCTCGTCACTGTCCCTCAGTTATCTCAAGTCACATATCCCATCATATGTTTTATCATTGCATTTACACTGATGCAGAAAGTGTAGCTCCAGACAACATGAGCTTAGTTCAGCCTGCAGATCACCACAGAGTCCCCAACAGTGTTTTCAACCCGCAGTGGTATGAAAAACCATATATTCTTATGGGCTAATGGCAAACAATGGTTATATATGTATGTGCATATTAAAGCTAAATGTATGAAAGAGCAGGTTGTTACGATTCAAAATCTATAAACCCAACATGGCCACATTTGTCAGCAATAGTAAGTGTGTGTTGAGTTGGGTGTTTTAGATGTAATGTTACAATTTCTCCCAGATGCTGATTTTTGTATTTTGCTGTAGGTTAGTGAATACTTGGACTTGGGGCTGATTTGCTGTCTGAACGTTTGGTTTGATGATGTGGTTTTTTGAGATGGGATTGAGACCATTATTTATTGCAAACTAAGATTCAAAATGTTGGCATTGCAATAAATGTAGTTTATCATCCAACCCCATTTTGTAATACTGTATTAGCGCAAATGGCAAACTATTGCAACAGTTCTGTATCCCTGAATAGACTCCTGTGTCTGTCATGTGACTCTTACATGGTCAAATGTAAAGAACATCTCACACACACTCTGTTTACAGAGGTCTGTAGTGGCCTAGAGGTTTTATATTTTTAATGAACATCTCTTCTTGTTTACACACAACCTTTCACAGGTTAAATGGGTATAGAAGATGGATGGATGGATGTTCTTGTTTATTATTAGTCAGCAATAAGACTGCAGAAGCTACATGGTTATTAATCATTCAGCAGGGTTCAGAGAGGGCCTCTCACCTGCAGGAAGAGATGCATACAGTGATTTGAATCAGTGTAGCTGGGCGTGTGTGTGTGCATTATGCACAGATGCACTGCAGTTACCACACATGTATGCGTGTGGTTGTTAACTAATGATCAGCTCACACGGCAAGCCTTTAAGTAACCATTTAGTAAAATTCACACTCTGTCAAATTTGATTGGATTTGAGAAAGTAAACCATCTGCCGGGGCTTTAAAAGCCAGTTTTTCTCCAATTGTTTGCTTGAAAACAAGTGTGTGTGTCATCTTTTTAATGTGGAGGGTTAGGCTCTCATCAGCTGTGAATCCTGTGATTGTAGTGTCTGCCAGCCCAGCTGTAAACTGACCCTCATTCATTTACACGTGCTGCCTGGGGCGATGCGTTTCTCTTTTATTACTCAGAGTGAAAGTTGCTCTATTGTTGAAACCTAGTGTCTCCCTTTAATGACATCATTAACTAATTCTGAATGCAGGAAACCCTGGAGGACATTGACAAGAACGGAGACGGACACGTGGACGAAGATGAGTATATTGGTAAGTTTATGCAATTAAAGTAAATTATACCAAATTAATTCATTTTAAGTACAATTGCAAACAATGCAAAATATTAACAGGAGTATTAAAAACATGTTAGAGTATCAATATGCTATATAATGAATAAAACAAAATCATTAAAAAAGTTAAATGAAGATAAAAGAAATGTCTCTTCCTAGAGCAATTATGTGTGGTACTGATGCTAACTGGATTTGAATTATCTCAGATATTAATTTGAATATACATGTAACATCCACTTCAAACAACATGTTTTTCAAGTCCATTGTTCATGTTTGTTGTCACTTTTTCAGCCGACATGTTTGCTCATGAGGACGGAGGTCCGGAGCCGGAGTGGGTCAAGACTGAGAGAGAGCAGTTCTCTGACTTCCGGGACTTGAACAAAGATGGTAAGATGGACCAGGATGAAATCCGCCACTGGATTATGCCACAAGACTACGACCATGCCCAAGCCGAGGCCAGACATCTGGTGTATGAGTCTGACCAGGACAAGGTATGTTGTTTGGGCTACATCATCACGTTTAAGATCTGGTTCCTGTCATTGTTGGTTCATTTTAAAATGCTTTTTAATATGTTTGGGATAAGAGTTACTCATCTTGCAATTCCCTTGTCCTCCCTGCTCAGGACCAGAGGCTGACCAAAGAGGAGATCCTTGAAAACTGGAACATGTTTGTGGGAAGTCAGGCAACCAACTACGGAGAGGACCTCACCAAGAACCATGATGAGCTTTGAGCTCCCGGTGCAGCCTCTGGTGTGTGTGTGGGTGTGTGTGTGTGTGTGTGTGTGTGTAAGGAGGGTTGTTGAACATCTCTGTATTCAAAGACAGAACCACAGACTCTTGGACCTCCTCCCATCACCACCACTCTATCCTTTCCTCATAATAGCGGGACAGATGGCATTGTGTTGGACTGTAAACCAACGCTGTAGATACTGAATGAGGATGGATACAGGTAGTTCTTACCACTAACTCTAAATGTCCATCTCGGTTTTATACCAATGGTTCTGTTTCTGACATTCAGAAGCAAAGCCCGACCCAGTGGACACACTTTCCATCAAAGGTGCCTTCCAGCCGCATCGACGGCTTCGCTGCCTCAGAAGTCTGTGTAGATAGTCTTTAATAAAACCTGTCAAAGCTGAATGCCAAGCTTTACGTGAATTGTCAGATACAGGAACAGTTTTAGTGTGATAGTAATGTTAATGTGAAACTTTAGCTTCATTTTTTCTGGTTTTATTTATTTATCGAATACCTTCTGGACCTTTTGAGAGGAATACAGTGTTCAAGTAGAGATTTTTTATTATAAAAAAAGACACAATAATGTTTCTTTGTTTACATTTTTCCTGGCCAAATGATTTTAATTTTTGTTGCTATTTGATTAGTTAAGTGCTTTAAGAACTGTTAATTAATTGATGTTTAATGGCATGGTTTTTGCATGCATTTGGTTTTAGTGTGTAGCCTGTGAAAGATTTTTTTTCCTCATACTTAGTTTGAAATGTATTTATTGGTATACGTGAGGCTAACAGTCTGCTCCATGTTTTTATTGAGCTTTACCCTTTCACAACTGTCCAATTTAATTAATTAATTTAATAAGAGAAGGGTAGAAAACTTTCCTTTCCTTACCTTTCACGTCACTCCTTGCTTCCTGTTACATCACTCCAAGGTCATCTTCTCCATCACATGTACTGATTTCTTTTTTGCGTGTATTAGTTTGTTTGTTTTTTAACATCAAAATTTCCTCTTGCATTTTTTTAAACTATTTTCAAAAAAATATCGTTGGATGAATAGTTTGTATGACAGGTGCATCATTTTATGCCACCCCTGGGGGAAAAAAACATGACCAGAATTTAATGACGTATTAAATTCGTTGTCCTCTCCTTTACATCTCTTTCTGTGGCTCTTACTCTCAACAGTCTCAGAATCCATCCATTACGATCTGAGCACAATTTATCCTCTGGAGGAAACTGCCAATGTTTCTGGGTTTCAGGTGAAGCCAGTGGATATCTGGATCATGGGTATCCAGCCAAGACGTCAGAGCTTGTGCTCCAGTCAACTTGAGAAAGGAGTTTGAGTTGGCCAATTTCTGTAAACAGATAACTGCACACAAATGCAGATAAATTTTAAAAAATCTGCTCATGAAGCGTGTCAAAATAAACATTTTTGTTTATTGGAAAGCATCACCTTTAGAGGAGCTGCTGTGTGCCTATTTCAAACCAAAATGTGTCAATTATTTCTAAGTATTACTATTCAAGGACAGAGACAGGACACTCTTCTGCGTAAACATTGTCTTAGACAGCTTACAGGAAGAGTTCAGCCTTTTGGAAAATAAACACATTTACTTTGTGGAAACAACCAGCTTGGTCTTGTCCGGAAGTAACTAGCAATCTAATGGTGACCGGAGTCCAAGACGCTACATGCCAACCTATGACTGCTCACTGTAGCTTCATTTAGCTCACAGACATGAGTGGCATATCATCTAACCCTAGGCAAAAAAAGCAAATGAGCTAATTTCCCAATATGTGAAACAATATCTTTAAGTAGCTGAATCAGCTCTCCTTTGTGGATCTGTCTAACAGGACTTTACAATGCAGTTAAAGCGATATCATAGCTCTAAATGCAACTTTGAATATCTCAATATAAATACTTGTAGATTACAGATAAAATACTTGTGTCTAGACTAAGAGGTCTCCTACTTTGCTAGTCTTCCTGCTATGAAAGAAGAGGTGAAAACTAATCCATTCACACTCTGTTGCAGACTCCAGCCAGCAACACATAATACTTTAAACACCCTCTCAGTCTTCCTGACGGATCAACAGAGCTTGTTTCTCACAATTTCCTTCTTCATCTTCTGCTGTTGATTCTCACATTTATTCTGCCTCTGCACGCTGGCGTAGGACAGTTTTTAAAGACATCGGGTTAGGCTATTTATTTCAGAGCATGTACTGAATATAAAGACTACACACCCTTATGAAACTGGGGGTTTTTGAAATGTAAAGACAGAAATGAAGACAATGTAAATGTCTGCTTTGTTGCAGCCTTGGCTATGGAGTAGGGCGACAAGACAGAAGCCCTTTCTTACAAAAAGTAACATCCAGGCCTGCCAGAATTATTCCAAGACATGTATTCAGGTACCTGAAAACTATATAGTAAAAAATGTTATGCTCCGACGAGACACTTTTTGGCCTCATTTCTAAAAGAAATGTTTGGTACAAAACCAATACAGCTCATCATGTAAGGAACACAAAACCTCCTGTAAGGCGTGGTGGTGGTAGCATCATGCTTTGAGTCTACTTTTCTTTAGCTGGATCAGCTCATGTCTAGATAGAAAAGATAGTGAATACCTTGTATCAAGATATTTTGGCACAAAATACAAAGCCCAGATTCCATAGAACACATGTGAAATGACCCAAAGAGAGCTGTAACGGAAGATCTCCTTTCATTTTGAAGAAACTTGAACTTTTTGCAAAGACGGTTGGGCTAAAATTCCAAAATCTAAATGTGCACAGTTAATAGAGATTTGTTCACAAAGACTTGCTGCTGTGATAAAAAAAAAGTGTTTCTACAAAGTATTAGCTGGGTGGAATATGTGCACTTATGCAATCAAAGTTTTTTATTAGTTAACTATTTGTTTTGTCTCTGGCCACGTCACGCCATCCCATTTCATATCCCAGTCACATTAAAGACGGAACAAGGCTGACATTTACACTGTTGTTATTTCTGTCTGCACATTTAAGAATTCTAAGATTTCATTTAAGGGTTTGCAGATTTTTATATCCACTGTTTGTGTGCCCCATGTGCTTAAAGCTTCACACGCACATTCTGTATCCCAGGTAGCTATATCAGGTTCAAATGTTCAAGTCTCAACTGGACTTTTGACTCATTGAACATCAGGAACAAGCAGATGCAGTTAACACTTCTCATGACTAATTACAGTCTGCACACACGCACAGCAGAGATGAAGTTAAGCTGACTTGCTGTTGCTGCTGGCTGTTGCAGTAAAACTCTCAGATGTAACTGAGAAAGCAGCTCTGCCACCCAGCCTGTCCCCTCTGCTTGCTCATGTGGAACATATGGATATATGTGTGCCAGTTAGCAAGACAAGTCAAGCGGGACCAATGCGATAAAGCTCATTAGGAACAAGGGACAGGGCGATGTATGTGTGGGCTGTGTTACTCTGTTGTGATGTAGGACCTTCTTCAGACACTCTCAGACCATGACTGCAGAAGCCAAAAAGTGTCTGGAAAGCTATTAGATATTCATGTCTTGTTTGATATTTTGACTTATATATAAATTTCTTTGACATGTTCCAGGTTTAAATAACTTTGTGAGAGGGCAACCTGACAACAATGATGATTTTTTCATGAAAATTTTCAGAAATAGGTTACCAAATTCTGGCGTGGCTCCACTTGTCCGGTGTCATCCAAGAATATAAATTTATTTTCGGATGAATTCCTTCTTTGTTCATCTGCAAAAAGCTCCAGGTCTAAGGATCATTCAAAGTGGAGGTGTTGCCCGTACTGACATTTGAAGTTTTTAAAATTATTTTTGGTCTTTAAAATGTCCATTAGATAATCTAATGGTTGCTCTATTGCCTTGCTAAAGAGTGTGGGGTCAGTCTTGCATTGTACATTTGAATAATTGGGAGGCCTAAAACACTAAGTAGCTCAATGTACTTCCTCCAAATAGCATATGAGGTTTGTCATGTGTCAGGGTGCATCTGTGTGTCTTGGCCAATGTGTGAGTGGAGGTGGATGAGTGTAAGTCGTGCACAGAGATGTAAAAGAACCCAATGTGTGTTTGCCTGAGCAAGATGGGGCACATAGGCTATCTGTGCAGCCTGCCTCGCGGTCATGTTTAACAGCCTGCCCCTCCTGTTTATGATAGGTTCCTAATCATTCACACTGGGGGAGTGTGTGTACAGTAATGCCTTCAGACAGCTCTCATATGAGTGTCTGCGTAGATCATCCCCTCACCACTGATAATAATGAGCCCTCTGGGTGAGAACAGGGTGGAGACAGTGGGAGAGGAGGGTCATAAAGTGTAGAATATTAATGTCTGAGCCTATAAACCCCCCGATCCAGCATAATTTTCACTTAGTCTTGTCCACCAACAATCTCCTTTTAAACAGCTTATTTTATAGTACACTTCCATTTCCATATCAGCAATTAACAGCAGCCAACCTAAAATGACTACTACAATTAAACTGCCTGCATAACAAACTATACAGTGCATCCAATCCCCCCCCACCACCCCTTAACTCCCCTGCTTCTCTCTCTGACTCTTATCATCATGATGCCCTATTTTTCATCTGAATATATCTGAAGTCCCTCATCTTTGTCTTTTATCTCTTGTGTTTGTTCCTTCTACCCTGGGGACTTGTAGCCCAGGGTGTTGTTTGTAATGATCTTTGGGACATCTGACCCATCCTGTGCTGAGGCTTTCATAACAGGCTTTATGCCCATTATATAATAACATGCATAATAGCAAAAAAAAAAGTACAATCTCTGTTCATTATCAAGCTGTTTAGACAAAACATTTTATGCTTACCAGGCTCAAGCTGAAAGGGAACTTTATATGATTCTTTGCCTTAGCACGACAGCTCAAAGGATAGCCTTTCCTTTTCCCTTCTCATTGGAGGTCAAATTATAGTTTTCTTGCTGAAATTGCAGCGAATGAGCCAAATACATACTGCAACCGCCCATGGAGGAACTTTTCCTTATGATATACACACCATTGTAATTGGTAGTATATCTACCACTCCTCTGTATGTTAGTTGTTTTATGTACATAGTTATATGAGATCATGACCTCTGTATTTTTTCTGGAAATTTGGCACTATTTTTCAAGCTAAAGGGAGGATGGTTTATGGGCTGACTCCAGTTAGTTCTTTACGTTATTTATTGTGTCATGCATATACAAATGAGTAGCCCAGAAGATCTAAATAATATTGTTGTAGTCTCTGCATGTCTCTACAAATACAATCTGCCACTAAAAAGGTTGCCCCTAAAACAGAGCTGTAGTTTCTTCTAAGGAACCCATCACTAATGTGAATGGGCTGGAGGTAGGGGACATAAATAAAGGGACATAATAGGGGACATAATTAAGTATTCAAAATTTCTCCACCAGTTTTTATTCCCTGGCAGTGTGGAGTAAATATATATTAGAGTAAACACTGGAAATACGAGAAATGGAATTAACACTCAAAGTAATTTGTAAATTTCCAAAAATGTAAATTATAAGAAAAGATGCAGAGTCCCTCTTTCTGGTGTGTGAACTCAGAACTCAGACTTATATGACCTTAGTTTTCATCAAAAATGTTTGCTACAGTGCTGATGGTACATGGAGACCTACCCATCTGTATTCGTGGAGGTCGTGTGATTGTATGTGCGTGTCATGTGAATGTAGGCTAATTCAGCGCCTTGCATGTTTCTACTCTTGGACAATGAAGCTTGAAGGAACCCATCAATCTTTCATGGCATCTCAGAGAAAGTGGTTATCCCTGCCTCTCTCCCATCACGAGACTCTACTCCCCCCAGTGGTGATGAGACAGAGAACAAGAGTCAACCTCCTTTCTTTTTAACAACTGCACTTGCGCTCGTCTATCATCATGAGTTTTTATGTGCCCATCAACGAACTGTAGATAGGAAATCGGCCATTAATGACTACACAATTAGAGAGAAGGTTTTAAAGAGCAATACATTTCAATTTAGGAACCATAAACCTACTGAGTTGGTAACTAATTGTAAGTGCCTCTGGAGTAATGGGAGCCCTTTGAACTGAGGTCGGGATGACTCAGAATCAGTTTCAAACAGCTTTTATGTGGTTGCTTCCCCACTTTAGCTGCCCACTTGTTCTGACAGGCCACTGCGTATCTTATATGATATACACAGAAAGAAACTTTTCAAGTTTTAATTAAACGAGGGGCAACGTGGCCCAGAGCAGAGTTGTTTTGGAGTTCATGATAGTGAGGGTGGAGATAAATCTATCCCAGAGAGACTGATATCTTTGGACAAAATGCCTCTCTCGCTCCATTTGTTGACATTTGTTTCTTTCCTTTCTCTGGTCCTCTCTCTCTCTCTCTGTCCCAGCATCTGGATACCTTTGGGATGGAGGAGAGGAGAGGGGAGATGAGGCCTTGTTTCATCCCTCCCATCCTGCAGTTCCCCAGGGGGTTTGGGGTAGGTTTGTGATCTTGTGTCTCACATGATAGAGACACATCTAATCCTGTTAGGCACTAATATCTTACAGCGGAGTAGAAGAGACAGCAGGAGGGAGAAAAAGAAGAGAAAGATGAAAGACAGGAAGGTTGAGAAGAGAGGGGAATATTTGTAAAGCTGAATCTGCCTCCGTCTGCTGGCCCACATATTGGTTTTGAGTATACATACATGTTTGTGTTTCTGTGCCCGTGTACCCTCATGGGATCTTCCCGGCTGCTGCCTGCATATCTGACAGACTCCTCTCAAGGTGTTTTCCCCTCGCTGTCTTTCTGTATCTGCTCCATCTCTGCTCCCTGAGTGAGAAAGTTTACCCTCTAGGCCCCATCTGAGCTCCAGGCCCCCCAAGGCCTCTGCATTCCCAAAGCTCCGACACACTGGAGCCCCTCAGGCTCCCTGTTATACCACAGGGAATACCCCCAAGAACCCCTAGGCCCCTCAGACTGCGGAGCAGCAGCTCTGCACAAGAGAGCTAGCCCGAGGGGGGGGGGGGATGCTGTCTGGGAATACAACTGAGAACATGCTTCACTTAACATTTGAACAGTCTCTGACAGCGCCTCCTGTTGGTACAGCATTGTTTCTGCAGGCAGGCCTCCTTGTAACCCCGTTAAGTTTCGTCTCTGGGGCCTTGACCTTGTTAACAATCCCTTGGGGCTCATAGAGGCCTCTGTGTGCTACATGTGCATTGACCTTTCCCGCTCCCTGAGGTTAAATAACGTCTTTTTGGCTTTGCAGCGAGGTTGGGTGCACCTGGGACTTTGTGGATTGACATATTTAAAAAATAATATAACCCCTTAGCAGACCAAGCACATGAAAGACTCGTTATTTAACATAACTAAACTAACCAAAGCTTGAAGAAAGTAAAGGTTTAAACTTGCATATATGGAATGAGCAGTGTGTGTTTATTGGCTTTCATTGTCAGTGAGGTTAAATCACGCTTGCATTCAAAAAGAAACCTTTTTTGGGGGGGAGTTGCACGTGGATATGGAGGCTGTGAAGCTAGCAGGCCTGCTGTCCTACAGATGTCTTGGGCTGCGCGTTACCAGGTGTACGTCACCTGAGATTACCCACGCTGACACCCCGTAAAAGGCAAACAGCCAGCAGTACAGCTGAGGGGGCATCTGGTGGCGTGTGTGCGTGGATATGTGTGCTCATGCACTCAGAACGGCGGTAACGTTTGGCAGAATGGGACTGAGTCTAGTACAGATAGTACACTTGCCTTCCTCTATCTCCAATCAGAAACTTTCTCTCAATCAATCAAAGGACTGTAGATCAGGTTGATTAATGCATGGTTGAGGTCAGTGTCTCTTGTGTGTGTGTGTGTGTGTGTGTGTGTGTGTGCGATAATGATGGGAGGACTTTTAAAGCACGGTTTCCTCAAATTCCATGCAGCCTTGGCCGTCTCCAGTTAGGAATGAAGTGGAGTGAGTAAAATGTTCAACTCCTCTGTCCTTCTGATCTTCGTGCGCTCCCCGGCGCCCCTGCAGAGAGAGAACAAAGAGAAGCACCTCTTAATCAAAGTGCATTGGATTAAGAAACAGAAAAAACCCTCAGAACATCACAGAGATACTACCTTACAGCTATTAAGTGGATTGGAAAACAACCTGAATCACCACTTCAAATGAGCAGTCTGTGACCCTGAAATAGAAGAGCGGCATTTTAATCTGTCTGTTAGTTTGGCAAGTGTGGAGATGATCTTCTGTGGAAATGAAACGAGCACATGTGTGTTCCTGTTGAGTGAATGCATTGAGTCCATGTTGGCTGCGGTTTGCATGCGGGTGGAACAAGCACACAGCTAAATATACCATGCTTGTATGTGCGTGTTTACATTGCTTTTCCAGGTATCCGACATCATTAGCCCGCAGTGCCATACAGCAGCTATTTCTTTCCACATTGAGTCATATTTTATTAACATACCTGCTGCAGCTGAATCATATAGACATGCACACGAGCTGACACACAACTCCATCCACATCATGTATATTTGATGGGCCAGGGCTTAATCTAAACGTACCTACCTGTCTCTCACGTTTGTTGATTTTAACATATTTATTGTGGCCACTCAGGGCAAAACTGAAGTGGACAAAGACTATATGAAGACTGAAATGTGTGAGGAGTATTATAGATTCAGTCTTACCCCAGCACTCATGAGCCATATCAAGACCCCTCTGCTGGACTGAAAAGGACAATACTGCCACCATGTGGTCTGAGAATGCAAAATACCTTTCCTAAACTGGAGGCTATTATTTACAATAGGGATTTGAGTGCGCGTGCTTTTGTGTGTGTGCATTTTGGGGCCCAGCCTATGCAGAGGGGGGCAGTCGATGAAGTACAGCCAGCTGACACTGAGGTATGTGTCTTTTCTAATGAGATTTAGTGGGCTCCAGATGTTCCTAGTTATGAAGATGTGTGTCGGAGATTTAGGAGGGTGAGACCTGCACCCTGTCAGAGTCACAGTGGGGTGCTGTTTTACTGTCTGTCAGCCCCAATCCCCCTCCACCCCTCTACCCCTTCCTACCACCATTTAAAGGTGGCCTCTTAACCTGACAACACCAACACCACTTCGTTCTCTCTCTCACATACCCACATACTCACTCTTGGCCTTGACAACATGAATCAATATTTTTATAAACTGACAAAATCAGAGAAAATACAAAAGGAATGTCTATAAAGGTAGGCAAATACATCACATATGTACAAGCAATTTGGTGAGTATCATGTATATCGAAAGAATATTAAGACTCTCTGTGTTCAACTTAATTAAAAAAAACGAGACATTATCCATTTCCTAAATCCAGTTTACATTATCCAGCAAATTTTCAAGGTGACACAATTTTAACGCTAAAAAGAAAAAGCCAGTGCAAGTGTACTAAAATATCAAAATAGTGATCAATGTTTTCCTCATATCACATGACAAAAAGTCTTCTTGGCTCAGAGTTACTGTGATATAGTACCCTCTCAGTCTCAGTTTTAATGTCAGAGTGCTAGTTGAGGCGCATCTTGAAGATCTCAAGGATCATCTGAGTCTCTCGGTGTCGGCTGGCTAACGGAGGCATCAGCTGTGCTCACCACTTCAGTGAGTCTGGCAAGGCACCATAACCGCTGACCAGGCTCCAGCGTCTTTCTCCGCTAGCTGGCACAACATATTGTCACCTTCCTCTTCGCCCTCCTCCTTCTCCTCTCGCTGCTCAGATGGCAGGCTGCAGCTTGGTCAGGTTCCTCTGGTGCATGCTGTGGTGGCGCATCAGCTCGTCAGAGCGGGCAAACTTCTTCTGACAGTTGGACCAGCGGCAGGTAAAGGGCTTCTCACCTGACAAGGAGGGGACAAACAAGGAAAAACACAAGAAGGAGTTGCTTTAGCTTGAATTCGCCTCTTCAAATGGAAGCTTCTGTTTTGTTGGCCATGAATTGGAAGGCAGGGGCGCCATCTTTACACAACAAATCTCACTGGGAGAAGAACAATGGAGAGGTAGAAAATAAAGGTATACGCACTTGTTTTACCTGTATGAGTCCGAGTGTGTGTCTTAAGATGATCTGACCGTGAAAACTTTCTCTGACATGTTTCACACTGAAAAGGCTTCACTCCTGCGCAGAGATACAAATGGTTGTTGTGGAGGCGGAAACAGAAATGAGAAGAGGGTCAATATTGATCCAGTTAGACAGCTGACGTGCACTGCAGATTTTACATAGTACATACAAGTTAATATTAAGAAGCTGTTTGGCCTGAATCTGAGAGGATGAGTCTGTAACTTGTGGTAGTCTTGCATTGGATTCAGGGATTATTACACAATTGCTGCTGTTTTGTAACCATGATAAATTTAAAAAAAATGCAGAGGGAGAAAAAAGTAAAATGAGAAGTGAGATAGGCCGTAGCCACGACATTAGAAATAATGACGTCATGATTCCAATTAAATATCCCTCAACTGGAGAAAACTCTGAGACATCAGACATTACAAAATTGACTGCCTTCTTCACGCTGCCAGAAACTATAAATCCTTTAGGTATTAATCAATTAATTGATGCTGTGGCCTAAAATTGGGTGAATTGAAATGAGTCTAAAAATACTTGCCTGCAAAATAATCACCTTGTATTTTAAAGGGTTTTTTGTACTGTGGAATGCAGACTCCCTCAGGGTTTCTAAAACTCCCAGATTCTCAGAAAAAGAGAGCTTATCAGTGCGCTCAGTGGGAGCAACGGCCCTGGTGGGAACATATACAGGAGTTGTCACCGGTGTACCTGTGTGTCGGCGCTGGTGCCTCTTCAACTGGTCAGAGCGAGAGAATCTGCGGCCACAGTCTATGAAATCACACAGGTGAGGTTTCTCTCCTGTAAAATAAACAGCACACACCATCATTCCCTAAATGCCAAGCTTCATATCTGTGCCGTCATCATATCAAAATATGGCCCATTTTACCTTTTTATCACCATTAAGGTGATAAAACTTCCATTGGAAGTAAAAACTAAAGTCATCATCTCACCTGTGTGTTTGCGCCCATGCATCTGCAGATGTGACAGTTTCAAGTATCTCTTGCTGCAGCCCGGATAAGCACACACAAATGGACGTTTTTCATTGCCCTCTGATGACCTCACAACTGGTGGAGTAATGCCAGCTACTCGGCGAACATCCTTCAAGAAGAAGAGGAAGAAGACAGAAGGCTTTCAAGAAGTTTGCCTTGTGTGTTTATTTTCTGCATGTCTGAAAGTGTGTGCGTGTGTATGTTTTGTGCTTCCACGTCTTTTAACTCGGACTGACCTGAAGCCCTCTGAAGACGCTGTGTGTGTGTATGTGGTACTGGGCGCTTACGAGCATGGGTGGAGGAGGGGCTGTGGGGTCGCTGTCACAGCCGGTTGCATGGCCACTGGAGCAAAATATTAGAAAAGAGATTAATGAATGAAAAATAAATTAAAACAATGAAAGTTTTGACAGAATGTAGCAACACAAATATCTGGTGAGATTTGTCAAGTAGAAAGGGAGATACAAGGGAGAGAAGGGCTACATGCCAGATTGTGTTCATCCAGTCCAAATTAAAAGAGTCAAGAATAAAACTTCAATTAAACCAGTTCATTCTTCAATACAAGTTCACACAAGACTACTTAGCTATCCTAAACAGGACTTCAGTCTAAAACCAGGTCCTTAAAGAGGAGAGGTGATGTCGCATCTTTGCAAAAACTCAAATTAGTCCTTAAAACATATAGCGGAAGCACAAGACTGCAGAAACACATATTGACACACATGTGAATATGCTCCTCTCTACTTCCTGATTTCCCTAGGCGGTAGGCCAATAGCCATCTGGTCAAATCCTCCACTTCCTCCTCCTCCTCTGCACCACCACAAACACTGGTCATGACTACAGCGTGGCTCACCTCTTCATTGTGGATGTTAGGGTGTTCATTTGGTTCCAGGTTACACAATCCAGCTGCGAAGCCATTTGGTACAGGTTGTCACTGAGTGAAACACACAGCACACTCATCAGCATTTCATATACTAGTTGTTAAAAAAAAGTGAAAATTAATTAATTAAAAGGTAACAAGGTTAGCTCTGAGATTATAGCAGATGAAGGCAAAAACCCTGAATATGTCTTTGTTTTGTTTTTCTTTATTCATTCATTTGTTATTGAGGGGGAATCCTGATATTAGAAAACACTGACAATATTTATATTATTATGCAGTCTTCCTGTCATTTCTCTTTCCTTGTGTAGATAATGAAGATGTTTCATTCATTGGGGAACTCCAAATTGCTCGCTTATTAACACATCCTGTCCACCCACCACACTCCTCGCTGGCTTCATTAAAAAACATGGGCTCAGAGCCATTCTTTACCTTGGCAGATAACACTAGTGCACACACACACACACACACACACACACACACACACACACACACATTTGGAGACACGGTTGTGCACTCTGCGGGGGTGAGAGCCTCCGTGCCTAGTACACCATGGACCAGTGCATGACATCACTCTGTCCTCAGTATTATTAAAGACAGGAGCCAGTTTCGGGGGAATTCTGGACAGCATTTCTTGAGATGTCCTTGAGGGAAGGATCGTGATGGCTCGCTAATCAGCTCTGGACTATAAGTTAAACTGTGGAAAGACTCACTGATATCTGACATATATTCACAGTGTGTATGTGAGAGCGTGTGCGTGTGCATGTCTCTGTTTGTTTGAAAGTTTCCAGCTCATGCCATAAAGCTGTAACAACTGCAAACTCTTCCCGTCTCTTATCAACTGCTGTTCCAGTATTTGGGTTGTACATGTTCCTTTTCTCCAACAACATCGCAGGGCGGCATTCAAAGAATTTGATCCTAATTTACCCTTTGAGATGTTTTGCATCAAAATGAAAACAAGTTGGAAACACATTCAGAGGTTAAAATAAGCAGACTCTCAGCCTCATCTACCTCACACCGACCTCCCAAACCCAACTTTCACTTTCACCGAACTCCTTTACTTTTCTCCTCATTTTTCCTCAGGGTGTACTCACATCAGCAGTAGATCATTTACTGTTTGTTTTGGCCTGCTGAGCACCAGTGGGCAGCACTTAACCTCCGAACAAATCAGGATTCACAGTCCAGACTAGTGCAGAGGTAGATGCAGGGCTTAACATAGGATCAGAGAGAGTTCACACTTCTTAAAAATTACCAGCAAGTGAGAGAGCAGCGTGTGGTTGCTAGTGGAAAGAATCTGACATGAATTGAGGAGTGAGGGGGCTGAAAAACTTTGGGAAGAGTGGAATGTTAAGGAAAGGCAGTTCAAGGTTGCAGTAGTCAAAGTGCGTGCAGGGACAAACAATCATACCTGTTGTAGTTTCTCAGCAGCAGAGCTTGGCTGCTCGGACAGGACTCTGATGGATTGTGGCATCCAAACATGGGAGAAGGGGAAGGGTACTGCTGATCAACTGGATACAGAAAAGTACAAAAATGCAAGTCACAATTATTTACATTTCAGTTAATCTGCCAATTATATTCTTCATCATAGATATCACATTTAAAAAGTCTGAATCAGTGATTTGCTTAATTTTTGGCAAAGAACTGAAGCTGAAGAAGAAAAAGAAGAAAAACTATTGCAAATCAATTTTCATCAGATTAGAGTGAAAAATGGCTTTAGCCTCACGTTAAAAGTTTACCTTAAGTTGCTGCTTGTCAAAATTGCCCTTCGGCAGCATCCGCCATCAAACTAACAGAAACTTTACCAAGGATTTATTATTTCATCTTCTCTTCATGAGAACTGACACAAAACACATTCAAGCACACCTATAGAAAATGTACTTTTAAAATCAATGTCACTTCTGCAGATGCACAGCTCCTCTTGTCAAAGAGAGATTGGGTCAATCAGAAACAGCGGTCCTTTTCAGGTTCATATAGTATATTGGTCCCCAGACAGTTTTTGACATTCCAGCAGAGTCACATAAAGCTGTTTCCTCAAGTTATCATCTCCAGAGTCATTAAGCACACGTATGCTTAAAGAGCGAGAGGGAGAACGTGTTTATGTATGCCTGGCTATATGAATGTGTGTGCTGACAGAGATGGAAGGAGATGAAGGAAAAATGATAATAGTGATTCTGCTGTGATATGACAAATAACGGGTTACTTATATAACCTTGCTTTGACATGACAGTCTCCCAGACTGCAAGTTAATTTAGTGAAAACACTTCAGGAGGCAGACAGCTACCTATGTTGTTTGGCGGTGACAGCATGTCCTCGTGTTTGAAGGACAGGCTGGAGAGCTGAGGGGTGTGGTGAGCCGGTGTGTGACCATAGCTGGGGTTGCTGTCTAAGCCCACTGCTCCATAACCTGAAAAGAGAAAACAAAAACGAGAAGCAACGGAAAGTTAACGTGATCTTATTTGTCTGGTCGAGTCATTATGTTCACTATCCCGTAAATGACTAACATTCTGAAGCTTTGTGAAGTCTCCAGTGTCTGGTCAGTTATCTGAATCCCCCCAGTAGCAGCTTTTAGTCCCTGGCAAGGTTACCACAGAGAGGCATTCATTAAACTACTAAATCCTCTTTCCTTGTAACATATTCTTTTTTCCCTTCCATTTGTCTTTGGCCTTGCGGTTGTAATATTTATGGCAGGTGGAAAAAGAAATTTGGCAAACACACCAGAGACAGACTTAGATGAGCTACGGTAGAATATGCTTAGAAAAACAAAACAAGGTTGCGAAATAATGAATTTCATGCATGCTAATTTAATTACAGTTATAAAACAGCAGAAAAAAGGGAAAAAACAGTATGTATTGTTGCATCACGTCTTGCAGTTATTTGAATGTAATGCATTAAATGCTGCTGTGTCCTGAGTCAGACCTGAGAGGGATGTTGAAAAGTTTCACAGAAAAATGACTAACATGACTCACTTTCCACCAAGCAAACAAGACTCACTGGATACTGTCTCTGAAAGCTACACCAGCAGGGAACAAACCTCCAACCTCTGAGTAACAATAAGCAACACACAACAGGCACATGCTTGTTCCTAGCAAAGGTGGAGATGTTACCACTTCACAGGAAACAAAAATAAAATTCTAGATTGGAGTTACAGCTTAAATTCCAGCTTCATACACCCTGTTTTGTTTTGTGCAGGTCCAGAAGGATTAAAAATAGAGAAAGTATCAAAGTAATATAAAATAATATTTGTACATTAAATCAATAAAGTCACATCTACTGCTCAACAGGCCATTATATATGTTTCGTGTGTGTTTTTCATGAACTTGGTTGGTGAGTTAAGCATACTACTGTGTTAATCTTACCCAGGACTGATTTGCTTATCATTGGTCAGTATCCCTGCAACCCCGTAAGGGATAAAGTGTTTACAGAAAATGGATGGATGGTGTTGGACAAGTTCAAATTTTGCATTCAAAAAGTCACAACTGTGCTTTTAGTTGTACAAAATGATGTGCATGAATCACGGCATTCAAAACTGCAAAGAATACACGTTATTCAATCAGCAACAAATACTGGTATGCATGTTTAAAAAGAGTCACAGGAGACTATAACAGCTCATGACCACACTGTATGTCACATAAGTTAATAACCAAACAATAATATAAAATATAACTCTGAGTTAAAACAACACCTTGTCTGAGGTGGTTTTCTACCTGGGAGTACAGGGTGATGTTAACCCAGTACGGTGCTGATCCTATGTTGACCCAAACTGAATAAATATAGAACTTGAGAGTAAATCCTGCAAATATACTTTAACTTTAGATGGATGCATTAGAGAGTATCTGATCAGAAGTGTTGCATTTAACATATTGGGAAAAAAAATGTGCATTAAGAAGACCTGGTGAAATGTTGTGATGCAATAAGTGCTCTTGTAACTCTACCAGCGAGTGAAAATCTAACTTCCATTTGTGCTACGCAAAAAGCCAGGGCAGAGGTTTTGTTATAGATCTACCAGAGCAGTAACAGGATGCTGTCAAGCTTATTCCTGACATGGGACAGAATGACCCAGCATAGCACAAAACATCCTGCTCAGACACAACACTGTCAACAACCCCTAAACATGGAGATACATCTTAAATGCATCTCCAGGAAAGGTAGAAAAACACTGACTTATGATAAAAACCTAGGTCTTACTGATTGGTGTGTGAAAATTAGTGTACCTTGTGTTTCTGGGCCCCTACAAAACATTTTACTGGTGAAAGGAGAGAAGAAGTGAAGTGAGACAGTTTACTGAGGATGCTTACCCTGGTTCCTGGGTGCAGGAGGACTGTCCATACAGCCCGGCAGGTAGGTTCCACTGGGAAACATCCGTGGTTGACTTGCAGTCGGCTCCCCAAAAGGCCCAACACGACAGGGCCCTGGGCCTGTAAACTGGCCCGAGAAGTGCACTGTGAAGGCTCCAAGTCCACAGTGAGGGTCCTCTACTGGGTCGGTGGTCCCCCAGCCTGGTTCCTGTTTGATGAGGGAGTGATGGGAGGGCAAGGAGCTGTAGGGAGAACCTGGGTGAAGGTCGCGCAGTTGAGTCCACTGGCCACCACCGACAGACATCCCACAGCCACCTCCAGCTCCTGGTAAGGATGGCAAAGGTGGTGCAGGAGATAAGAGGGTCAAATCTCGAACATCCGACCCCATTGACATGGCTCCACACGGCTCAGTCAGCATTGGTGAAGGCGATTTGAGTCCAAGTCCAAAGAAAGAGGGATGGTATTCCAGTAGAAGACACGGCTGGGAGATTTAAAAAGTCACACAGTAACAAACTCCTGAAAGTTTAACAAAAACACAATCTGAAGAGACACTGAGAGTTGTGCGAACTCTTCTGCAGAAACAAACATCAGTGATCACAATACACCAGAGGAGCCATCTTTCTTGCAACAAGTAATGAACTGAATAATGAAAAAAAATGAATTAGTAATGATGATGAAAATCTGGATGCCAAATCTCAAGCTCCCTGGGTGACAGTAGTGGGTTTGGAGAGGAAGGCAGTGAGTGTAAAGTGCCTTGTCCCTCTGTCTCTATAATGTCTGACTTTCTTTACTTTCCTGAAGACTACAGCGTAACTCATTGGACAGGGGGAGGAGCAAGGGAGGCAGAGAAGAAGATGACTCCCTTGCCTTGCCACAGCCAGCATACACTTCACTTCTGAGTCAAATCTGACTGACGTCACATTTGCATGAGCCAGAGTTGCTCTTCATTCTTTGGTCAAGTTCAAGTGTTGCTGAAGTGTTTGTGTTAGCGTGTGTAAATAACAATAATAAGAGGTGTTTTTATTGAATTTCCCCAAAAAATGAAGGACTGTGCTCATGGATGTAACACAGCAAAAAGAGTATTAGTTGTTAGTTGTAAAATTAGTTGTAAAAAAGTAGTTGGTAAGACTCCTTCAGTGTTTGCATGCATAAAAACTTTAAGTGCTATTATGGATCAGAGATTAAAGCTGAACATTTTCACTCATGCTGTATGTACAGATGAGTTAAAATCACAAATTTCCAACTTATTAATTAGCAAATTTAAAAAGAGTATATATAAAGAACAATGAGACTGCAATGTTTTGCTATTGATACACTTTTGACCCTAACCATCATCATCACTTCTGACTCCTCAGACGCAGTTGTTTTCTGTAACAAACCCTCCTTTCAAAATAAGTTACCAACTGGATGAGGCAACAATACAATTGATGAGAGAGACAACATACTAAAACTTTTCAGTTCATGGGAAGGTCACATTTTACAATTTTACTTATTACAAATTCACTTCTGCTGTATGTGTGTGTTCACATATCCAAAGAGTGATTTTTTTTTTATTTAAAATGAGGCACTTTTTCTTAATTACATGGTTAAAACCAGACAGCGTTAGCCCAAATTAATAAATATGCTGGTAAATTAATTATAACTCAAAATGTAAGATGCAGAAAATGTGCTCTGAATTTTCCCATTTTGGAAAGAGTCCTGTTTTACTAAAAGCAGCTCGCTTAAACTGCATGGCCTTGGAGCAAAGCCACATCACACAAAAGGATAATTATTTATTAGTCGAGGAGAGGGGGAGTTGTGTGTGCGTGTGTGTGAGAGAGAGAGCGCTTAAGAGATAGAGGTTTTGACCTTAACTCGATGTGGAGCTACACAGGAATGCAGTAACTTGGAATATGCCTATAAATTCAAGACAGCTGCTGAGGATCTTTTAACATTATTATATTTGTCAGATCCGCAGTCGGGTTCCTCCTCTCCTTAAAAGCTTGAAATGGTGACAATGTGTTACACATCAGTGGCTTTTTAAATATACAATGGGCTCCACTGAGCATAGCATAACAGTCAGTTAGAGCTGACCTGCAAAAAGACAACAGAAACTCTTGAAATGTTGATAAAACAAACTGCACATTTAACCGTTAGTACTACTGCAAAAGCAAATAGGATGAGATTGATAAAGATAACGAAAGATTATGAAATACTAGACAAAAAAATCACATTGAAGATCTTAATCATTAATTCCCTCAATGAAACCTGAATGAAAATTACCAAGGAGCCCCCTTTTATGTTTATATCTGACAGAATATCCCCTCAGTTCCTCCTGACGTCTGTGCTTCAACTGCACAGTCTATTTGGGCATCATGCTCAAAGTTCAATCTTATGAGAGGAAGAACAAATAGCAAAAACAAAGTCCGGCGATTCAGATTACTATATTTATCCTTGAACTTAAGGCCCAGTGGATACATTTTCATCTAACATGACAGATAATGCTAAATCATCCAGGAGAGAGTTAGTTTCACAAAGTGACTAAAACATTCATTTTATGGCATTACACACTCATTTTAAAATGGCATTAAACACCACTGCAAATTTGAAAAAGAAGCTGATGATGCAGCGAGGTGAAGTGTGTTAGCTTGTTCCTGTCGTCACCATCTGGAATATTAGTCGAGGATTCCAGTGAACATCAGTGACCCCAAACTCAACTTAAAGAGAAGTGGTGGTTGGGTGGGGGAGGGACACTAGAGATGGTCAAAGAGAAGGAAAAAAATATAGCAAAGAGAGTGAGTGAGTGCGTGCGTGTGTGTGTGTGTGTGTGTGTGTGTGTGTGTGTGTGTGTGTCACAGTTAAAGTGATGAAACCTGCAAACTGCTGAGATGACATTAAGAGGGGCTCCTGTCACTGTCTTTTCAGTAATTCTTGCAAAATATCATCAATTTGTCTTTCATTGCCCTCCAAATTCCAGGTTTGGTGGCTTTTTGGTAAAATAAGGGATAACAATTCCAGTGATGCTGCAATGTTTAATGTATTTATTAGCGTGAGAACACTCAGGATACTGGTGCAAAACCATGAATCTTAACCAGATATACGTTAGTAACAGATGTTAAAACAGGAAGACAAACCCTCAATCCCATGAAAAACTGTGGGACAAGTATTAGATGGGTTTTTTGTTTGTTTGTTTTCCTTTAACTTATCATTTTTAGAATATCCCCTGTCATTTTATGCTGTAACGGAACTAATTTGTACGACGTTCTGTTTGTTGCAACAATTGGTGTCTGCTGTGTGACCATTTGATTGGCACACTAGCAGCTGTATCCTTTTAAGGCTATAATAAAACAATCGGTTTTCACAGTTTTTACAAAACAAGGAAATACATGACAGTGTTACAGTCCGAGCATATCTGATGATTGATGATATTCATTTCAACAGTCATAGCCATACAAACGTCCCCTCATACCAAACGCAGATTCATCTGGGTGGTTTGTGGTGATGAGGAAGATAAAGTGCTCTCTGGTTTACTCTATTCTTAAGAAATAAATAAGTGCAAAGGCAGACACGTACCCCCTGAGGAACACCCACACATTCAGAGGATGTCCACGAAGCTGACTTCAAAATAATAGTAGCAAAGAAAATTCATTTCTCCCACAACAATTTTTGAAAAAAAACCTTTTGTGTTCCACCCACTACAAACAAATACAAACTAAAATAATGTACAACATGTACAAAAGGTTGTAGCACAATTAAAAGCATCTTGCCAAAAATCAGAGTGAGTGAGAGAAGCGTTGTGCTTCCGAGCCAAGGCAAATGCCGGCTACACCGGCCCCAGTGGAGTCTTTAGCAGAGGATTCATCAAAGGTGACAGGGGCCCGGGAGAAAACAACCCTTTCAGCCCCAGTGACGGATGGCAGTCCCCAAATACACCCATTCGTTCAGATCAATCTCTGGTTAACTCAGGGTTTAAAACAACATCGCAGTGCAGAGGAAGGGAAATGGTCACTACTGCCTTTGACCCTCAACGAGAAACACACACGGCTCAGACTTTCTCCAGTATGATGAGTGAGATGGAATATGAGAAGTGTTTGTTTCAGCCAGAGAGACATTTGATAAACTACACAGATATATGTAACATAACAGGGAACATGACAAAGAAATCACTTTCTCTCACTTCATTAAACCTCTGTATTCATGCCAATGGCGCTTAGAAAGCTTGTTTTTAAGCTGCTTCTAGCACTGTAAAATAATAGTAATGAGCATTAAAACTGTATGTGGTGTGACCATTGAAACAGGATGCTGCAGGACTGCCAAAGAGCAACAGGTGTTATTTTGATGTGCTGACAGTGTCATAGAAAAGGCCTAGTCCTTCACTTGTCTGTGTGGGCATGGAAACAAAGTGATAATAAACATAACAGCAGTGTGTTGTAATGTTTCATCACTTCCTCCCCAATATTCCTGTGTCTTCCTTCGCTACTTTCTCAGTGCACTGTTTGAAAGTTTGTGACAACTAGGCTTCTGTCTTTGAGATAAGAAAATCTGGACTCACTGGCCATCATGACTTATTGCTCTACACAGTTATGGATACATTTGGAAACATATATTAATTTCTCTTGAAGACATGATTGCACTCTGCATGGAACTGTATGTATGTGGCTCTCTCCCTCCCTCCCTTCTCTCTCTCTCTCCCTACCTCCTCACTGTGACCCACAGGACAAACCACAATCGTCACTTTTTAATTCTTCACATCATCTCTGTGCACTCTTCAAAGTGTTGCATATCAGACCAGAGATAAGGAACCAAGAAGAAAGACCTGTGGGAGAGTGAGCATTTCCATGGTTCATGTGTCAGACACAGTACTGGTCCAGTGATCGTTCACACACCCGTTCTCTTCCCCTTGTTGATGATCACCTTTCCCCTTGACCACCAAACCCAAAATCCTGCCCCTTCCACCTCCCATTGGACTCATATATATTTAAAGCTGGATGGTCCTGGACCATATACAAGAGTATATGCTGTAAAATTAAAAAATGTAAACACTAAATGTGTGTTAGTCCATCTTTTGGAGACTTTTCATTGTCCAAATTTATCTTTGGCACTCTACCAACTCACTCCTTCTGAGAATATAAACCTTGAAAAAACAGATCATAAAGATATACTTTAATCTTTTTAAAAAAAACTTAATAAACACTGACAATTACGTACAATTCATAATTTCAAGTAAAGGTTTAAAGATGTCTATGTGTATATAATCATATAGTTTGTTTATTTTCAAATTTATTTCAACTATTGATAAATATGTTCTATGTGTTGTAAAATGACAAATAAAACCTTTACACATTGACTCACAGTGTTCATGTTCATTTTAATACATGTTGCGTAGACAAACCATGTGAATCACTTTAATTCGTTTGGACAAAAGCTCAGAGGGATAAGGCATATTAAGTCTTGGCTACACAATACATGTTGGTAAGACTGATTTATTGTCTGCTTTTGCTTTTGTTGCATAGAGTTGCTGACAATAAAAATATGGAAGATTAAGCATCTCATTATTGTTGGGCATTTTGCATTTTGACTTTTCTGTCAAAAGATTTGTCCGCTATTGGTTAAAGATGAATTACAAAATGTTTATGGATGACTCGATGTTGTCTTGAAAAACTTTAAGTGTTGAATTTTGCTGAACAACTTATGTCTCATCCCAGCAGGTGTTTGTGTGTCAGCATCAAGGTCAGTTTTTATCAGTTCTTTACAGTAAACCACAGCCTCTTCTGACTGTCACACCCTAGCAGCTGCAGCCAGGGCGTAAGCAGTCATCAGAAAACATTTCAAATATCTCTAGCGGTCTGTTGTCATACCCTTGAGCCTCACTCTGAAGCTAGACAAGTTTACGGGATGACTCTGAGGTATGTGCACAGTGATGGGAAAATAGAAAAATGACCACAATCATGTGACCGTAAACTCTGACAGTTTACTTTAGGGAATTACCGTCTTACTGCAATTTTCTCAGTCATGGGTTGAGTCTTTGTATTAAAAAGCTACAGATAAAATATTGTGCTTAATTTGTCAAACAGTTTTCATTGCATACTTTTGTTGATTCAAATCTATTGAGAAAAACAATTTCTTTCATACAAAATACAGCTTTCATGAGAAAATAAAATATTGTCTTATGTCTGTAAAAAAAAAATCATTATTGAGAAATTTTTAAAGGTTGCCTGTTCTCTGTCTTCAGTATTTTATCTACCAGCACTAATCAAACAGTCAAAACTGTATCTCAGACTCACCAGATAGACAGTTTTACATGCACCTAACTAGTACTTCTGACTTCTGGCCATTTATAGCTTCAAGCCAAATGTTGTGCAATGAAACCCCGACTGAAACAAATTTGATTGCTCCTGCTAGCCTGTGAGTGTGTTTAATATAAACATGCTCTGATGACAAGAGACCACTCCATCATTAACAGAGCCCCCAGTTCTACTGCGGTGACTCGCTCTATCCAGACAGGAACATCAGAATTCCTGGAACACTGTAGCTTTTTTTTTTTTTTTTTTTTTTGGCTGCCATTAGGTTGAAACAGAGCACACGCATTCCACATAGGGGGGGATTAACGACCTCAGATAGCTCAACACCATGAATGCAAACCCGCTTTGACTGATTGCTGCAGTCGTTGGTGTGATATGAAGCTGGTCATTAAGTGATAGGTAAGATAACTGTGGTATTTCATGTACCAACCCTCTTTTTTTGGTCATTCATGCATTTTTGCTGCAGATGGTTCATTATAATGCAGCCAAGTCAGTAACATCTAGGAGGGAGATTCAAGAAAAACACACTCTTATTGAATAAACAAAAGAAATAGTAAAAAAACTTTCACCAAGTCGGAGGTGGGCAGCTGTGTTGTGTGATTGATCATCTGGTGGCAGAGGAGATAAGTGATCACAGGGACTGAACAGCTATCACAGTAGACCATAGTGATACAGTAAGGTGAGGTATGTGCATGCACAAGCACAAACAATCACAGCAGAGGGATTGAGCATTTTCCATGATGCACGTGCAATGAGGTTTGGTTTTGTTGATTGCTGATTAAATTAACTTGTGGAGAATAGAATGCAGAAAAACACCACACACACTAAGATACATACATATACAACATATTACAATCTAATAGCTTGGAGCTGTGTTTCTGTCCACCTGACAAATGTAGGTGCAATACTGATTCTCTGTTTAGCTCTGGTTTGGCCTCCACTGGGTGGAGAAATATATGAGAGAAATTATATCTGGCTCTTTAATTGGTGAGTTGCTCTTGTCTGTTCACCAGCTACTCTTCAATAATGGATGTCTGAACAAGTGGGTAAGTACTCTGGATGCATGCATGTTATTTAAGGTTATAACTATGCAAACTTTTCCATAATCTGAAAAGCATTTTCTTGATTAAGCAATTGATAATTGGTCTATAAAATGCCAGAAAGTAGAGAAAAATGCCTGACAATAATTTTGTACAAGTAATTATCAACGTAATTACCCTGTACAAAAAAAATTTATGTCGGTTGTTGAGTATCTAAAAGGTTTATCTGGACTTTCGGACAATAGAAGTCTATGAGAAGGCCCCATAGGATTTTGCATGCCTTGGACCATTGTGAACGTACCACTTTTTAATACCTTTGCTTTGTTTGTTTTTTTGTTTCCTATGTTTGTGTGTACATATGTGTGTGAGGAGGGTCAGTCAGCCTATAAGTAATTAACAAGCAATTCGCTCCAACTAGGGAAGCAGGGAAGTTACTCATGCGATGCACCCTGACAAGGTCACTGGCTGATAGATGAGCCTGAGCAAGGGGATTTTTCAGAGATTGTGAAGGCAAGCAGAACTGTGGGAACCAGACAATTAGTGGGTGGAAGGTAGGCCGCCATGTTGGACGATGACCATGAGACTGGCGTACATGGATACTCACCACTTGGCTTGCTGACAAGAAGAATACAGACACCTGGGCTCAACTAACTCCTAACACACAGTCATTTATCTTTGAGGAGGCTGAACAGGCAATTTGCCATCAGTTTAGGAAGAGCATGTGCTATTTCCAATTAAACAAGCAAGGATAGGTTCAAAACAGCCATACCAACAACATAAATATTTCAGACCTATTGATAAACATAAAACATTTTAGATGATCTACAGCAGCCTTATGTTTTATTTATTTAATACAAATATATTTCCCAGATCTTACTACATGTTCTGGCATGTATAGAGATGAAATGGTACACCACCATACACAAATATATTCACTAAACATATATACAGTAATCTATTAACATAACATTAAAACCAGCATTTCACTATCACAAAAAATAGAAGAAAGACACTTTTTGAATCTGAGTCATGAGACTGCAACTTGCAGAATTTCCATTAACAGAAAAGTGCATATTTAGTGAAAATGGCCTCAATTACTGTTCATTATTGTTTTCACAAAAATATAAAGAACATTGCGCTTCTCTGCAAAGATAAAATGAGATTAATTATTGATTTCACAACCTTAAGGGAATTGGTGAGGTGGTCTGCCTGGCAAAGGTATTGGTAAATGTACTGAATTCTGCACAACACATCACCCACTCAGACGTAAGTGAAGATTGAAGTGAAGTGAAGTGAAGGCACGGGCAATGTATGCTGCTAGATCACATACGCATCTTGTAAAGACTGTATTGCCAGCTTAGACTTAGAATGATAGAAAATAGACGAAATCCTAGTTTATTACATGTACCAGGTACTGTCTCCTTGGAATTATCCATGCTAGCTTCAGGACATGCTGTTATGAATATCAGAAAAGCTATTAAGCAGCACAAGACACCGTGGCATTTTCAAGACCTTTTAAAGAAGACAAAAACAATGTCTCACATGCACCTGGAGCTTCAAAGCCTCCAAAACTCTTATTCTGGACTTGAAATACACCAGGAACTTGACAACAGCTGTTAATCAAATAATGAAAGCCTCACCATTACACAAGCACACTTGTGGGGAAGCAGCTATAAATTCTTTGCCATGACAGCATACGAGGGTAGGGAGAGCGTGAGGGTGGGATTTGGTACCAGGCACTTGCCTTCCCAATAGAATGACGCATCATACCAGCACTATGGTGAAACACTCCATCTGCCAGTTCCCCTCAAAACACTATTTTAAGGTATCTGCTGCTCAATGCAACAAGCTGAGCAGGCTCAGTTCCTTAACAGTAACTGCTAAGAGAAATATGCGACAAGCAGACATTCAAGGAATTATGACACAGCATGATGTGTCTCCACAGTCTATGAATCCCCTTAAATACACATATTTTTGTGACAGATGACCTGGGAGCTACAATGGAGCCTCAAAATGGAAAACACTCCACAGTGGCTTCACTTTGGGACACAGCCTGTTTAACACCTCAAATGTTTGTAACCTGACTACATAGTTTTTTAGTGAAGTCCCGCTCCACTTACCCTCTTCACCTCACTCACCTCAATCACCAAGTGACCTGCCATGCTAACAATACACAGGATCCTCCCTTGGTACAGGGGCCCAACAAGCTCACCCATAGGTCAGTGGGGGTATGGTACAAGAGTGCTGCCCTCTGACACTGACAGTGTTTCCGGGTTGGAAAGCTCTGGGTCAGTCCTGCCATGGTGGTCCACACAGATGGACTGCAGCTTGATCAGATAACCTCTCCTGGGGATCAGGTTCACCTCTGTAACTCTTATCCGAGACATTCAGGGTCAATCTCTTAGGGAGGAGATTGATATCTGGATAAGAAAGAATGATATACTGGGATTATTGTGGTGGAAGTCTCATTGACTAAAAAATTTAGGAGGTTGTCTGACCTCTGAAGTAGGATGTTGCACATGCACAAGCTGCAGCTATGCAGCACTGATTCAACCCATCTGGAAAGATATTCATTCATATTCAATAATTCATGTGCATAAAAGTGGCAGTGTGACATATTTTGTGGATAACACGGTTTTAAAAAGCAACAATACAAGGAGAGGAACGTCTGCTATCACAACCGGTCATGAGACGCCCCAGAAAAAGCAGTTTTTAAGCTAGGTTACTGCAGCTTTAATAGCATGACCCGGAACCCGGAAGAGTTTCACCGGCACTGGTGCCTTTTCTTTTCCGCTCAGGTCTCGACAGTGGTGGGAGCGTGGATTTCATCATCTGGGCTCACAAAATCACGAAAAATGAGCGTCCCAGCGTTTATCGATATTACGGAAGAGGACCAGGTACGGCCAATGTCTTTAAAAACTCGTTTTGCAATTTTCCATCAGCAGATAAGTCGATGAGTGGAAACTATCTAACCGGATAGTGTAGCATGGTCGCTAGCTAAAATGCTAACCGCTAGTAGCTGCTGACAGGCACGGGCTGATTGTCATCTAAATACATGCCTCATATGTAACATATGTGGAAGCATACTGTGAGTAGTTACATAATTAAGCTTCCCGCTAAGGTGGTTTGTTTGTTAATTAGTTGAGAGTCGATGCTTTTAGCCGTTCGGAGCTCAGTGTTTTTACGGCTAACAGTGACAAATGTCTGAAAAGTTGTAATGTTAGCATAGAATGCTAACTAGCTGCATAGCAAGACATCTAAACAAACAAAGACGTAACGTTAAAAGATAACCGGGCACTCAAAGCATGTTGCCTATTAGTCATGTATCTTGATAGCCAATAACTTTAATATAAAAATACTTTCTCCGTCACTTCTACAGCAATTACTCCTGTGATTCAAAACAATAACAAATGACCGAAAAAGAGATTTTAAGTCTGTAGGGTATGAAGTGTAGGCCAGGATATTTCTGCAGTACGACGATGCTTCATTTAAAACAGTGCGCACGTTTTATCTTCAATAAACGTTGCAACTCCATCTCTCTAAACGTATTATTCTAAAAGACGATGTTTACACTATCTTGGCATGTTACTCTCTGTACTGGTTCATTTGCTCGTCATCCTTTGTACTGCGCAGTCACCAAGCAGAGGAGCATGTTCTGTGGCAGACAATTATGTGTGAGTGTTCATAGGCTGTCCCTTTCTTGCTCAATAGACAGCCCGAGGTTCTTTGTCCCCCAGGCAAAATAGCTATTCAACTCCTCCCAGCACTGGTCAGGATGCCGTGTGTTGCTATCATGCTCACTCACTTTTCTCGTGGCTGCAAGACTGCTCTTGATGTACTGGTTATATTAGCCCTCATGAACTTGTGCTTTTTGGTACTTGTTATCGTACCTGTGCTACAGTTTTGACATATGGTATATGTTTTAATTTTGATTAAAGTACTAATAGAAAGTATTTTACTCTGTGGTGTTACAGGCCTCGGAGTTGAGAGCCTACATCAAGTCCAAAGGAGCTGATATATCAGAAGAGAATTCTGAAGGTGGACTTCATGTAGATCTGGCTCAGATCATTGAGGCATGTGATGTCTGCCTCAAGGACGATGATAAAGGTTAGTGACACAATAATGAATGAATTGTGAGAAACTACCCCTGAATGGAAAACAATTTCACATTACTTCTGGCTGTCTCTGTGTTGTACCCCTGCAGATGTAGAGAGTGTGATGAACAGCATTGTGTCTCTGCTGTTGATCCTGGAGACAGAGAAGCAGGAGGCTCTTATTGAAAGTCTATGTGAGAAACTGGTGAAGTTCCGTGAAGGAGAGAGACCCTCCCTCAGGATGCAGCTGTGAGTCCTTCTATCTTTTCCTATGTATTTTTTTACGTCAGTCCCTCTCTACGTTGTACTTTCCAAATCTTTGATGCATGCAAATGCAGAACATTTTGGCTTTGGCAGTCTTCAAGGTTGACGCCTTGTCGTTAGAGCTCGATATCAGACATGTCTTGAGAAAACATCATTACAAAAGTCATTATCAAAACACTCAACTTTTCTAATGTTTTCTTGTTGTAGGCTCAGTAACCTGTTCCACGGCATGGATGAGAACACTCCAGTGAGGTACACTGTCTTCTGTAGCCTCATCAAAGTGGCGGCAACTTGTAATGCCATCTCCTTCATCCCCACTGATCTTGATCAGGTATATCTCCTCACCAGTATTAACTGAAATAACTGCAAATAAACACTGCAAGTCAGACAGTGTGCATTTCTTTGCTTTGAGTTGAGGAGTTAACAAAAAGGAGATGCTTATCGCTTTTTTCAGGTGCGCAAGTGGATTATCGACTGGAACCTGAACACAGAGAAGAAGCACACACTCTTGAGGCTGGTGTATGAAGCATTGGTGGACTGCAAAAAAAGGTAACTACATATATAGTTACATGTGTGTAGAAGTCATATTTTGATGTGTACAGAAGCAAAAACATGAATACACACCATTTTGTTGTTGCATGAAATAGTAATTAATTGGGCTTTTGAAACAAGTGGATTAGCCAGGCTGTTTCAATCAGCAAGAGTGGAATAAGAAAAACGTGATATATTTTACCAATTTTCCCAGGAAGCAGAAAGGATTCTATCTGATACAACCAGACACAGTGGCGAAGGCCACTAATGTTACATTATGTAGTAGTTCAGACAGCTTGTTTATAGCAGTCAGCCATGGAGCAATCGTGACTGTTGGGTCTGTGTCTCCAAATTTCTACACACCTGTCAGTCTAAAATTCAGTTCTCCTTAAAGTTAATGTTCACACAAGAGAGTTAAACAATGTACTCTCTCATTTCACAGTGAGGCTGCAGCGAAAGTGATGGTTGAGCTGCTGGGAAGTTACACAGAAGACAATGCTTCACAAGCACGCGTCGATGCCCACAGGTAATCTTTGGGGCCTTGTTTACAACATTTGTCCATAAGCCTTGATATGACTTACATTCCATACTCATACATAAATATTTTTCCTTCATCTTTAGATGTATTGTTCGTGCTCTCAAAGACCCCAACACCTTCCTGATTGACCACCTGCTCACCCTGAAACCTGTTCGCTTCCTGGAGGGAGAACTCATCCATGACGTGAGTACTGAAGGATGTGCAAAGCTTTGTGGTGTTAAATATATGAAAAACATTACTGGCATTGCTAGATATTGCTAGAGAGATCCACCCTATATCGAGAGTCATATTTATTTTATCAAACATGATTAGTCTTGAAAAATGTGACAATACCTTCCTTCCATTGAAACCATTGTGTTTCCATTGTGTGTCACTGCACGAACCGTGTCAGCTTTGTATGTGTAGAAGCCTCTGGCTGCGTTTTATATGGGTCTTGCATGTATTTTTTGAAATGTATTTTCAGTGACAGGTAAAATAAGCAAAACTCAATATTTAAATGCCAGCCAGTTAAAAAGACTGAATGCTGAGCAGTAGGAATGTTTGTCCATTACCAGATGAATGGATTGAGACAATGAAAAAAGTATTTCGAATTGGGCATGTGCACACTCTATTATGTATGAGTGTTCATAGGCCACCAGGCTAGTATTTCTGAATTAATGTCAGTGTGATGTGCATTACATTGATCAATCTCGTCACCTAAAGCTGGACATGATATGTATACAAAAAAGATCTGTGCTGAACAATCTTTAAAATGACATTTCTCCCTCTTATGTCTTTTGTTTTCAGCTATTAACCATCTTTGTGAGCGCTAAACTAGCAGCGTACGTCAAGTTTTACCAGAATAACAAAGACTTCATTGACTCTCTTGGTAAGTAGCTGTAACCTGAGGTGTTGCCTGCATCATTCCCACAAGTAATCAAATGCACATACTCATGTTTAAAAGTACAGTGCATGGGTTGATTGGTGAGGGGGAAAAATGTAGTGCGCTGCAATAATCTGACCACCCAAAAACCTCCCTGTAGTGTATCAGTGATTAAAAATTTACAAATCAGTATTTACATATTGTATTATAACTTAAAAATTCTAACTAATGTGTTATGTGATTATAATGCTTCTACCCTAGGAGAGCAATAAGAGCAATAGTTTCAACCTTTTCCCACTTTTGGAACATCCTTATTATAGTTTATACTATAAACATACTGCTCTTGCTTTGACAGCAAGGAGTACTTTGGTCAGAATCAATGAAAGTGGGGAGAAAAGCTTTGATTTAAAAAAAAAAAAAGACTAATTTGATTTTGAGTGCTCTGTTTTAATACATCTTTGAAATCTAAAAATCTGTTTAGATATCTGATTACCCTTCTCCTCTAAGAAATCACAGCATCTGAGCCAATGTACTGCTCCCTGAAACACTGTACAGGAATGTGTGTATGTCAGCGGTGCGTCCCTTTCTCACTCTGAAAAGCCATGCTGTAATTACGAGCATGTGTAGGATGGACTCTCAAAACAGACAATGTGAAGTGTTGTTTGTGTTAGAAGTAGATTCCCTGACTGCATGCTCCTAAATGTAGAAACAATTATCAGAGGGAAACTCCCTGAGTCAAGAGTAATCGACTGTGACTGTTTTGTGCTTAATGATCCCTGCGTGTTGCTCTCCAGGCCTGTCTCACGAGCAAAACATGGCCAAGATGCGTCTGCTGACATTCATGGGCATGGCGGTGGAATTCAAGGAGATCTCCTTTGACACCATGCAACAGGAGCTGCAGATCGGAGCCGAAGATGTCGAGGCCTTTGTCATTGACGGTACAGTCACTTCAGCTCACATTAATCTTCACTGCCTGACTCAAAGTGTGCTGTTAGTTTCTCGCAGGCAACTAATGGGGTGAAAAAGTGTAGTAATTGACATTGTTGTACCAAAAATGATCTATCTCCCTACTAAAATAAGAAGGATTGGAATAGTGATCACACGGCATGAGTGGGATTTTACAAACTACAGCGAGAAAATGGCATACAACCAAGAATAGCACTTTTAGTGTTTTTGTGACTGGGATTAGCTTCCTCTCCAGTTTCATTTTCCAGGTGCGTCTGCTCTTAAAGCACTCTTATGTCAGTGGTGCATTTATGGCTTTCTGTCAGGGCTTTTGCCATCTCTTTATTCCTCTCCTGTCTGCTTATTCTTTCTAGCTGTTCGTACCAAGATGGTGTACTGCAAAATCGACCAAACACAGCGAAAAGTTGTTGTGAGGTAAGCACTTTCGTTATGCTGTGATAAACTGTGGTTAAATTTCAGCTGACATCTGTATTAAAAAGTTGGTGATGATACCAATCTAGATCTGATGTACTTTACCTAGATCATTTAAAAACTGTCCTCAATTCTTAAAATTTTCCTTTTTGCTCTGTTGGTGAGAGTCCACTTGTAAACAGTGTTATCTGTACCATATTAAAGCATAAGCATATCGTTCTCATTGACACATTCCCCACACTGTGACTAATACATCAAATTTTATTTCGAAAGTTGGGATTTTTTTGTAATTGTTCTTACTGGTATTGAATAGTGAAAGCCAAGTATGAAACTGGACTAAGAGAGCTGAAATTCTGTTGATGTAACTAAAGACTGCTTTATTCCTGTAATTGTTTATGATTGTTTTAAATGATTAGTCAATCCTTGCAACACAGCAAGGATTGACTAATCATTTAGTTTGCAAATTCCTGAATGTGGTCAAATAAGTCTGGTCTTAAGGTCAAGGATACTCTGAACTCATTTCTGGCTGTGGTCTGCAGAAAAACTTTATCTGTGTAGAAAAAACCCCCCAATTATTACTGTTTATAAATTTCCATCAAGTATTTACAGATCTATTTTTTATTACTTTCAAACTCAAATCACCATACGACTGATTTCAATTTGGGCAATGTTACGTTCTTTTTGCATTGATACATTTACGATGGCTTGATATGTTTTATTCCGTCAAAGACATGACCTTGGCCTCCATTTACTTTGTCAATTTAACAGTCTTGCCTTTCTGTTTCCACTCAATCAGCCACAGCACACACCGCACCTTTGGCAAGCAGCAGTGGCAGCAGCTGCACGACAGCCTCAGCTCCTGGAAGGCCAACCTAGCAGCCGTCAAGACCAGTCTGCAAGCCCTGTCACCTTCTGCTTAATTCCACCTTAACCCGACTGTCTAGACTGCCTGACCCTCCAGTTTTTCCTCCTTTCAAATCCTCTGACTGAAATGATCAGCTTTTATATTCATCCAATAAAAGAACAGTGGAGATCACCTGTGATTGCTTTGTTTCTTTTTTTTGTTTAAAAATCAAAAATCGTCAGAATTAATTTAGAGTTTATTGACATCATGAACACACAAAGTTTTACAACACACAAGTAACTTGAATTTGATAGACCATTTCAAATTTTGTAAAACGGCCAGAAGCCTTACTGTGCCTTAATGCATAGGACACACAGTATACAGTCTTTTCAGGCAAATAGCACTACTAGTTGCCTTATCATCTTTTCAGAAAGCTGTACAGTGACTGTAATGGGGGCTCGTCCTGCAGCAGTTTTCAACATCTGGTTTTGGTTTAAGGACAGCTTGCCAGTATTAGATGAGCTGTGACTCGGGGTGAGAAATGGCCCTGCAGTGAGAGAGTCACTTGTCTGGGAACACATGAGAGGTGACAATAGCAAAGTGAACTCAAGATGACCCTGTCTGCTGAGGTCAGAGCTGTATTACTGTAGCATCAACACTTTGTGCTTGTGGCACAGGCTGATTCACTGCCACTACAAATTTGAAACTGTCCACCGGGTGAATAGATAACGTTCTGCTGTAGTCAGCATGAGTCACTGTCTTTTGATGTGAGCTGAAAAGTGGAAAAACAAGGACCTCTAAATTCCACTTTTTAAAGTTCACCTTGCCTTTGCCCGTTGATGTAAAGTTAAGTGCCATTTATCCCGCACAGAAATCTGTTCTCATGCATCAGTCCAGGATATGAACTCTAATGATATATGGCCCAGGCATTAGGTGTAAAAGGGGTCTGTTGGAGTTCTCTCCCTCTGAGACTGTGATGAAATCAGCACATACTGACAAAGTGCAGACTACTGACATTGCACTCTTTGAATACCCACCCCCACCACAAAAGAACGGTTCTTCTTTTTTGACTAATAAAGCCACAACCTGTTTGTTTGGTTGTTTTTTCTTCACTCTCATACAGAGTGAAGTCTAAAATCTGCTCATTCCAGCCTTGCTACTGTGATATTTTCACACCGATTACATTAGAGGTACATATTTATTGCCGGATTGTGTTGTCTTTCCTATCATATCAGAGGTCTGCAAAGGCTCACTGCTCACTTCTGTCCAGTTGCCCACAGGGAGCAGCATCTCCAACTCTTATCAGTGGGTTTAAATCACAAAACACATTCTCAGGAGCATAACCTCATCACAGCCACCCACAAGGTGGAGTACAGATAGAAACAAATGTGACCAAGGTTTAACAGAATGTTTGCAAAGCCTTGCATCTTGATTTTCAGCTCTCAGCAGATGTTCCTTTTACTCTACAAGCAATGTCTTCTCAGCTACTTCTGTCATTCTGGAAAGCCATCTCTCTCTTCCTCATCTTGTCTGTGCATCATATGAGATGTCCCAGATGAAAATACTAAGGATTCTGAATTCAAGACATTACTTGAAATTCACTTTTATACATGGTTGTATGGCTACTTCTATTTAGGGTCTGATTACTTCTTCCACCACCAGTCACAGTCCACTGTGTGAAGTGATTCAGAGCCACAAGACTTTTTCCAGCAGTGAGACACTATTCATCATTATAACATTGGCAGTATGTGTTGTAAGGTGGCAATATCATCTGACATCACACTCCTGATAAAGTTTATAATTTCTCATTTGCTTCACCTCTTTTCTACAGATAAACATTCCTCTGGGAAAATGTAAGACTGACAGTATCCAGAAACGTAGCCAAGTACAAGAGAGGGGCTCTCACTATGCTTCAATTAGCACCATGCAGTAGTCAGCCAGATAATGTTCAATTGCATCCTATCTCTGCTTTACATAAACATTGGCCAAGAGGCCCGAAGGCTCAGAGGGAGATATGTGTATTTACATGGAGAGTGTCAAACATAAACACCATTATGGAGGATGGTTTGCCATTAGGAAACTTTATCCTCACTACATTGCTCCACATGTTTCTGTTTGTGGTGTCTCTAAAGTTGGTATTTGTGAGGGAAGAAGCAACACCATGTGCATTTTTATCACAGATGCTTCTTCTCTGTAAAAATGACTCCAGTGCCCATTACACCACTTTTTCCCATACAAGGCCTGTGCATAGTAGTCACCAGCTCTTGAGCTAATGAGAAATCTTGAGAAAGGAGGTTTAGTGCTTTTAATGGAGAGCTGATGCAAAGATCCCTGAAAGATAGCCTCATGTTACGAGGGTAATTTCGGCCCACCCATTAGAATTGAAGATACAACTTTTTAAACATGAAAAAAACATTGTGGTGGTTAAGATGTTACGGTGAAATATGGCATTTGTCCCCTTTATAGGGTCATGAAAGTAAATCACAGCTTTAAATCTCAGTCAAGCTAAGTTGGTATCGGTAACATGACAAGACATAAGTCATGAAGCGCTAATGTGTACATCAGTGGCTCAATGGAAAAAAATGTTTAAATTAAATAGGATTAAGGGCCTATTTAGGTTTGTTTTTGAGATTTAGTGTTATAATTTAGTGCTTTAGTGATTTAGTGTTTATCTGTAGCCTATTTGTTTTGTCCTGTCAGAACAAATTAATATTTTCTACTTTCCATTACACCACAGACAGATAGAGCTGCTACTCTTATTAATAACAAATTACCTTAATTGGAAAAAAATAAATGAGCTTAATAATGTGCATCAACATGTCATCGAGTGTATGATCAAGAGTAAAGGCTTAACATGATTTGGCTCTGGGAGGAGTACGGTATTGGCGTCTGACTAAGAGTTCACATGACGCATGTACCATACCATCCGAAACAACGGTGCGATAAATACTTTCACTTTCGTGGTTTCAGCTGCCATCTAGCGTCTGCTTTCAGTTGCATAATACACCATACTGACCAGGTAAACGCGATCGATTGGTCGAGCCTGCGCAGGTAGTTTAGGAAGTGCTGAGGCCACATCTGTTGGGAGTAAACAAAAGTCTTGTTTTTTTAAAACCTACCGGAACTGTTTTGGACGCTTCGGGGATCGGCACGGCAAAAGTTTACTGGATTTTGTCTTTAAACGATGAGCCGCGTCAAACTTTATCAGAGGAACTCGCTAAACACAGCTGTTGTTTGTGAATATCGCTGACTGTTTCCTGATTTATCTTATCAGCGTCGAGGCTGGGACACGTACCTGCCGCTCCTGTAGACAGGTCTCATTTTGTCTGACCGTCATTATGTGCTACTTTTCATCATAGGTAAGGTAGAACATAAGCTACTGTTGCTGGTTGGTTATTAAAAAACCCGTGTAGATATAGTTATGCGTTGTTAAAGGTACTCTGCCCTCTGTACCGCCAATTAACGCCACACCCGTTGTCCGCGCGCAGGTGCACGCGTGACCATGTTGTTTCATATGCTCATACTCCTTCAAGTCCTGTCATGCGGGGAGCTGACTTGTGTGAGGAGGCTACTGACAACACAGGAAGGATCAAAAGACCAAGAAGGTGAGACGTTTAGAGTGAGTCAGTACAAATGAATCCACTTCACAGACCTCCACGTCCCCATTTATAGCTAATTCATCTGTTTCATCCAGTGTTTGTTGATGAGGGGGACGCAAATTCGTTCCTGGGTCGCCATCTGCTGTTCAACCGGTTTGACTTTGAGATCTTCGTTCCTGGAAATCTGGAAAGGGAGTGTTATGAAGAAGTCTGCAATTACGAGGAGGCGAGGGAGGTCTTTGAGAACATCCCGGCTACAGTTAAGTGATGTTCAGTGGGGAGCCCACTGAGGTCAAGTCATGATCGAAAGAGACCTGGCAGAGCAGACATTACCACACTAATTATGTTTTTGTTTTTGCAGGATGATTTTTGGAAAAAATATACTGCAGGTAAGAGAAAAAATTCAGTTACTTATACTTTTTTAAACTTATGTCAAGAAATATCATGACCAAAGGAGTATATAGTTGATGTTGTTGTTGTTTACGAACACTTATGTGTTACCTGTTGTATGGATAATCGTGTTACTGGTGCTTTCAAAACCTGTTTCACCACTTGTTCAACAGCACACAGAAACTTTGAGAATGATGTGTGTACAACCCATCGTGCATTACCTGTGCAACTCTCATTTGTTTTTGCATCAGTGATGAAAACTGTGTGAAAATCAAACTATAATTAATTTTTACCCTCGACTAGAAAATAAATATCAGATGAAAAAGTGGAACCGCCCTCTAGTATTCAAATGGCTACTGTTTACAATATCATATGACTGCCTTTATCAAACAAGCTTAAAACTGTCCAGTCACTCTGTGTTGCTTGTGCTGAACCACAGATAAGGACAAGCGTGGTCGGGTTGATGTGACGTCTCTCCTGGTCGGACTGATCGCTGGCGGAGTGGTCATCGTTATTGTTGGCCTCCTTGTCTGGTATTTCTGTCAAGGCAAATGCAAGGACAACTTCAGCCATACAAAGTGAGTGAGAGGGTTCTTACTGCTATCAATGAAAGTGATCATTTCAGTGTAGCGTAGGACTACTACCACTACTTTACTTGAGGTACTTTCAAAGATATAGACACTTACACTATAAACTTAAACAAACTGACAACAGCTCTTATTTTTACAGGGTAATCTGATGCTCCTCTTGTCCAATGTCCATTCTTACCTGTTAAGGTTTTGATTATTGATTAATTGGCAGATTATTTATGTCCTTTTATTAAATGAAAAGAGAGAAATATGTGCGTCACATTTTCCCAAAGTCTGAGGTGATGTCAGATTGCTTGTTTTCTTTCACAAAAACTAACAATATTAGGGTTACTGTCATATGTGACAAAGACAAGCATCAAATACTCAAATGTAAGGAACTGGAACCAGTGTGTGGTCAGTGTTTGTTTAATAATTGCTGAAATGATTAGTCAGTAACCAAAATAGTTGGTGGTTTCATTTCCCACAAATCATCTAATCACTTTACTTTAAACCTGGTCCAACAATCAGCACTGTGGAAACTATAAATGTAATTAGTTGCTCACCGCCATCAAACAAGAATATTTTGACCTTAATACTTAAAGACATAAAGTAGGTCATATATGAATAATATTTTATGATATGACTATACTTCTCTCATAGCTCTATTCGGGCACGACCGAGGAGAAGTAATGCTTCTCTAATCATGCGGCGTCTAGAGGAGGTGTCCTTACAGCCTGTGCTCCCACCTGCACCTTCGATCACAGTGGAGGAAATCGACCCGCCAGGGCTGCCGTCCTATGAGCAGGCAATAGCTAAAAGTGGACAGCATGACGCCCCGCCTCCTCCCTATCCCGGGTATTTGCACATGCATTTGTATTTGCAGTTATGACTCACTTCTCAAGTTTTTCTAGTAGACAGGCACAATCCATAATGCAGTCACAGACAGGTTCAAGCATATTTTTCTAACATATTTTCTTATTTTTCATTTTAGCTCACAACATGGAAGTATTCAGAGGTAGTATCTTCAGGACAACAAATCAGCATGTCTGCTGACTTAAAGCATACAATTTACATCTAGCATTTACACTGTGCAGCTTTGATAAATATTGAATGCCTATTGTCATCTTGTGATTTTCATTACAGTAAGATTTAAAACAGTGCCTTGTGCCATCTCTTTAGTGCTCTGATTACACTATTTCTCTGATTTACCTATTAAGCTTTTTCTTTTCTAATCTTTTTGGTCTGTTAGTTTACCTTTTGCTCAGCAGTATGGTCTTCTCAATATTTAGCTACCCTTTCTTCACCTGCTTTAATAAAATGTAGTTTTGTGGGAGCCTCTGTTGACCATTTTCAGATGTTATTAAACTTTGTAATATTTCGCCAGCCCTGTGCTGAATTAGCTTTGTATTGTCTTATACCCAGTTTGCTGCTATTTGGCTAAATGCAAATGAAGAATCAGTAATATCTTTGACATGAGAGCTTGAAGCTGCTGGAATGCATAAGATTTAGGGAGCAGTTGTTTTATATACAGCAGGTATAGAAGGGTTAAGATCAAGAATGGGTTTATGTTTCATTACACAATAAGTATTAAATGCAGTTGAGGAGAGACAGGCTGATTTTTGTCTCCTTCAGAAGGAAAAACAATGACAGCAAATCAATTATCATGGTGTGATGGTTAATGTTAATATATTTAAGAAAATGCTTTTAAAGATAATACAAGTGTTTTTAATGCACTGGTCTACCTTCTTACTTTTTTAAAGACTCACTTTGTACAACGGCTGTGTAACATCATCTTTTACCTTTTTATTTTGCTTTAAAATGTGCAGATTTTCTCGCTGCTTCATAAAGTTGTGGTGTGTCAGGAAACGTATCAGAATGCTCTTCTAATATGTGAAGTCATTTTTATTTTCAGTATCTACAAGTGGTTTATTATTAAATGTACTATGAATGGATGGAGGACGTTGATCTGAAGCATAACTACTTGAAATGAAAATCTTTTATAGATGTTTTAAATAAAATTGATATTTTAATTATTCTATTGTCTCATCTTTCAACAGAGTTTGAAGTTGAGTATGTGTTTGCACAGTGGATCTGTAGCCACTTACTTCTTACTTCAGATTCAGGGTAATTATGATTAGTTTTAAGGGTTGCCACAGCCACAATAGATTATAACTGTATTTGTTGTGTAACTGAACATACATGCAAGCTGGAACACTATGGCTGATATAAACTAAAGATTTTAGATCAAACCAACAACAATATTTTCATTCTGCATTACTGTCAATCAGATCAATTGGCTACAGGCTGTTGTCATGTGGTGTTAAAATCATAATAGACCTACAGAGAACTATTTATTCCTTCTTTTAAACAAAATAAACAACTACAAATGTATTGTACCATTTACTAATGTATATCTTACAACTGGATCTTATGTACTTGTGTAGGTTACACATTGTAAGGTTTACAGAGGAAAAACAGCTCCAGGCCAGGGAATGGATTACTTTTCATAGTAAGATTTTTAACAAAATATAAGCCTTTGGATTTATAGAAGTATACGTTTGTTTGACTGCCATTTTGAATGCCAAAAGTTGGACTTCATACCTTTATGCTTATTTTATTTAGACAACAACAGGCTTGGGAGAGAAGCCAAGTGGTGCATATTCCACATTAGAAACAAAACTTGATAATTACATCATAGTTTACAGACAGGCTCCACTGAAACCAAAACAGAAGACATTTGCCTCAATACATTGTTAATTCCTTTGGAGTGAAATGACTTTAACACAATGGGCCACTGTTTGAGATCTTGGCTTTATTCTAATAATTTTACAATCCATGCAAACAATAAATGCAATGCAGACTATGACAAATTGCTTCACATAATGATTTGGGGGTTTTATGAGGATGTATATAAAGCCTAAAGTTAAGTCTGATGGGTGCAGAATTTAAAATCAAGCCTACGCTGCACCGTGTTTGTGTTAATAGGGTACATACGTTAATATGTGTATCCATGTATGGATATTTGTATGTGTGATATATCAGTATTATTACTTGGTCGTACTTTGGATTTTTGTTTTTGCTGTTTTGTTGTAGTTAGTATTTTATTTCTTATTTATTTGCACTTTTGTCGATACTGCATCTGTTTTCTGCACATGGATGCCTTTTTGCTGTCTGTCGGGAAATAATAAAAAATACTGATTGGAATAAAGAAACGTTTTTGTATTTCAAAAAACCAGAGGAGCCATGCAAGTGGGAGAAATATAGCTGAACTTTTAGGTGTGAGGAAAACTACAAAACTTCCAGCCAAAGTCTGCGGTGCATCCTGGGAAATAAACTAACATGGGTACGTGAAACCATGCAGGCTTTGCACGGCTCTCCATGACGGGAGACGAACAAAAACTAACCAAAAACACCCAGAAGGCAAAAGGTTTTACTTTTATCCAGGACATAGCGCTGCTTCACGGCGGCTTTCCGGGCCGTGCGGTGCTCCGACGGGACTGCCTGCCCTGGTCGGTCGGTGGGTCGGACCCAGGGCTGCTACGATGTGCGTCCGCTGCTCCACGAAGCTCCGTCGGGGAAGTGAATCTTTCACCGGATGATGGACAGGAACTACCCGACCTCCAGCTTTGCGGACGCGCTGGCTCCACCAGCACAGACCGTAGCTTCTTCTTGGGCCTATGACCGCAGCGCAGCTAGTGTCAAGCCAAGGTAAAAGATGAAGGAGAGGGCACCTTTCGAAGGAAATATCGGTGATGGAGGGCCTAGTTTTGCTCTTTGAGCCAACTATAGAGACCCTTGTTATTGTCGGGAACACTGGAGGATTTGCACAAATGTCTGAATTTAATTTAAGTTGTTGAGGCTTTGACTTTCGTAGCCGTGTGTTACGTTGCTGTCTCCCACCTTGCTACTTCTCGCTAGCTCACCGTATCCTCAGCATGGCCATGAACAGAGTTAGTCCATCCTGGAGAGGAATTTATTGTATAACTTGTCTTTGGTTTGAGTTGACCAGTTGGTGAGCTCTTAGCTGGCGTATTATCGGCCTGTTTACATGACCACACAGGTGCTCGCCGAAGCCAAAACAACATAGGTAACGTTCACTAACTTAGCCATGGATGCTAGTCATGTCAGTTATGGCATTTCATATTAGAGGTACTACATAACGTTAGCTGTTGGTGTTGTTGCCTGAGAGCTGAGGGGCGACGTGTCGATATCTGCCCAGATTTACTGCTTTTTTAAGAGTTAGGGGTCCTTTGATGTCTTTTAACTTATTTTATATGCTACAAAAGAGACAGAGAAACTCTAACCACAGGGGCAAAGTTTTGCAGATTTTAAACTCTTATTCCAAACTCAGGACTGGTGCATTATATTCTACCACATATTGTGTTAATTAAAGGGGATCATGCGTAATGACAAAGCTGTAAGTCACATTGTTCTCTCTCAAGCAATACAAATAAAATACCAGCAGTAAAGTTCATGTGCATGAAAGATCCCTTGAGTACAAGGAGAAAGTTTAGATAAAGATTTAATTTAAAATGATTCACTCAAGAAATAATTAAAATTATTCTGTATACATAGTCTACTGTAATGACTAATCAAGGGAGTACACAACAAATGAGATGATTGCAGGTTCAGAAAAGTTAAGATTGCATCAGTTTGCCCCAAATAGCAGGGGTTTGTTGTTGTTGATTAAAGTAAATAAACAGATGCTTGTGCCATTATTGATCAGGAAACTAGCTGATCAACTATTATACAATCAGTGGCGAATTTATTTTGTGCGCCTGTAAAATCTATTGCAATTCAAGACAGCCACTCAGCCATACATTTAACTTTTACAAAGATAATAAGGTTAGTTTTGACCTGATTGACACTGTCACTGAGGTATTATGTACTTACATGTTTACATGCCGTGCTGTTTTTCTGGACTGCATTATATTGAGAGGTGTTTATAATAGTTAGCCCAACCCATTTACAACCACAAGGAGGGAAGACTATTAAAAACATATTTCAATAAAATGTAGTCTAGTGATGACACCACCACCAATGACCTAAATAATAAACATACAGTTTTATGAAAAGGGCTCCCTCAGTGAAAAAAACAAAACAAAACTGAAACATTATAACTTTAAGAAATGTGGTATGGTCAAATAGCAGAGAGTTGTGTAACAAAACACAACTGGTGTATGTCTAAACGGACCAGAAAAAGGAGGCAGATGACTCCCTTTCACCTCCATGTTCTTCCACAGATGTTTACCTTCTGGCAAAAACGGAACATGGATCAGGCTGCATCTGATTACCTCTGATTTTGTTTCTGTTTCCTATGAATTTCATCCCTAGAGAATATAAAGTCATATGTCAGATATTAAACATTTTTCTCCTAATTGGCTCAGGCAACATTTGATACAGTAGGTCACATCAAGTACAGTAATCCAGTTTTAGTTTTGGACAACTGCGGTGACCAGAGGTCTCATAAACAGCCCTTCAGATTTTAACAAGTAGGAACTATGTAACCTCTTAGGTTACAGATGGTTTGCTTCCAGAGTTGTTGACTGAAAACGCTATACCTGAAAATTTGCTGACCTGAGTTAAATGTTGCCAAGATTTTCATGGATTCAATCAGGTTTCTCTTTTAATTGTCACGCAAAAGGCCAGTATTTTAAAGAATTGAAAACCATCTTGTTGTGTGTCAAGAGAAGTCATTTACTTGGGTCATACATAGTTTTGTGCTTCACCGCTGCTTGTGAAGATGAAAGCTAATGTGTTTGTGTTTGTCACTGCAGTTCCAGTTATGGTGCAGCACATCTCGATGCAGAGCTCCTCCAGCGGCAAAGCTACACTTCCACCCACCAGCTTCCCACCTACACTACATCACACCTTCCTGCTGCAGCTGGTCAGTTGTGAATGCTATACACACTGTATTTCAAGAGTCGATTCACTTAATTTACTTTGAACTTGCTTTAACAGTTTTCCACTAGAGGCATCATGTCTCACTAATGAAAATGGTAAATGTTAATTGAATTTAGTTTGTGGCACTCAAATCAATGAACAACTACAATTTAAAAAAAAAAAAAAACACAACTCAACAGTATGGTTCTAGATAACACACTGGGCTGTGAATATCATTAATTGGTGTTAGCTTCTTCAGTAGAAATCCATGGGTGTTTTAAATGCTTTTTAAAGACCACAAAGAAACTTCTCTTCACCTTTATTGTATTGGGTTGGAGGCAGAAGTCTCAGAAATAGATACAGTATCCCAAACCTTTGCAAGTAAAGCAAAACTACCTGCATTAATAGATATTATAGCTCAACCAACACAGCCTATTTGCAATTTTGGTGAACTGACCTCTTTTAGACTCTCATTTATCTAGCACAGGATTGTGTTAACTTTGTTTATTGTCCCTCTTTTCCTTTTTTGACTGTCAGCAGCACTTGACTCAAGCAGTAATACTTCTGAGACCTCAATCATGAGCTTCCTGTCAGCCATGGAGTCAAGAAGCCTTCAGGCTGGTCCTGTTAGTGCCTCACTGCTTCCTCCTTTCAGACCCCCATCATGGCCTGCTGGTGAGAACACGTCAACTCAGTCACTGCTTTAAGTACATGTCACTGGTTGTGCTTGAGCCACATTTTTTTTACTAGTTATAACCATGTATTCTTATTTTATTTAAGGTAACCTACAGAAATACACTGACGTTAGACGTGACACTGTTTTTAATACATTGTGGGTTTGTTTTTTTAAACGCTAACTCTATACACTAATTCTATACAGTTGTGTGTTTTGTTTGTGTTTTCCACAAAAAAACATTTTTTGATTGAGTTTATTCAAGAATTTAATAATCTCATCAATAATCTACAGTCCAGAGTAGTAGACAACCTAATGTAACTGATATAGGATGGACTTCAGGGAATAGAATAAGAATGTACATGTCACCTTTTTTAAGATTAAAATGAAAAATATCATCTGATGACATTTAAAGGAAGTTTGCACCATATGATCAAATGAATTACTGTTTTAAATAGGATAAAGGACTGAAGCAGTTAGCATTTGCATGTTAATATGGTTTTATTAAATTAGATAAATTAAGGCAAAAGGGGCTGAAATATTCTGGCATAGCTCTTACAAACACACGGAGAAGGATTTTACTAAACTGAAAGACATACACAAAATTCAGTTGTTTAGTGATGTTTGTAGAAATGTTTTTGATTTATCAGGTTTTATTGCCTGTGTGTATTGGTTAAGGTTATGCTTGGAATGTATTGCTTTATGTTGCCTACACTGTCCTTACTTAAGTGTTTTCTGTGCAACGCAGGCACCAACTCCACCACGGAGCTATATTTGACTGGTGCACTGCCTTCTACTGCCACTTTCCCCTCTCCTGCTGCTCTGTCGTCCTATCAGCACGCTGGTGCCTACCCTCCCAGGAGTTATGCTACCAACCCTTCCTTGGCTCTCCAGGATCCTGCCTTCAGCACTTCCACCAATGGCCTGTTTTCTCACCACGACCCCCTCCTCCATCTCAAATCGAGCCAGACTGTGCTTCCCACTGCACTGGCCTTCAACCATCTCTCTGCTCCCACTCTTGGCTCCGCCCTGCCTGTCCAGTCCTCCACTTACCGCTCAGCCCAGGAGTCGGCTCCACACCTCCTCCAACCCCAGTTTAGCCTGCTATCTTCTGCTCTGCCAGCCACTCATGGTGCCCCACAACCCTATGGGGCCACAGTTTTCTCAGGCTCAATTGAAAGAGCTCTTCAGCGTGAATGTAGTGTAATCAAACACCACCAGAGGCCTTCAAACAGCCACACGGCCTCTGAGCAAATGCCCAATTCAGGGCACTCCTTACAGGGCTACTTTGGCTCTGGCAGTGAAGTGGAGGTGTCCTATCAGCAAGACCCTTCCCGTCAGACCCCAGAGTCCTGCAGCCCTTCCACAGGAGCTGATTCCTCCCAAGGGGTCAACCGTGCTCCACAGCCCAAAACAGACTCAGTAACTCAAGCTTATTCGTCCACTTCTTTGCCGAAGCCTAAAGACTGCTCTTCCAAACTAGCTGCACTACCTGCTGCAGGTGAAGAGAGTCACGAACACTCTCAGAATCATACAGGAGGGTCTCCTGAGCACTATTCCTCCCCAGGACAGAAGCAGAATTCAGTGATTAGTAATCAGCAGTCAGTCCAGCTACCCAGCCTAATGTCCAGTAGTCTGTCTCAAACCTACATTACCCCCCACACTCAGTCACAGCCCTCCCTTTCCACCTCAGACAAACTCTCCCCCCTTTACAAGACTCTGCCATCTCTCCCCAGCCAGTCTGACAATGTGGCATCTGTTAGTCAAACTCTTGTTTACTCCTCCAGTGGCGGGCTGAGCCAGGAGCAAGAGATCCAGTATGGAGCCCAGGTCCAGGGCTTGTGTCAGGGGAGTCTCTCTGAGAGCTACCCCACTTCCCACTCTCAGGGTGCCCCAAATGGGACTTTTACATCTCAGTCACAGGGGCAAGCTTCAGTGACTCAGTCTCAGAGCTACACCACAGGACAATCTCTTAACCAATCCCTTAACTCCTCTTACCCGCCCACATGTGTGCACAGTCTGCCCACATCAAATTCTACACCAGACTATACCCTGATGCAGGCCTCAGTTGGAGGCAAAACCCATGACACACTGTCCCAGCAGCAGACACAGCCCCACAAATATGTTTTGTCTGCCTCGTTGCCTACGTACTCTTCAACTGTGCCAGCCTTACAAAATAACATCAGATCCTCAATACAGGACATTAAGCCAACCTATGACAAACAGAAACTTGAAGAGCTCCCTATCCAGGACATAGATGTGCTTCAGCAGGCATCTATGGAGGCCTCTGCTGCAGCAAACAATATGTCTGTCCACAACAATGTCATCTATGTTGTTTCAAAAATGGACGATCATCACAAAACACAAAGCGTTATCCGAAGCAATTCACGTTCGGACGACCAGCTCATGGGACTAGGTCATGCAAACACAGTACAGGTAAAGGGTGAAAGGATGGGTTCTCTGAGCCAACAGCACATTCATTTAAGCAGTACTAATAGTCAGGAAAGTGCCAACACGAAAACTACAAACTCCAGTATTATATCTTCACATGTGCCCCTTAGTTCAGAACAACTCAAGCAGCACCCTCTCCAACTCAAGTCTCCTGAGCCACATCAACAAAACAGCCAGGATCATAGTCTGTCCCAGAGCCAGACCTCAGCAGCCCACACCCAATTCATCACCGTCCCAAGTGCTCAGGTTCTCCTCGAGCATAACCAGATGATTCTGCTCCAGCAGCCACTCATCCACCATGGTCAAAACACTTCAAAGGTGGTATCGGTGCAAGGTGTCCAGCCAGCCCAAGATCTGGGCCCTGTTCATGTCCAGTATCTTCACATGGATCGTGAACTGCTTGGTTCCAGTGTCACTGAAACCCAGAGTCAGCAGGGCACAGTAGTGTCTGAACAGAGCTCAGGGTGTCCTGATTCCTCTAAACACCACTACAGCCAGTCGGCAAATCAGCAACCAAATGATGCCAAGAACCACTTTGCTCTCAATTCCATTTGCTTTCCTGACTCCATGCTACTCGCAGATGATAGAAATATTTTGTCAAACGTTGACGACATCCTGGCTGCCACGGTGGCAGCCTGTGGTGTCACACCACAAGACTTTGTCAAAGCTACATCCTCTGCCGAGGCAGAAATGGCAGCAATGGCAAGCCCAGTGGATTCTAAAGGTCACTTCCAGACTGTGGATATAAGGCACATGTCACCTAGTTTCTCCTCAGCACAACATCCAATCATCAACACTAACTCCCACACCATGACCATGACACTAAACGGAGCTCAGATGGCCACAGACTGTCAGGGTCAGTCTGTTCACCACAACAATAATTCTGAGATTGACACAAACGGAGATGGAGGGAGCTCTGAGAGTGACTATCACTTAGCTGGGCAGGTGTATGACCCTTCAGGTATCCAGAACAGAATCAAAGGGGATACAAAGTGTATTAAAACAGAGGACAGCCTCATGGAAAGCCCAGGTGGTGAAGACTTTCCCAAAAAGAAGGCTCGCTCTAAGTCTTTGACCAAACCAGGTGGTCCTGAGGAGGACAGTGGACAGGCCAGAACAGCAAAGCGCAGCGGGCAGACAAAGCGACAAAACTCCAGGGGTAGCGATGTGAGCTCACCATCTTCTTCACATAGTGTATATGATGGTTGTCCGCAGCAAGAGAGAATCAGACAGAAGATCCGTGAAGTGGAAGAGAAACAGCCAGAGGTCAAAACTGGCTTTATTGGCTCCTTCATTGACTTCATCAAATCTGGCCCTAAACAGCAATACTCTCCAAGCCCCGCAAGGACTATTAGTCGCCCAAGAAAGACCTGCACCTTGTCCAAACCACTTCCTTGTGCTTTGCCTACCTTGCCTCCCAAACTGCAGACTCTGCCGGGGCCTTTGATCCCCCAGGAGAGTCAAGGAGCGAACGCTCAGCAGAAACGTCTTGATGAAGATTTGCAGAAGAACTTGGAGACTCTGCCATCGTTCAGCTCAGATGAAGAGGAGAACACAGGGAAGAACCAGGCGCTGAGGAACAGCATCAGCTCAGCACTTTCAGCTCTGGATGAGTCTTCAGATCGAAAAACCAGGACAGGTAATGACATCCTGCTTAAGCCTGTCAAGAACTGCCAGTATAAATTTGTATTTTTCTTCATCTTTAATTATTTTTCATTACAAATAATAATTTAGAAAACAATAAAATTAAATGAGTCAGTTGAATCCAGACTGATATCTTTACAATTGTTTCCTCTGTTCAACATTCAGAATGTACATTATTTATTTGGTTAATATGTTTTGATGTTCATTGTCTGTGAACATTTTTCTGTCATAAATGCTATTTGAAATCTAGACACATCTTTATGTTGAGTCCAGTTGACTTTTTTCACTCTTTTTGTTATCCTTTTACAGATAATCAAATCCCTGGTCCCATAATGAAGCCCGAACAAATTCACAGCATGTCACACACTGTTACCGACAGCCGTTTGTCTCAGGTCTCTACTCCTACACAGACGACAAACCCCGTCTCAGCAGGGACAGCATTTGTGGCCAAAGAGGAGTCCAAAGGGACCACACAGGGCCAGTTGGCTGTGCAGTTGATGAGTGTGGCCATCGAGGGACTGACGGACGAGGAGCTGTCGGACAGCGGAGGGGAGGGAATGTACCGGGAGAGAGACGAGTTTGTCGTCAGGAATGAGGATATCGAAACCTTGAAGGTACAGCCGAAGAAAACGTGTGTGGAAATTGAATGATTTTGAACATTTTGGTATTCAGCTGAATATAACTGAGGCAGTCAAAGTGAAAAAGGGTTATATAGATGAGGATACTTGTAAATAAATGATAAATCTGACATATCAGAACCAAACTATCTAACCTTCTTGAGGTGCAGAGGACCCATTTTTATAGAACCATTAACAAAGGTTCTCTGACCTGTTCAACCCATAATTGTGGAGAGACGTCAAATGTTGCGCACACTCATAGCTGAATATTCATCATTTCTGCTTGGTGGTATGTGCATGTGTCCAGGTGACAATGAGAGCAGGCAGTGAACCTCCAGCCATCTGGAAAGTCCAAAAGGCTCTGCTGCAGAAATTTGTGCCTGAGTTGAGGGATGGAAAGAGAGTCTTCTCAGCCACGAACAGCGTGAGTAAAAGCAAACGTGTCAGTATACTTGTGAACATTTGAGAATTCAGACCATTTTTCTGTGACTGATAACATGCTGTGCATGTTTTCCTTTGTCATCGTAGTATCTGGGATATTTTGGTGATGCCAAGACCATGTACCAGAGGGTATATGTGAAGTTCTTGGACACAGTTAACAAAAGGGAGTATGTGCGAGTTTGTAGTCGAAAGCCACGCTGCAAGCCGATGAACTCACTCCGGTATGCTAAGTCGATCACCTGATGTAATTCTGTACTTCAGTGATGTAAAAAGCACTTCAGTGGAGTCATTTTCTTTGCTCTGTCACCCAGGGGTGTTCAGGTGAAAACTTTGCTGGGATTGACAGCTGCCCCTTCCTCAGTCTCCCAAAGCCAAAAGGCTCGGCCCAAACAACCTAAGCCAAGAGCAGAGCCCCCGCCTAAGAAGAGGAGGAAATGGAAAGAGGAGTTTTCACCTACTGCCTCGGGATCATCTGCAGAGGAAGGCGGTGAGGATGAAGGTGAGCAAGCCTTCTTTTGTTTAGCCATTTAATCTAGTAGGGATACAAATTTATATGATTGAATCTTCTCACTCCGTCCCTCTTGATCTTTGATCGTTTTCTCACACACACTCTTAGAGTTAAACCCCCCAGTGCCGTTGGCTTCACGGTTCCTCAACACACGAACCATGAAGGAGACATTCAAAAGCTTTGTGGAACTCCTTATCAGTATCGCCTTAGACGAAGGTGTGATGACCACACTCGAGAGGGCAAATGGTGAGTGAATTTACTTTCTAAATTCACAATGAGCTTTTGTTTTCTGTTCAGAGGAGAGTCATATTGTAGACCAAAGCGATGCTAACTTCTTAACCCGTCTTTGTTTCAGATGAGTTACTGCTGCCACATATGAAAAGAGTGGATGGGATGATTACTGACAACAGGAAACGTCTGCTTCACAAATTACACATAGGGCAGGTTCTTAAGGTGGGCTTTATTTCAATCACTTCAAAAGGCTTACAAGGCAAGCTCACAAATATAAAGCAATAGCAGAGGACCTTCCTGCTGTGTATGAACCTAATTGACTCTCCCATTCTGCGTCTTCAGACGGCTCTAGACAACTTTCCAGAGATCTCGGTGGTGACTGAACTGAAGAAGGATGGGGAAACCCCAGCCTTTAAGGTGCGTCTCAGTGGGAAGGCCTACAATAAGAAAACTATGAAGCCCCACAAGATGCCTAACAAAGTGCCACAGGTAAGAAGGGATCCTGTTTTGGCAAAATGTACTGTCCTGGCATTATATGTCCAGCAGGGGGCACAATGTTATTATTATTAAAATCTGACCATTAATGAGAAACATTACGTGCTTCTCAATAATTCCTTTTTAGTACTGGAGGCAGTTTATTATCTGTCATGTAGACTGTTGTTAGACTAAGATTCAAAAAAAGAAGAATTTTCTAAATCTATTTAAAAAGCATTTTAACCATTTGTTTTTCCTGTTTCCAGGAGTATACAGTTGACCAGCAGAGAACTCAGTGGTTCTCACTGTATCACTCTTTGCAGCACTACAAATACCACACGTACCTCATGTGCAAGGACGAGGTAAGATGCTGTTGTAAACGTGTATGTTTGCTGTGCTAGATTGAACTAATTCAGTCCTGCTTAAGGGTGCCCATACTTTACACATAATGGTGGGCAACTAAAAACCTGCACTGTTGAGATACAAAATGGTTTTCCAAGTTTTCTTATTTGTCTGACTTCCTACACAGGATCAGTCTGCCACAAAAACAGCATTAACAGTGATTTATATTACCATTCTATTTATCAATTCATGTGTTTATTTGTTTACTTACTGCAAGAAACTTCTATTAGCCAAAATTGAATCTTACAGTGGGTCCACTTTGGCCTGCACGGCCCAGTTTCAGAGTAGATTTCACTTTTGGACAGGTAACTATTCCCAGGTTTAACTAAATGATGCTAATTATTCTGCAGAAATGTTCATGTTTTTTTCTTTTTGTTGTTTTGCCCTCCAGATCGCATCTCTGCGGGTGCAGGCAGGCGACCTGGGGCAGGAGGAGACAGTACAGAAGTGTCTGCAGAATGGAGCTTGGGTAGAGGGGCTCTTTGATCGCTTTGGAGAGTTAATCAATCAAGTGCAGCAGGCCTGCCGATGATCCAGCTTTGACTTTGGTTTAAAAGAAAAACCTAAATCAACACTTAAAAAACCAAGCGGATGCCTCCAGCTCAAGATGGCAGCAGAGAAGGACGGAGGGAGTCTCTCCTTCCAGCCACAGAGAGATTTGAATCAGGGACCTGTCAGCTGACTTGCCTGAAAGAGGTTCAGAAGCCTGCCGCCTGAAAGTGGCAGCAGGTGATTAACAGGACAGCGGTAATGTTTCGTAGTCTACGTCACTGCATCCCAGCAGAAAGCAGTGAGTTGATCAACAGAGGGCAAAGACTTTGTTTTTGGAAGCATTTTTGAAGACTTCCTCTAATGCTACTCCTAGATTTTGTAGGTTTTTGTAGTTACAAGACACTTTTTATGGGCCTTTTCCTAGATTTATATAATTGTTTTATTTTTAGGTAAATGCCAGAACATAACCGGTGAGTATGCACTAGATAGAAAGCAATCGGCATAGGAAGTAGAGCACAACAAACAAAATGCAGAAATCTGATTTGTTACAGTCATAACAAGCCTTCGCCAATCATTTGATAAATAGGCTCACATACAGAGAGTTGATTTATTGTAAAAAAAAAAAAAAAAAAAAAAGTCTATATATTATATATAACCGTAGCTATATACTGTTTGTAAAACATCCATTTTACAATGGAGCGCCAACTTATATATAATGTACATTTTGTATAAAAGAACAAGGAGGTGGGAACTTTCTCTCAAGGAAGAAGTTAGTAATTATATTCTGTATCTATACTGCAGATTAACTTGTGCTTCAAATTCCCCCTTTGCTTATGAGATGCAGTCGGTGCTGTTACGGTACTGCTCTTTGCAAATTTTGTTAATCAAATATTATTATCTTGACTTATTGGAGGGTAAAATGAAATATACAAAAGTTGTCTTTATACTTCTTTACACACATAACACACATTTTTATGACAAATAGATATATATTTTTCACAGAAGTAAATATTGTTATGTTCTCTTGTTCATTACAATTTCTGAGACACTTTTTTTCATAGTTTTTTCCACAGTTTTACAAAATTGACTCTTTATAAGTCAACTACCAATGGTATGATATCTGAAATAATCTTGTTCTTTACAGATGCAGTTTGTAAATAAAGTGCCACACACATTAGGCGTTCGTGTTGGTATGTTTTGTTTCAGGTGGTTTTCCAACAACTTCCAAATGATCATGGGCTCATTTGGGACACACAAGATTTTAAAAACAATGTTGTAGCTTAGAAGGCTTTTCTACATCTGAAGCTAATTAAATGCTCTAAATTTTGCAATACACACACTTACTGCAGCACCAGTAAATAATCAAAATGAGTGATGGTTGTTGTTGTTAGCTGTAGTCTCAGTGAAGTTTCTCTGAGATCAAAAACAGGTAAATATTTTTCTTTATTAGATAACATTGTGATTTCCAAAGTCATAACAAGATGGGAGCAAGGTGCCTGAAGTAAAACCACTCCTGTTTTACACCTCAACAAAGGGAACAAATTTGTATACTTGACACAAGTGCTGCCAATATTTAACCTTCCAGAAACGATTCACTGCCTATTAGGAGATGGACAGATGGACTGCAGGAATAAAACAGGAACAGGAGATTCTGACTGCAGGTCTCTGTAGGTGTCAGTGAATTCCTCAGAAGTTCTTTCACCAGGGGGACAACTGTGTGCCAAGGTTGCTTGGTACACATGATTCGCTCTGTTGCGTGTGACCTGATGGATATGTCCTTGAGTGTTGTTTTCGCAGGTTGTATTACCAGCTTTCTTATATGTTTGATAGATGAAGAGTGTGTGAGTGTAAGATTGTCATCCTTCATTAGTTATGTTGTCACTGACACAAAAACACACTGTTTAGAACTGCCCTCTAATGGTTTGCTTCATATATTAAACTAACACTACTTACAGATCTGCTACTGCTATTAAACAGGAAGTTCACCAACTCTTCAAATGAATCATTTTTCCCCAGCTCAGCACAGTCAGTGGTTAACTTCACCTGCTTGTTGGGAGTGAGCAGTTCTCATTTTTGCGATTTGGGAGGGCGGTGGCGAGCAAACTTCGTCGTGACGTTCGCCCACCATGCTCTCATGACCAAACTATTCACTGTGAATGGGTGGTTGACTTTGTGTCATCCCAGAGGGTCTTGAGCCTGTTGAATAAAATATAATTGTCCAGCCACAATGCAAAATTACTGGCAACCCTCACCAGACAAAAGTGTCTCTGTGCTGCGGCGACAGCTCTGTGAGGAAAGCCACTGTCCTCTGTCCTTTGGAGCTGCGGAGGACGGACAGTCAGGCAAGCTTTTGGGATTCCAGTACGGGCACAACTGGGAGAGACAGATACTGAATGTCTGCTCTCCAGATGAAAAGCATATGAATTTTAATATGCTGCATTGTTCCATATGTGGGAGACAGACTGAGAGGACCCTTGAGGCAGTGTGAGAATGTGTAGAAGGGCACAGTAACTGGACAGCTGTGTGTTGGATAAGACTGCTAAACAACGACCGCCTGTTTGTTTTGGAAATGCCCTGTAGTTAAAACCTAACGAGCTGTGTGGTGGTGGCGTAGTTTTGATGCAGCTTTAACCAAACATGCACATAGCTGCACAGTGTGCAGCTGCAATCTGTGTAAGGTTACAGATTTATAGTATAATTAAAAGACTAACCTGGTATGTGCAACAACAACAGAACATCTGCAGCTGTGCATTTGGCAGTGGTGGAGAGTAAGTATATTTGGTAAGTAAGGTACCTTCTTGTTTTATGTATGCTACTATATATTTATATTCCACAACAATTCAGAGGAAGATATTTTATATTTCTATCCCATAACACAATAAGCTTAGACATTAAAAATAAAACCTGAAGCTAATGAATTATCCTTACAACCAAGCAGTTAGGGTTAAGTTGAAGCCACTTATCACACTTCATATGTTGAATTACACAATTTCCCCCTTTAAACTTCTCAGGTGGTTTCACCAGAATAGTTATTTAGCCTGGTTGGAGCAGTTAGATAAAACAAACCAATCCTATATAAAAGGACTAATAGTTAGTTTCACCTCTGCAAGCTATAACAATAAAATGCTGTTTACACACTGATGTATCAGTCAGTTTATCAGTCACGGGCACTGGTATTTTTACAGTACTGAGTTTTAGAAAGGAAATTAAACCAATAGCTAGCAATATTTGGTACTGCTTCCTGTTTACAGACTGTCCTTTGCATTTTCCTCATGTTTTTTCATGTCTCATTTGAGCTCTACACAGAAACTTGTGAAGTGGGTTTCTAATAATTTTGAATGTCACCTCCTGGAGAAAATACTTTAAGATACTTGTCATCATCATAACTGTGAACAAACAATGGCTTGACTGACATTGCATGACTGATAAGTATGAAGGAGAAAGTAAAGGGAAATTTGCAAGGCTTCCAGGCACAGGAGAGTAAATATTGCTTTGACCTTGTGGACTAGAATTTCTGATTGCATTAACCAAAGTGCTCTCTCTCTCTCTCTCTCTCTCTCTCTCTCTCTCTCTCTCTCTCGCTCTCTCTCTCTCTCTCTCTATCACTGTCACATTTCCTGTGTTGGTGTGAAACATGTTTGACTCTACAGCACTGAAGACAGCTTTGTGGCAAGTTCTCAAATACCAGCACATCAGACTGCAATGCACGTACTGGAGGAGTTGTAGAACCAGTTTCTCCCTCCAACCAGAGGCTTCTCACTACAGGTGTACAGAGGCACAGAGTTACCTTTCATTTACGGTGTGGATTTCCTGTATTTGGACGAGAGAGCTATATGAAACCACCCTGAGCTTCTATGAATTAAGACCAACATAATGCTTATGAGTCATACTTGACTGTGGTGACAATGTCAAGTGTTATTGTGCATACTGCTTTTCTGTCACGTTAGTCAAATGTGTTTTACTTTTGTTACAGTTGACGTGATGTATCATTTTTCTATAAGGGGGAAAGAAGTTTTCCACAAGGGGCTTTTAACTGGTGTTAAAATCCTGGAAATTAATCTAATTTAATTAACAATGTTCTTGTCCTTGTGTTTAGCCATCCAGGTAAATGGAAGTTTGCTGTTTTGTTTTCTTTAATGATCACTTTCAGGGCCATTTTATAACATTATGACATGAAGGATAGAGATGCAAAAAAGGTCACCATCAAGGCTCAAAACAATGGGAATGGTGGGGGCTTATCTGCTTTATGTTTATGGACTTCCATAACATTGGTGGAAAGATTTTAAGAACTGCCAAACTGTCAAAACGGGTGCAGCAGAGACTTTCTGACTTTAATTTCTTAGTATGGGTCAACCTCTGTCCTACGTTCCCAAAAAAATGCAGCTTTGCCATTCATTCTACCTCCTAAATGCCCACTTCTTTCTTCCTTCATTTATTTCAGCCTCTGTAAGGCTTCCTATAACACCACACCTGATGTTATACAACTGTTAACACTGACTAAGTAGTCACCTGAGCGTTCTCTGCCTTGCTCAAGAGCAGCTCAAAAGCTGTACTCTGGTACCTGTTTCCAGGTCTCTCTTGTATGCTTACACGTTCACACTTCACTTGGTGAAAAGAGTATTTTTTTTCCCACATAAAAGAAGTGAGGAGGACGGTAATCTAACCGGTTTAGCCCAGCTGCACGCCTTACCCGTTGCGCCATACTTGTGTGTCTCCTGATGATGATAGCTGTCTTCCTTTCAGTCTCCCTTTCAGCGAGTGGCCAACATTGGGTTTGCAGTGTCACCTTACTACTTTTCCACTGTCGGATTACACCTCAAGAAAGGAGGCACCAGGTTAAAGCCTCAGTTGGTGAAATCTGTACCTACTATGGCTCATGCGTCTTTACTTTGGGATGTGTGCCTTTGTTTCTGATGACAGCCATTGAAGTTCAGTGACTGTCTGCCTGTATGGATGATCCCTGCCAAGACAGGAACAGCATCTTGACACTTTACGCACCTGCAGTCACGTTTCACTAATGTGTCCCCACGATCTCTTTTGTTTTGACTGAAAGTAGAGATAATTTAAAATGTTTTTATCCCTTAAATCCCAATAATTCAAACTACCTGCTCTTTCCTTGCTTCAGAATATCCATATCAGTCTCATATGGTGGCTGCTACAGGTCTTTATCATATCAGATTTACTAACAATGTGGGCTTTAAGGGTGTGACTTGGTGAGTGAAAGGTTGTGTGAAAACTTCCTGGATTTTCAGCATTTCCGTTAAATTAAAAAGTATTTTCCTTAAGAGAAGAGGAGGGTTAAATGAAGGACTTTAGTAGGGAAAATCACCAAATTCTGCACATTGCCTTTAGCCAGTCAGAAATGTATTACAGTGACTAATGTTTTCATGTGAAGAAACTAATTTGAGCAACCTCTCCAGTGGCGCTGCGGCAGCCCTGTAGTTAAAAATAGTGCAGTATGCCTAGCAGTTCCTATTCCGTCCTTTTCAGGTTTCAGTTCAGGAAGATTTACCCAAATATAAGAATAAACCAGTTAGTGCGCCTTTTGTTAAGCCTCTAGGGAACAGGGGGAGCCTCATTATCACGTTAATGCTCGGGCAGGGCGGTGATTGGGACATGAATAATGTATTGCAGTGGGAGGGGACGGTTTCGGGGTTGACTGTAGTGAGTTGCGTGCGTCACGTTGTGAATTGAAGACCAAGGACATGGTCTGAATGGCTGTCTTTACAGTCACTGGAGGAAGTTTTTCATGCACCGAACAGCAGGTAATACTAAGTTCTTTACTTTTTGCTGGTAAAATGCAGTTTAGATGTTGTCGATTTTTTATTTTTTGTTTTAAATCTTGTTTTAACCTGAAGAGTTTGGTTGTTTGGAGACGGGGTGTATAAAGAAATTACATTTTACATGTTTAGCCTACTTGATGTGATTGAAACTACTGAAATTTAATGACCCATACTATCATAATGTATTTTACATATACTGTGCGTGTGGGACTCTTCGTGCTACTACGTTTTAATATAAAAATATTAAATAGGTTTTTTTTCTACTGAAGACTGATGTTATGTTTAATAGTCACTAAAACATGTTTACATGTAAATGATTTAACCACAGTGTATTTCTAAACATGTTGTAAAGTTTTGAAAGCGTATGGATAAAGTGAAATAACATCCTTTGTGTAATTAATTTCCTTTTTAAACATTAATTGGTCTACCTTAAAGTCCAGCTTTTAATTAGAGCAAGGTTTGTGTTTCTTGGCATTTGCGCACAGTGCCGACTCAGTAGAGCAGTGTTTGTGTCAAACACAGGCAACAGGTGAATTGTGTGTATAGGCCAGCATAATAATATGTGGTGGTATACATAATATATGTCACACGGGATATGAGGGTTCAAATCCATACGGGCCAATCGTATGCCGTGCTTCATATTGTTCAGATTGTGTCCCGAGGATTGATCGGTTAATCTCACTTGTCTCAGCATGTTGGAGGAATGAAGGTATCTGTCACAGGCTATTAACAGCCAGCTGCTATTGGTCTGATGGTGCCACAGTGCATTCTCACTGCCTAAAATCATTAGCCCTGTGCTTGGTGCATGATATCTTTCCAAACGCGTTGGCTTTGGTGCCGCAGTGATAACGCAGCGCAGGGTTGGAGACGTTCACAAAGAGAATATCCCCCTGTGTTGGCTGCGCTGCTCCCTCTGCGGTTATTTACCTTCACCGATGTGTGCAAACACACGGTGCACTGTTGTCCTTGGCTGAAATACAGGTCTGTCCCCTCTTGCATCTATCGCCTTTTTCTTAATAAAGAGGAGCTAAGTCACAGGGAAAGAAGTCAGGCATCAGGTTATAGAAACTGGGTCCAAATCCTCTGGTGCGAGCAACACGAGGTGACAGGCCACAGCGGGGTTCCCAGGATTGTTTTGACCCTCACCTGACCCCCCGACTTTTTTCTTTTTTAACAAGCATTAATGGATATTGATAAGATCCGGATTTATTGTGTGACTGGTAATCCAGGGACCCCCGGTGTTATTCTCCAGATGGTCTGCCCTAACTCCCAAATCAAGGATTTCAATTTAATGATGCAGTTTCTTTCTGCTACTACCAAAAAGCATATTAATCAGATGTTAGTCTTTGTTTTATAGGGAGTCTAGATATCATGGCTTGCATTTGCATAATATGGACCATTTTTGAAACTTCAGAGTTTTAGAAGTGTGAGGAAGTGTTTTTGTTCATTGCATCTCCAGTCTGTTATTTTTCTCATGGTTCCTAACATGCGCACAAACTGTTGAAAGGTGTTCTTCCTTGAACAACTGCTGCAGGCCCAGTTGTTCTTCACTAATATGTAAAAACCCCAGTTCATGACAGCTTTTTCTTCCCCAGGAGGGAGACGCAGTTTGACGTATATGCATCTCACGATAAGCCGATCACAGAGAACACCTCTTATTCTTCTTCTGCTCTCTAAGAGCATGTTGGCGAACATCTGCTCCCTGCTCAACTGTTCCCGAGTGTTTTGTGTTAACGTTTACAGATGGGTCAGTAATAGTATTTGTCATGTGCTGTTATCATAACAAGGAGCCTGGCTGGTGCTGGCAACACCTGATTTATGGTCTCTCAGATCCTCCCCTCCATTTGCTCAACAGGCTTTAAATGTTTCCTGTTGTGAGTTGACAGCCATGCCAACATCTCGCAAAGGCCAGCTCTGCTTTCATTCATTGGTCTGTTTTGAGGTGGATGACACACAAGTGGTTGTCCATCAGAAAATACCTAATCAAAAACACAGAGCAATGACATTAGACATGAGGCATAATGGAGTGTGGGATGTGTCTGATTGCTTGGATCATGTTCTGATTTGTGTGCATTTGCATGCATCAGGAGCAATGGAAAGGAGCATATCAGGATATCTCTTGTCAAGGCTCACAATATGATCATTGTCTCTGTTTCCTTGTGCTTTGTGTGATTGAGTTTAGCAGGTTGTGCAGACAGATTGCACTGGGTGTCTGTTCTGGTAAGAAAATCAGGTACAGATGATGTTCTTTGTTGTTCCTAATGTCTTTAACCTACACTGGCTGACTGCAGTATTTGATTATTAGGCATTTATCATCTGTTAAGTGAATTTAGCTGAAGCTTTTTAACATACTGTACACAAACATTGCTCAAATGAGGACATGGGTTTGGTTTGTTAACCCCATGAGGTGCATTGATCAGATCCAGGATGTTGTTCTGTTACACCCACATAAACTGACTTGAGTTCAGATTCTGATGTGAAATTACACAGAGGAGAGGGAGTGTGTGTTTGGTAAAGACAGAAAATCCAATTCCCTGTATTTTCTGAGAAAGTGCAAGGACAATAGACAAAGCTGAGAATGTCAACTGTGGAATAAAAACAGGATAGCAAAAAGGCTTGTGTTTTTGAGGGTGGAGTACATTTTGTGCATCTGCATGTAGAAATATACAATTTCATTTTCCCTGTCAGTCTTCTTAACCAGTTAAACCTATTAACTGATAGACAGCTTTGTCAGAAAATAGAGAAAGACTGCTGTCACCATTTCCCAGTATCAACAGTCTTGATATTGCTTGTTTTGCTTATAATGTGAATCTTTCAATTAGCAAATGTTTAGATGTCTTTACTTTATACATGACTTAAACTTAAAATTCATCAACAAAGTGATTAATCAACCAATGCTTACAGCCACGAGGAGATATAGTAGTTGCTCCACATGTGCATTTGTGTGGGGGACTGTTCTAATAACTTATAATAAAACTATCATTTCCAGTTGGTTGAGGAAGCAGCAATCAAAATGTAAATCAGGTGAACTTTAATTATTAAATGACAAGGAAGCTAATTCCCTGCATCTCCTGGCTGATTTAAGAGTTTATCACTTCGTCCCTACGCCTCTTCCCACCGTCCCCTGGTTTCTGTCCACTGATTCTCTCCTCTCCTCCTCCGTCAGAACAAGGCATGGCTGGGAAGCCTTTCCGGGCCACCTACATCTGGAGCAGCATCATCTCCAATCTTCACTCCCACGTGGAGGTCAAGCGTCGGCGCCATAACCTCAAGTCCTACCATGACTGTTTCCTGGGCTCTGAGGCTGTGGATGTGGTGTTGGCGCATATTACTCTGAATCGTTTCTTTGGCGATGAGGCAGTGCCCCGCTACAAGGCTGTCCGCCTCTGTCAGGCCCTGATGGACTCGAGGGTGTTTGAGCCTGTGGGCATTAAAGTATTTGGAAAGGAGAAAAAGCGAGCTACGTTTGAGGACAGCAGTTGTAGCCTCTACAGGTTCCTGAACCCAACGACCAGCTCGTCATCGCCACTGACCAACTCCAACTCTCACTCCACTAGCACCATCGAGAGCGGCTATGACTCACCGAGCATGAACAGGAACAAGCACAGCTATAGTCCATCACGTGAGAGGTACAGACCTGTGTCATAACATCTTCAGACGGCATTTTTGATTTGCTTTGTTCTTGTACCTCTTGAGTTAATCCCAAATCCAGTATAGCTTTAGGCTCAGTGCCTCTGAAACCTAGTGAGACATGACCTCAGACTCTTGAAGTCCATCATACAGTCATGTCTTGATGGTTATAATTTCTAATAACCTCCTCATTACCGGGGTGTGTCAGTGAGTTTGAATAAAAAAAACCTAAGCTGCGAAAGTCAAAAAGTAAAATAGCAACCAGAAATCCACTAAGGTACTTGCTCCAAACTTTTCATTTGCTTTAGAATTTAGAATATCCATAAAACCTACTAGTACCTACTAGTAGCATATTGCTAGTTTAGCTTAGCACAAACACTGAAAATGAAGGGAATGAGCTAGCCTGGCTATGTAGGAAAGGTAAAAATCTGTTCACAACCACCCCTAAAACTGACCAATTAACATATTATATCCTGTTTGTTTATGATAGTCACAAAATGATGTAAAAAGTTCTATGTATTTTACACATCACTGTGTGTCGGACTGTTATTGTTGTAACTGCCTGGACCCTCTGCTGGTTGCCTGGCAAAATCATAATGACGATAAGGAAGTTACTGAGCCCGAGTTAGTTTAGTTACAAAGCCAAGCCGGCAGTTTGTCTCGTTTCTAATTTTTGTGCTAAGGCACGCTAACTTTGGCATCATATTAACCATACAGACAGGACAATAGTATTAAGCATTTCATCTAATTCTCAGTGAGGAAACAAATGAGTTTATTTTTTAAAAAAAATCAAACTGTTCCTTTAAATTCTGTCATTTCCTTTTCCCTTTGAAGCTGGAGAATTAAATTGGAGGGAGGCTGGACATGCTTGTACCAAATGCAGACAGTGTAACACATGGTCACAGCACTTTGTGTTGCTGTGAGAGTGACAGCTCCACACTGGACCAAAGAACAGGCCTGATGTCTAAAATAGAAGATTAAAGATTCAGAGGAGCCATGTGCTCCAACAGCTTAAATTAAGTTTTTGTTATTTGCAGCACAGGCCAAGTTAAGTCTTCATCAGATTAATGTAAATAAACAGTGAAGAAAAGCCTCACATGTCCTATTTAATGTTTATCAAAAATTGTTCATTGCTGGAAATTGAGCATTTATTTGTCAGTTTGATTTGAAATGACCAAAATCAAAACAGCACCAAACTGCGAGTGAATCACAGGCACTCGAAAAGATGTACAGCCTGTAATGAGTTTTTTTTTCTTTTCAATCATTTCCACTGATTGCTGTTATTATGTGACTCTTCAGACAAGAGGTGCTGAGCTACTCCACCCACTCCCCTGTGAAAACGGATAAATCACTGGAGGACGTGCTGGGAAACCTAAACCTGAGCTCCACCATCACCCCTCAGATGATCAACCTCGGCCTCTCACAGCAGCGTGAGTCGTCTACTGTCTGATGAGAATGACGTAAAACCAGCATTTTGTTTTCATGTAGCAAATGCCCAGTTGCGCCATGTGTCCATGCCCATGACCCGTATGGCTTTTAACTAACTCTCGTGTTTCCACAGTTGTGAATGAGGTGTGGCACCAGCAGGCTGTGTCCAGGCTCCTGCAGCTGATAGAGCTCCCCCTCTTGGAGAACTTGTTAGAGGGTAAAGACACGACACGGCCTCCACTGCATGGCATGGACAGTGACCCCGACCTGCTGTATACATCAAGCTACCTCGATCGTGAGGTTCTCAAGGCCTTCAGTGAAGCACAGTAAGACTCCAAATGCTTTAATGCTTTCACATGTCTACTTACTTTCCTCATTCAAATGTGTTTTTCTTGTAATTTATCAGTCCAAATATGTTGTTGTGCACTACTGATTGTGTTTTCTCTGAAATCCACTATGAAGCATGACAGTAAAATAATGTGTAGACCTCAAGGTTAAAATCATTTAATCATTTGAAAGAACATTTATTTAAATGGTATAGCCACTGCGAACAGTGAAGCTAAAGATTTTACACAGAAAACATACCCATTAGTAAATGGTGCAGTTAAAATTAGCTGATTACATTAAACGTTAAAATACCCTTACAGGTTCCCTCTTAATAAAATCAACCAAATAATACAACAGCAATGAATAATTTTACTTTTGATACTTGACACATTTTGTTGCTGATATGCTACTATTAAAAATGTTGTTATGACTTGAGTGAAATTTTGAATGCAGGACTTTTACTTATTATTATGCTCTAGTGTTGCTTCTTCTGCTGAAGAGAATAATCATAATGAAATGCTCAAATGTCTAACCTGACTGTGATTTCACCTGCACATGAGCAAATCCCTCTTTACCTTCTGGAGGCAGCTGAGGTCAAGAGCTCCTTCCTTCCTTCCTTGACCCATGTGTTGACTGTGTTTATTATAATTTTGCTTCCCTCTCCCTCAGGGCTGATGAGTGGATGTCAGGGGCAGTGGACTGTCTTGAGTTTCTGCCCGATGAACTGGTGGTGGAGGTCAGTCGAGGTTTGTCTAGCTGCGCTGACGACCTGCCTCAGTGTAAGAGACTGCTTTACGAGGTCCTGGCTCAGCATTATGGACACACACAACAGCCACCTCTACTCAGCAACCATGTTTTTGACATCCACTCTGGCATCTCAGAGCTGCTGGGTAAGAGAAGGAGCTGTATCATCTCTTAGCTATTCTGTTGTTGATGAGGCTTTTAAGTTGATGCATATTCTTTATGTATCTTCATTTAGGTAGATTTCACGTGTGTTGCTGGTTTAATCACATGGGTTCCTTTTGTCAAACGCAGCACTTTTAATTCTTGTATTTTTCTGCTGTCAGTGAACGGCAAGCAGGAGCAAGCTCTGGAGAGTTTGCAGCTGAGCCTGAAGCTGCAGGACTCTCGCAGCAGGGAGGAGCTACGCAGGCTCCTGAGATTCATGGCCATTGCAGCCAAACCACAGGAGGTCAAACTGCACAAAGAGGTGAGCGCATGTGTGCATCTTGTGTGAGTCTGCACCGTGTATGTTTGATCTTTTTTAACTCCAAATAATTCTTTATCAGATTGAGAACAGAATGGCGGTGAAAAGGGCTTTTGCCAGTGCCATTGTCTACAGCAGCAGACTCTCCAAAGGAAAGGTGGACCTGATGGTTTTGTTCATGATGGATAACCATTGTGATCTGTTCAAAGTGAGTTGTCTCTTAGTCAATGTGTCAACCGAGTGACGTACGCACACACACACACTGGCAAAGGTCCACAGAGACGCTGCCTGTTACAGCCCTGCTATAAACACCTACAAAATGCTGTTTACACTGGCTGTTTGACAGCAGGATTGAAACCCTGACATCAAATATTATTATCTGTTAATCAAATAAGTCTCACTGTGTAACATTACACTCAGCCTCAAATGACTGAAACATAAAAATCATATTTATTATAATTTTATTCATGTTGATACTGATTAATGTGTATATATAGTCATAGAAAAATAATATGTGCTCTGTCTCTTTTTCAACCAGATTCCTGTTTCATTGCACAAGATGGTCAGTGACAGGATAATGAATATTGTGAAAGGGAAGGATCCAAATATGTTAACAGGTTTGCAGATTTTTTTTCTATCCATTCATCCTACACATGTTTTTGTGATGAATTTGGTAGAAATACTTTATGCTATGACCAAACATAAACCCCCCCTTTTCACTTTATTTCTGCTGCTCCGAACTTTCTTCACTGCAGGATCAGCATATTGCATGCGAGTGAGTGCTAAGACCTACTCAGAAAATGCCCAAAAAACCACCAAAGAGGAACTTTGGTCCTTACTGCAGGCAGTCCACGAGAACCCTAAACTTTCCTCCAAAGAGAAGAGGCGGCTGCTGGGACAGTTTTATAAAGGCCACCCTGAGATTTTTGTTCAGTACTTTGGAAATAGACTATCCAGTGTCAACATGTTGCTACAGTGATATTTATTGATGTATTACAGACCAAATGATAATGTGACGTAAATGATTTGTGTTATAGTACGTGGATTTTTGCTTGTATGTACATAGTTTCGACTACTGAACAAGAATGTGAATTTGAATTGTGGAGGCTCTTAATAAGCTGCGATATTTAAGGACAATCTTTTTTTTTTTCTTTTGTTATTTTTTTGGTGCGGGACACTAACGTGACAAGCCCTTGTCAGTTACTTATGAGACTGTTACTCTCCCAGAATGACAAAAAGAATCAAGTGTTCTTGAGGAGGGTTTTATGTAATGGTTTGCCATGCATTTGATGGCATTCTGCAGCCAGTAAAGACAAGCCTTCATATGACTTTTCAATAGATGTATTCTTTGTGCTTGTGCAATAGGAACAGTGTTAGCAATAAAAAAATATAACTATTCATGTGCTTTCTCGTACACAATGTGATGCACAGTAGAGTTATGTCTGAGGAACCCTAAAACGGAAATTTAAAACCTGGAAATTTAAAAGTCTGATGTTGGGTTGTAGTAAACAGTCAGCGGCATTCATAAAACTCAGCCCTTTGGGGATTTTGTGTTTGTTGCACCAAATCAGCAAAACAGATGTTTGTACTTTTTTTGTTGTTGTTGTTGAAAACCTTTGCCGCGTTTTAGTGGCATCTTCAGGGTTCTGTTTTAAATAAAGTTTATGTACTCTGTCTAATCAGCTAAGGAAATGGCTTCCACATTTCCAGGTGACAAAATCATTTCCAGACCAACTTTAAACCACAGACATCTTGTTCGCATCAACTGGAATTGTCCAACATCCATAAATGTAACATTGCCTTCGTCATTGCACGTCATTGACACCAAATTTGTATAATCTAATGAAAAGAGAATAAATGACATCTGGTATGTCCAGTGACTGATGCACAGAAGACAAAAATATTCACTTTTATACTATTTATAATATTATAAATATTAAGACAGGTAACTGAGCGTTCATTCTTACTTGATCCACACACTGACTCTCTCTGTAAAAACAGACATGCAGTCATCTTTTGATTTTTAAAGAGGGTATTGTGGGATTGTGAAATCTGAGAATGCTTTATGCTACTGAGGTTCCCAGTCAACTAACAAACTTGTGAAAATTGCTTCTCCCCTACATACTATCCGTCTGCAAAATAAATTAGATTGAAAGTGCTTTAATGTTGTGTTCACCATCTCTCATATTCTGTCATTTTGTATGCTAAAATTTCCAGGCAAAACCCAAGTGCCTTTGTCTCATGGGTCCGCTTTAAAAAGCAGCAGTTTATAGGTTCAAATAGGAAAGTGAAACCATTCATTCTTAAAACATCCTGTTAAGTTTTGGTTTTGGTGGGATTAATTTTATGTAAGAGAAAGAAAAATCACCACACTATTAATGTATTTTGGCTGTTCTCTAACTGTAATCAGTCACTTGAAAATTCAGAAAATGGGAAAACACCAGCAACCAATTACTTTTGGGGAGGCAATTTATTCTCAAACGTTTCTCTATTAAACGCAATGGCATTATTATAGACACTTTATTATGTGGCAGTAGAGTGGTGATCTGCACTGACTGTTTATAACCCCTGTGGCTAGGCTCAGTCAGCAGCACAGTCAGAACAAAGGCTGTACTGGGAAGACAAATAATGAGGCAATCATGCTGATGTGAAAATAAGCAGCTGGCTGACAGTGTTAAATCTTCACTGGTTAAGTTACATTTTTTTCAAGCAGATTTATTTTTACAAAGGCACTGTTTGTACAAGACAGCTGATGCTGTTCAAATCAGTTTAAGATCAAAGCTTGTCTTTTTTAAGCTTCTTTTTGATCTTTAAAGTCTGCACGATTAAAATGCAAAAAGAAAATAATCTCCTCACCCAAAGCAAAATAAAACAAAGGTTTCCAAAACTGTTTTGATTGGAAGAGGTTAGATTAATCTGAGCCTGAGATCTTGCCATTGAGCAAATCATTTCAGTTGTACAGATGAGTCATGTGCTGCCTCCTAGAGGTTATAAGTTATAAGGCCTGTGCTGAGGGAGAAGGGGTGATCAGACAGCTATACAGTCTTTATGTCAAATAAAAAAGCAAATCTGATTGAATTATTTTCCACTTTTATTGAAAGGATCTGTTTCCTCCAGTTATCTAAAAAAAAAAAAAAAAAAAACCCCAAACAAACAAAAAACACTTTGCCATCACTGGAACATCACAAGGCCAAAACTGAGCTGTGTGCCAAAATCAAAAGTTGAATTAAAAATTTTGTACAGTATAATGGTCAGTCTTTAAAAATAAAAACTGCTAACAAAAACAAAAACATGAGAACACTCAGGTGTGCATACTGTATGTATGTCTGACTGTGTGAGTTTGAGCATGCATATGTATGCTCCTGTACAGAGATCGCGGCATGTATGATCTGTCAGACACACTCAGAGACGTGGACATGTTTGTTTACTCCATAAGACCACCTGTTAAGATTACATTCTTATAGGGTTCAGTGTTAGTTTATCGAATTCTCTTCTGTTGGCGTGAACGATAGATGTCATGTATGGGAGGAGCCACGGCTCCTTTGTCATCTTCCTCGTCAGAATCTGCATTAGGCCTCTTGAGTGACTTGGCAACAGCATGGTTCTCCATGGATCCATTGCCCTCCCCTCCTGCGTCGGGCTGTCTACCAGTGATCAGCTCTACAGCAGCATCAACAGCTACGGCGACAGAAAACACATCAGTTACGTGTCAAATTGAGGGCAGAATGACATTTCTGACACATTTTTTTGGTAAGTCATCTGGCAGCTGTCAAGACATTTCACTCTGGACCAAATTGTTCACTTGACCAAGGTCTGACTGACATTTCAATCACCAGAGCCAGCGTAGCTAGCGTGAATAAAAATAGAAGTGGTCTAGATTCATCTGAAGTGCTGACAGAAGCAACTTACTCTCAGGAAGTGTGCATCTCCTGAAAGTTTCCATGAGCTCATCCACTTGAACAAAGGGACCCTAGAGTGAGGCACAAACACACACAGACCCTTTGCATTCTGGTAGGAAAAAAACAAGGTCAATCTGAGCTTGATTGTATTAAGTTGCTGCTACTCACAGTGAAGCACGTAGGCGGGGGGAGCAGCTTCATTAGCACAACAGCAGCTGGGGGGACTGGGAAAACTCCACCAGGGACTGGGTGTAAACCTGGAGCTGTGTGGAGAAACAGAGAAGGCTAACATCAAAGATGGATCCTTTTATGCGTTAAGTATATTTGGAAGAAACAGTGGTGCAGACACATTTAACACAAGACTGTACGTAGCTAAGGACTACGTACGGGCGAGATGACGTGGCTGGAAGGGAATCATCTGATTGGTGTCGGGTTTGGGATACTCAGGTTTACGGTCGGCTTCATCCTTTAGTGCAGGTGCAGAGGGAGCAACTACAGTCTCTGGGAGCAGTGCTGCCAGTTTGGCACGTGAAACATCCTGCAAACACACATTAGAGACAGTTTAAATATTAGTTGAAAGAAAAAGCCTGATCTGTGTAACTGCTTTGACAGCAACAGATACCATGTTGTCTCATCCATTAAGGGCAACATTCACACCTTGTATCCAAGGGCCTTCAGTTCGCTAGCAGAGCAGGGATACAGGTCCATGAACTTGTATCTGTCTACAAGCAAGGCTGTTTCTTTGCCCTCGTACTCGTCCTTGAAGGCAGTGAACCGCCGGCGCTCCACCTTCAGGATACTGGCCAGGTCTCCTATGTTGCTCTCAAAAGCCAGGAACCGAGCCCAGATCTCACTGAAGAAGGAAAGAACAGGGACAATAAACAAAGATCGTCAGATGCATTAATTGTTGCATCACTTACATATAGGCCTGCAACTTAAATCAGTACTTGACATTACCCTGACTTTTCTGGTGACAAGCTTCCTGAGGTGAGGACACGTTCAAACAGAACCCTGGTGTTGTTATCCTCTGCAGACACACACACAAGAGGAAGAAAAACTGTGTTACACCTTTATCTTCCATTACTATGACAATAATAGAAGAGAAATCTTTAGTTTTCTAAAAGCTGATAGCAGAATATCACAGCTTGGATTAATGGAAAGAACAGATTTCCTACAGTCTGTGCATTAGCCCTTCATTTTCTTACACAAAACCTACCATTAAGGTGTGAGAGGTAATCGATGTATGCCAGTATGTACTCTGGAATGTCGCCATACTTCTTCAAACCAAGCTCGAAAATCTTGAAGGCCACAGATTTATCCTGTTTGGAAAAATGAAAACAGTTTACAAAAACAAAAAAGGACCTTTGTATGACTGATTCTAATCACACTGTTTATATACTAAATATGCAATAATGTGTACTTACCTTGCTGCAGTAGTACTCCATGAGTGCTGCTGTCACATACACATGGTGACGTGTGCGTGGATCCTCTCTGGCCTTTTTGAAGATGGTGCGACCTGATTTGATCCCTTCTGCCCTCCTGGCAAACTTCATGTACTGAATGTAGACCAGTGTGGGGTCGATGTCTTCGATGGCCAGCAGTTTATTATAGATGCTGTGGACCTTCTCGTACTTCATGCGACTCTGTGAAGAAAGCGATAGATGGACACTGGTAAGTCTCTGACTGTCTTGATCGCAATGACTGTTGAGTAAGCAACGGGACACTCACTTCTTCATAGTCAGCAAATGAAAAGTACAGAAGCATGTTCTTCTTCAGAAGAGTCCCAATGGCACGTTCATAGATGTTAGCTGCCTCGTCACTAAACAGCTTAGAATTATTCATATCCTGAGAAAAAAAAAAACAAACAGTTGAAGAACTTATAGGACATGTTTGAGATGAAGTTGAGAAATACAGATTCAAAGTGAAACCTTTACCCCTTTCTCTGCCAGCAGCTTGCTGGACTGCTCCAGGTACTGAGCCGCCTCATACCATATGTCAGGATGGTGGCCGAGCACCAGCAGGCACTGCTCATAGGCAAACATCACTGCAACACAGAGCACAATGACGCAATGAACTGCAATTCATAAAGATGAGGTGTAAGGTGACAGCCTACGCCCTCTACAGGAGGAAAGTCTAGACATGATGTATCTCTATTGACAAATGTTGAATGTTGCATACCGGCATAGTTAATGGAACTGTATCTTTTAAAAGCACTTACAGCAAGGATTTACTAATTCTAACACAATATTTCCTGCCATAAATGGTCACCTCTCTTTGTGATGAGGGTCTGGTCTTCTGTGCGCAATGGGTTGCTTTTCTCCCACTGGATGTACTTCTTCCACATTTCCACTTGCTGTGCTTCCTGAGGGGAGTTCTGGGGTGGTACTGAGGGGGCATTCCTGTCCAATCCCTTCATCACAGTCTCATACTCCTGAATTACCACGCAACAATTCAGATGAGTTTACAAAGACAGTGGGATTTTTCAATATCGATACAGAGCAAGGATTTTAAACAGGTCAGTGCACATTTGTGAAACTTGTCTCACCTTTGCTACTCTCCTAGCATTCATGTAGTCTCTGCTTCGATCCTCAATCATCTTTTTGGCCAAGTGCACATTGATTCCCTGTTCGTGGAATAGATAAAGTCAATCTTTTAACAGCTAAAACTCAATACATGCAAACAAATAAAGCCGGACATATAAAAACCATACAAGGCCTGGGTGGTTCACTTGCCTCCTCGTATTTGCTATAATCTCTCCAAAGCTGCTCAATGTTGATCATGGGGTTCACACAGCCTCGCTGGTACACCCTTCGTACTGCAGTGATCCGCTGGTTCTCTGCGTATGAGCCTACAGCTTCTCTGATGGGGTATGAAACAGATACCAATCAACATTTAAGAGCTGGTTGACATACTTCAGGAAGTTACAGTTGTACTGGGGGGAAAAAACACTTACACTCCTTTGAGGAAGTTGATGTAATCCACCCAAATCTGGGAAAGGGGAGAAAGCTGTTAGGTTACAATAGTTAACAGAAACGTCTGCACACAAATATATAGTTAAGGTCTTTGTACCTGATAAGACATGATTTCCATGCCAATTTTATCCAGAGCAAAGTCATACGCCTGAGCCATCTTCTCTCTGGGAAAAAGGAAATTAATTAATTAAATGTATGGAGTAAAATGTGAATTCACAGTACAATATGTCACATACTGAACCCCACTCTGCTGCATGTTCTCTTACTTGTAGCTGGGAAGTTTCCCTTTGGTCTCGCGAACATATGAGAGGTAGCATTTCCACAGGTCGATGTGCAAGACTTTCATTAGGCATCTTTGAAACAACTACGGAGGCAAAAATACAGGAAGATAAATTGTCTGGGGTAGAGACACAAACAAACATTTCACATATACCATATTTTAACGAGTGTGTTTCAATGATCTGGCTTTATTGACCAATTCTCAGTTTGGCATGCCAATCCACAATGGTATATCAGCTACAGAAGGAAAAACCAGCACACCCAGGAAAAACCCAGAAAAATGTTTTTTTTTAAAACTTATGTCAGATTTAGGTTAGTTATAGGTTTTACTTCGCACAGTTGCACAGCATTCTTCAGATATCCCATTTCATTAGACAGGACTTAGATGTAGCCTACATTTCACTGAGCTTCTCTAAATTAAAATAAGACAGTTTGAAGCTTGTTTAGGGGATTGAAATGTCTTCATCAGTGAAACTGACAAAACCTGAACAGGGTGCACTCACATGATTTATTAAAATTGGAAAACCAGTGACAAAACAACAGATAATTTCCAAACCAGTGCAGATTCAACAGTCAATTAAATTAATTACATTTAAATAAACATCACAGGTATATATTAATGTTGGCAACAAAGAGCTTGTAACAATACTCATTAACTAATTATAAAGCCATGTTAATACAAACTACAGAAGGTACAGTAAGTACGGTTGCATGCAAGTATGCAGGGAAATCAAAAATTCAAAAAGGACACTTTCTCAGTCCTAACATGTTTCCCACTTCTCCAGACCAAAACACACCATTAACATTTATGTATAAGACAATATACAGTGTGTGTTGACTGTAATGATATATAATAGTGAATGATTAGATTCTATTTGAAATCAACAAAATCATTAGGTATTTAACATCTAGGTTAATTAGAAAGTCAGTTCTCTAATTTGCAAAAATTCATGATCAAAACTGACACTAATGAGCTCTTGTGAGTGTGATGAACACTTACCTTTTCTACCTTGTCATAGTTTTTAGCCTTGATCTGCAAATAAGAGTGTAAATGCAATATTAATTCAAAACATCTCCTCTACTTTCCTTGCTTACAGGAAACATGCACTCATGCAAATGTCAACACAGACACGCATACACACATACACCTACATACATACATGAGCTTTAAGATCAACAAAGTGAAATTCACACAAGAATGACAGACTACTTTAAAAAGGGGTTTATTTTCATTGTAAAGTGTGCCACATAACGCAGAAAACCATCAGTGACCGTGTGTTACAGAAATAAACCCGACAAATATTTCATTCTACAGATTTTTAATAATAATAATAATGCCAGAAAATATTCTGAAGTGGTGCTCTGACTTTAAGAGATATAGTATTTGAATTTTTTAAAGTCTCTTTCGTGACGTGTCTGTGTACCCATAATAAACACTGGCAGCAATCAATTTCACATAGCCTTCACATACTGTTGAGGAGTTGACGCACCAGTCTCACAGCTCCCTACAGTACGGACAGGAAAGGTTATTGTTTCTGTGGTATAAGCACCTGAGGCCCATGTGAGTATACATTGTGTTCTCATTAATGTTCTCTACCATAAAAAAAATAGAATTAATTGAGCCTGGAAGTTACGTAAAGTAATGGTTTGCATCACAAGCAGAAGGCACAGAGAAAGTACAGAGCACTACTGTAAGATGAGCGGAGCTTAAGTACAAAAGACTGAAAAACACCAAAGTGGGAGTGAGGGTTTATGTTAAAAAGCCTACACAATGTTAAAAGATGTCTGACAATGATATTGTCATGTTATAATTGACCAGTTGGTTGATGACCTGCTTTAAGTACTGAACAATTATCTGGTGGCATTCCGTGGCCTGTTGGTTGAATTTTGTGTCTAAGTCATGGTTGATCCCCTGTGTGTCCCTTCATATTCACTCATCCCTCAACTGTAAATGGCACAAAAACAATTCACCAATGTGTACAAATGGTAAACAACATCTGGGGGAAAACATATTTCACACTTTAGATTTATTTACTTATTGAACAAAGCAAAAGAAAACATCAGTGTTGCATGCATTTCTTGCAAAAGGTCAAATTGCTCTCTCATGCAACTCAGGAATGAAAACATTAACATTAGGGCCAACCTCAACTGCTTGAGCCTTTTTAAATAGTTTTTTAAGCTGGAACTTTGTTAAACAGTGCAGTGAAACACTGGTTTAAAGTGCCTTTAGGGTACATTCCCTAAAAAAGACTGACCTACATTACTTGCTCATTCCAGGCACCGCAGCGGCACATCTGACACACTAAGCTTTTCACCTTCATTAAAAAACAAAAACGCAGGATCATCTCGAGTAGTAAGAGAGGGAGACGAGAGGTGTGGTGTTCGGGAAATTGCATGCAAAATGTTTATTATTAGCCAATAAATCAGTTAATTTGCCTTCAAACTGCTCTGCAAAGCAAAAGATACACAATCAGTGGTATGAAATTTAAAAATTCTATTAGGCCTTCTGCGCCACTGAGCATAACTGATTGTACTACTGTTCTACAAGCATAAAAAATGAGGTTAAAACAATGATGAACTCTACTCTCCCATGAGTAAAATCTGAGTTTTTACAACAACTGATGCAAGTCCCACGTGTTTTAATGTGCTACCCTGAAACAGATGAGCTACATGAAGCACTGTAGTAATAGTATAATGTTGACAACATTCTATGTTACTCCTGGAGGGAAACAATACTGCGCCTCTACTGGCTGCTTTAAGATTTAGTCTAAAGCACCCAGTAACATAATAGCCTCCTAAAAACTCTACTAAAGGTCACTGCCAGGAGAGGAAAAAAGAAAAAAAAACACATCTATATGAACCTTAAACTATGCTATCAACTGACTTTAACACAAGACAAGAAAGCTCATGTAATAAAGTTACATAATAAAATATAAACTCCATGATTATGCTAACACCTTATGGCAGGTAGGAGGTAGAAAGGGGTGTTAAATGGCATCTTTCCTAATAGAGAAACATAAGCACAACTTCACAACAATGTAAGATGATTATATATACAAATAAATAAAATGGAAACCATACTGTTTCAAAATAGGTCGCTCAATTGAAATTTCACAGCGCATAGGTTATTATTCAGTACTGCCACCAACAAATGTGAATCTGTGTGTTAATAGTACAGTCCAGCTGTGAACACATGGGGACATTATTATTCCTCTAAGCTGATTTGACTTTGGTATTAGTTTTAGCTCTTGAGGACTGTGAACAGACTGAATAGGTTTGCCTCAGTATGCTCTACTCACACATGGCATGTGACATCTTTCCCACATTTCTAAACATCGTGTTGTGGGGGGAAAAAAATATTGTTCAACAACGAATTCCGTCCTTTTTCTGAAAACGTGCCGGAAAACTACACTCAAAGGCATATTCAGTGAATTTAATGAGTGAAAAAACTGTGACTGAGCTGGGCTCCCTAACAGTGGGCTTTGAAAATAGCTATGAAACAGACTGCTATGATGCTGTGAGAAGTTTGAATTATAAACGCTTTGTATTCTGCAGCAAAAATGAGTGCAGGACATGGAGAATGGTGAGGTTATGAGGACTTCTAACTTGGGCTGGTAAATTTGGGGTCCTAATGAAGGGGAGGGCAGGGGATCAGAACTCAGCCACATACTTACCACACAAGGGGAGTGTCTTTAATTTATGAATTGCAAATGAATTGTGAGCTATCAAAGTAAAATGCCAACACATACCGTGAACTAAAAATCTATTTGTCAACTTCTCTGTCTGCTTTTAATCCGACTCATAAATACATATATAAAACTAAATGCTCATTCAAATGTCCAGACAAACAGAAACCTCCATGGTAATACAAAACTGACTTGTGGTTTGAAGTTTAGTTGGGAAAGATAACAGCTATATAAGTAATAGGTATAGAGATGTATATGCGCCAAAGTAGTTATACCAATTCATTATTTTCTAAGGGATTTGCCAATTCTCATTCTAATTAGTTCCACTTCCACTTAAAAATATGTTCTGAGTATTTCTATAAGATAAAACCCTAAAAACAAAAACACGCAAGCCTGAGAAGTCCTAATTCACAGGCAAAACCTAATCATTTCACAATTAAACCTGAGCCTAATTAATGTTTTTATTTCATTTCAGAAGCAAATGGCAAGACTGACATAATCTTTAAGACATTCCAACAACTTGGTTGTTGTGTGTTCACTGTAGTTGCACTCCATACAACACGGTGTTTTTATTACCCACCCTCCCACTAGCACAGGCCAAAACTGTTGACATTGACATTTACATTTAATCTTTCGCGACAGATTCTCTATCGGGGGACATTACACATATTTCTTAAAACTGTATGTTTTCTAATGACTAAATTTCATAAAAACTCATTTAATCTGGGTGACCTATAAATATATTTTCATGCTGCACAAAAGGAACTACTTTAGTTTCCCCCATCTGATCTTTGGTATATTCTTTAAGAGTCACAAAAGAAACATCCCTACACGTGTTTCCCTACACGAGTCACAGCCACTGTTTTTTTAAATGTTGTCATCTTTGTTAGAGTGAGTAATCTGTTGAGGCTGACATTGATGCTTCACTGGCAAAACTACAATTAGTGCCATCTGTAGGCTAAACTAAATTATAAAAGACTTATTCGGAGAAGCCTAGTCCATTAGGAAAAGGCAGAAATTAGGTGGGTTTTTTCAGTTTCATAAACACATATATTTATGTCCATTTCATGAAACATCTCTCCAGGTCTTTTCTTGCACTTGGGTAATCCTAGTGGGTGAAGACTGGGGGTCGGGGTATAGGAAATAGGATGGGGCAGGAGTAGCTTCACCCAGGGGGGCAACCTCACAACAACAAACCACAACCACTACAACCTCAACATACAGCAACATTCAGTTCACAGCATTAAGGTAATCATTTGCCAGAACACCACATTGGACTTTACACCGGAGGTTAAATCCCGATGCTTGATAATGCTGTGCAACGTTGTGCCGGCAATGTGTTCAACACCAATTGAAGTGCATCAGAAAATGCACTTCATCACGTAAAAACATAAAAATGATTGTATCCAAGGGAACATTTATATTTCTATCAGTATCTGATTGTCTAACTGCAAAGCCTGTTGATGGCATCAAGGCAAATAGGTCACTGGTCACATATTCAGGAGGGGGATAAATGTCTCAAAGGAAAAGGGAGGGGGGGCCACACAATCAAAATATTTGTTTATAAAATTACCCGAAAGAAATGACACAGGAGGCAATAAATTGACACGACAAGTGAATAAAAGGCTAATGCACTCCAATACCATTAAAATAGTTTTAATACTGTTGCAGACCAAACATGCAACAAATGCACTTTACCCCATTTAAATACGACGCAGAGAATATGTTTTTTTTTGTAAATCCTGGGAACATAAGAATTTTCTGAAAGAGAAATGATTAGAGCTATTTTCCCCTTTGCTTGTGTTTAAAGGCACAATTCTCACTATTCCAGCTAGAGCCTGACAAATCCGTGTATCTACTCAATACTTGTATTTAACTCAGGTTCTTCGTTTTGAAGGATATTCTTAAGCAGGTGGATTAATTCAACAGTCAAAAGGTTTTTATTAATTTCTCTTGTGATGAAAACTGAACATGTAAGAGCTGCAACCATAAAAAACAGCCAGGCCTAGAGATTTAAAACAAGAATTGTGACTTTAAACGTCACTGTAGAGACATTTTGCTTGTGTGAAAATCACATTGTTGATCATGTTAGAAAAATTCCCAGCCATGCACACTTAAGAAAAGAGAAAGTATTAACCTCAGCTTCAATGAATAGTTTCCAGAATCTGCCAGAACTTGGGAACTGCGCAACAAGTCGCTCATATGTCTTCCTTGCTTTATCTATGGGTTGGTTCTAAAGAGGGAGAATGCATTTACATTCCACACAGTTGAACATATAAAGAAGCAATCACGTAGGAAAAAAGATTTGGTGCTTTGTATCTTAACAATCTATACCCCATAAGCCCCATATTTCCCCCCCACCCGTTTTCCCAGTTCGCTTAACCCCAGGAATGCAACTCTGTGTCACTAAACCTGTGCTTCTCGAATCAGAATGCTCCATGCGTCAAGGTCATATGGGTTTTCTTCCAACTTCTTCTCTGCCTTCTTCACCTTCTCCGGGATGTACTCTGCTGCAGCCTGCAAGAAAACACAAACGGCACAGGACAAAAAGGTTATGCTACTGTACAGACCTAAAGTGCACTGCTTTAAGTGTAATGTCGACTGTTGGTGTTCACGGCCATAGAGGGCCGACGTAATGGTAGAACACAGGTTTATTATCTGGGAATAAGTTATGTTTTGATTACAGGGGCTCTGAATTCTTGACCACGCCTCTGCAGTACATGATAGAACTATGAGGAAACGCCAGAATTACGGCTGATTGGTGAATCAAGTTGCACACACTGAAGACAGTTGATCGATCGGCTAAATACTCCTACATCCGTATCGCTGACAAACATCCAGCATTGCGAAAACTAGAATCAGTAACGCTGACGAACTGAAAGTAATTGTACGTAAATATAAAGTTAACCTTTGGGTAGTTAATGCTACGTTAGTCCAACGCGCCAACACTAAACAACTAATTAGCAACGACAACGCGAGTTTGCCAGTCAACATGGCGTTCGACAGGCTAAACTAACAGCTTTACGACGAACTTCTAAATATCACTATTACAGGCTTAATTAGGAAAAACTACGTCAAAGGACACAGCGTAATGCAAGTATTACAACAGAGCTTCGTAACTAACATTATCAAAAAACATGAGAAGCAAACGAGGCTACGCTAGCGTTTTGGTAACGGTTAGCTTGCCCCTCAGCAGAACTGCATGTAGCTACCTGGTCGGCCGTTCCCTCGGTGGACATGGCTGGAAGAGTAATCTAGGTTAGAAATGTTATATCAGTTGAATTAACGCTCAAATTATAACGTGATGGCAACTTTTAAAAGAATCAGTTAAGTAATCGGCATAGCTTCAAACGCTTCGATCACGTTGCCGTCGAGCAACTAGCTGCTCCAACTGATCAACGGCTGGCCAATCTCAAAATGGCGTGAAACCCGTGTTCCGCTCCGCCAACAGCAACAACAATAACACTTCCGGCGCAAGTCCTTCAAAATAAAACGTTGATAGCCACGCAACTAAACTGGTAATAGCACAAATTATATATTGCAACGTGATATAAAAATATCCTCACACTGTTTATTGTAGTCTGAATGGAATGGGTATATTTGTGTTTAGGCATATGCACATTTTAATATGTTATATATTTTAAAATATACTGGATTCACCTATTATAAATAATTTAGTGCATTTTTGGTAGCTTCGAATTAGATTTTTTTAAAGAGAGGATGTGCTCTATGTTTTGTTATTCTGTTAAATGTGCAGCACTTCTCTGCCTTATGTTTATCCTATTCCAAAAAAGATATGAATATTGTATGAAAAATATATGCACTATGTAAAGACATTGGCAAATTATTTTTTTTTACTATCCTGTGTATATGTTTATGTATGACAAACACGTGCCTGCAGGTGACTCATATGCAACTGCAAACCAAGTTTATAATGTTGGCCTATAGGCGGCTTCTCACAGTAGCCAGAAGAAAAATACAGATGGTTTGTACTACTAACGCAAATGCGTAAGGTTTATTTTTTGTGTGGGACTGAATAAAATTGTATCATGGTGAAATCACAATTATCTATCAGAAATAATAACACAACAATAGCGGGGTTTTTTTTACTGCACTATGTTGGCCATGTTGCTAGCCAATAGGGGGAGACAAATGATAGCCACCTCGAGCGCGCGCTTGTGTGAATCTGGCTGACTATTCGAGGCAGACCAGAGCAAAAGACCACAGAGCAGTTAGCAGCTCACAAATGAGCTGTTTTCTGACATACGAAGAGCAGTTCTCTAGCAGATGTAGTATGATCTTGTATGTGTTGTGCTATGACACCAGTTAAACCACAGATGTGTTTGTACTGCTATAAGTGAAATTAGGACTGAAAGATTTGTGTGATGTAAAAGTACAAATTCAGATTAAATTTGTCCTGGCATGATAGTTGGATGATGTGGCATAGGGCACTGTTAATGATGTCTTCTTTGTGCCTGTCTAGGTTTGATGATAAGCTATGCACAATTACCTCAGATTAGACTGGGGGATGGAGTGTGGGGATATGTCCTCATACTCCAGGAACCACCCTTAGGTCTTTCATGAAAAGCTAAATGAACATTGGGAGAGCCTCCATACGTGTGGGTTTCTCAGCTTTCCCTATTACTACCCCAGCTGTGTTTACTTGTGACACCTGCTTTCCAGCTGACCTGGTCTGATGGTTTGTTGTTTGTAATTGGGGTGGTAGACAAATGCCTTTTGGTGGAATTGGATTATAGCCGGTCTACTCACACACTAAGGGTTTATGAGCAGCTTACTTTGTCAGCTGGGTGCCTCCTGACTGTCTGAGCAGAGCCAGACCTCCCCCACTAATTTCCTTAAGTACACTCTGCTGTTGACACTTCGCTAAAGAAGCAAGGAAATGAATTATTATTTTTTAATATAACATGTTCCTCCATTGCATTTTAAAATATCAAATATTAAACAAATTCCTAAATTGATCAATTGTCTCATCCTATTTTTACTGTACATGTCCTAGTTCTTGTTATGTTTTTATTCACCTTTGCAAAATCACTTAACAACTTATAACTATAGCTTCTTTCAATTATGTGTATAATTGTAAGACAAAATATACAGTTTACTCATTAAGTTGATCCCGTCATAGAAAAACTTATCAACACTAATGCAGCACATTCATGCTTGGTTCATGAAAGAGACTGTTTGGAGGGTGTGACTGTCTTATTACTGTTATATCCCGTCAACCTGCAGTGGAGTCACTATATGAAATGCTGAACAGAGACCTATCATTATTATTATTCATATTTTTAGTTTTGTGGGTTTACTTTTACAATCCAAGACACACACAGGTATAAACAGTAAAAAACAATATATATTATCGGTACATATAAAGAAAAAAACTGAGATTTATATCGATATGTATCCCCTCATGAATGTTCAGTACGTATTAGGATGTTCTTACTAAGATATTTTCTCCCATTTCCTCTATTGTATTGTACTGTATTCTACATGGTTCCCGGTACTTGAATCTTTGTGAATGCATTTGCTCTTAGATCGATTGCTCTAGTCTGGCCAATGCCGTCAGTTCACAAACATTTGCTTGCAGTTGCTAGAGAAAAGGGACATGTTAGAAGCTGGCAGGGCCGCGGAATCGCACGTCTAGTCGGGGGTAACGGGACACCGTTTCAGCGATGGGCTACTGTGCCCAAAGAGGAAGGAGACGAATTTGAACTGTGTAGCTACAACCTGGACTCGGTGTGGTGTTTCTGGATGCACACATGCAGGAGTTATTTAATGTTTAAAATGTGGGAGATGGTGTCGTTGCCGAGCGCGAGCTCTCCCTTCCTGTCGTCTAGGACAAGATGGCAGCAATGCAGGCGAACTGTGCATGGTATGGATTTATAAGTCCATAACATGTTCAGAGAAGCCCTGGATTATATTTATAGTGACTCTATGTGAAGGTGAGTGGCGGAGTAAATGCTACAAATAACGGTAATTGTTTAGTTTAATACCCGAAACGATACTTTATATGTGACGTAATACAAAGTCATAACTTAGCTACAAAGTTAGCTAGCGAGCGTTTGGGTGTATAAGGTGTCAGTGTTTTAACTGTCGCTTTGTGTGTAACTTAGCTAGCTCTAACATCACTTCACGGTTATGAAATTACTAGCCGTGAGTTATTGTAATTATCCAGCGATGACGTTGGCTGTAATTATTAACGTGAGTACAATGGGACTCTCTGTAGTGTTTATTTCACTGTTGTCACGACGACCTGACGATTTTCTTTCAACACTTTGCTCAAATCATTAGTGTGTATAAACTAGTGTCAAGTTCATCTCCCATTAACCAAATGGACGATATGGACCGCGTGACTTAACTTGTGAGTGCTCTATTACTTCATATATCAAAGCAAACATCTGGCCTCGCAAGTGACTCGTTTTACGTAGATAAACATTGCAAGATAATGTCAAGACTCAGCCTTAGTTATAGCTGGGAGCAGTAAAATAAGAGACATTTGCTTTGCTTGGTCTAAAGGTGTACTAACGTCAGATGTCCAGTAAAGTCACTTGTTACTAATCTGTAGGTGTTAAACTATAAGCGCAGCTGTGAAGTGGCATAAAAGGGGACATAGCGGTTCTTTCAAATGTGTTTAACGGGCCTGACGTTATACATTAAAAATAGCTTGGTTATGTAGTTGATATCTTGCAAGCCTCTTTCAGGGTGGAGAACTACAGAATCTTTCGGCTAAATTCTGGTCGATGCCTGTTGATATTGTCAAATATTTTGGTCACATTTTTAGACCAACACAGCTAAAAACAGAATCTCTTCCTTGGCATCTCAGCTATGACAGCTTAGCAGATATAAACACAGTGAAAAATCACATGCGGAAGATTGTTAAGTTGGAGTTGGAGTCAGGGTGATCAACAAGCTGGATTTGTCGATGGTTTTGTGTTAAAGACGAGACATAGGTTAATAGTTGATAAACGTCACAATTAAGCATCATAAAAACAAAACTATCCTGTATGATTGTAGGTGTTCCTGGTCCCATTGACGCTTATGTTTTTTGTTTCTGTTTTTTGGGAAAGTGGTGACACTGGATAGAGGAAATCACCTATCAGGCTTAATGTGTAAGTTAATGTACTTTTCCTGGCCTGTGCAATAGAAGTTCTTCTTGTTTTGGTGCTTAGTGCTGGAGCTAAGGAATAGCATTGTGGGTTTCTGTTTTGCTGTCCTATATTAAGCTTAACATTTCCAGTGGTATAGCAGACACTGGATGGAAGTTTTGGCTGCTTAGTTTGGTCCAAAAAGTATAATGCATTCTAGCTGCATGTTTAGAAGGCCCAGTTATTGTAACTGAACCAAAGCCAATGGCTGTATTTAATTTTATTTTTTTGATAATATGGAACACCACTCTGATAAAAATAGAACTGCACTGCGTTACCAAACATCATATATGTCAGTTTTTGTTAGTAGAGGTTTACAGGTATGTAAGTTTCACATACTGCTGTTTCTAAAACCAAATCTGGTAACATGAAGCTGCCACCATTTAGAATCTATGAATACACCATGAAAACAGTGCACCACTGTTTTGTTTTTGTGATTTTTTTCCTTGCCCAGATACTACTGTCTGCTGTACGTCTCTCACTGTCATCATCTTATCAGTAACAAGGCTATCAAAGCAAGGTTGTGGGTGATAATGATACCAGTCATGCCAGAAGAAAGTACACACAGAGTGTGGCAAGTAAATAAACATATACACAGTGATTTCCTTTTACAGTAATTTATATTAGTGGGCAGTGTCGCATGGGGAGGTAGTCAGCCTTGGTAATGTGTTGTCATTTCTGTTCTTGCTGCACTGATCCGCTATACTTAGGGCAACCAGCCATCTGTATTGCATTGCGGCCAACTTAAAGACTGGTTTCCAAGTGATGTCATCTTGAGGTGTGTGCACAGACATGAGGCAGTAAACAAAATAGAATGGTTGAGAGTTTAAGGGGAGAGTACCACAGAGAAGAGATGTGAGGTAACTTGCATGAATCACAAAAGTGACGGGTGGAAAAAGTCCCAGAAGAAGTAAACATCTTTTCCAGCGCACAGTACATAATTACCTATATGCATCCAGTGATCTGGTCAGAGCTGTGGATTTTTTTTAAAAAACACGTTAGATGCTTTTGTGCAGAAACTGCTGAGGGAAAAAAATCTGTGCTTTTATCTGAAACGGTTTATGTTGCTACTGTGTTGGTGACTGCTGTATTTAGACGTGCTTCAGTTTGTGAGGCTATATGGTCAATGTTTTGCTGATCCATTTTAGTGCTTGTTGCATTTATTATTTCAATGTGTGCAACTTGGTGACAGCCGTTAGTCCATATTTGATGGAGGAGATAGGCTTGAATGCTTAATACAGGTCTGTATTTTTAAGAGAAAACTAAAATTGACATAAACAGTCAGTGATTTGCAGCTGTGCAGTCTCTTCATATGGCTTGCTATGATTGATAAATAATAGATGGAATCTGACCATTATGGATTATGGAAGACTGGAGCCCCGTAATAGTTACAGATACGGTGGCCCATGAAGTTCAGATTTTATCTGGAATGAGAATAGATCTTTTCAGTGTGGAATGTGCATGTATATTATTCAAAGGCACTCAGAAGGCTGCTTCATTGACAAAAACTTTATTAAAGAATATATTTCAGGAAAATGTTCCTTACATCAATTTTGTGGTGACACCGGTTTCCGTATCGGTGCATATAATTCCAAAATTCACTAATATGTAAAATTGTATTACACATTTGTCTATCATTTAAGCTTAACCAACATACATATCGGGCATCTGAAATTTCTTCTGAACATCTATCAAACCTCAAGTATCTTTAATATTTTCCAGACATCATCTTTGATTATTCCATCCATGGCCACTTTTAGTTTGTTCCAAACTTTTATTTCAATTTTAAAGGTGATATGTAAGTGTCAGTCATATGAATAAGAAGTGAACCGTGATGGAGTGACATCAACATGTGTCTACACATTCAGTGGAGGAATTCACCGCACATTACAGTTACTGAGTAGAGCTAAAAACTGTAATTTCAGAAGCACAACTAGTTATATTCCTTGCTAAGTGTAATCATTTTATGAGTTGACTAAGTGATACTCTTGTAAACAGCTTTTAGCAGCCCTTCATCATGGTAGTCAACTGTACAGCATTTTGCTTGTGCACAGAAGCTTAACCAACAAAGAGAATTCCTCTAAATGATAGTCATAAGTTCATAGTCGAAATGCCATGTAGTCACATGCTTTAGAAATAGAGGGCCTTTTTATCTAATGAGCATACAAGATCATGTTCACAAGACACCACAGTCTGTAGGGAGGTTGTGGGTATGTGAGCTCACACAGCAACTCCTGCTTCATACCCAAGGGACAGTAACAGCAGGAAGCAGAGAGGGACTCAAGTAGGTGCTTTCATTTTCACTGTGTTAGTCAGCCTTGATATCCTCATCTGAACTGACCAGTGGCCAAGAAGCCATCATTGCGTTATTTCACAATAACCAAATGTGTTCAGGGTCACATTGGGTGGATAAAATTAAAATCACAAAAAGCCTAAATAAGTTCATCTTCTAAATGGGGAAAAAATAATTTGGAAGAGCATCTACCCAGACACATCAGACAAACAAGCTAAATGAAACTATACTGAGACCTCTAGACACACAAAAATACTAGACAAATGCATGTAATGCAGCATGACAGTGATTTATGAAGACATATAAATTAGTTAATGTTTTTGTAGCTGTACATGCACCACACATGCAACACATGCACCCATCAAAGTAATCCATGCTCTCTGAATATAACATTGTGGTTGCTATTTACTTTTTGTTTGCTAATATTGTCCAGCAAAATGGATGACCCAGTCTTAATCTTCATATATTTCTACAGAAATTCAGTTTGTCTTGGTTAGCCAAGGATCTGGTCACCGCTGCAGAACAAATGATTAATCCTCTGCAAAACAAATTCTTCCCAAAGCCGTTCTTCATGTTGTGTGAAAGATTATTTGATAAAAAGTGATTAAACATTGTAAAAACCATCACAACTGGACCTGGCCTTTGTGTCTGGTCTGTGGGGCAACAGGTGTAGCATTTTTAGTCACAGTTCTTCATTTTCTAAATACACAGGGAACTATAAAGAATCATGAAAAGAGGTAACAGACAGAATGTACTTTTAATAGGGCTGCGAGTCCCTTGTGGTTAATAGTCATATTCTGTATCTGTTCCCATGTGTCGTATTAAATATTTTTGAGCAAAAAATGTTGTGCTGAGAGGTCAAGATCACAACTCTCATTTTTACTGGAATTGGTCATTAGGGTTGGATTATGTTCATTTAACCAATGGGACGTCACACAAAACAGTGAAGGCTTTACTGATTACAGCAACACTGTGTTGGCTTTTAGCTGTGAGGTCAAGCCATATTGCTATGAACAGTTTGTACTGTCCCTGGCTACTGACTATTACTGATAGAAAGGATGTTTTAGGATTAGCTGTGATTTAAGGTGCTGTATTCAGTTGCATCTATTATAAACCCATGGTTAATGTGTTACCAAATACTAAACATTTAAAGGCACCATTGCTTCACCTGACACCAGAAAAATTGAACAATAGATAAGGTACACGGATGAATATTTGCATTAACAATAGTTCATGCAAACACAGTGATGCATGTGTATGTACTTTTGTGAAATGTATTATAAATTTACATGACGTTTAAATGGAAGTGTACATATTAACTGCAGATTAGATCAGTGCATGTGTTTGTTTTTTTTCTCATGAAGGAGAAAATAGGATGGAAAGATTCGTTTGTTTAGTGTTTGGTTTTCCCTACAACATAGTGTGATTGCCATCACCTGTTCGTCTTCTCACCTATTACTGTTATTTCTGTGTTGTAAGACGCTTTTGTTTTGTCAGTCAGTACCATTTGTTCACTGTGGACAGGTGTCTAGTGTTTATTTTCTTGACAATTCAATTTTGAGTGGGCCAGGGTCAGAAGTTCAACTGTGAGCAATTACTTAGGCGGATCAAGGTTGCTGGAAAAGTCCTATAGCTTCGAAGGTAATGTGATGCCACAGGAGGAGCCTTGCGGCTGACCAAGGGAGTATCTGGCTTCAGATGGTAATAATAGCAGCAGCTGCCATTCTTTTGCTTCAGAAAAAGCAAAGACTGTCTACTCCCCATCCTTGTCAGAGTCCTCCTGACCATTTAGTGATTGTATTTGTGCGACTGGGGAAATTAACTGATGGCCAAGTTAAGTTTTGCTTAAACTGAATTTAGGTTTTGTGTTACACTAAGCTGGCATTCAGATCTAGACATCTTGATTGCTCACATGGTGAGAGTGGTCCAAGTGCAGACTCCCTCCGTCTAGGGACTCTAGTCACAGACAGCATCCACTCCATCTCCAGACCAGTCAGTTAACATCTCCATTCCCTGGATATTGAGATGAAATGAACACTGCAAATATAGTATTTCATTTGGAAGTCATAAAAAAATACTTAGCTGTGGCTGAGCAATCTTGAATTTGGCATGACTATATTATATTTTCTCCTCTCAATGAGGCAAGGTGACATAAGTTGATACTTGAAAACAATGTAACTTTTTCTTGGGTCTCTATGTTTTAAAATGTAGTCCACTTCATCTACAACTCTGGTGTGCAGTTAGCTGGAACTAGATTGGCTACAAAGCTGACAGACACAGTGTGCCCTTTGACTAAGCTCTGTCTGCAGAGTCTGCACTTTTTAGTGTCTTGCATTTGGCTTGGGTGTGTCCACTTTTGTGTACCATGAATCGAGCCACCAACAGTGAGCCATGCGCAGTTGTTGCAAAGTCAGATGATGTGTCAAAATTAAAGAGGTAAATGGCTGCTCCACATGTTGGCTGCAGAGATTTGTGATAATTTTGTCTTGTGTTTGCCTTCAATGTTTCAATAACAGTTACAGTTTATTCTTAAATTGACCCAGAGTCACAGCAAAAAATATCAGACCATGTCAAAACAATCATCAACTTCTGCATCCACTTACACAGCAAAATGAACTTATTGGTCAGTGATCCATCCAGTCTAGAACAATGCCAAATATACCATGCGCTGCTGTAATGCTGTAATTTTCCTCACAATCTCTGATGCTCTGATAGAAGTAGCAAATTTGGAAAAGTTAAATTTTTTTAAACACAATTTCTTACAGATCAAGTGTTTTGCATTTAGTGCTGCTTAAGTGTCTTTTTAAAACTTTATTTTAGGAGGAATTCTGAGTGCAAAAGTTATAAATTTACAAATTCTATGCATGATGGTCCCTTTTGCACAAGGTTTGATTTTAGATAGCATAGAGGAAAAGAGGTGTGATGTTGAACACAACAGCATCAACATGTAGTCTGACGTATATGTGTTAGACAGTGAGTTTGCTTTCCAAACAATAACAATGGTGAGTTCTCTGCTTTTGCTAGCCATGCACAAAGTTGTTGTGAAGCGTACACAAACTGATGTGAACAGTGGCAGATTTGTGCAAGCAGTGTGTTTTTGCAGTCACAAATACACACCAATAAAGCCCAGTTCAGACCAAAGATTAGCTTAAGCTACTTGCAATGCGCTGCTCTGTTACGTTCTGAAAACTTGCTGGTCTGCACCAATGCGACTAAATGAGAAGGTGAATTGTTTCCATAACAACAACTCTTTGTATTTCCATTCAAATTGGTTGCTTTTCGAGCTGACTTACTTGCTACACATGGATCTCCTGTATTGATGAAACAGTAAAAACATAAATAAACAAGGGTTGAGAAGTCCAAGCTGCCTGTGGGTGCTTTAACAGAAAATGCAAATGCAAATTTATGCTGTAAACTAAGGAGATCCCTTTCTTGTGTCAATTTCTCCTGTCTCTGAAATAGACAATATTCCACTGTGTAAACGGTGGAGTAGTGTCTATTTCAGGGCTTAAACGTTTAGACAAAGGCAAGATATTGACTCACACACCTATGGGTAATGTACACTCTCCAGTTCATCCAGCCTGCATGTCTTTGAACTAGTGAAATGCATGCTGGCAAAGGGAGAACATGCAAACTCCAGTAAATACCCTTACAAATCTGTTCTAGCTTTGTTGGGTATAGGAAAAAATTGCGGTAGGTGTTAAGACTGGATAGCCAGGACTCCTTATTTGTAGGTGTGCCAGTGTGACCAATTTGAATTTCCCCATGGAGCACTTCCAATTTTGTTTTCATTCGTGACCAAGATGTTTGCCCTTTTGAGCCCTGCTTGGGATAATTTGATAAATTGTTTCTAACAGGGAAGATGGTAAACAGTGCCACCAAACAGTAACTCAGGGTGTGATTGAGCAAAGAGTTGTCAAGGGAATAGGTTGACCTTATCTTGCTGCTCAGAATAGAGTCAAAGGGCTGACTCACAGCATTAGTGTTATCACAACACAAGTGTGTTTTCCATCAGGGATATTTATTTTAGGAGACTCTACAGGGACACTAACAGCCCCAAACCCACTTATATGTCCTTTATAGAAACATATCTTCTTTGTATGAGCTGTGCAAATAAGGTATTAAAAATGGTGCCACTAGTAAAACTAATAATATATGTTGATTAAGATAAGTCTAATTTAGTATTTACATGGGTAAGCATGGGTCTGAAAATGCACCGTTGATTAAAGAATGAAACCTTTGGGGATAAGCTGTAAATGTGCCCCAGGATGAAAGTAGGTCATAGGCTCTGGTTTGGCACACAGACAGTGTCTGATAAGGTCATTGTGCCAGTTTTGAATATATGTTTAAAAGATGGGCAGGAGCTTAAAACTTATTTTACTTTACTCTTTTTTTTCTCTTGGACAAAATTAAGTTGACAACATTTCAGCATGATATGATGGCCTGTATGTACAAGGAGTACTTTATTGTCTCTCAGAAAGACACAGACAAGCATGATGGGGGGAGAGGGAAAAATAAACTGTGTCTTAGCTAATTGGAAACGTGGGCCTGATGATTCTTTGTGACTTTATTTTTCTCTCTTTGTCTGTCTCTTGTCCTCTCTCCTTCTCTATTGGTTGCCTAGAGACCCACAGTAGGATGCATGGAAATGGCAGGAAAAGGTCAGGCAAACCTTTGAGAAGTTAGTCATCTACTGTGTGGAGGTGTTGGTGGGATTGCAGTGCATAGGGTAGAATGGTGAAGGTGTTCTCAAGCACTCCACTACAACATGTTATCTTGCCCTGATCCGTTTGATGTATGCAGCTGGTGTGACGGATAGATGGGTGTTAGGGGGGCATTACTAGCTGTGATGTCATCAAGTTGGAGTAATTGAAACAACATAACAAGATTGATGCTGTCTATAAGTTGTTTTGGACTCAGTAATGTAAACTCATCCTCGATGTTAAGCAAATAGTGACTCACTCTAGAAACTCTGTATGATCTGGATTCCGCTTTAATTTTTAAACTGCAGTGTAACTGGTTCTTCAGCATTGCTTATCAAAAATGGCACCATTTTATGTAACATGCTAGTTTATTAAGGGCCCAAACTAATGACCTGTCACTTTATTCTCTTTCTCTGCAGGTATGGCCTCACAAGTCTTGGTCTACCCACCACACATTTATCAAACCCAGACAAGTGCCTTTAGCAGTGTGAAGAAACTCAAAGTTGAGCCCAGCAGCTGTGTGTACCATGAGAGGGCACACCCGCGGACTTATCTGAACAGCAGAACCCTTGGCATTGTGCACCCAACAAAACAAGCCCACTCGTTCGTGAGCCGAGACTTGGCAGTGGGCGTGAAAGTGCGTGGAGGACAAGAGTACCCGGTGCAGACGGTAGTGGTGCGTGGCGTACAGAGACAACAGCCCAGTAAAAGAGGAGGAGGAGGAGGAGGACCAGGCCCAGCTGCGGCCCAGCAGCAGCAGGACACAGGGGTTGTCCACTCGCAGGGCAAGGAGCAGCAACAGACAGACAAAGCAAGTGGGGGCAGCAGTGGAGCAACAGGGGCAGGGGCAGGAGGAGGGGGAAGGGGAGAGGGCTGCAGTGGAGGAGGTGAGGGAGGTGGAGAGGAGGAGGGTGAAGGAGAAGAGAACTGTGGAAGATTGAACTCAGCTGATAGCTCTCAGCGATGTGGGCTGAAACGTAAAAGTGAGGAGCTGGATAACCGAGGGAGCACCATGCAGATTGTGGAGGAACTGTCAATGTTGCCTGCCATGTTGCAAACGACGAATGTGGGGAATGCAACCATGACTGCACCTGCAGCTGTGGGGGCTGGAGGGGGCCCCTCCAAACAGGGAGTAGGGCCTGGAGGTGTAGGTGGAGCTGGAGGGGCGGGGGGAGGGGATGGGGACTATCAGGTAGTACAGCATGAAGTTCTCTGTTCCATGAAGAATACTTATGAAGTGCTGGATTTCTTGGGACGTGGCACATTTGGCCAGGTTGTAAAGTGCTGGAAAAGGGGCACAGGTGAGGTAGTGGCCGTGAAAATCCTGAAGAACCACCCCTCATATGCGCGTCAGGGTCAAATTGAAGTCGGCATCCTTGCTCGTCTGAGTGGGGAGAATGCAGATGAGCACAACCTGGTGCGAGCCTTTGAATGCTTCCAGCACCGCAGCCACACCTGTCTGGTGTTTGAGATGCTTGAGCAGAACCTGTACGATTTCCTGAAGCAGAATAAGTTTAGCCCACTGCCCCTGAAAGTGATCAGACCTGTGCTACAGCAAGTAGCTACAGCTCTGAAAAAGCTGAAGAGCATGGGTCTGATTCATGCAGACCTCAAGCCAGAGAACATAATGCTGGTGGACCCAGTGAGGCAACCCTACAGGGTGAAGGTGATAGACTTTGGCTCAGCAAGTCATGTGTCCAAAGCAGTGTGCTCCACGTACCTCCAGTCCCGGTACTATAGGTAAGTACAAAAACAAAGAGATGTTTGACTTTTTTTAACAAAACAGATTTGAGTTTAGCACAGTTCAGGCTAATTTCGGTCACTGTTGGTGTCCAGACCGTCATAGTCAGGTTACAAAAATGTCCTTCCTCTAGCAAAACAAGGAAATGTCTCCCATACTGCACAACATCCTGCCTATTTAGGAGCCACATACCACAGACTCTGAAAAAATGTGACCCATACAAACAGACTACAGACTGACTGTTCATGTCCCTCCTGCCTGTGGAAGAAAAAAGTGTTCTGTGAGACTCAAAAACAAGAAGTAAAAATAAATGTTTAACTGACTACATTGTTGTCTTTGTATCCAGCATGAAACTGCTTTAGCTTTATGAGATAAAAGATTATATGGAAATTAAAAAAAATTAAAAAAAGGGTATGGAAATATTTGATACCAAAACAAAGGGTAAGCAATAAAGGTTGGGAAAGGACTTGATGAATACCACTGCCTCTGATGTTCATAGATGTGACATAGGAAAACAGGCAGGCTTTGGCATTACATCGTGAGTGCCTTGGTTTGATTAGAAAAACAGGTCTGAATTGGTAGTTACTGTTGCATAAGAGGCAGAAGTGACCCAGTTCACTGTTTGGTTTGTACCTCTCCCTGGTTTGCATAGGCTATGAGTTGATAAGGAGACATAACATAAGCTATTTTGCCATTCTATGACACTTATATACATTAGGTTTTTGTGCAAACATGTATGTATGTTTGTGAATATTTCAAGAAGGGGTAATTGTTTGGGCACAGTAAATAGATGTGGACAAGCAAATAGTTTGTACAAACATGACGAAGTTGAAGATCTTCTCTGTTTTCTTGCATGATGTTCTATGTCAAAAAAAAACCCATGACACGACATTTCAGTGGCCCCATAGAGTTAGTGTTTCTTTCCACATAGAACCTGACATAGTTAATCCTAGCAAACAAGATTTTGATCCCATCATGGCTATACATGCTTGGTACACAGGTGGTGTGACTAATGGCTGTTAAATCATTTGAATTCAAACCTTGGCAGCTGGTGCACACTCTGTTCATTAGAGGTAATGATTCAGCCAAGTCATATCATAAGTGACTCAGAAGCTACAGTATTATTACACTATCCTCGAACCTTGCCTGAGGTACAAGGAGTGCACTGTGACAGTTAATGTTGTGTCCAGCACACATGCACTTCCATTTGGACAGGATATTTGCATTGTGCTGTCCTTTGTGAGTGACACACTGCTGTAAGGACTCTGTAAAAATGCATGTGACACCATGTCATAGCTTAACTGTGCTACATTGAGGTAATAGAAAAAGGGCACGTTCAATCAAGTCTGGCAAGGACGTTTTTCTACATGGCTGTCTTTAGTCTTTCATCTGACATAATGACTATGCTTCCTTTTTAACCACCTGTTTACCCTGGCCGTGGCTCTGTTAAGTCCAATGCTTCACTTGCACTTTTCCCATTTTACATGTATAACTGGAAACTGAAGTTTATTTTTGCTGGTCAAGTCTATAGCTGCAAGTCTAATTGTCTCAATTTGCACAATCAGAAAGATTATTATGTATTGTAGAAGTGATCTCAGTCGAATGCTCTGGAAATAGAATGTAATAATATGATATCCAGTTATTTGCATCACTGTAAAGGGTATAGCACACTATACATGTGTGTTGCTAAATGTAAAACTGAGTCTGCACAGTTTGCACATTTGGCATAGGAAGTTTAAAAACGCTGCAACGTGGTTAGATTAACAATCGAAATGGAAAAGAAAATACAAATAAACCTTGTGAAGGGTGCACCCAAGGGCCACCCAAATATAACCCAAATATAAGTATTTAAAAGTTGAAAGTGCCATTATTAGATCAGTTATTTTTGATATTGGTGGTAACATTGGTATAACCCTTCTCCTCATGAAATGTTTCTACATACAGACGGTGAACACATTTTAACTCTCAGTACTCTCCTCTCAGTTGATGGTGGTGAAATTGCAACCATTCTGAGGATAGTTTATTGCGTCTAACCATGGCAGATCCTGTCATTTAAGTACATTTAAGTAACAGCTTAAACTGCTTTGGAAAATGTTAGTTGATTCATATAGCATTTGAGAAAAATAAAAAGGGATCTTGGCTTGCTATTTAGATCTAGGCTGATGACTTATTCACATAACTGTTGTTGTTAACTATGAGCCTTCAACGTATGCAATCCATGTCCCCAGCAAACACTATTAGGAATGTCTGCATATTGTGTTTTCTGATCAGTTTCCCGTTGCTTGTTACAGTATGGCAAAAATAACTGACTTATATGGTGAAATTAAGTAAGTTCATTTTGTGGTACAGATAGTTTGTGCATGTTTATCCTAAGCCTTGGGTTCTGAGGCTGGGAAGAAGTGAGCAGGATTTGTGAGCCACATTCAGGTCAGTGCTAGGCTGTCTTAATGAAAGGCATTTACATGGCATTTGAATAATTCTCACTGCCTGCACTGAGCCAGTGAAGCAGTGTGCTCTGCAGGGAATTAAAATACTGTTGATGAAAATGGATGCAAATAGATGATATGATGTCTGTCTGTATTTGCATTTACTGTAGATTTTCTCTCTGACTAAAGTAAAAAGACAATACTCGCTTTGAACTGTTCCTTGGCCTTAGTTTTATGAAAGCAATGGTAAAAAAAAAATACCTGTCAGTGACACATAATTATTGCATCATCCTTTTATTCCACACATAAATCATTTCATGTTATTTGGGAATATTGTGATTGTTTTAAACACACATTATTTTAGGAAGTTGCTTAAAATAGAACTGTCGCACTTGGCTTTTGTGGGGGAGGATGTGAATGGTGCACCTGCTTCAGCTGTTTGTCAGATCTGTCAACCTTAAGCTTTGGTGACGAGAAGTTTCTCACAGGTCTTGCATGATGTTGTACTTTGATACAATCAGTGACATTGTTGACTTGAGAGTGCAGAATGATGCTAAGGTCTGTCTGCGCACAAATTATTTGCATCAGTTAATTGATTTGTGAAACAAACTCTATGAAAATATGCAAAATTTGCACCTTTTTTGCATATTTAACTGATCACCAATGGAAAATAGTCCCATAAACAAGTGACAGATTTCATCGGGAGGAAAAAAACAAATGATACTTTATGTTTTGTACCACCTGTATCACCATTGTTTGCTTGGGCTGCGTGGGTTTTTAATTAGAATTTGTTGATGCCAGTGCGCAGAAAAATGTAATATACTTCTATTTTGTCTGCTTCATCACACAGCAATCCTTGTCATAAGCTAGGCAGATGAAGTTTCCTTAGATTTATTATAGACTCTATTAAATACTTAATGTAAAGTTAGACCTGAATATCTTTAAAAGAGGAATGGTTTTCTTGGATTTATTATAGACTTTATTAAATACTTGTTTTATTAGAACTAATTGTTTCGATTTATGTCTGATTTGATTCATCTGTAACGTAAAAGCGATTATCATCACAAAATGGTAAAGAATGGAAAAGGCTTTGTAAAAGCTGTAGTTTGTACCCCCGTGGCAGACAGGAATATGCAAAGCATACTGTGATGGAACAGCGTTGCTGAGGGTAAGAGTGAAGGGTTGCTTAAAATAGCTCATGGGATGCTGGCCAGTGGGCTTTGACTTCTATAGATGGTGAAGCACATAGGCAGCCAGAAAAAAGGACGGCTTGAAATACTAGAGAGCTCTCACTTACTTGCTCAAGGTCAACCAGCTCTAACGTCAGCTGTTTTGATTTTCGTATGTCAATTTGTGTTTGGTTATGTGCACAGCACTAAATATTTATTTGCCAGTGATCTAAAGTGGTTGATTGATAGCTCAAATGTATTAGCCAGTCAAAACAATAAGTTTGACAGATACACCAGATGCTCCCACAATTTACAAGCACTTGGCCCACGGCCACTCGTAATTTACCACCCTGGTTTGCACAGTCAGCTTAGCTGGAGCTCTCAGAGCTCAGTAGTCTAGCCCTGACAATTTTTACACTTTTCCGAGTTGAAAACAAAACCCTAATTTCTTCTATAAGCTTTTGGTTTAATGTTTATTCTTTAAGTTTTTACTGTGTTTGTTATTAATCATTTTGTCAAACCTGCAGCTGATATATAATAGTAACTTATGATAGTTTGGTGTTGCAAAAGTCATGACAGCTTTGTAACAACTCAAAAATCTGCTCTTTCCTCTCTTGACCTGACATAAATGCTTTTTATGTGTGCATGTGTGTATGTGTGTTAGTTTAAATGATCATAATTCATTATATTCAGTGTTAAGCCATTTCAGACCTTTAGATTGGTTCCTAACAAATACTAGAAGATAAGATCATATCATTCCTACTGGTCCTCTTCTCCAGTTGCCAGTAAGTTAGAATGATTTTACTGATTACTTTTAAAGCAGTTCACAGTTAAGCACCCTTGCTGAACTGCTGCTCCCTTCTGAGGTTGACTGAAGCTCAAGCCAGGGCCCCTTTGGCTATACCTTAGTCCTGCCTCCAAACTAACTGATTGAGCTTCTGTAGACGTAGTAAACTATATGGATATAGACATGCAATTCCTTTTTCATTTACATTTAATTTTTTACCACATATTAAAAATACATTGCATTAGACACCAAGTAGTGATATTATATTAATGTAAAAATATAACTGTTTTTCCTTTGCAACAAAGCATAGACACACCATCAAAATGTCCATTCAAGAATTTTTTGAAGTGGACCAGTTCCTGTATTTCAACCACAATCTGTAGTTTATTCTCCTATAGACAAGGAATATTTGGATCAGACTGCTGGATTAGCATTTCCTTGAAAAGTAGGTCTGGCATTTTTTCAGAGGGCGCAAGTAATCCTCCAGACAGCCTTAGCAACACATTTAGTGTGTGCGACCTTGTGAGCATCCAAGCGTCTCCCCTTTTATGAGCTGTGTACTTCTTTTGGGTTAGTGGGTAGTGAGTGTTTAAAGGTATATGGTCACAAGAGTTTACAATCAGTCTGTTAGAAAGCACCTAAATAATGCACCAAGGTTTGTTCCCATGATGCTGTTTTTTGCAACTTGTACTTTTTTTTTTAACAAGTTATGAAAATTTTTTGTCCACTTGGATTACAGAGAAACATTCTTATTAACACTATCTGTACATACTTTTAACTGTAACACATTTAAAACATATGTTAAATGCTCCTTGCACATCACTACATGCATTACCCTCACACAACCATTATCTGGGCGCATTGACATTTACTGCTTCACATTTCCATCAGCAAGTTACTTTGCTGGAGTTGTGGCCAACAGTCATGTTGTTTTAATACAATGTTTTTTCATGAGTGTGAAGAACAAAAGCTACTGTATTTACCAAAGCAGTTAAGGAATCTCTGTATGATGGAGGATTTTGCCTGCCTTCAAGCAAGGCCGCAAATTTGTTGTTAGGTTACATTAGGAATATAATGTGTGCACATGTAAGTCGGCGAGAACTTGACTGTGGGGATTTTGCCCCGTGTGTGGTATTAATATTGTTGATATTGAATAAACACGCGGCAATAGTGATAGTTCCACAGTGGGCAGCTGCAGTTCAATAACATAGTTTGCTGTGATTGTACTGCTTCACAGTAAATGTTTAATCTTCTGCTCTGCCCTGTCTCAGTTGGTAGATTAAACATAATTTTCGGTTTAAACATAATAACATGAAATTTAAAAATACAGAATGTGATTCAAATACCAAGATGAGCTTTGCATTCCAGAAAGTCTTGGGGTCCTTGTTGCTTTCATGCACCAGCTGCTTTTGGGTGAAATGTCCATGGAATTCTTGTGAGACTTCACCTTGAAAATGGCATCCTTCACAACTAAGGCCATGCATTTGGCAACCATGAGCAAAGATATGTTGTTGTCAAGGCTGTAAAGTGCCGACAGCTCCCTCCTTTTGCTGTATCCTCAGATTGTGTCTTTGTAAACGCTGGTCTTGAAGGATATTTAAAGTATTCTAAATGCTGGTCTTGAAGGATATTTTAAAGCAGTATTTTAAAGTTATTTAAAGTTATCTTGACATCTGTCATGGAATAGCCAGATGTGCAATATTCAGATTGTTTTGGTTTCTAAAATTGCATGTTTCACTTACCCTCAGAAGAGATTTCATTGATGTGTTTTATATCTAAATCCACAAACCATTTTTTAAATTTCTGCATACTTTTGAACATACACATCTGTCTATTCTTTCCCAGTATTAGTTCCACTTTGTTGTTCTTGTTGCTGTTATGTTGATTCCTTTGTACAGTACATTGAGAGCTATATAAAATCTGGAGTCAGATTACTTGTATGCCTACACACCTCTGGCTGTTAAAGCTGGCTCTGGATTCTGAAAACTGTATAGAAGAAGCTTGGAGAAACAGACTTTTATTAATGCAGGCTTCATGTCAGCATATTGAAAGGTTAACATCTGTGAAACGTGTCTAAAGCCTTGTATCCCTAATCTAAAGTCTAGGTAGATCAGAGTGCAAGTGCTACCTCTGCCTTTGCTACACTGCCATTGTGTTCCACTGAATAATGCAGAATGCACTGAGTGTGTGTGGAATTACAGTTCCTGGAAGAGACATGCGGTAAAACCCCATTCTTCCATCATGGAGTCACCATGTTGTCAGTTTGTCTTTCTGGCTGAGCGTATGCCAACTGCAGTGCAGCCCGAATGAGTTTATTTATCAGAACAAGCTTACAGAAAGGACTGTGTAAGCATGCAAGGACAATGACCCCCTCCCTGTCTGTGGCCACCCTTATTTGCTGATCTCTGTGTGAGCTGGTAGGATGCCACTTTACACCTGGATCTTCCCTGCGAGCACAGAGCAGGGAGGATCAGAGGACTATTTCTGGAATATGAGATAATGGCCATGAATAAGAAATGGTGATGGTGATAATTTCTTCACTATGCAATGGCCCTTCTTACAAAGGACAAAAATCATGTCTGCATTGTTTTTTTCAGGAGAGATTAAAAAAGATACACCTGGAAAAAGAGACGACTTCCGTGGCCTGCATATCAAAGAAACTGACACTTTGGGAAATATGCTTGTTTGCTTTTGTACTGACAGTTAAAAGTTAGGCAGCGGGCCAGATGCTAATACAGTAATAAGTCCAATGGGTTTTGTTCACTGTTGGGTCGTTGTCCAAATCTGGTAAATTTACCATGAGGAGAGGATTATTGACTTACGTTGTGCTGTATTTTTTTTAGCTTAGCTTTTAGCTAATGCAGCTAGAGTTTCAGCAGAACTTTATAAACTAAAAATGAATAAAAACACCTATATTTATAAATGGTGCAGAATTTAAATCTGCAGCCTCGATGAAAGCAACATGTTTATATGTTTATCCATGAGGTGACTGTAGTATATCAGAACAGAAAACCCATCTTATTTCTGATGATTGATATGAGGAGTTCTTCTGAACCACAGTGTCAACAATTCAGTGCACACGTTCACTGTTTCTTTTGGAATCCTGCCATGCATCATGTTTGTGTTGGTTCCACTAACATAACATTGCCTTGTGCCTCAACCTCATTGTGCGACACATGAATAGAGAGGGAGGAAAAGAAGAAACGGATGGAGGAAGAGAAACAGCTGTTTGAGGTGAAGGAGCAAAATGTTGAACTTGTTGACCAGGGAAAGCCTTGTTTTGATTGGTCACAGCCCATCCACAAAGGAACAGTAAAATATAGAAGCATCAAACTGTGAGATGAAAATATGGCAGCCAAATCTTACAGTTGCCCCTGCCTGCTTAGGTTTTATTTTGTGATAATTTTCATTTATTTATTTATTTATTTGCTGAATATCATACCTGCAGTATGGGTGGGTTACACTTGGCACAGTGGTGTGCCCGTGCTGGGCCTGCTGTTACTGCTGTGGTCAGCATTGCGCATTAGTGTTTGTTAGTTTCCATTAAAGACAAGCCAGCAGTCAATGCAGAGTTTGCTATTCACAGTCAGACCTTGTTGTGTAGTGACCTCACCGCATCCAAACGTAACATGTTGCACCATGCCAGCCTAAATTCATTAAATGAAATAATCAAAAGCACAAGTTGTTGAAAAACGAAGAATATTTCAACTCTTCAACCTCTAAAACTCAGTATTCCACAGCAAGAGAAAGGTTGAAACTCTAGAAGAGAGCAGTGAAGAATGTTTTGAAAAGAGTGTCTGACAACGCTGCTAGCAGGTGCAGAAAGCTCTTTTGAAGATATGTCTTTTTCCCCTCCGCTGCTTCTCGAGGTGTTATTCACTGATAACACACGAGGCTCCATTGAAACCTTTGAACACAGTGATATTGTAGACAACTTATGTCTCACTCATAGTCTACTATTTCCAACCTTTGAACAGTGCAGTCATCATCAGTCAATGGACCTGATATGGAGCCTTTTGTCTTGTGACTAAGAAAAGATGTTCTCAGAAATTTGTACGGCTTTGGTACAGAGATATATCTACAGTGCATTATAACCAGATTAACTTAATTTAGTGGATGGTAAAAAGTTTTTGTTGTTAATGCCTCAATAGCTGTTACATAAGATCTGAAATAGCCTATTACAAACCTGATATTTACAACTATTACAACATCTACTTAGCATTCTGTGATTCTGGATGTTTTGAGTGGTCATAAAACTATTCTACACTCCATCTAACAGGTGTTTATGCAGGTGCTGACCAGGTGCATTGTGCTGTCATTTGTTTGTGAGTTTGTGCTTGCTCACGCAGACCCTTTCATTCATTGTCCACACCCACTTATTCCTGTTAAGTGTTTCTTCAAGTTGTCAAGTGGGAGTTAATTCATGCACTGGGTAAAAGACAGGATACTAGTCCGCCACCTCACGCATCTTTTTTGTACCTGTCCTGTTTCCTCTGGAGCTCCTCACGTGGCAGTGAACAGTCACGAGGCTTTTGCTGCTCTTGCATTCAAAGGCCCCTCAGCTCGTACGTCATATCCTAAGGATGGAAAATAGATTTGGTTTCACAGGAGGGTGGTGAAGCTTGAGTTGCGTTGATTAGGACAGAATGGTGCAACCATGGCAACACCCCCCCCAAACCAAAGGCGAGAGACCTGTTTTCTATTTGGCTGTCTTTATTTCACCCTGTGATTTTACATGTTGCACTGCCATTGTGCATTCAGCACGCATAGTTAAGAACAAAAGGATGTAAAGAAAGGAAAACAGCAAGTGTATCTTTGGGTTGAAATCTGACAAACTAACAAATGAGGATGAGCTAAACACAAGGCAGCTCCCAATCGTTCTTTCCCTTCCCCCTTTTGATCTCTGTCTTGGTTACTTTCCTGAAAGTACTTTTTCAGGTTATGATTTCTGTGACCACCTATGCTTATACTGCCATCATTAGTTTTGTTCATGTTTTTCTTCCAGGTTGTTGGATTTATAAAAATAGACAAAAGCATTCTTAAAAAAGTTTGACATTCTGCCGGAGATGAAATGGGCAGTCTGACAGGTGACACTTTCTTTCTGATCCAATTTACTGGTTTATTTTGACCTTAAGAAATAGGAAATGATTTTTAATAAAAGCAGATTGACACATGCATAGTAGTGCACATTTTGCAAATTTTGAATTTACTGAGCCTGAGCTCAGAAGCCGAATAGGCGCTGATAAAGGACTTGCATTGGCTGTTGTAGGGGGCAAGGTGTTTTTGATTACAGGATAGTCTTGTAGTGATACTCAAGTTGACCCGATCAGCCTTACTGTACATCCTTATATTAGCCTCATGTCCTGATGAAAGCACGGGTGTGTTGATATGTTGCGTCTGTTTCCTTGGTCCTCAAGGAAAAAACCTGTCCCTTATAAATAGGACATGCCTGTGAGGCTAAGATGGTTGGCATAACTGCCTGCTTGGTTTTCTGCTGCTCTGTTGCCTACTGCACCAGCTGTTGCATGCATTTGTTTTGACCACGTGATAAATTTGTCTAAAACTTATTTTAGCAGGTCTTAGGTTTGCTGTTGCTAGCCATATGTCCGGCACCATTCAGTCCCATATGGCTCCAAAGATGTCACAGAGGAGTCATCTGCTTGGTCCCTTTTTAGATTTATTATTATATAAAAACAGGATTGCGTCAATTGGCATGTCCAGCTGTCTGAAGCAGCAGTAGTTTCCATCTTGGAATCTCATCGTTGTCGTTCTTAAGATTATTTTAAATTCCAGAGATCCTTGTTGATAAATAGTTTGTTGAGGGTTTATCTTGTATTTTTATTCAGAGCGGAAGTGAAACCATATCTCTCAGTCACCCATTCAAGTGTCTCTCTAATGTAATTTTAGGGCTAAGTTATTCTGAGCAATGCTATCATCTGTGCTGGCAATAAGAACATGCTGTAATTACTGTCGAACTAATTATCACAGCATGATCTCAGCATATTTATATTGATATAATTATTAAGAGTATAAACAAAAAAAATTAAATTGTCTCCCAACCCCTTTGTTGCATAAAACAAGGAAAATTATCCTTATCTCTCCTTTTAGCCACTTCACAACATTATTAGTTTCTCCATAATCTAACTTTTACTCTTAAGACATTACTCTAAAGCAGTGCCCTGACATGTCTCATAAATAGGTAATGTAAGTCTGTTTGCTACGTAGTCATTGTGTCATATTGATTTAAATTAAATTGGAGGCCGCTTTTGCTCAGAAAGACTTGTATTAGAGGAAAGGGCTCAGGCCACATCATGCTGTCAGTGCAGTGCAACAGTTTATAGGCTTTGTGGTGTGTCCTAAACACAGAGTTCTTGACAGTTGTCAGCATGTCTTACCTATATTGGTGCTGACAGGCCTGCGTCACCACTAGCTGTCCCTGTGACATAGCATTACAGTGCTATTATGGAGTCACTTGAAGTAACACTGAGCCAGCGTGCAGGCGACGAGGTAGTGACTGTGCTTCTTATTTCCTATCAGCCTAGAGCAGATACAACAGCCTGTCAAAGGTCTGATCCTGGCCTGACTGACCTGCTAACCCACTGACTCAGCCTCCTGACGCTTGGAGACTCCAGTGTACAACACTGACTTACAAGTCACTTGGCACTGTTACACATGTACCACACATTCCCATCTGACTGGTCACCAACAGGAGTTCCATGACATTACTAATAATGGGTATTTATTTGCTCAAGACATCAGCACCAGCCTGCAGAGCCAAAAAGTAATCAATGCAAAGTGAGGAAAAACAGTGTGCATGTAAGGTGTGTTGGTGCTTAAATTGACTGTATAGCTTCTATATTAACAATTGCATACATTAGATTTGAAATGTTTGAACACACCAGCACAGAAAACTGTTTTAGTTGTTAGAGATGTTATTCATATTTGTATCAAAGAAGGATATGTTGTGTTTTTAGAATTTTCAGCATTCAGTGCATGTTTTATGAATTCATGGTGATTATTTAAGAGATGTTTTCATCTGTGTAAAAATACAAAACACATTAATTTGACCTTCTTTATATGTTAAATTCTGTATTAGTATACCACATATTCACGTTTGGTTTTTCATGTTGTCATTTTGTGACCTAAGACTAACAGCTGTGTGTTTTGTCTGTTTCACAGGGCTCCAGAAATTATTTTGGGATTGCCGTTTTGTGAAGCCATAGACATGTGGTCCCTAGGCTGTGTGATAGCTGAACTTTTTCTGGGCTGGCCCCTTTACCCCGGGGCCCTGGAGTACGACCAGGTGAATACCCATCTCCTCACCACCTGCTCCTTTAGCTGCTATTGGTTGGTTGTTAATAATTTTTAGGAGAGTTTACACTTTTCAGTCTCTCATGTGTGCCTCCTCCCATACTCACCTCTCTGCTCTACATACAACATAATATTCAAGTATCTCTTCTGACTTCTAGTTTGAACTGCTATGACTCAGTCTCTCCACTCTGCACCATCTTCACATGGAAAGTTTTACCATCTGTACAGCCTTTTCTCCCATAGTTTAGCCACCCTACCCCCTTCTCCACACTTACCCCAACACTGCCCATGTGGCTGTCTAGGTGGTGTTACACCCTCTGTTTCCACCAAACCAGTTATTTTCCTTAAGTCCTCTTTGTTTCTCTTTTCTTCCTTCGTTTCCCCTCTTTTTCCATTATCCTCTACATTTTCCAATCAAGGGGACCCAGAAAGGAGTGGGTTCAGTGTGTTTGCTTTTGAGTTTGTATTCAATCTTGCCTTCTATTACAGGCTTGCCTTTTGGGGTACTGACTCAGACATGGCTCCCACTGTTGAGGTTTACAGGATATGTAATCCATGGCTACTTTAGTCTAAATGTCCCAAAAGACATGTTATAAAGATTTAGCTGGGAAGAGAAGCTGACAAAGCCTTAAAAAGGCAGAGAGGAGCATTCACCACTAGAGTTTAGGACAGATGGCTTGAAGCTAGGACAAGAATGCTACATTGTCACTGTGTGTACAGTTGGAACAATCTGTTATTTTAATCTGCGCTAGATCTAGGCCTAATGCTGTCTTTTGGGTACTAGAAGGATTTTCTACATGAGGATGGCATAGATAGGAGGGGGAGGAAACTTTGAGGTCTAGGGAAAGAATCTTTTGTGCATAATTAGACACAGAAAGAAAGGATGTGATGGATTGTTTGAATGAAAAAAAAGAGACTGAGGGCTCATGTGACATAAAGTACCAAATTAGTGCAGTATTTCCTGGTTCCTTGGTGACACATATCTACCCTGAGGATCGTATCAGCTGGTGCCTAGGACAGTAAGCACAAAGACATATTCTTGTGATTGATGGCATGTCTATTGGGAGCTGTTGGATATCTGCCCCTCCCAGTGGAGCCCTGACAGCGTCTTCCCAGGACTAGACTGATCTGGGTTTATGTTGAGCTGCTTTCCACTGCCCCAGAGCCCTATCTACTCAAAGCCTGCCAACAGAGCCTCAGTTTGATCCTGCTCTGTCCCATGTGCCACCCTACGTAACAGCACTCAGCCCCCTGCACATTGCACTCATACCAAAGTGTTTTTAAGGTCTGGCATCATTTTTCACTCTCCCCAGGACCGAGACAGGGAAGATAACTCAACACCTCCGAAAGAGATTTGACTTGAGTGCTACAGCACCAGTCTAAATATGATGAATCTGTTTTGCAGGAGCCAGTTGGCATGTCGCAAAGCTGCTGTGTAGATATCTGGGGGGTGCCGCCTTAGTTTAGCAAGGGGCTGCTTGGAGATGATGGGGTGATGAGGGTGTATGTGATAAAATTGGCATAGATAAGGAGAGTGAGAGACAATAGAATATAAAGCAAAATACAGGAGATGACTGGATTGGTATCTGAATGCAGTGTATGTGGCACTGTGGCAGAGGCTCTAAGTGATTTATGGAGAGGCAAGAGTTCATAGCTTTAAGATTTTGTTGGCTCTTGCACATCGCCTGTTACAGTCTATTATTGTCTGCTGGTTAAAATACCTGCAGTTAATTTTAAGCTCTGGATTTTCACCTGGATGACTGAACCTGTCATCCTGGCCCAGAGTGGTTGTGTGGTCAGTTTAAAAAAAACCCAGCGAAATCCTGGAAGATCCCTGGTCAAGCCCCTGTGCTTTTGAGAAAAACACTGAATCCTAATGGGGTTTTTCTTTGGTGGAACTGCCTTTGACACCCACCCCACATAGGAAACACTGTCTGTCTTTGCCAAGCCTGCCCACTGGCATGCAGGGTTCTCCATTTGGTCATAAATTGCCCAATAAATGGGAAAACCAGCCAGCGCAGGCACATAGGACAAGTTTAATTTTGATTCCTGGTGCTTTCCGGTGGCTTAAATCTCATGACGCAAAGTACAATGTATACAACTTTCTTCCAATTATATTGTTCTTAGACATTACACAGTTTTACCTCTGTGCTCATTGTCTGTCTCTCTCAACTTTCAGTGGAATATAAAGCCACATGACACAGAATCACTTTTCTAAATCAAATAACTTTGCAGAAACAAAACCACTATGTGCTCTATTCAGACACGTTTGATGATGGAATTGTTATTGATTCAGAAAGAGAAATAAGCTTCTCTACCCTTACTTGATATAAATAAACATCCTTGGTTTTCTGGCATCTATACATTTTTATTGCTTAAAATAAATAGCCTGACTGACTGCATGTCAGTAAACAGCCAGGCAGCTGACTGTTGGTGTGAGGTGTCATCCAGGGGCCACAGGGTGATCTGACTGGAGCTGATGGAGCTGGTACCACCGCCGTCTTCCCCCTTTTCTTCTTATCTTTCTGCACGGGGTCTTGTTCCATGATACGCAGCATATTGTATTTATAACTCTGCTCCTCCTCCTCCCTTCCTCCCCTCTTGCTCTCCCCTCTCCTTACCTCATTCGCCAGTCACACCATCTTTTGCTTCACTAGTACAGCAAGAGGCTGCTCACCTCTTTGATGAGGCAAACCTCACGATTCAGCCGCTGTCTCATTATTGGTGCCTAAGATTAGCCCAGGTGCTGTAGTCCTAGCTATGACTCAACTCCCCATATTTTTTTGTTTTACTATTCTTTATGCTCTCCTTACACTCTTTGTCTCAGGTACAGTGTAAGTGGTGCAGCCATAAGGGTCAATGCACACTAATGCAGAGACCAAACTAATATGCGCTTGCTTATTGGAGGATCTGTAAGACTTAGAGGATGCTGTCAGGGTCAAGAGAAGCAAAAAGGATTTGGGTTACTAGGGGTTAAGGCTCCAGAAGGAATTTTGTTGTAAGCTTGTACAAACTGTACCCCCTTGTCAAAAACGTGGAAGAGAATCACTGTGCATTGGAAAGGTTGGGCGGTGTGGGTACATTAAGTTAAGATGTACTTGCATTTATTACAGTGAGGGATATCATTGAAATGCAATTTTTTATAGTGCATATTGTTATATGGACTGCCATAAAATAAACTGCCTGTGCTTCCTGTCTGCTCTGCAGCAGGCCCAGGCTCGCTAGATAGTTGTTTTGTGAAGCAGTGGCTTTGCACCCAGTGATCTCACTGGTTTGTGAGATCTCTGCAGAGACACGCCTTCCAGGAAAAATAAGGGTTTTCCCGTCAGAAGAATTTTCCCACCCACACACACACACACACACACATACACATTGGCTTTGTTGTGTTTTTGTGTCTGTTGCTGTTTACATGGTGTTGCTAAATTACAGCACATATGTATTCTGGACACCAAAGAAGGGTAATTTAGTCACTGTACTTCCAGCGTGAAGTTTGTTGGAATCGACAGTTTCAGTTATCTTTGACTGATGTTGTGCAAGGGTCGTCATTGTTATGAAAGACAGAAAATGGGAACAAAGGGAAAGAGATTGCTGCTGACGTAAATCAGCACGTATTTGAAAAATGACTAAAAGAAAATAATACAAAAAAGGAGAAATGGTCAGTGACTCAATGCATTTTATGATACTTAGGTTAGGATCCCTCGGATCTCCACTGTCTCACCTAAATCTCTTATCAGGTGAGATTATGTTGATCATGGATGACATCAAAATCCCAATGAATAGATTGCTTTATCATAACTTAGTCTATAGCTAACCTACCTAGACAAATGTCCCACCCTCCCAGACACACCGACATATAGGAGCTGCTGCTTAAGCGTCACAGTGGAGTCGAACATGAACACATGGGTAGCTCCAGCAAATACATTCCTAGTCTGTGAGGTTTACTTTGTGGATGTGAGGTGCCCCATGAAACTCACTCACAATGATCCTCACTGCTCTTTGCTTCTTAGCAGCGATGAATCTCTAATGGTTCTTGTCCTTTACACTTGGGTGTGATTGACGTCAGCCAGGCTTCTCACTGGTCTCCTCTCATAAACCTGTGTGTGACATTCTTGCCCCGCAGCATCTGACTGACAAGCATCATTATGCAGCAAAGCATTTGGCATTGAGGCCATAGGAACCTTGTTATCAGAGTATACATGAAAAGACCCTGACACCATCCAGACATCATAAACACAGGCTGCACTCAGTACAGGGGTCTTATTTAGGTCTATCTATCTGAGGAATGTGCCAAGTTCAAGGTCTTTGCAGTTGTCCCTACTATGTACTGCAAATGTCCACACAGTGACATTAAATCTGGATATTGTAATGTCACTCTGACTGACCTTATAAATGATCACTATGTAAAAACAGTGTGTTAGAATGGCGTGCCTTGATGATGTGTTATTTTTGGGAAGGAAGTGGTGAGAAACTAGCATTTGTTGTTGAGGTGAGATGTTCTTGATGATGATGAATTGAGCTTGATTTTTTTTTTTTCACTGTTTTGCTCCTTTTCTCGAGCACTTAGATTTATTTCTTCTTCTTCTCACATTCTTGTTTTTCTCTCCTTTCCATATTGATGTCCAACAGATTCGCTACATTTCTCAGACACAAGGTTTGCCAGGGGAACATTTATTGAATGCGGGGACAAAGACAGCACGGTTCTTTTGCAGAGAGTCCGACTCACCGTATGCAGCGTGGAGACTAAAGGTGAGGAGTATTTACAAACCTGAAAAATATGGCACCTTTGCTTATTACTGCTTATTCAAACCTCTGGCCTTGTTAAGCTTTATAAAGTTAAGTTAAAATTAAGTCAGATTTAAGTCAGTCTACCGATATTTTCATCCTTTTGTCAAACAAAGATCTCAGTTCCCTGTAAAGATCCAAGCTTTAAAGCAAACCCAAAACATGCACAGAAGGACTAACTATTAAGATAAAGTCAAGTTAAAAAAAAAAAGATACGTACTTGCTGGTCACATTGCTCCACATACTGTGAATCAGCTCAGGGTTCTCCAGTGACATTTTTCTGATGGGCAAATTTACTCAGAGAAGCAATACCATTTTGAGAGCATGAGTCATGAATGCCCAACGTGCTTCCCTGCTTTGTAATCTGAAGCTGTGATTATGCAGGTTTTTCGTTTTCCTCCATTGCATGAATGAACCAGCATATAGAAACTTTCAACACATCTTCTTTACTGAAGTCAGTTCTTCTGTCCCACTAAACATTTCCCTTTTCCTGTAGTCAACAGATGAGCACGAGACAGAGACGGGAATGAAATCAAAGGAAGCAAGGAAGTACATCTTCAGCTGTTTGGATGACATTGCGCACGTACGTTCAGCTGCTCGGACCACAGCGTACTTAACAGGACTTCAGAGGAAGTTCAGCATATTATGTTTAGAGGATGTAGGTGACTAGGTCTTTACCAGAGGAAGTACACCTACAGCTGTATGAATAGTTCAGAGCACACACCTCTTATTACTGGGATTGATAAGAGCACCCCTGAGTTTAACTTCCCCTCAGTTAAATGCCAAACCCAGATTTAAAAAAACGAAGGTTCAGGTTCCACTTGCTGTTCTCTGCAGACCACACGGGGAAACTCCCTCAGTGCTTGGTCAGGTCTGTGCTTTTCTAAGTCAGAGCAGATTCTTGCAAATTCAGGTTCATGACTAATTGTTGTATCATTCTGAGGAAATGGGTGTCAGGTTGAAAAATCCATTTATTCATCATACACAGAATGTGTTATAATGTAACATCTCTCATTTTAATTCTTGGAAAACATTTTTCTGTCAATGAATTGTTATTTTCACCAAAATGTTTGTATTCCAGGTGAACTTGGTGATGAATCTGGAAGGTAGTGACTTGCTAGCGGAGAAGGCAGACCGTAGGGAGTTTGTTGGCTTGTTGAAGAAGATGTTATTGATTGATGCAGAAGAGAGGATTGCCCCTGCCGAAGCTCTCAGTCACCCCTTTGTGACAATGCAACACCTGCTCGACTTTCCCCATAGCAACCAGTGAGTCCCTTTTGCCTCTGATTTTCAGACATGTCATCATTGTTACCTTCTTAAATAACACAAACTCTCCATGTACCCATCTGTGTGTAGTGTGAAGTCATGTTTCCACATCATGGATGTGTGCTGGACTCGTCCCACTGCATATGAGGCGGCCAACAGAAATAAAGGTCCTTTCGTCAGGCCTGTGACCACAACCGCTGCTGCCTCTGTCAACCACCCATTCAGCAAGATGGCCGGTGTCCACACTCAAGTATGTCTTTCAGGATGTGTGTGTGTCATTATCTGCCATTTCTATTATTGTGCAGCTAGAGTTTTGTTACACCTGCAAGCATTAATCATTAGTCAACAGGGTATTAAAACATGTTAAAACAGAGAAACCAACCAAGTCAAAAGTGAAATAAAAGATAATTATTTACTGTTGTGTTTCTTGAATTGGAATTTGGGGCAAAAAAACAAAAAAGCCATCACAATATCTGAGTGATGGGATAATCACAGATGGTGTGTGCTATTGACATGTAATGTGTTGTTTTGTTCATCTGCTCCTGAGAAGACTGATCATGTAGACAATTTCCTTGCCGTTATTGCTTTTGTGTATGCTGACTTGCCCATCTTATTGCGTCTCAGCACTGCTGTCATGGCAACAAAATCACGTCATGTTTCTGAGGTCATGGCAACAGTGCAAATCAGTGTTGTTGCTGAGGAGAAAAAAGGGACTGACCCTTTTTTTGGCATTGGATCTTTATAATGCAAAACATCTCAAAGGCCACTATGCAGAGGATGAAACATGAAAAGATGACCAAATGTAGAACATTACATGTGATACAATATAATGCTTTATGTGTTTCATAGAGGAGAATATCAGAAGGCTCGCTTATTCCTATTCAGAACTGAAACTTTACTTTCCTTGCATAACATAATTGCTCAACTGTAATTTGTTTTTCCTTCGAGCAGTATAGTAAATGTCAAATCTGTCTTGCTCAGGAGAATTTGTGGAAGCTTTTTTAGTATTATCCCCTGAAAGGCTGCTTTGTGTTTACTATCATGTGTGTGGGGGCAGGGCTACATGCAGGAGCTGCTGCAGAACAATATAAGCCTAGTTCTCATTATTCAATAAATGTGATTATAGCCAGGCACGAGAGCAGCGTGAGTGGTGAAGCAAAGGCACATGCTCAACTGTTCTTTGTTTATCACTCAAGACTGTCTCAAAGAGTAGGTTCAACAGTGTTTCTTAACCTTTTACTTATCTGGCTCGTAAGGTTTGCCAACCAGCTAATGAGCATGTTTATGTGTGTAGGTGTCTAATAACAACAGTTCAAATATTGATGACTGCACACTGAATAGTTTTCTTTGCTTACTGGAATACTTTAGGCATGGTGATTTCAAGGTGGTTGATAAGGAAGCAAGTGGGCCCTGAATACTTGATTCAGTACCCCAAACTTCCTCTGGAGTGGATCAACCATATATTGAAGGTTACAGTGGTGATGTGCTACAGGTCGCCCAAGTGAGCCACTGTCTTTGTCCTGAAAAGCCAGGGATATGCTTAAAGTTAACTGACTAAACCACTAATCTCTCAGTAAAAGACTGTTTCATGGGCTCAGTTTGGCTGGATAACAGATGGGTCTTGAGAGGGATGTCGCCACCTGCTGGCCGTTTAATGCTACTGTTTTATCATTTTATTACCTCAGAAAAGTTTAGTCATATCTGTTTTTTTTATAGGGGTTAGCCCCATCAGCCCCCTCAGTGATGCATCCTGGGATACCCCTGCAGACAGGAAGTGGTCAGTTTGGGTGCAATGATTCATTTCAGCAGGCACTCATTTTATGTCCCCCAACCATTCAAGGTAGGATATGTATATTTTAATTTGACTGGTTTGTTATTATTGAGTGTGGTTAGACTAAATATCAAAAATTGGATTGTTTTCCTCCTCGCTGTCGCTGCAGGAATCCCCACCAACACAGCTAAACCAGCAGGCTACTCTGTTCGAATGGAGGCCTCTGTGCCTCTGGTCACTCAAGCACCACCCATCCAGCCCATACAAATCAGACCTGGAGTCATCACACAGGTAAGTAGGTAGCAAGGATGGGAATAATGGCAGTAGAGCTCAGAGAACATAGGCTGAGAGGAAAGTAGGAAAGCTTGGCTTCATTAGTCAGTACAGATCAAGTGTATTCATGTCAACTGTCCTGATTTGGTAGCTTTGCTTATCTGCACTTCAACAGGCTTGGTCCAACCGTGCACAGCAGATCTTGGTGCCTACTTGGCAGCAGGTGACATCAGTGCCCCCACCCTCAACCACTTTGGCATCTGACACTGTGGCGGGCTCACAGAGATTGGGTGACTGGGGGTAAGTAGTTTGTTTGTCTGTTTCAGGAGGATTACAGTACAGTTTCTTCTTGGTACCCTTACCATGTGTATGTAGCTTGTAGTTCATATATATATATATGTATATATACATATAGCAATATTTATTAGTGTGTTATTATCTTTTAGTTGCTATGTACACCCTTGGGAATCTCTGTACTGCTCTGATACAGCACACTTGCTCCCCTGAATGTTAATGATCGATGAGTCATACATGTCCTTTGGGACCAGCCACTGAGACCATTTTGTCAGTAATGGCACTAAAGGCTTTTGGCTCAATTTGCAATGTTCTGTTTTCTTAATGCAGGAAAGTGCGTCCCCATGGTAACCATTACAGCTCCATGATTGCACACCCTCAGCCATTTTTAACCAACCAAATGACCATGTCCACCCACCAGCCAATCAACATAGGCATTGCACATGTGGTGTGGCCACAGCCAGCTGCCAACAAGAGAGCCAAGCCTTGTGTGAACAGGTGGGTTGCAGCCTTTTACAACTTAAACACATGCACACACAATTAAAAGGTTTTTCTTCGTAATTAAACATGATCTGTTTTGTGTTTTTTAGGGGCAGTAACTTCTCCCAAAACACAAACATCCAAAATTTAGCATGCCAGTCCCCAAAGATGGCCGATATAGCAAAGAATGTGCAGGAGGTAGAGGAGGAGGCAGCCAGATGCCCAGAGGCTGGGCATACCACTGGCGAGGAGCAAGGAACGGAGCAGGTGGAGGAGGATGATGAGGAGAACTGCTGTAAAGTGGAGCCAGACTGTGAGGAGCTTTCGGTTTCGCAGGAGCAGCGGCAGGCTATGGTGATCTCTGACCTAGCTAGCCCAACTGTCAGCGTCATCAGTATCAGCAGCGACGAAGAGGAGAGCGCACAAAGACACTCGATGGGGGAGTGAGTACAGACCTCAGGGGTCGTTCAAAAGGTATCTCTAAATTGGTTCTGGAAAGTTAGTGTCTTATTTTATCCATGCCTCTCCTCACACAGGTGTAAGGGTAGTGCAGATTGTGAGGCTTGTCAGAGCACTGTCAGTATGGAAAGAGTCTGCTCCCTCAGCAGTCCAGACAGCACGCTCAGCACCAGCTCTTCAGCCTCAGCCCAGTCCAGCACCTCACCCTGCAAACACCCCAACAGGTAACATGATCAATGCAACTAATTCAAACAAATGGTTTTAATAACTTCTAAATTCCCTGCTACACCATGACAAAAGAGTTTCTGTCTTAACTTCTTTCATCATTGATTGCCCTCTTGCAGTATGTCAGATGATGAACAGGAGAGTGGTTGTGACACCGTGGACAGCTCGCCTGCCTCAGATGCCTCTGGCCACAGCACCAGTCCCTTCACAGAGCGTCGTTTTATTGCCGACAGCAATCAGAACTGTGAGCCTCGTGTTGCTTGCGTGGCCCCAGAGACCGAGCCCAGCAAGCCAACAGTTCGTACTGTAGTGGTGCCTCCGATGAGGGTGCAGAACAGCAACAACAACAACCCTGCCATCATCAGTGAAACACCTGGCAACACAGGTAAAACTGGAGATATGCTAACACGTGCAGTACTTTAGGAGATGACTTATGTCTAGTAGGTATCAAGCGTACAATTTGCCTTTGTTATATACTTAATAATTGCAGGATGTAAGAGTAGTCAGTATAAGTCTGAGACCCAAACTGAGTCATCATCATGAATAAAGCAGGTGACAGGACAGCTTTTCTTCTGCACACTCGTGTCTGAAGTACACACTGATGGTGTTATCCACTCAGTAGACCATCAAGTGCGTGCGGAGGTCATGCTAGCTCAAAGGTCCAGTCACCACTGCTGCTGTCTGCCCCACAGGTCACATGGCTTGGGATTACGCTGTCTTTGTAGGCCACAGAGGTTCTCACAGGTGATTATGGGTGACCTGCCCTGATGTGTCTGCTCTGATCTCTGGAGTGGATATTTGTTTGCTGTCAACACTTCTTACTCAGTCTCCCGACTGACTCTGAGAGCCCTTGTATCTGCGTGGGTGTGTACTTGTTGAAGCTACATAAGACGTACGCAACTGTCCAAAAATGTTTAATGTCCTGAATAAAACATTCAAAACAACCAGAGAACATTCTGGTCATCATAAACAAATCAATGTTTGATGAATGTTTCTTTCAGGTGTTAAAATGGAGTTACGCACGCTATATGTAGGCTTTACAACAGCTGTGGTCAGCGGGACATCATGTCTCTTTCATTCATTGAAGAGCTCCCTCTTTATAGGTCTGCAGGGTTCAACTGTTAATCCTAAGAGAAAATCATGGTTGTATCGCCTCTCATGTCAAAGGCATCTCCCTCCCCAGCCCTCACAGTATTGCAACTAAAGCCCAACATAAAAGGGCACAGCCTGCTATTCTCGTTCTACCAGGCATATTTATAGCTGATGGTCTGACCCCACTATAAGTTCTATGAACTAGCTTAGTTACCAGCTCCTCCCAGATCCCCCCCAAACATATCTATTTATAGTCCCCTGGATCATATTCAAAGGACATATGCCACCATATTTAAAGGTTTGGAACTGATCAAAGCTGAAATTGCTGACGAGCCTACAAAGCCCCCTGCCACAAATGTTGCCCTTTCTGTGGTTGTGGATGAATTCAATCTCTAGTCTTTTTTTGCCTGTTATTTACTTTGTGATATTGATAGTGAGACGCCACGTTGTCTGGATTAACGTGTGTCATCTCCATCTCTCTTGTGTTTTTTTTCCATCCCGCCCTCCTTACATGACCTCCTGCCTCAGTTTCAGAGTCTTCATGCCAGTCCAAAGGGCGAGGCATTCCTGGGCGACATCATCACCACTCCACTCCCCTCCTCAACAGGCCACAGAAGATCACCCCTGCATTCCAGCCGCAGCAACAGCAGCCTATAGGCTTTGGGCAGGTAAGCATGTAGTCATATATAAACAAAACACAACTTTTATGTTTGTTAAGGGTTGTCAGCTGCTGAGAGACAACGAGGACATTCAGCAACATGGGTCAAACCCGTTTTACAGTCTAAGCATTTGTGCGATCAGAGAGAATATGTCATTATCGTAAAAATGATTGCAAACAGATTTCCATTAACAAACAACTAAGGTTTAATCACTGACACAGGTAATGCTGTCTTGGATGGGGTGTCCTATTGAACCTGCAGTGTTTGCTTGTGGGAAGTCCCATTTTATAGCATCACCTAGTTACGTCTGTTGCCTCTTTACTGCTATGTGAATAAGTAAAAAGAATGACAATCCAGAAATTAAGTCCAATTTCTCAAGTGACCTAAGTGGCTGTGACTACAGTCTTTGTGCTTAGGTGATAAAGAGCAAAGCATTTGAATTGCAAAGGCTTCCTCTTTATAGCAGAGCAGCAGCCAAGAGCACTCTTCATACTGTAAATAAGACTTAATTCATTTGCTTAACAAATCTGTCTGCTACACTTAAGAGTACTCCCTCAGTTACTTGCTGGACATTTTCAACTGTTTTTAAATGTGAAAGTATTTCACTAATATACTACTTGCTTACTGCACTGCCAGAGAAAGAGAAAGAGTGGATGCCAGGGTTAACAATGACCTATTAGATGCAACATTTACATGTTAAAAATATGGAAACAGCATCATCTAGTGGCCTATCAAAAGGCAAATTCTGTGCAGATAAGAATGGTGGCTCTGATCAGCCAAGTATTTTTCTTCTCTCTCCTTCAGGTGCAGCATTTTGGCTCCTGCCATCAGGAATGGAACGGCAACTTTGCCCACCGGAGACCACAGGCCTATATCCCTCCCACCATGCATGGGCACACATTCACCCTGTCCCACAGCAGCCCAAACCACACCACGGGCCCCCACCCTCACCTTGGCGGACACCCGCACTCCCAGCCCACCTTACTGTCCTACCCTCCATCTGGTCCTCTGGTCACGGCGGCGCCTGTGGCCCACCTCCTTGCCTCCCCTGTAGCCTCCCGCCCTGTCCTCCAGCCCACCTACAGCATCTCCCACCCAGCAGGCATCGTCCATCAGGTCACGGTGGGCATCAACCCCCGGCTGCTGCCCTCCCCCACCTTGCACCCCCAGGGCCAATTCAAGCCCCTCTTTCCCCCGCATTCCTACATTGCCTCGCCCGCCTACGCCAGTTTCCCTCTCAGTCCAACCAAAATAAACCAGTACCCGTACATCTGAGCATGCCTGCCCCAGTACCCTTCATACCACCTGAGGGCTAAGCGAACAGGGCGAATTATATCTTAAACCACAAACCACATGGTTTTCATTTCCAAAACCATGGCACAACCACAGAGAAAGCAAGCTATTTTTTGAATCATGTAGACTTGAGTGTAATTGAACTTCAAGCTTTAAAAAAACAGAGTTCCAATGATGGAGATGATTTGGGCAAAAATTAAGAAGGAAATAATGTATGAATGATTGAATGAAAGAATGAATGAGTAGTTAAACTCACACTTAATGTGTTTTGCACATTTGATATATCTTTGCATTGGATCTTCTACGAATACTCCTCAAAACAGGTAAATAATTGGGGTGGTGTTGAATAGTTAGGACTTTGCACCCCTGATCCCAGCTATTTTTCTATATTGCCTTCTTACGTGTGCAAGACACATTCATATTTGTAAAGCCATCCCAGTCTCTAGCTCTAGATTAACAGATGCACATGTTGTCCACAGTGTATGTTGTACTGCGTTCGAAGTATTTGTACCTTTTCGGTGTCTTTTGGTGTTAGCAATGTCAAGTCAATTAACCGATTTTAAATAGGGTTGTTCCTCACGCTGCATGTGGTCTTGCATGAGCAAAAATGTAAACGGAAAGATGCATAGACGTTGCTCTTATTGTTCGTGTCACAAGACTCGCTGCATTGTATAACTGTCCCCAGCCATAGTGCCTTACATATTTGAGGTTGTTAATGTTACTACTTATATATGACTATATACATGAATATTAATGTACTGGACTGCAGCACTTGAAATTCCAATCAGTTGATGCATCCTATGTGTGAGTATATATATGCACACGTGTATATGTCCATGCATAGCCTGCACTGATGTGATGTATCGCAGATAGCGGTGCTTATTTTTTGGAGTCAGTGTATATTTCAGTGCGTAGTGAGTTACTTTTCTGTTCTTTCCAGAAGAACAGCATGCTTTGCTGTTACGAATGCTTACTGTTTCATTCAAAACTGTTCGTTTTTTAATTTTCCTTTTGTTCTCCCTCCCGAATGATCTAGTGTACAAAGTGCAAGTACTGAGTATTGCTTAATATTTGATAATCACTTTCTATTTAGTGAAACTCTTATTATGAACAGTATTTGTACTGTTTGATAAAACTGCAATACAATCTAAATAGTCGATTATTTTTCTTTTTCGTCTTCGTATTTTCATTTTGAGTGTTTTCACTTTGTTTCTTAGATGTTTAGAAGTGTGGTGGGCATGGCTTTGACTAGGTAAGGAAAAAAATGCAAATTAATTCACGGTATGGAATTTTCTAAGCCTGAGCAAACCATGCAGTATTTGATATACACACATATATGGACTTATATTATAGAGCTAGACTATTTAGTACAAATGCTTGATAAGGTGTGAGTTAATTGTGTGCAATTCTCTCATTTATGCATGTGTGACAAAGTTAACTTTTTCCCTTTACATTATACCATTTGTTAAAGGCTTAAGGCTTATCGGTGTCAACTGCTTATTTTATACATTCCGTCAGGGAGGATATATACATATATATGATGGTAGCACCAGTCTATATATATATGTAGATATGCTGTGTGTGCATTTTTTTCCTGTTCATTTTACTAGTTATGTGTGTAAAATGTTTTGTCTTTTATTTTCAAATGAAGTTGCTTGTGCAGCACCAAAGACTATAATTCATTTCCTGAGCAAGGTAGCTATTCTGTTTGCATAGACCTCAGTTATACTGTAGTCGTAGAATGGGGTTCAATTAAAACAAACAAAAAAATTGTATTTAAAAAAACTGGCTGAGGTTTTGTCTAGCTTATTGGGCAATTAATAAGTCGTATCATTTCTTCTTGAATGTATCATAGATAAGCTGCTATATGATGATCGCCACTTCAATAGCTGTGAAATTAGGTGATTTCTCTGAGTTTAAAACCTAGCGTTGCTATTTTTGTATAGGTCCCTAATTATCTGAAATAGAAGTGGTTTTGATTTTTGTGTTTTGCGTTCATATTTGGAGTGTCATTGTAACTACTGTATTGCTGATGATGAACATTAGTTGCATTTGTTGTTTCTCGGGGTGTGTGTTTTTTGCATCAGTATTTTATCCTTATTAACCTTTCGGGCTCATCACTGCATATAAATGATGTATCGATGTAACTTAATTTTTGTATGTTTTCATATTGACGTTTTGTACACATCTAAAGCTGTAGCTTGCAGGATTGATTTAACTTTTTCATTGTATGTATTCTACCAGTACTCTTTGGTGTGTTACAGGAGCACTGTGAGATGCCAGAAAAAGAAAAAAACCTCAATGCATTCATTGAAAAGCTTCAGTAACGTTTCCACAGATTACACACAAACGCACTCGCCACTAAGCACTCATACAGGTATTTAGGCTTGTATGGGTTTGGTAACTAGACCGTGTGTCCAAAACGAAATTTAGCCCAGTGTTTTACTCAGTTTGTTTCACTGTTAAATTGATTTGAGCAAATATTTATTTCAACCTTTTAAATGTTCGTTGTATCTGGCTCGAGTGTCAGTTTCACAGTTTGAGAGTCTAAACTGCCTTGTGTTCGGATCGCTCTCCCCTTTATGAGTGTCTCATATCAAAATGATGTTTTGTCAGTGCAGAACTGTGGCCATTGTTACATGTTCCTTACTGAAATTGAGACAGTGTGAGCAGCACTGCGTATGTGCCTTGAGATTCAGAAAGCGAGAGTTCAAAATGGTGATTCCTCACCCGCTTATTTGAGGAGGAAGGCATGTAATCCAACAACAGTCCATCACCGTATAGAGTAGACAGTCTTTTAACGGCCACATACAAAAGAGAACAAACCAACAAATACAAAATAGGACTTCATTCCAGGGACTTGTACTCTGGTCATCTTGTAGACACGACAGAGGACACGTACATGGTGGTGATTGTCCTCTTGTTTCAGATAACCGCCACTGAATCCTCTCTGTGACAACACATCAATAAAATACACACAGACACACTTACACTTTGAATGATATGACACTCTATCTCTGGATAGTCACTCTGACTGAACAGCAGATGCAATACTTTACATTGTGCGGTCATTGCACCACCAAGTGTTCTTAGATAATCTCCATGCTTTACATTAGCTTGCATGTGCACCCAAGTTGCTTCACGTTGTCTGCCTAGAAGCTGTCTTCTCAGAGCAGCTTTTCCATCGTGCAAAAGTCAAGGCTGAGCTGGGAGTAACCAGAGCACTAGACAACACTGGCCTTTTAATATCAGAGGAGCCAGGAATAGCCTATCTGGATGTTAATTCTACGCTCTGGATGGAACTGCTCTCTCAAGGAGATTACTGTGCTCAGTCAGTCAGTCATGAGTGCAATACTCCACATTTAAACACTGACACTGGTGCGGTTGTATGTTTTTGACAGCTTTTTTCTTTCTTACCTGTATGCTTTGCTGATCATACTCCAGTATCACTTTGGGAAAGGAAGCTTATGATGACAAGGCATGCACTTGGCAGATTAGTGCTTGAAATAGTTCCCCAGTAATAAGCATGTGAAATGTAATCTGTGTTTTGATTCCTCCAAAGGTATTCACCAGCAATGCGCCTGCATAAACTCTCCCATACTTGTTAGTAAAAGAATGGATGCAAGAGGAGAGAAATCTTAAAACTGTTTTTAATGTTCCATGCGATTGACACCTTGGTTTATTTCTTTTTTTCATGTAACATTTTAACATATAGAACAGTCGTTTGTAAAATTACTACTATCAAAGTTATGACTTTGATATCAGATTAAAAAAAATCCTCTGCTGCGGTATTATCCTTTAGAGATGTTAATTCAGGGTCTGTATTAGTCTAAATGTGCTACTGTGTAACTCTTTGATTTGATTTGATTTGATGAGGTTTGTTTTTTACTCAAGCTCTTATTTTCAGTTTTCTGGTCATCTGTATCAATTTCAGAGTTAATTCACACTGCAAGTTATGGAATCATCTGTTTAGATTGCTCATCAAATAGACTTGATTATGAAATCTGAACTGTTACTGTTTTAATACCTGTAGATTTTTTGTGGCTTTGTTTGTTTTGTTTTTTTGTTTTTGTTTCATTTGCTTTTTTATTTTGTGCTACACTAGTTTGCCATGTAGCAATTGCACTGTGCAATATTTACAGTATGAGGACTGGGAAAACTAACTCTATGGATGTGATGTCTATTTACAGTTTGCGATAGTGTTTCCTCTCTAGTTCTCAGTGATTTAGGTGTGACCAAGCCTTCTCTACTTTGTCACATTAAGCGGGTTTTCCAGGTGACTCTTTTGGTGAGTGTCAAAATAAGACTTTATGGTGTATTATTGTTAAGATTCACTTTGAATTAAAAAAAATCTATTGATGCAGCTCTGTTTGTCATTGGTCTGTTTTTTTTTTTTTTATTTTATTAATCCAGGTGCTTGTATTGATTGTATTGAACACATACATGGGCAGCAATTGAAGCTGATAATATTGCATCACATTTGCATTTGTGACATTTTCATGTTCTTTATAATGTCTGGCTCAAAGACATTCAATTTTAAATTATACCAATCCAGCAAAATCCTCACATTTGAGAAACTAGAACCAGAAAAAGAATATGTTGCATTTTTGTCTGATAAAATATTTAAATAATAAATCAACAATCAACAGTCGTGGGTAAATTTTCCGTCTGACACAATTGACGAGGTGCCCTGATAAGGAAACTGAACATTTCATGACATAATTTCATTTCAACCCTGAGGATGAAGATCATGTCATATGAAATCTGAACTTCTCTATTTATTATATGTACAGAAATTAAAGTTAAGCAGTTGTTGGCTGTGAAATTCTTATTCTCGGGCTCCCTCCAATAATGCTAATGCAAATTGGACTAAAGTACTAGAAGTAGAATGAGAGATGAACAAAAATGAAATTGTCAAAAAAATTTAAGTTAAAATAAAAATAAAATAGAATATAAAATAAAGAAAATATATAAAATATACTGACCTACTGGTGTTCATACTTTTACATGGGTCATCGTAAAATGTTTAACTGCTTGCATACAAACACACATAAACACGCTGATATAATATAAGATTTAACAACATGGTGCAAGTAACGTGACCAATGATCTTGATATGACTAAAAGCTCATGGACCTTGTGGTGAAAGAAGTATGGGTGAGCATTTCTCGGGTCACCTTTGATTCCTTGTAAAACAAACTAACAAATACATAATTACAAGATGGATTATTGTTTTAAATGATGTATTAAACGAAGGTCGAGATTATTTATCTGATCTGTGTAAGGAAGTCTTATCTGGTTGGGGTTTGTCTGACTATGAATAACCCAGGAAAACCAGGGGCCTTGGTCATGTCATCTACAGGTTTCATCAGTGTTTTTCCGGTGTGCACTGACACCTGGTGGACATCAGGAGGTACAACATCCTCAGTTGTGTCTGCATACTCACATGTTCAGGTGGTAATCACTGTAGCTCAGCACAGAATCTACATACCAGTCGTTGAAGGTGAAGAGAAACTCTGAGGTCACGCTTTTTAATGCTGGGATCCAGGGTATGTGTAAACAAAGCCGAAGCTGACTGTGACTCATATGGAGCTCTGTGTGCTTTCTTCCCCCCAGCAGAGGTCGTCCTACAGGCTGCTAGCCATTACTTTCCCCCAACAATTAACAACACAGTGGCTAATTTGCGCACTTTGACCAGGGAGGTGTTACACTTAAAATTACCCACCCCCCAGTTTCCACGTCCTTTTGCATTTGCGGCTAAACATCGCGCGGGTGCCTCTGTCATCCATCCGGAGCAGGTCTGTGTGAGGCAGTTTGCCGCCAGTAGCTAAATGTCAAACCTTTGGCAAAGTGTGCGCGCCGCCCTGCGCCACACGGTGCTGATGGGTGGACCGAGCGGAGCGGAGCGATAGGGCGCATTTCTTAATTTCCCTTCAACGCCGCTTCCCCACCACCAACACCCACCCACCCCCCCGCGCACCCTCCAGCCCTGGACGCAATACGAGACCGCGGGACGGCTGTGTTTCCCGTTCACACACGAGGATTGATCCAATGTATTATTTACGACCGAAACTTCAGCAACTTATCCAATGGATATGGCTCCCGGTTTGAGGAGTGGGCGGACAGGTCATCCCAAAGTGGTGGGAGCCGGCGGAGCGGAACCCGGTGGGTGCTCGCCTGCTAGAAGAACGGATGCTGGAGCAGAGGGGAGGTGTTTGAGGACCAGGTGGCGAGCCGGAGCAGCGGGGATGCTTGCAAACTGTCTGCTGTCTGTGGGAATGCTTTTACTTCTTGTCCGGTGCGCTTTGGCCGCAGAGGGTAAGCACACCACCGAGCTATGTGGTCCAAGAAAACACACACTGATGTGTTGCATTAACCTGTCTGTCACATCTGGGCTACAATGCAAGTGACAACTAACATACTGGGTGGAAAATTGGATCTTTTGTCTCACACGGGCGGCGTTTTGTAATCCGCACATTTATTGCTGCTGGGTGCATGATTCACAGGCTGTATGGATGGAGCGGTGGTCTGCTGGAGAGCGTGCTATACTATTTTTTAGGCAAGGAAAAAAAACAACTTAATCGTCTGTGATGTTGGCACCTCTTTGCATCTGATGTGACGTGCAGAAGGCTGTTATTTGCATAGGAATTTGCGCAGTCAGGGAAGATGTCCAGACGGCTAATTTTCAGGTTGAATTCCCCCACTGACCGCACTGGCATGTTGTGTTTTGTGAGAGATGGTGCTGCGCAGGGTTTGCTCTATGTGATGTAACTCTCTCTTTGCTCTCTCTCTCTTACCTACTAATCTTTCCACCTGAGCCTGAAGCCCACTCTTTTGTCTCTCTGATCAGATTGCACTGCACAGACCTTGAACCTCTGCTTCTCCTCTGCAGCTGCTCGACTCATTATGAGCCATCTCAATCTCAACTTTGTCTCCCATGTCAACTTCTCTCCTCCCTTTTGTTCTGCAATTGGCATTTCATTTTTGGCTGCATTTCCTTTCCAGAGGTTATTATTGTCTGTAAGTGAGCTTTTGCGGGATTGCAGTGCAGTCACAGGACAGTCCGTATTTCAGAGCATCTGGGTCAGCACTGATGACACACATACTGTAGCCCACAGTAGGTCTGTCTGTCTCTGGCGGCATGAGAGGCAGCTGGGGTAAGGTTGGCCGACATAGCTGCCCTTCAAACCGTGAACGCTTGAAGAAAAGGCTGGACTGCAAAAGACAGTTTAGTCTGTGCATGTGCACTGATTTGGCTGCATTGCTTGCCCTAAGCACAACAGAACAAAACGAGATGTTCTTTGCAAGTGCATTAAGTGTGAGTATATCTTGCTCCATCACCTCCAGCCTGCAAACTGTGATGTGGTGGCTATAGTCTCACCTCTGCTGATGCACTGCTACAGTAGCAGAGTCTCCTCCTCCCTCCCTCCCTCTTTCCCACCTCCTCCTTCTCACAGTCAGCACATCCATTCTTAAACACATGAGCCCAGCAGCAGCAGCAGCAGCACCTGAGCCATACAGTACATCTTGGGTGAAAGAGGCATAACAGTAGTGTCAGTGTTCACCTACGTCAACAAACTGTGCACTGATCTTTTATGTAGATAGGAGAATGAGTTAATTGAGAATGAATGTTGGATTCTGTGCTCTATTATCACTGTGTTCACAATAGTATGTGTGTTATTATTAGTGTAACTGGTTTGATAAATGGAGATACTCCTGGCTCCCGACACACTAACATCCAGGATGTTCACGTAATAATTCATCATCTAAAGCTTTTAAAATGCAAAAAAAGACACATTTACAGAATAGAAATGTCTTTCTTTCCAAAACATAAAGTTCCTCATTAAAGAGCAAGCTCAACATTATAATCCTCAAAACAACCACAACAATTCAGGGTTTTTTTTTTCATGAGACATTCTACATGTGTTAAATTGACTTTGCTGTGATTTCTAATCTGTGATTTATTCCAAATCTCATCCTGCCATGGTTCCATTGGGACTGTTTATGAGGTACATAAATCAGTGAATCAGGGATGAGACTGTTATCAACACAGATATCAGCCTTACTAAATGGATCAGGTCTTAGCTATAATGTGACCATTCCACAATAAAGACTGTTTCTTTGTTAATGAGATTAAAAAATGTTGTGTCTCCTCCATCAGTTGCATTGATACAGTGATGACAAGCCAACGATTTAGTTATTAGTGCAACAGTTAATGTTTGGCCTCCTGTCAACTCCTATTACCTGGGTCCAACAAGTGCTACACAGCAAGCTATTCAGATTTCAAATTTGTTAGAAAAGAGCAGTGGAATTGGATTGATACTCAGCAAAATCTGAGTTAAGGTGTCAGAATCCATTTTGGGAGAACAAAAGTTGGACTCTTGTATTATTCACAGCTGTAAGAAAAAAATATGATGACCAGGACTTTTTGTGAGGAAAATCACATTTCTGGTTGTACAGTTAAAGTCCATACTGTTTGTCTGCAGGGTGAAGGGAGATCCACCACAGTCCTCCCTTGTGGATGAAATCTGACTTTGTAATTGCTTTTGTATTGTCACATTTGACACCAAAGTTGTTAATCAACGTCCACAGCCTCAGCAACATCACACAACAAAGTTGAAGTGATCACTCCTTGTTAGAACACAAAATAATAATAACAAAATAATTAACATACAATCCTGCAATGACTTTTAGTGTCATGTTGGCTGCTCCTTCACAATGTCTGAACTACTGGAGCCATACTGATAACTGGGCCAGGCTGATATTTCTGTCGTTATTAGCTTATTCCGGATGCACTGATATCTGAGTATATGTCGGTCAATATGTAAAAAAGACATTACAGTACAGAAATGCCATTCTATGTCTGAGGTAACTGAGAACTGAGCATCAGCTTAACCACTTGTTCACCAGTAAACACTGATAAGTTGATTATGTAAATGAAAAGAATATTGACTTCAATGGAGAAATGTCCTGCTAGCTATATATTTTGATAACTGTTCTATGGGACAGTATGAAGATTGTTTTATTTGTGCTAAAAAAAAACATCTAATGGGTTTTTACGGCAAATTTAGTAATTAGATAAAAAACTCCAGTAATGGTCAACTATACTGCTGTGTGTGTGTGTGTGTGTGTGTGTGTGTGTGTGTGTGTGTGTGTTTCATTTACTGAATGAAAAACATCCTCAATTGCTGTGAGCTGGTAATATCCTGACTCACAGCTTCCTCCCGTTTGGAATCAGTACAACATGTGGTTTCTATGGGAACGCCAATTTTTGCCCAACAATAACCAGTTCCCCCTTTAAATCCTTCAACAGTCAGTAGAGCAGGGGATGGTGCAGGGTGCAGTGTGGGTATCCTGAGTGATGTGGCTGCAAAGATGAAGCTTTTTCATGTAGTTAGAGTGATCTTTAATTAACCGGCGGGATCTTTTGTCTGGTTTTATTGCTTTTTTATTAACACAGCTGGTGAAATTATGCTCCATAGCAGCACAAGGACACATGGCAGAGCGAGCTAAGCAAAGGCATCTCTGGTCCTCCCACAGTCCAGTGACTTTCCTCTGACGTCAGCTCTGTTTACTCCTACTACCACAAGCCGCCCGTTGCTTATGAGTGCTGACAGCTTGGTTTTGACAGGGGTTAACCTCACAGACCTCTTGATGTATGAGATGCTATCCCTGAGCTTTTGCCAGTCATCACTTTCTGCTTAGGAATTCATTGAAAGGAGACATGACAGTAAGACTCAAAGCCATTTCCTATTTGCAATGCAGTCTGAGGCTTTTACCATTAATTGACTGTTAGTGTGTACAAATGATGTTTGTTGCTTTTCTTATTTTGTGTGTGACAAGTATCTTGCACTGTTCTTTCCATCTGTCTAGATTAGTCTTTTCAGGACTGCCACAATAGTTAATGTTAGAATAACTTTTAGGAATTGTTTATAAAAAAAAACAGCAACCATGACTCACCCACCCCTCTGATGACCTGTCTGTGTGTGCTCTGGGATTTCAACAGCACACAGATCACATAATTTCCCTGTTCATTTCCCCTGTTTCACCTCATTGCAGTGATTTACTGTACAACAGTTAATTATGTTGTGTATAAGCATGTCAGCAGGATTTAAAATGTGTGTGCATGTATGTGCGTATGTGTGTGTCAAGATAGATGGTTCTTTCTTAGATGGAGCTGCATCTGTGCTTCTGCGAGTCGTCCATTTGATTTTCACTCAATCATGATACAAAAGTTGTCTTTGTGAACAGACAGACATCAAACTGAAAAGTCAATTTGCAAAACCAGAGATGCCTTTTAAAATAAGGCATTGTTTATATTCTACTCACAGTTCTCCATCTACCTTTTTGCATGTTGTGAGGATGCTTTGACAGGAAGACTGTGTAAGATGCGTTCAACATTATGTAAGAGCTTGATTGCCGGAAATGAAAATGCTAAGAAGTAAATGTTAAGAAGTAATTAAAAATATATTAGTATTGACAGTCATTGTAAAGGTAAAAGAGCATCAGTTGTTATCAATCTATGCTATGATGTACTCACAGAGCTCTTGTTTTGTCACATCTTAAAGAAGGTCAAAAGATTTGCAGGATTTCCTCCTCAACTGCTGTAAACAAAGCAGGCAGCTCTGCTACAACACATAGATGTAATAATAAGAAAGGCAAACAGGCTTCTAATTAGTATCTTGGACCATCTGCCTCGCATTATCCCTTGTACAGTTCAGTGCAATCAGGGAATATTGTGTTAGTGTGTGTGTGTGTGTGTGTGTGTGTGTGTGTGTGTGTGTGTTATGAGCTATGTTTCCCTCCAGTATCTCTCTGTACCTTCATGCCTCTCAGTTCTTTTGTCCGTCTCTCTGTGTTTTGGTGGATCAGTGCAGGTTGATGGCGGATAAAGGCTCTGCTCTGCTGCTGCTGCTGCTTGAAGAAGGACAGCGGGCTGCCTGATTTATTGGGACACAATGTATAATACACCACACTGCAGTGCACAAGGCCACTGTTCATCACACCACATCACACGGGACCATAGCAGAAGACAGAATGAGAGGCTGGGTTCTCTGGGAAATTTAGGAACAACCGATTTTAAATGAAATGAAGATTGCCTCTATTTTTTTTAGAATGCATGTATAAAGACTTGTTTTGAATGAATTTGAATTGATTGGAGGCTACCAAGACATTAAGACAAAGGGTTTTTTCAACTGTCCGGATCCTATCTTTCTTTTTGAAATATATATCCACTTGTGTTTGTTTTCAGAATAAAACTTTCAAACAAAATCAAATACAAACCTGGTAACCAGTTTTATAATTAATTGTGACCAGAAACTGCCAGATGATGTACTCTGTCTCTCAGGGATCATTCTCCTCGAGTCCATCTATGTATCAATCAGTGTATGCAAAGGAAGGGGGGATAGCTACAATAAATGACACCATATTTCATGTGGTAATAAAGATTATTAAGGTTTTCCTTTTCAGTCAATCAGCTACGTACAACACATACAGTATGTGAGATTAAGCTCCACATGGCCTGACAAATGACTCAGACAGCATTTGTGGGGCATCTCCTGTTCCACTGCTATTACACTCTTCACCTAGTGAAGAAGACCTCTGCCAAGTGGGGCTAGCTAGTTAGCTCTATTTCTTCAGTAGGCTACTGCCTCAGTTGATTAGTGTGGCTTCCTGTGGAGTGCTAATTTTGAGTCTGTTTTGCCCACAAATTGAGTGCAGCTTCTCTTTGCATGTCAAGAACCAGCATGACATATGGTCTCTCTGTCCAGGGATTACCACCACCACCATAGTGTTAAATGAGCCTGAGTTCCACCACTCAACCCTAGAGAGGAGGGTCATGTTTGTGGAGAAAATAGTAGGAACCACTACTGTTGAACAGCGTGACCTCTTCTACTCTTAACACTCTTCCACGTTCTTTGATCCGAGTTCCTGCTGGTAACTTGGCTGACCACATGGAGTGTGTAACAGGGTTAGGTTAGTTCAAGTCAAAGCCCTCTGAGAGCACTAGCCAGATGCTGCTTGGGCTGGTTGCTCGCCATGATGACAATAATGTACCAGACATCAGCTTGCATGATTTACTGGAGGATACACCACTGCTGCTACGTCAGTCAGCAAGGATGATACTGTCATGCTACTTAGAGTACGTCTTTTCTACCAGCTCAGAAGTTGTCTTGTTTCACAGGATATTTCCTACCCTTTGAGCCAATAACAGTCACTCATGTTTGCCAGTTCATGTTCCCTGATTTTGTCTAGGAGTTAACTATTACATGTGATATACCCTTGTTGACCCATGTAATGGTGCCTGGGCAGTATATGGATCTAGATGGCGCTGATATAGTTCATTTCGTCAGTCCAGTTCCTGTTAGTTTACCTGGTCCTGTCCCTCAGCTGAAGCAATCCCAAGCTGAGATGATCATGCTTCAGATATATTATGTGTCATGTGTCAGGAAGAGCTTGGGGAACTGAAGCCCCCTGATGGTATGATGACGCCCTGTCTCAATGAAGTTAGTTCTCTGTGTCTCCTAGGGGCAGCTCTCATCCTGGACAGAGAGATGGCATCTACAGTGGTGGTACGCATCTGTGGATGTCTCTTTTTCAGATGGGGACAGGGCCTTTATTTGGATTGACCAATGTCTGCAGGGGGTTTAATTTCAGCATTCAGTCAACCCCATTCAGGCAAGTTTCAGCAGAGAAAGAAGCAGTTAGGAACTCTATGCAGCATCAGCCCCCAAGTGCTCTCGAGTCCCTCCCTAGCTTCCCATTTGAACCCATTAAATTTGGTAGTGAGGCATGAATAGATGTGCAATACAGAACCGCTCTTCAGGAAACCTATGTGTGGTTCCATTGTGGCTCCATACATTATTTTTATCCAGTTTATGGGCATCACAGGTCATTTATCTAATAGAGGTATCTTCAATCACGATGAGATATCCTATACTGTGTGTTGTACCTCATTCCTCTCCATCAGGGAACAGAAGTTATAGTGATACCATTTTGTTATTTGTCTAAATGGTTGCAATGCCCAGGAGAAGTGTCTTTTTTAAGACTTTAACATTGTATTTAAAGTGTAATTTATGGTATATGGCTCTCTATGCTATTGCAGAGATGCACCTCTGGGGAGCCACAGAGGGGCCGTGACTCTGAAGGTTTCTGTCATGTGTGATGAAGTGAAGTCATTCTCTGTTACTTTGACTGATTTTATGGGAAAGTGAAAGATGTGGATGTTAAAAATTTAAAAGAGATTTTTACCAGAAGTGAATGAGGCTGGATCACACTCAGATCTAGAGCTTTGGTCTGCATAAATGAACGAGGCAGAAGGACAAAGAGAAAGAGGGAGATTTGCCTCCTCACAGACGGTGTCATCAGTCACATGTAATGGTGCCACTTTCACCTCATCACATTTAGTTTTTGTCTGCTATTGTTATAAATGCAAATGCTACATGTGATGCTAAATGTAGCTGCAGGCTTTGCTTTTCCACACAGATGGCTGTGTGGACTGTCGCACTTCAGCTAATCCCTTTGAACCTCGAGAGGAGGAAATGTGAGATCACTGAGACATACAAACACATTCATTAAAATGTTACATGCTTAGCAGCTAGCAAACTGTATATGCACAAACTCTCACAAAGCATTCAAGCAAAAACACCAGCAATGTGCTGCAGTTAAGCTACATTTATCAGTTTCTGGCCACAAGGGGAAGATGAAATGCTGTATTACAGTGCAGTGGCTAACATGAGAGCAAACCTACTAACAAATATAACAAATAAATTCTTGTCCCCTGAAAGTCGTGTTTATGTTCACCTGAGAAAATCCCAACACACACTGTTCTTTTTGCTCAGTTTTGGGCTGCACCAGCTTAGAAGAAAAGTAATGTTTGGTAGCTTACTAGCTGTTCAACTCTGTCTGATGTTTTGCAGTAGACAAGGTATACAGTGGGTTGTGTGTTAAAAATAAGTGCTTGGAGCTGCTGGAAATACAGTTGATTTAAATGTTGTGCTGTCAAGTGCAGCTTCCTTTACTGCAGTGGCTGAGTGAAACTGACTGACAGTAGAAGCCCTGAAGTTTGGATTAATCAGTCACCCCACTTTAACAAATGAAGATGGTGTGTGGCACTTCTGCCCAGCCTCCATATTCAGGATGTGAATGTGCTGTGTGGAGTTACTAAGATTAAGCCTGTAGAAGGAAGACATAATTGCAAACATGTGATACTGTAAAAGTGGAATAACAGCCAGTAAGTGGTGTAAGCTAGAAGGTACAGTAGGTAGTTAGTGGTGCAACGTTGGCCCGGCACTCAGTCTCTATAGCAGGTGATCAGTCTTTTGTCATCAAGATGGAAATACGTCAGTTACATTTGGTTACCCACTGTATTTGCACTAAAGTTCGATCTTTTTTAATGTTTTTTAATGTTGTTGACAAGAAACTTTGTGTAACATCTTTCATTCAAGAGCTGTGGATCAGCTGAAGTAAACAGGAACCGGCTTGTAGAGGGAAACATTATGACTGGTGGCTCCTCAAAGTACTACTGTGTGATTTTTATCAGCTGGTGATGCCATGTACCATAGAAACATTTGGGGAAAGTTTAATCAAATATTGGATAACCCTAACTATAAGCAACCTCTTTCATAATACACATATTCATTTGAGTCAGTGATCATTTAAAAAATGAGTAGTGAATGGCACATTGTTGGACAGTGACCTCTTTCTCTGTCTGAAAATTCTCATGACCTGAAACTTCAGAACATTTTCATATTGTCATGTAAATGTTAACATGCCATCTTTTCATGTGCACTAATTGGATTGTATCAAAACTGGGTCTAGGCTTGCATTGTTCATTGTCTATTGACAAGAGAATCACACTATAATGGTATGAACATTGTATTATGGTTTTGCAACATTCTTTAAATTAGTTGATCCAAATAAACAACATAAAACTGAAGAAGATAATTCTGAATATGTGTTTGGTTTTCGTTGATCGTTTAAACATTATTTGCCTATTTAATGCATAGCAATGTAACAGTTTACTGCACTGACCATCCATTTCGTTATTACATTATATATACATACATCTTCCCGGCATATAGCAATAACCATCAGAGGAATGTTCAATATTTAAATATAAATTTTAGGCAAAGTTTGTTCAAAACAAACAACAACATAACAGCTGTCAGACATTGCTCACAACAGATTCAGCACGTGAAGTGACCGCATGAAGAGCATCTGGCCCAAGGCTGAGAAAGGTTGTTTGTGGTATATTATGGCTCTGAAACATCAGCGTCCCACTCGCAGTCTACGAAGAAGAAGCTTTTGATTTTAAATCCCAGTGACATCACAGATTCGGGGGCTCTCTCTGCTCTCTGATTTCTAGCTTTAGTGAAGCAGGTTAGGAGTGGAGACAACGATGACAGCGTCAGTGAAGCATCAAGAGCACTGGGGAGGGCTAAGCTGAACTCCAGAGAGCATTAAAGGAAATGTTCAACAGTTTTTGAAGCCTATCTTATTAATCAGTAATCAAGCTGTCTTAGGACTTTAAAGATATTCTCTTGACAGAATATAGAAGCAGTTTTGGTGCTTATACTCTTATCACATTTAGAGGTCATCTCAATGACTTGTACAAACTAAAAAAAGGTATGTTGGGAGACTTACAGTGTTGAAATTTAAATGCACTGAAATGGCGTCACATCAGGATAAAACCGTGAAAGATGTCATGCATTTTCAATTACGGTGCACTTTTTTTTCTTGAATAATTTTACATAAGTGAGATGGGAAATTTGCTGTAGCCACACATATACAAACACACATGCACACACACACAATGAAATGCACTCACTTTTATGCACATTCATAAATCTATACCACGTACCGTTTGTTTGATTTATGCCCATACTTTAGTGCTCTGAAGTCACCCCTTAAGTCTCAAAATGAGATGAGCTGTTCCCCACAGGCCAATTCATTATTGGGATAATCCAAGTGTGTAGCTCCACTGCCTCTGGAGAACTAACCCTTTGCATTCACCCAAATACACACCAGCAAGGTGTCTACACATTCTCCGGCTCATACCAATCTGTAGCTGTAGCTTCTGAATTTGTTCCCCTTCATCCTTCAGGGCTATCTTATTAGTCCGTCCTCAGAGATGGCGATGTGTGTCACAACTTGCCACACGCAGCACTTTGTAACCTACTGTAGTGAGGAAACATAGCTTTTGCTTTAATATTGAATACTTTTAGATCACAGAGCTGCTATTTTTTGGATGAAGCTGAAACACACCTGGTATATTGCACATTAGACCTACAGCTCAAAAGATAAATTACAATGAATGTCTGTCTTTTTCATCCTCTGAACAAACAAACAAACACACCCAATAAATAATTTTATTGCATGCTACAATGTCAGTGAAATGGAGTTTAGATTGTGACTGTGTGTGTTTCTAACTCAGTGTTTCTTTGTTGCCTGTAAAGGTCAGCACTGCATCTGTAGGATTTGATCATGGTACCTCATGGTATACATACAGCTCTGTAATGATATTGTCACCTAGGAGACGGGTCTCCTCCTGACAGGGGATGCTATTATGTGTCATGGATAGTGCCCATTAAGCTGCGCATACTAAGTGTTGTCATAGTGGGATAGAAGGTTGTTGAAATTAGAAAAATGTATCCGATTCAAGAAGCAAGGAAGCAAGTGAATGAGGAAAGGGGACAAAGAAGAGTGTTGATATGAAGGGACAGACACTGTTTGGAGGAAGATATTCAAACAGATTTTGCATCTTTCACTCTTTGGTAAAAAAACAAAACAAAACAAAAACCCAAAACAGCATTAATATTTGAAATATAAAAAAATGAAAGTGATGTTTATGAGTTGAAGTACAATAAATTGCACACAGAAAGAAGAGCGAGATTGAGAGTGCAGGTAAAATTTATCACACCACATCACAAAATCTGTTTATTTCCATTTTCTCAAAGACACGTTTAAAAAAGAAAAACAGCATAATGCATTTTTACAGTCTTACCTTTTTATTCTTTCACTTAAATTCATATGACACATCAGTAAAAATGTCCCCTATCTTGATACGAACTGATAGGTCCTATTTCTCACTCTGAAAGAAAACTGCTCAAAGGAGGCCACTTCGCCTTGCTGGATAAACCGTTCCTGAAAAGATGGCTCCCGTGGGGACGTCCATCCTCTTAATATTATCTGTCTGCCCACCATTAAACTTGTCTGGAATAAATCTGCAGCACTGCAGTGGGCTACTGTGAGCTGATGTATAATCCTGGTTAAAAAACTCTAAAAAAGGACTGCTAATCATATTAAATTGTGAATTTAATTGTGTTAAATTGTATTAATGTTGTATTATTATTGTATAAAATAAGAATTTTCTAATTTTCTGCCAAGAACAATTTGAATGAGGAAACAATGAATGAGCAGACAGCCTCATCTGAACTGTGACACCTTCAGCAGTTTGCATTATTTGTCCACCCACATCTTGAATGGTGTCCAGTATAAATGCCCTGAAGCAGACAAGCTTTTGGTATTTTGAAAAAAAACAAACCCTCTGTTCTCAGTTGTGGCAGTCTCGAAAAGCTGCATTTCTGACAAAGTGAGAAAAAAAACATTGAATAGTAAACTGAATCCATTGTATTGGAGTACTCTGAGACTCAGTTGTGGTTTGCTGTGTCTCAGCTGTAGGTATTGCTTGAAGTTATCTCTAAGAAGATTTACCTTTTCCAACAAATACAACAAATGTGTTTAGTGCATTTAAATCCTCATACAAAAAGTTAGGATGCCCTTTTCAACTCCTCACTTCAAAAGAAGTGAAGCACTGACTGTATTTTTATTTTTGTCAGTGGGAACCTTTTTTGTGAAGTACTAGTCTGAACAACAATCTGTATTAGTTCATTTTAGGGGGAGGGTTCACTTTACTTTTGACCAACTGCATCAATATAAAATGGGAGCTTTGACTGCACCCTGCGCTAATGCACATCTAAAAACACTGGTTATGTTTCACTTGTAAAGTAGGCAATGAGATGTCAATCAAGTCACTATTTTCTGATGGCAAATAACAAGAGCTGTACTCATCAGCTGTCTAAACCATAAGTACTAATATGTAACATCTCTTGATCGAAATTGTTGGGACACCACAAAATGTACAGTTGTAGGGCTGCAAATCAATTCAAAAGTGTGTAAAATCTGACATCAAGTTTAACGCCATAGTGAAATGGATGGACTTACCTTTCTTTGACACTACAAAGTATAACTGTGTCTTGAGAGAAATAATACATCTTTAGGTTTGTCTTCCTTTCCTATATTTGAACAAGTTAATTGCCAAAACAAAACTTAATGACCTTTTTACCTGGAAACAAAGGACCCTAAACTGGAAGGGTCTTTGTCCATAGTGCTACAACAGGTGCTGCTGATGCTGAATCATAAACTGTGATAACATCTCTGTCATCACAAATTGGACTGTATCAAAACTGGGATTTACACCAGATACACAGTGACTCTGTGTAACTGACTATTTTTGTTAAAGGGATTATTAAAAGATGTGTTTGTGTATTTTTTGTTTTTTTCATTAAGTGAATCTAAACCATCTGAACCATTACTAACACCAAAGTCACACAATAGCACCTACAAAGTAACGGTAGTGGTAGACCAGCAACTCCTATTTTCTGAGAGGCAAAATTATTAGTATAGATCATAAACAACTTCAGTTTTTAGACAGAAAGAGCCATCTGAAGGCAAGGTAAATATAGCACACACTTAATCTGATGCTGATGTTTGAGTAGGGCCTTTCTTGTAGTGGCTTAAATATGTTCTGCTGTGCTAGTCTGCAGCAGTACATTGCTTAGCTTCCTACACCTGTAGTTCTGCTGCATTTCCAAACGGGGTGCAGACCGAATGCCATCTACTGTAGATTATACATGCACTATGTAAGTACCTCATATAATCCCACTTCTAAATCTGAATTATGTCTTTAAGTATGTAAAAAAATCAATATAACAATTCAGTATCACTTGTCATTAACTCTTTTTTGTGCACCTTCTGCCAAAGCCATTTTGAATGTACTAGCTATTGATTTTGCAATTGCCATTAGAGTAAAGTATCAGTCCTGATGTGAGAAACAAAATCTGTGTTCACCCTCCAATGAGCATTTGGCTCAGTAAAGGATCTATCGATCTATCTATCTATCTATCTATCTATCTATCTATCTATCTATCTATCTATCTGTCTGTCTATCTATCTATCTATGTGTCTGTCTATGTTTTAACCACATCCACTCACTACCTCTACTGATTACAATGTAAATATGTTTCTTAACATTTCTCTTTGTTTTTCTATCTATATGAGACTTCAAAAAGCCAGGTTTTATCATTTTAAATTCCACTTATCTGTTAAATTACAATGTGCCCCCCAAGCACTCTTTGTTTTCTCAACTCTTCTCATAATTAACTTACCTAATTAGATGTTTGTTTTTTTCACTCAGCTGAAAGAGGGTTACATAATTACTACTAAATCATTTAATTGCATATCTCAACACTTTTCAAAATGGAGGGAAAAAACAAATTGTATTAAGCTACTTTGTAACTACGGTTTAACTGAACTGACAGTAGAACTTGTTAATTTTTTTAATTTAATAATAATAATAATAATTTGTCAAGTTAAAAAATATCATTAGCATGACTGGTAACCAGTAATGTGATGTGCATGTAGTAAATAAAAACACTGGAATCACCTTTAAAACACATGAGATGATCCCTGTAGAATTCACCGTGGCTCACATACCACTGCCAGGATGTAAATATCTGCAAAAGGAGCCCACTGACTCATTAAAGACATGATAGCAGGATCTTATATGGTGCATCGTTACATCAGCAGCTGCAGTGTGACATGACCGCTGGCCCTGTGGTGTTGTGGTAAAATTGAAGATGTAGCCGAGGCTGCTGTTTGAGAGCTCATCCATCATGCTCCCTGCAGAAGGAGGTGGTGATCTCTGTGTTTGCTTTGACTGTGCAGAGTGTCAAGGTTGAATGTATGATCGCTGTGATGTGAAGCATGAACAGTGTCGTCAGTGTTGTGACGCAAATGTGTGTCATTTGACTTGGTATTCGGCTGTGTTGAGCAACCTGCTGCAGCCTTGTTGTGTTTTCATTATCACCTGTAAACCGTCTACCTGTGTACCTCTGTTCTCTGTGTCTCCACATGTGCCCAAAAAAGCAGGTGTAGCATAAACAGTTACTTGGCTTATAGAAGCAACTACACTGTTTGAAGTGCAGGGAATATTTCAGTGAAGGCAGTACATCATAGCCTTGTGCTGAACAACATTTCACTGCATGAGCAAGTTATTTCCTTTTAAATATTTCTCACTGACTCACCAACACTTGCAAAACACAACTAGTGGTCATATCATTGAATAATGGCTCCCAGTGTGGGCTGCATGCACCTCAAGAGTTGCATGAGCTCAGCCTGCAATTTACATTTGTTTTCACGATCATCCAGTTCTCTCATTAATTAGATATTTGCTCAATGAAATATCATAAAACTGCAAAAATGTCCATCACAGTTAACCAGAGCTCAAGTAGACATATTAAGATGGTTTATTTTGTATGGGTATACTATAGTAGAATACTAATGCCGTGTTCAGTCTACACAGTATCAGTCAACAGACTTAGATTGGTGGGTATATGACAATCCATTGTTTTATCCTGTGTATTGTATCATAATGGACAACTACCACTGCCAAAAGACAAGTGTCTCCAAATTTTTTTGCCTTCCACTACAAATTTTTCTGCTGTGACCTTGACCATTGGGAGCACAGAGGGCAATTCTGCGCGTAAACATGGAGAAACGAAAGAGGAATAATGTACTTGGTTCTGCCTGGTGAAACAGTGAGACAGTAGAAAGTAACGCCCCCTTTCTCCCTCTTTTATAAAATTTACATTTTTTATTAAATGTTTAATTAAAACTCAAAACAGCTGGTATTATAAGCATGAATTGCAAACTTGGTCACTAGCTCCTCCTTGCCAATGGCATCATGTAGGTCATGAAAGCTGGCAAGCTATGATTGGTGGGGACTATTGCGCAGCCTCTAATGTCCCAGCAGTCGCAGCCAACGTTATGACTCTATAATCACCGAATCTGAGACATTGTCTATCTTTATAGCCAAAAGGATTTTGCAATTTGAATGATGCATAAGAAAAGCATATTTGACCGATTTAAAGCACATCAATTTTAAACACTTTTGTTGATCCATCCATATCAATGGCATCTGTGTTGTCCATGGTTGTTTACAAGAGGAATGGTTTAATTTGCATTTCAACAGCTACACAGAACAGTATGTGCTGTCCATTTAAAGCATTTGAACATTTATTTAATCAATTATTTATTTATTTATATTTTTTTTACTGAAATGTTAGGTTTTAGTTATTATTTTAAGAGTAGCTTTGATTACCTGAGTACCTTTGCATGGTCATATTGGTAGAAATTGGTGCACAATCCACATAGAAAAACTTGAAAAAAAAAGCTAAAAAATTCACAATACAAGCCATCATATTGGTAATTAGTGTATTTTTCCATCCTAAGCTTTGTGTTGGTCTGGCTCTGCCTTCGTATGATACAGTACGTTTACAACAATGTCCAAAAATCCTGGTTAAAACCACCAAAATCCCTCTCCATCTAAAAAAAAATCCAAACTGTTACTTGGTAAAACCTGAGCAATTTCATTTGTGACCTGATGCTTGTAGTGACCCCAGATTATAGAGCACTGTGATTGTATTACATACATTTTGACATTCTTGTGCTTGACTCGAGTGTGGATTTCAGAGGGGATCCTGGAAGCTTAACAGGCTTATCCTACCTTGTTATCCCTCATTGTCCTCTTTCCTCCATCCTTCTCATGCCTCAGCCAACCTTTGCTACACCGTAGCCAATAAAGATGGTCAGAGCCAGTGCATCTGCTCAGTATCATACGTTAGTGGTCTCCAGTCTGGGGGTTGGGGGACTCTCAGGAACTCATTAGATGGTCATAGGGGAGGCCGTCTGCCATAAAAAGTATTATAATGACTATTTGCAACATTTCTTCTCTAATTGTTCTTGTTACTTGTAAAATACTAACTAACCTCAAGCCTCTAGACACATGATGTTTAATCACTTTAAGCCACATGAAAGTTCAGTCATTATTTGGCTGAACTGCTCACCATCCTGCATGTATGATTAAGGTCAAGGAATGTTTCATTGTAGTGCGGCAGATAGGTGGATGACAGTTGCAATATGTCTTTGTTTTGTCACTTAAGAGCTTTGCAATTCACAAAAGGCTTCTTTTGCATCATTTTTATGTTAATAGACTCCTGAGGCAATTTGGTTTGACATGGTTGGCATGAATTATGTATCATGACAGAGTTAGACTCACAGAGATATTTTGCCTTAATGACACCAGTCCTGAAAACTGTAGCCGCCAGATGCCATATGTAGAAATTTAGCATGAATAACTTTGGAAGTAAAATAATTTGGGTTAATTAGTATTATGATAAACAAATGAGACTGTTAGGAGGTGTTTGGCTGCCTGCATTTTTAATGAATAATGTTCTTTGGAGTTGGATGTTTGCAGGAGATCCGCTGAACAAAACAGGAAGAAGGCAATTTTGCATTCAGCACAGTGTAAACGCTCATAAAGTGTTGATGTTTATTCATTACTTATTATGTATTGTTAGTAGTGTTTATCCTCCATGCTCTACAAAGCAGTCACAGGGAGAGGAATGCCAAGGGAGGGCAACAGGTTGCAACATTTATGATTGAAAAAAATAATTAAAATGTGGTTTAACTTTTCATTTATAGTATTTTAGGTTGATTATATTAAATACAATAGATATTTTGATGATAATATTCAAATATTGAAAAATGCTTTAATGTACCTGGAGGTGTATCGCTCTTGAAATACTAAGGCCTCACATTTGTGGAGGAGGTTAGCACATGACATGCACGTCTGTCACTGAGCAGGTTGAGCTTTGACTTCTTCTGAAGTCTCTCCAAGGGCCCAATTAGAAAGTCAGAGGCGAAGCCATGTGATCTCCCCAACAGAGTTCATTTTTTTCAAGCTCAAACTGTCAGAGGTGACAAAGCCTTTACTTCACCTAACCTTTCTGTGATGTATTGGTCTTTCAAATAGCAGACTGAGGGCCTCAACCCTTCACAGAGGTCACCCTGCAGGGATGAGTAATTATTCCCCTCACTGACCATTACAGGGTGTCTACCTGTGTGAAGAACCAGAGTGTATTGAAACATGATAAGCAATGCATGTACATGTTAATGTGAACCCCTGTCAGAAGGCTACTGATCGGGCTCCAATTTGTGAAAATAGGGTTTTCTATTTCTATGCTTTTCTAATTTAGGTTGAGTATATAATCATACATCATGACCCAATACTGAAACAGCTGCAGGATATGAAATGACAGTTAGGCCATCCCTGATATGAAAATAACTTATATTGATCAGTATCCAAACTTTAAACTTCACTATGGTAATGTTGTAAGCACACAAATTTACGTTAGAGGAGATGTGCTGTCTCTGGATGCTCTAATGATTGTTTTTCAGACAATTTAAAGGTGCAGAGACTCAACATTGTGTTGTGTTTACATTCAGTATGACTCACCGAAGTGAACGTGTATCTTTGAGGTCAAAGAAATGTGATGAATGCATTTCCCCCCTCATGAATCATTTGCAAAGCTGATTTTTTAAAGTATTTGAAATCCAACACTGTCTGTGCTGACCAGATTGCTGTCGTCTTCTTTTTTCCTCTCTTTGCTGGCACATTGTATCATATATCAGTGGAGTTGTGTGAAACCATTGACGGGATTGTGCAACGTCACATGATGTGCATGTCAGTCCCTGTGTGAATGCAACAAAGAAACATAACAGGTGCACACTCATAGAAAAACACATCTGTAATACAGATAGAGGTCAAAAACTCAAGAGGGAAACTGGTGTTTGTCATTCAGCCTGATTTGTAATAAAATACCCTCCTCATTTTAACAATTCATGTGTTCAAAATCAAGCAGAGCAAACACATAACTCAGGGTGAGACCTTCAGTGCACAGGCATGTCAGCTGCTACGTCACTATCTGATGCCTTCCCTTGACCCCTACCTGTCATTTCACACCCACAGCCTGCCATGTGAAATGGCTTTTGTACTGTAATCCCATGGGCCATCATAGCCCCAGCATGCTGCTAAACTCCTACACTCGTCCCCTGCCTGCTCTGATATGCACGGCCCCCTGAGATGGCCGTGATCTCTAGTTTGATACAGTCCCTTCTCTCTGTGTAGGTGTGTGTGTGTGTTTTAGGTTAAACTGGGACAAGACGTCCTTTTTTGAAGCAGGCACTGAATTTTTTTCATCTCAAGATCTCGTTTTTCAGCTTTGTTAATGCACAATGTGAACATAAGATAAAAAAGAGAAAACCTAATGGTTGAAATATAGGTTGTCTAACAAGATCATAATCTTTTTTTTTGAAGCTGTTCTCTATTAGTTCAACCAGAATGATAAAACATCTCAGATGAAAACATGCACATAAGTACAATCGTTATAGTTCATTGGTATGATGCTTTCATGACTAGACAGTACATGTATTTACCTTTGCTTTTATCTCTACCACTCTTGCTCTTTCTGCTTTCAACCTTGACAGTTCACAGGCCAGTGTTGCCTCTGGGCATGACGCTGAAGTGAAAGATGACTTACTTTTGGTGGTTTTAATGGGCCTGTGATTGCCTGCAGTAGCCTACTGAGCTGCCTGACTTCCAGTCTTGCTGTTTTGCTCCATGAAGGTTCATCTGATCGCTGCATGCATCAAAGGAATATTTCACCCTGCAAATATTCTTACATTTTTATATACTATGAATCTGTAATGATAAAAGAGTGCTAGTTTGTGATGAAATGCACCAAGTTTCCCCGAGTCTGTTTCTAATCCCAAAAAATAATGCTGTTGAGGAGTAACTGTATCTTGATGTAAACCTTTTTAAGATACTGCAGGAAAACACCCAGGTATAATTAATAACATAAATAACGAGTGCTCTCCATTTAGGTGAGCCTGTTCAGAGCCCTGCTATCATTCATGCTGATGACTGGGATGCTTAATGGAGCTGAGCCATCGTTAATGTTATTACTTCCACCTACGCTTTTTGTGGTGTGACAAATCACAATATCTTCAGTGGGACATTTGCTTTTCTACTTTTAAATACACTTGAAAGCAAACCATCCCCAAGACATGGACTTGAATTATATTTACTATTTTATGTTATATTTCAGGAAGTATTTGTGTTATGTGATGCTTTGCAGCATCTAGAAATGAGGATTGTAATAGTAAGGATACAGGAGAGGCTAGTTGTTCTCTGCAAATGAGTTACAAATGAACAGGTGAAACATTTCATCCTTTATATTTACATATCGATCATAATCCAGCTATTAAACAGAATGCTGTGCACTGATGTTTTTTCTGAAAGTTACAAGATGTTTTTCTCATATATTATCCGTTTAGACTCCTTTAACACTACAATACACTGCAATACAGAAGGTTAAGCATATTGAACTTCTCAGCCATCAGCACAGAAATCACTGGCAATCTGCCCACCTCCTCTGGAAATGTGAAACAGCACCATATTTTATTTCACTGCTCTGCTGATGATGCTAATGTGCCGTCTATCTAATATTAATATTGACTAGGCCACTCAGCCGCTACACTCCCAAAAAGTCTAAGCTTCCTCAGAAGATCTTCCATCAGAGCTACAAATACAAGTTGAATTCATTTTGTTTGTTCAGCATTAGAAATGTTATTTAAAACTGCCTAAAGAGCTTTTCTGAGTTTTACTTCAGCTTTCTTTGTCTTGAGGGTTTCTTCATTTGGTCTCACTTCTTAGTATCAAGTGTGGAGGATTAGTGGACACTTTCTAGTGGTTTTCTATCAGTTAAGCAATATGCATTTAAGCATTTGATTGACCCTGAAGGTCATTCATGCCTTCACATCATCAATATGCAAATGCATGCATATGTGTTGTCTTTAAAAAATATAATACCCATAAATGTTTTATTGTGAGACCGCAGTAGATAGTTTATTAAGACTGCATTTGAATGCTGTAGTGGAGCACACAGTTGAACTTGCGCCATAGTCAGCAATTGGCAGCAACTAACAAATGTGGCCTAATGATAAGCATATTTTTCAGAGATATTTGAAATATACAGATTCTCATTTAGTAGCTTAATTGTTTTTCTTTTCTTATGTTGACAGTAATTGCCATTGCATAATAAGGGAGACACAGATGTAAAATTCTTTCGATTTACTCTTTGGTCAGCATATTTGGTTTCACATTTATGGACTTAATCACTTGACTGTGTCTCCACATATCAGATGTACTTTGTTACCATATTTTAGTTGCACTCTGATCATTGTTAGTTATTGATCATTAACTTAGAGTAGAAACATTATTAATGTCCTGAGTCTGTTCACATCAAATCCAAAGATGTTTGCCTGGTATCATTTGTCGTTTGTTCTGTGTCCATATCCTTTATTCACGGAATTGTTGCAGCACTTAAATCTCTGAATTTACATAATGAGGCACAGAAATCAATTAATATTTGGCTGCTGTTTGTCCATTTTCACCAAAAGGGTTTGAGGCAGCAGATATATGATCTCTCATGTGTGCAAGGAGTGAATGTGTCCCCTGTCACCTTCCAAAAAAGCTTGCTAAAAGCCCTGAATAATGGCTCTCTGGTGTGTTTAACTGAGCCTGCAGTAGAAAACACAGAGGCACTTGATAGGAACATTATACTAATGTATTCCTATGTATAGAAAGATACAGACACAGGAAGAAATGAATGCAGTGTTGGGCTATTTACTGTGGTAGTGCAGTGTTGCAGTGATTTAGTTAGCATACCTACAGTATTCTTTGTCATTTAATAACCACCAGATGACAAATCTCTGCTGTCTCGTGCATGTTTACATCGCTCAATCCTAAATGAGGCTAGCTCAATCCGGGGGACAAGGACAGTGGAGAACAGCTGTGGTGAGCAGTAATAGGAGTGGACAGAGTGCAACAACATAAGCCATGACTACAGTGTCCCGAGCTGCACCAGGACAGAAGTCAGCGTGTTGACATGTCAGGCTGAAAAAGACGAAGAGCCTCAGCATCAGTGGATAGGCTGACTTTTATTTGGGGCGAGAGAGAGAGAGGGAGAGAGCGAGAGAGAGAGAGAGAGAGAGGAACCAAGTAACAAAGAGAAGGAGGACAGAGAAAAATGGGTGTCGAGGGACTGCTCAGCCTCCCCTGAGTCACTGTATTGCCCAGAGCTGTTTTTTCCTTCAAGTATTTGTTTTCTAACATTTTATCAATGAAAGGGGAGAGACGACTGGAGGTTTGCTACATTCTCAACATGATTGATAAAACTGTTCCAAACAAAAACAAGCTTTGATGTGGTAGTTGTAAGACATACATTTTGGATCACAGCTACAAAACAAGACCTATTTAAGATTATTAACTGGAAAAGCGCTCAGTACATGGGATGCATTCATTGACTGACGCTGCACAATCTGCATCAATCAGTCATTATTTATTTATTTGTTTTGGTAATAAAAAGCATTTCAATGCGGTAAATACACATAGTGAAGACTAATCATGTCAGTCTAGCATGTGTACCAGAAATGTCCCTTTCATGTAGGTTTGCTTAGTGATAATAATAACTCTATAATGCAAAGTTAAGAAATACTTCAAAGTAATAAATGCAACATTTGCTGGACAGCGCCCATGGTGACAACACTTGACAATTACAAAAGAATAGTAATAAATGGTAAAATTTAGTGTAACAGTAAAACAAATCTATAAATATCATAGTGAGCGGCCTAACTAATGTTAGTAATGCAGCAATAGACAGTAAGACGAGTGTTATATTGTTTTAAATCAAATTCCTCTTTGTTAGAAGAAGAGTTTGTTGTTTATTCTTTCAAAATCTACACTCTGACTTTACACCAGCTATGGAAACACATGTAAACTAATGATATCCTGGACTTGTTGGTCACAGACAAGCAGAACAAAAAAACATACTGTAACCTCCTTATCAGGAGTAATAAATGAGTGAACAACTGAATGAGCATCTCTTTTAATACCATGTACACGTCTCTGCGTGGTTGCAGGGTTAAGTGTCCACTGGGCTGTTTTCCAGACAGCTGATGCGTGTCTCGGCCTGCTGTGCTGTTTGCACCCTCTAAAATAAATAAATAAATAAATAAGAGCACAGTGCTGTGTGTGACATCCTCCCTCCCATCAATACTGTCACCACAGCAGTGCCTGGCATCCTTCAGCCCTTCACAGACATGATGCCTCCGTACACAGACCAAAACATGGAGGGTAAAATACTGTTTTTCAATCAAAATTCTCTCCACCTCAACACTGAAGCTCTGAATTTATAATTTCAGCACAACAGCAGTGCCTCGAAGCAGTTGCACATGCTTCTACTTTCCATAAACAGCCCAAACATGGGAAGCACTTCCTCAGCAGCAGTTGACCAGGCTTCTTACATTTGTTTCTCTGCTCCCAGGGTTCTGTCCACCTCACTATTGAATTATACTCTCTCTTGTTTACCATTTTCTGCACATAAGAGAACAGAAAGAGCTCAAAGCAAAAGGAGAAGCGGTGTATAATATGAGTGGAGCAGCGGGAGCCCCGGCAGTGTCATGTCTGTGTCCTGGTAGCTCAAAGATAGTGCTGGCTGCAGAGGGAGAAAATAAGTGTGGAAATGAGGTCTGTGGTTAGTGTGTGCTGGTTGCAGAAGGTTTTAGAGACAAGTCGGGATCGTGAAGCTGAGTCTTGACTAAAAATGTCTATCAAATCCAAACATTTTATCAACCTTACATGTTTGAAGTATCAGTTTCTTACTAAAGGTAATCAACTTATATGTATTTAACCCCACAGTCATTCTGTTTTTACCTTTTTTAAAATAATGTAGCTGTATAAAATGAAAAAAATATGTTATTATCCACAGATCATATTAAAGCTACATGATGTTTAAACTCTGTGACCTCCATTTCACACACACTTCCAAGAACTCCTGACAAATCTGGTATTTTTTGAGATGAGATCGATACTAAAATTGCAACCGAAGTCCGGTGGGTTTGAACAATCAATGTTTGGCTGCACAGCACAAGTTTGTAATAAAGACTGACTGAGGAGTCAGTGGGGCTCAGGAGGTTGAAGTAAATGTTGGTTTTTTAAGCTTATACTTCCCTGCAGAGCAGTAACTAATAATTATTTGAATGACCCATTAAACTTTCAGCCATTTAAAAGTAAGAAATGTATGTTTAGCCAATCTGCTTGACGAATGACTAAAACAATGAACTATTAAAATTGCCCAGTTTTACAATCACGTTGAGTGTTACTTGCTGTAATATCTCATTATCTTGTTGATCTGATTGTGAGACTGAAGCTTGATAGTGTCAGAAATCATGAAGATAAAGGACTTTTGTTAGAGAGGACCATGAGACTTGGAGACTAAAGAGACTTAACGGCGAATTCAATCATTGTCTTATTCGTGTAATGCTCATTTACTCAACTGCTGGTCTTGATGAGTCTGTGTGATTTTTTTTTTCCCAACTTCTCATCTCCATTTGTCTGCAGACCTTGTCCATTGTTAAAATCCTCCCATATGCTCAGCTCTGTCAGAGCAGGTGGCAAACCACAGGTAGACTCCACACATCCGCTTGGACTGGCTTCCGTCCTGCGCACCCAAATTCATGTCACCAGTGAGCTAGAGAAGGGATGGGGGGGAAGTTCTCTTTTATTTTGATGACCAGGTGGTTTGACTGACTGACCTTTCAGTGGCCTTGGAGCAGTACACATATCCTTTATTATTTCAGGGCTCTTTTGTGAGTGCAGAAATACATTTCCCTTCTTCCCACTCTTTGTTTTATATCACCGTTTTTTTAAAAGATAGGATTAAGAATTGCAGTATAGCAATTTCACTAATCACATTTTAGCACATTAGCGATTTACTGAAGAAAAAGGAATTAAGTGGGATCATTTATACAGCATGAAGGGACAGTCTTTAAGAAATTAATGGCAGCAGTTAATGAAATTCAGAGATTTATTCCCCTGAAAACAAATTATTAAAAGCATTATGCCAATTCTCTGGGATATCGGTGACATTTAAGAATAAATTTAGAGTTAGTGACCTGGAACTTTTACTGAATTTGTGGCTCTTAGATCCTATTACTGTTCTCATTTAATGGTTGGCAAATATCTTAAGAGAGAGAAAAAATGTTTTCAGATAGCTTTACAGTGGCAGCTGTGTGAGTACATGTTGCCTAAGGCTAATCATCATGTGTGTAATTCAGAAAACAGGGACTCAAGGGCCTCAGTAATTTCCACATTATGCACAGGACAATCCTATAAAATTAACAGCTTATCTTCAAAGTGTGTGTTCATTTAAGTGCATGTGGACAGCGGTATGAGGAAAAATGAGTGAGTGGAGAGCGTCTTTTTGCAACCCAGGTACATTTTTGCCCTGAAACTCAGTTACTCTCCTGCTCATGTCCCTTCAACACTGAAGGAGTTGTATATGAGTGCTAGCTGGATGCACTTCTGCAGGGGAAACATGCTGAGAGGGCTGGAGGTGTGACAGGACTGCAAAGCTTTATAAATGGATAAAAGAACCCCTATATGGCTAGATGTGAAGAGGATGTGTGGAGAGGACAGGATAGGACTGGATGGGAGACAACTCCATGTTGGCCATCTTGGTGCATCAATCCCCTCTAGCATCTATATGATAGTTATTGTAATGTAAACCTCTCTCTCTCTCTCTCTCTCTCTCTCTCTCTCCTTTCATTGAGGCACCATTTCTGCAAAGGCACTGTACCACATACTGTAACATGAGTCCATTGTGTGTTTTTTAGAAGTAGCGTTATCTCAGCTACACTCGTGCACACAGCTGTCATCTCCTGAATAATTCTATTTGTTCCACTTTGAAGATTGTCTCTTTCTCTTTCTTTTGGGAATACACGAATGTCTGCCCTTGGTGCTCTGTCTGTGAACATTAGGAAGAAATGTTTACACCCTCCAAAGTGTGTGTGTGTGAGTAGTGTATGGAATTTGTTTTCACCTTGGCACGTAGGTTAAATGATTCCAGCTCAGCAGTCAATTAAAACATCAAAACCTGAAAGTCAATTTATTATTTATTATGTCTTTGATAGCTTATCTGATCATCAGAAATGATGCTGACAACCTAGCCATCTGCAAATGTGTACACTTTGAACCAGGTCTCTCACGTGGTGGTGTGACATACGTACCTGGCATTTCATAATGACTTCATCTGTCATGTTTAAAGAAGGTAATTCTGTGTTGACTTGCAGACTGAATGAATGTGCACACTGCTCAGCAATCCGATTTCTCACGCTGCCAGTTAATAAGACAAAGTATCAACAAAGTTTATTTATTTATTTATTAATTTTTTTAAATTGGTACCACTATCTAAGAAAATACTCTTTATAATGTGTTTAATACATCATTCACTAATGCATTATAGATCAGTTCTAAGCCATTAATAAGGACAGTGTTTCAGTTGCCAGCATGTGAAAAAATATATTTGGCTGGTATTTATCTTCCTCTAGAATGAAACTGCTTTTCATTTTTAAAAAGCTCTTAGGAAGAGCCTCTGATGGGTATCTGACCACTCACCTTCTAAAATAGGCTGGAGAAAATCTGTACCAAAAGTTATCATTGACAGAAAATACGCAATGCACAAGTATTAAATAATATACAACTAGTGTTAATCATATCAGTAAGCGTAAGCTTATTGCAGATCAGCATACATGTCTGCTGCTCAGGTAACAGAAAAATAGCCATAGTAGTAACCAATTCGTTACAACATGTAAATAATTTATTAAGGTTGCCCTTAGTATATTATTTTGGACCAACATGTAAGAGCTTTTTAATGGAGTTTGAATTAAATACACCAACATTTTTACGAGTAGGTCTGTGTTACGGTTACCAATATTAACCTGTCTTCTCGTTTTCTTTTCGTTTCCAGAAAAACCCACCTATGATGCCTCTGGCTCCTCGTCATTACAAAGCGACCCCGCAGCCACAGCTGCTCCTGCTCATCCATTGGCTGACCTGTCGGTAGCGGAGGAGGTGCCTTTCTCAGTCGTCCATTCAGATGGCAACTCAGAGTCCGAGGGGGAGGGTTTGTCAGGGCGGCCAGCTTTTTCCTCTGTCTTAACTGTCATGGCAGGAACTGTCAAACATCCAGTGACCCAAGAGCAAAGTAGAACCTCGCCAACTATCACCAGGGACGAGACCCACACCACCCAATGGCCTTCATACAGTTCCAGCCAGGGCTCAGAGATGTCCTTCTCATCGTCGTCTGTGGGAGATCGGTTCCTCCCTGCCAGCTCAGGTCTGACTTCCAGCATGTTTTACCAACGCATGACATCACCTCAGGCTGTTTCCGTGGCATTGACTGACACTAGGCCATCATATGTGTCCATTATTGAACGGAACAGGAATGTGGCATTGTTTTCATCATCAACAGTGTCATCATCAATTCCTCCATCATCGCCGACCCCCTCCTCTAGTTTATCATCTGACGTGTCTCTAGTTACTCTCCCATCCTCTGCTGGGGGGATAAACAAAGCTGGGTCTTCATCTCAAAGTCAAAGGATTGTGTCCAGTCCTGGCCCTCAGACAAAATCAGCAACATTTTCACCAGCAGTGTCTTTGGGTTGGACAGACGGTCTAAAAACCACACAATCCACCAATGACCTAACAGCAATTACAAAGAGACTGCAAAGCACAAAAACTAATGAGTCACACTTTCCAAGTGAAAATGAAAAGAACGATAAAGTGATAAAACACTTGTCAGTCTCACCAGAAGCTAAAATCTATGGAGTGACTGGCACATACACAAGGAGTGCAGGCACACAAACAAACACAGCACCAGCAACTGCCACATATACATCATTTTCTGCACCTAACCATGGACCAAATTCTTCCATCTCATACGGACCCACTGAAACCCAGAAACGAGCTATGAATTCTGTATCGACCAATAATCTTGAAATTAGCACCTCATTTCCTACCAATCAAGAGAGTCAAGCTGTTCAAAGGCAGCAGGGAGCTTTGCAAAATCCCACATCAGCGCTGCTGTCTGCGCATCCTAAAGGCTATTCAGTTTCCAGTCATGTCACACAGCAGACGTTAAATCAAACAGCATATGCGGTAAAGGAAAGCAAGACAGCAGTAGATAGTCAAATTTTTGTTCACAAAAGAACTGGAGATGCAATCTTGTCACCTCATAGTTCACATGTTGTAAATCCAACTGTATCACCAGCAGCAATGTTCAGACCTACAGGATCATTTTTTACAGTTTTCTCCCAGACTCCACCTGGTAAAACATCTCTCTCTGAAACTGCAATCACGAAGCTAACACCTATCCACTCTGGCATGGTGTCCTCAGAGTATGCATCTAATCCTGGTGATTTACTGATGACAGTGGGTCACGGCAGCCCCAGAGTTCCTGCCATCAATATAAATTACGAGCACGGAGAGATAGCAGAAGCAGAGCTCAAATCTATTTCCACTCAAGCTCACCTGAATGACTCACTTTCACTCACACCACCAAGGCTGGACTCCAGCACTGGTCCCGGCCTGAGGTCGATCACCAGGACAGGCACAACGTCAACCACTACAGAGTCGCATTCACTTTATGTTTCAAGTCACGGACTAAAAAACATTAAAGAATTTGTAACACAAACAAAATCTTTCAAGGGCATAACTCAGGAGCTTACAGGATGGCGGACACCAAAAATAATATTTCCCTCCGACAGTAAGACAATGTCTCATTCTGATTCAGTGTTGCCAGCTAGGCTAGCAGAGGATATAACCAATAAAACAATGCACGAAAGTCTGACTCGGCCTACACACTTATTGCCCTTGTTTCACAGCCACAGCTCAAACCACAACACTGATAGTAACACTGGCCTGTCTGCCAGTAGTGATGATAATTTCACAGACCAAGCCAAAGTTTCCTTATTATCCCAAATTACACCCCCGCAAAGATCTTTTCAGAATAGACCTTTATTTACATTTCCTTATGTATTTTACACTCCACCTCCTAGTAACTCTCACCAGACTGAGTCCTCAGCTGAATCCCCTGCTCATATGATAAAATCTGAGCGAGCTGGCCACAGTAAACCTTCGACTTTTAAAGCGGAAACAACTGCAGGAAACAGTAAAACATCACCAGCCTTCAGTGTTTACATCACAGGAAAGAGGTCTGCTGAGAGCCTCCACAGAAATCCTGCAAAGAGTTCAGTTTCTCCTTTATTTGATGCAAATGAAGAGTCAACTCTAATCAGAGACACTGCGTTTAACAAGAAGGGTTTTCCATCAGGGCAGTTCACAACACACTTCCCATCTTTCATGACTACAAAAGATTTCTTTGTGCTGAATAAAGTCTCTGAAGGTTCTGGCAAGGGATCTTCCCCTGAAATCCCTTTTACTCCACTACCTTTTGATGCTGCATTAGAAACTCTTAAAAGTCTCTCACATAAAGACGATGTGACACTCAAGGGCCATTATGAGCAGTCTACTCCTTCCTCCTGGTCAGAAATCATCCAAACACTGAGGACAAACTCGACTTCTCACTCACAGGGAACAATTGCCAATGCGAGAAGCAATAAATCAAATTTTTATTTAGGCTCGCAAACAACCATTCCCTCCACTGCTTCCTCAAGTGATGGACAAAATAGTGCTATTTTCAGCTTTGGCACAAAAATAATGGCTCAGTATATAAAGTGGAAGACAACCAAGCCTGTGTCTTTTCAAAGCACTGCCTCTCAATTAGAAAATGCATCTATTGTCTTTGATGGAAAAAATTCCAATTTACAAGCAGATGGACCATCATATGAACATCCAAGGCTGGAAGATGGACAACAGCGTACTGTGCATATATTGAATTCGACTGATCCAACTGGAGCTGTTGGTGATCCATATTCAATTTATCCAACTGTTGGAGAACATCCATCTTTTACATATGTTAAAGGGACATCAGCAGATAAAGAACACAGTCCGAATTTGTTCCCAGTGAATGTCAGATCTGCTGTGGCTGTCAGTGTGCAGCTAGGAGCCACTGTAAACACTGCTGCTCCATCAGCATGGGGCTCAGATGGTGTTCTGCCTCTCTCTCACATAACTACTGGCTCTGTAACGTCTTCACAAGCGTCTTCTCTCACATTGGTGTACAAGAGTGAGCACAACCCCCCTCTGGCAGATGTTGACTCTCTTGAATCTACATTTGATGCTGCTGTCACACTTTCAAACAAGCCTGGACTCAGTTTCTCTGACAGTGACAGTAACACAACTGATTTGAATCTGAGTGGGTCAGCTTCATTTCATTCATCATCACTGTCATACAGTAGTATCAAAGCTTCTCAGTTTTCCTCCTTACATACAAACCCTCCCACTTCAGTGTCCTCCAAACCTTTGTCACCATCATTGTCTTTGCCGTCATCAACATTATATTCTGTTCCAGTTTTGCCCGTCAAAACTTCTGTGAACGCAGGCACCACTTTACCATCCTCATCGCCAAGTCAGACCTTATCCATAGATTCAGAGAAGGTGACTGAGCAGTTTGTTGTTCCTACAGAGACGGGGATGGATGAGTTAACCGCTGGAACATCCAGAGCAGATGCGCTCACTCTCCCCAAAGAAAAAGTGGCCAGTCTAGCCCCCTCTCAATCAGTCAGAATCACCCTTTCTGCTGGGCCCACCGAGAGGACATCTCAGGAATTGCCTCTGCCCCCTCGACAGGACACCACAACAGCCTCTGTCAAGCTTAATGCAACTGAAGCTTCGATCACCAAAACTAAAAATCCCACCACTACCACGCCTTTTCCAAGAGTCACAACTGGAACCACACAGTCAACCACCATCACCACACCGCAGCCCACACCTGTAACCAGGAGACCGACAACTACCACAACCATCAGGGCTCAAACCAGCAGGAGAACATTCACACCACCTGTCCCCAGAACAAGCCCTCCAAGGGGGGCCACCACCATCTTTATTTCCCCTTTTACCACCACTACAGAGTCTCCACCGCAGCAGTGCAACATCACTGAGCGGCTGTGGGTAAAAACAGGTAAACAGTGGTTTTACCACAGTCTTCGAAACAGGTGAAATGTTATTATTTTCTAACATGATTTGTCTGGTGTCTGTCCTGGTTTCTTCCTCTTTTTGTCTGTCTGTCTCTCTGTCTCTACATCTCTTCTTAGTTGTTTCCATCTATGTGAGAAGAAACAGGCTGGACAGCATTCAGAGGCAGAACCTGCGAAGGGGACTAAGTCAGGGCCTCAGAAAAGCTCTGAATGATAGTTCAGCCCAGGCTCAGGTCAGACTGTTACCAGTTACTGTTGATTAATCAACAAACACAGCTGTTATACAAGGTGCTATCAAAATGTTCTTCGACAGTTTCTGCTGTTCCTGCAGAACACAGAGCAGCACAGTAATGAGGATGCAACAGCTGCGAGCAATAACTATTGTGAATCAATATAGTGAATTATGTTGCCTGATCACCAGTGACACCAGAATTAAATGACTGCCAAATTTAAATCAGGGACGGTTTTTGCTTATTATAGGAATGTTCTGGGAACATTTTGATAGGACCTCATATATTTAACATTTATTTGTCCATAGAGACATAAATATACCCTCTGGAGTTTTTTTTAAACAAAATTTCATTCACTGGTTCCCACAAAACTCACTGTAAAGCTTATAAACATGTTACACTACGTTCCTAACCAAAACACTATTATAAATCCAATTTTTGGAAACCTGCAGTTTACATCACTGTTCACTTGCCTGGCATCTTCTTTCCTGCCTTTGTTGCTACATTTCTCACTGGATTTCTTGTTACATTTCCACAACCAAGGGTTGTTGTCACTCGGACCAAAAATCACATCACTTGTGTGCCTACGTGCATGTGCTTTCCTTTGTGCATACGTGAGATACCAGTGAAACAGGAACTGAAATGCTTAAAAACATTGCACTGTAGCATTTCTGGTACTCAAAAACTCCACAAGGTACCCTTGACAAATAGATAGATAGATAGATAGATAGATAGATAGATAGATAGATAGATAGATAGATAGATAGATAGATAGATAGATAGATAGATTTGTTTTACATCCAGACTGTATTTGTTGAAATCTACACCTGCTTTAATTTCAACAGCATCAGTACACAGACAGAGGTTGAACAGTTGTGACAAGTTGCCAGTCTAAAAGCAATCCCTGTGATCTAATGTACAATGAGAATCCAAATTAATGCAGAAATCAAATTTGAATGAATTTGGAGAGAGAAGAAAGAAGTTTTTGTCAGCCTTTTTTTGGGGAGTTCTGTCAGCGGGCTGATACTGAGTATGTTGTTTATTGTGCAGTAGAAAAAGTTGCACTGAGTGAAGTGAAAGATATCTTAATTTACTGCTGCTCTGGATTTAATGAACACATTTATTTGAAGCTCATATCTCACATACTATGGCACGTGTATAATAGATATTAATTCTTTTGAAGTAGTTTGTAGCTGTAACATGTTGACTGACAGCTGCTGTCTTACAGACACAAACTGTCGCCTGATCTTGGACTAAATAATTAAACAATCAGCAGCAAACAGTGAATGGTTCCTCACTGTGCCCTCGCCAGAAATCTGGAGGTTTATTAGCGTAGAGTGAATTAGACACTTATACCAAGGACCCTCATGTAGGCTGCGTGAGAAGAGATGAGGACCAATATAGAAATTAGGTTGACTGAATGTGTCCCAGAAGGCAGTGGGTGATGTCACATGTTTGAGTAACTGTACCAACACTCAAACAAGATGTAGAGTAGGAATGTGGCAGTGCTGTGGATGTGAACTGTTGCTCCACTTCCCTTATATTTACAAGAGGCAAGCAGACAGTCTAAAGAATCTAGCCACACTTCATCAAAAGGCAATCTTACCAGAGCAGTGAGAGACACCGGATTTGGTTTAACAAAAACTCAGGAGGAATCCAGTCGCTGTATTCCCCCGCAATAATGACACAAACAGAACCAGTGCACACACACACACACACACACACACACACAATGATCTTTATGTCTGTGGATTAGCCATTTGTGGAACCAATCATGGTTCCCACTGTGCCAAAACCATTCTCTCTCTCTAATAATCCTCTAATACCTCCTCTCAGTATGACTTTGTGTCAGGAGCACCTCTCGGCTGTGAGAATCTGAGCTAAAATGCAGTTGGTGAGAAGTAAAAATGTGTGTTTGAGTCAATATGTAGTGCGCTTGTAGTGCGAGATACAGCCTTCTTTGGGAACAATTGTAGCCAGTTGGTAAAGTGCTGTGTGTTTTTTGTGCATACACTGGGGAAAAAAAAATTTAATGGCTAGAATTAAAATAGGTTGTAACGTAAAATAATAAAAAAAAAAGAGTTTGCGTGGTTCAGGAAATGGATGAAGCAGCAATGGGAGAAATATCTCCGCCCAGTCTCCAGTGGGTCAGAGTGTTGCAATTTTGGGCAAGTGTTAAGTACATCCGTGTGTGCGCATGTTTCTGTGTGTGTGTGTGTTTACTTGTATGTCTGTAATCCTGTGAAATGTCTCGCTGTGTTGTATTTCTCAATGTGGAAGTCCCAGATAATTGAGAGTGAGGCCTGTGTATTCGTCCTGCCCAATGTGAAGGTCAGTGCTCTCACATGTTCACTCTCTGTTTCTCGGTCTCTCTCTCTCCCCATCATAGTCTCTGGAGGTGTCTTGCTTCAGTGCACTCCTGTCACCCATTTTAACATTGCTTGGGTTCCTTTTAGCAGCACTGCTCTCTCATCCAATGGGAAGCAAGCTGTTGGCAAGGGAAATTGCTTCTGTGTTTAATTATAGGTTATAAATGGTTGGGAGGAGAGTGATGTGCCACGCTGATGCTAAAAAGATGATGAGAAATAGACTAAATGAATTTAACCACAAGACTAAAACCATTTGGAACCTTAAAAAGATAAAAGTAAGCTATTTTTGTGTCTTGTAGTTGGGGCTCTCAAGTGACTTGAAACTTTTAGAAAACAGCTGAGATCTGATGGGTTAATCTGTTGGCAGTCTTTTACACTCTTTGAGATAAAGTTAGTGGGTGTGTTACCAATCTCTGACTTGCTGGAAATGCAATCTCTTAATAATACCTTCACATGGGTGAAGCCTGAGAGGATGAAGTGATAATAAAGGGCTCTTTTCATAGCGCTCGTAACAAGGCTGGATTGTGAGGAGGCAGAGCGGTGACTCTTAGAGGCTCTCGGCTCTCAGTGTTTCGGCCCGCGGATCTTGTCAGCGCAGGCTTTCAGATGGGTTTAGATAACAGACCTGAATGGTTTCACGTCTCCTACACACACACCAAGTTTGCCACATCTGTCATTACCCCCTTTCCGGTTTCTGTATATGCAGAGTTCACCAAAAAGTCAAGCTCTTACGTGCAAACATGCATTTCTACATATCATGACACACAGGTACACAACACACAGTTTTTACCTTTTTACCATATCTGTGAGAATGAGAGTGCAGTGATACCGGAGGCCTATGTTCCAAGGAACATAGGCCTCATTGTCCCAAAGTCCCTATTTAACAGTCTCTCCCATATCCCGCTCATCTTTCCTCTCTTCCCAGCAGCCCCCTTCAGTCCCTCTGGGTCCTCTCCACATGTCTGTACTCCATAATCACTCCCCATCCTGTTGCTCATGCTTTCATTAGCGAGTGGTTGGAATACACTCTTGAGTGCTCCATCAATCCAGTACAGTTCAATATCTTGTCAGTCAGCTCACTAGCTAATATGACTGATTGACATTACCTTATGACCCTGCCTAAAGGACCATACCCTGAATGTGTTTTTGCCAATTAACTATGAATATTTTACCTCATGGCCGACCATTTTTCAAAGCAAGCATGCAGTTTTCAACTGATTTACTGCTGTAGCTTCCACACAGTGGATAGTTTCTTTTCATTTCAATATAGTATGAAAGTAAATTTAGACTTGCTTTAGATATTTTGACTTGTCGCACTACAGGTGTCACTAAAATCCTTAACAATGACTCTATTCTATTGGAGTGTCCCGATAAGTTATGTGATAGTGAGGGTCCTCAAATAACACCAGGACCCTGCAAATGAAGCAGCTAAATGGAGTTCAGCAGTCATTTGTTTGTATGTACACCTCTGCTTTTTCTTCTGTAACATGTCAAACTGTGATATTGGCGCAGTGGTGAAGAAGTTTTAAATCAATCCCTGGTTTTGATTCATTTGTAACTGTGGCTTTGACACAGGAAGTAAATTAAAGAAAGTAGCAATATTTCTTAGTTCACTTATGTATTATGTGTATTACACAAACTGAACATGCCTGCAAGTTATGTTCACACTGTATTTAGATCAATAAAAACCAGAGGCCATCTGAAAAACAGAAAATCAATCTCACATCTTGGAAGAATTCAGAGAATGGCTGGCAAACAGTGGATGAGCCAAAAGATGAAATTTGACAGTCATCAGCTATTTTATAATACATACATATCATTTGTCATCAGACATACTGCAAATAACAGCTTTATGGTATCTTATGGATCCTATGTATCTTGGTCTGAATTTTTTTCTGCGTTTGTATTGTTTGGATGTTTAACAGTTCCATTTGTCAGTATACTTTGGCTTAATGTTTTAATCAGTTAATTTTGATTATTTCGTTTATTTTCTTTGATTTCTTATTTCAAAGTTGGTAGGTTGGAATGGACGTTTTTACTGATGAATAAATTAAACTTTCATTTTGATTACCTTACTGTAATTCACTGCATTAGCCAAACTAAGATGTAGTTTCTGGTTATTTCACCTTAAAATGGTTTTAATTATCTTGATAAATTGTATATTGGTATCAGGATTAAAAAAAGAAAACACAGAAAGCAGAACAAAATTGGACCAACTTAACTTTAAACTTTTTGCTAACTTCATTGGTTTGATATGTCATGTTGCCGTAGTGATGCACAAGTTTAAGATAAGATAAAGATTCCTTTATTAATCCCACACTGGGGAAATTTCAGTGCCACAACAGCAGGAAAAAGCCAGATAAGACAGTGCACTCAGAGTATATACATATTTACAAGATATAAAAATATCAGTGGACCCAATGACATCACTGTGACATTACATAATGAGGTTCAGTCAGAGGTTACTAGATGGAGCAGTCAAACTTTATTTTCAGCCTGGTCTTAAGTGATACTTTAATAGTGCCTACTCATGTCTGAGCAATGTACAATTAGTTGGCTAAAACATTGTAAAAACTAGCAATACTGTTCCTCCGAGGCATCCTATTCTCTTCTCTGCTTTCCCCTTCCAGGTGGAGACAGTGTTTGGTTCTCCCAACATGACAGTAGCTTATCATGTGACCGGAGGGGACATTGTTTACCCTCCCTCTGTAGTGCTGGAAGGTTTGGACTCCTATGGCCGTGACAAGCTCATTGCAGACCTGCGACAGTATCTCCCCATGGTAACAGCCCTGCCGCTCCCAGTTGCGTTATGGAGATCAAGCCCAGCCACTGGTTTCCAACTGAAAACAGGTCAGCTTGTGTTCAGTCAGGATGAAAGAAAAAAATAAATAAAATAAGTCGGTGATTTGTGCTGTGACTGTGCTTCTAAGCATTTTTTGTGAAAACTAGGTTTGAGAAGTAAAAAAATAAAATAATCTTCAGAGGAGGAAATGGCAATATTACATATCTGCTCAGAGTTTGGCTAAAAAGGGGGCCAAAATTTATACTCATATCCTCAGTGTTTCTAGTACATATGCTGTCAAAGATACCAGAAAGCTCAGCTTTGTAGCCTCCTGAAGAATAATAACTCTGCTATTTTTGTGAGCTCATCTTGGTTTCATGTTGCAGTGCTGCAGTTTGTGGGACCAGGCGATGATCCTCGGTCCTGTCGCTTCTCCCAAATGATGGAACAGAGGCTCGAGAAGGTGTTTTTTGAGGCGCAGACCAAAGTGCTTAACACCAACAGCAGACTCTCTGTTCAGGTACTGCGTTGTAGCATTTGTGTTGCACTTATAGCACTGTGTAGGTGTTCCCCATGCTGTTACATTACAGTGGTACTGCTATAATTTTAGCATAATGCCAGTGTTGAAACTTTATTGTGCTTAAATGGGTCCAAATCTGAGTTAAAACCTTTTTTACACTGCCCAGCAACACAACGAGTTAAGCTGCACAGTGTATATTAGACTTTAAAAATATTTGCAGCATATTTGAATCAACAGTAACTCTGACAGTTCTGTCCCCTGTTACACATCAGTACATCATCACAATTGCCATGTGGTTTAGGTGATTTGGCAGCTACAAACAGATGCAAACTGTGTGCAATTTGTCCAAAATTTTTCCTTAGTGGCTTTGCCTTTTAAATAAGAGCTGCTTCTGAGATGCAAATTAATTATGTTCAGGGAGGCAGTGTTTGTATTAATTTTAATGAGCTGCCACATTAAAGTGCACCCTATATTAAAGCTAATTTGATGGTTATGCATGAAGGAAATGCTACAATATTTCTGTGCTCCTTCAAGCTTTGCCAGTTTTCCTTAGTGCTTCTGGATAATTTTTGTGTGTGTTGATCCAAGACAGTAATTCATTTTTTGCTGTTTGTCATGTCTACTAGATCATATTGTTCTACAAGACTGTGCTAACAATTTAGATTTGAACATTACTGTAATGTAAACCCAAGAATTTTACACTTTTATACTTATAGAAATGTTTTCTCTGCTCTCCATTTACTTTGGGCCTGTGCTCTTCCAGATGCTGAGTGTCTCTCAGGCAGCAGCCTCTCCTGCTGTGTCACTGGTCTACACTGTGAAGAATGGGACTGTCTTCCTTAATGGCACCACTGCCTCAAACCTCCTCAGTCAGCTGTCAGCTGAGCTGGTGGGCTACTTCCTCTTCTACCCACCACTTATCATTGCTGAGCGTAAGTTACAATTTGCATTCAGAAATACGTCTGTTAGTCAGGAGTAATTCAACAGCCTTACAAGAGGAGACACCAGAAGTAGTTCTTGAGCTCTCTTGGGGACAATTTGTTCTCCAAATACAAATAAGATTCAACCATTCCCTTGTTTTTTTCTGTCCTGGAACCTTAAAGAGTTTCTACATAGTTTTGTCAGGCTTACATCTTACAGAGGATGTTGGCCTCTCAACTTTGGTTTCTCGACCTTTTGGCCAAGGGTAATAATATATTGATTAACTACTAGAAATACTCATGATCTCATAAGGTGTTTCTGGTCTGCAGGAGGGTAGAGCACAGGAAATATCATCACTAAGCCTGACAGACGTCCAGTTTTCTCAGTACTTGAATGTTTGCGACTGTTCTGCTGCTTTTATGATCACAGTTGTTTTTTAATGATTGAGTCACTTAAAGATAGTTGATGCAAAGACACAACTAAACCCATTCCTTTCATCTTAGCCTCGTTTGAGGGCATACTCAGCCGAGCGCTCCATCTGTGTTAGAGGCGTACTCAGAGAAAAACAAATGAAGAGTGACAGGGAATCAGCAGGAGCCTAAACAGCAATCTTAGTGGAGTCCCAGTGTGCAGCCTGTTTCCATCCCTAGTGTAACTGGGAAATGATATGTAAACTGCTCGTTGGACGGAGACAGATGCAGAGGCGATATAATGAGACATCATTTTCATGCTATTTTATGTTGACATCAACTGTTTTGCTTGACCTCCTTTACAGTAAATTCAAAATAAAGGTTCAGCAAAATAACTCAGCAACTGATATCGGGATTTAAGTTCCTTTCACACACACAGTTTCACTCAGACAATGCTTTGACAGTTTCATTGTCTGACAGGAACCAGAAGCTTTTACCTGCCTTTCTTCTAAAGCAACAACAAGTGAAATCTCCCACCATGTACCTTGAAGTCAACATGTCATGTGTGATGCATTTTACATAGAACATCCACAGACAGTGGCCAGTAGTATGAGCAGGGTAACTGATCTTTCCTGTTCAGCAGCCTGACTGTGCGTCTCCACAGGAGGCATTTCAGACACATATTTCAGTTGTGTTGTTTTATGTGTCTGACTATGGCTCTGAGCTCTGAGCCAAAACACAGGTGACCTACGCTCAGTACTGTGCCTGAATGCTTCATGTGTAAAAACTGACAGACAACTGAACTGCTGTGCTGATAACCTGCCGGTCATACTGTGCTGCGTAGACAGGTTGAATAAGCAAATGGGTTTTCAGCGTCAGTGTAATGTAACATTCCACCAAGTTCGAGGAGAGCTGTGAATCTACACATAGTTGGGGAGATTTTGGAAATCCTGGCAGTCATTGGATTGTCTGTAGATCTGAAAAGGTCCAAGCCTGCAAATTTAATCTCTCTTTAGGTTCCTGTTTGAGCAGGAATAAGTCTCCCTAGCTTAATTTTAATGTTTTCTAACCAGCTGCAGTGCTTGAATGTCTCTAGACTTCTTGGTCAGTTTGATGAGACAGAGCTTTGGCTATGCAAGATCATGCTCCGGATCAGAGCAGAATTGATGCTTGAGCCAGGAATTAAACCCAGGGCTTCCCTGTATCGCCTTTTTACTGAGGCCAATCTTGCAAACACTTTTCCTCCTGTTCTCTTTTGCTGATCCCAGTGAATAAATGGGCTATAGATGTCAAACCTCCCAGAGTATACCTGGCCGAACTATATTTAGGCGAATTCAGAACCAAGAGTTCACGTGTGGTCAATTGCTGTTGGAGTATGCCAGAAAATATGTCCCTATATGGAAAGACACACACAGTTACACCGGGGCTGGTGGGTCCCTTTGCAGCATATGAAATTTAGGCTAAAACTGAGCTTCCTTCTTTAGTTAGATGCCTGGCCAACCCCTCAACCTGGTGTTAGTGATAAATGGATGTCCAGGCTACAAATAAGAGCAAACTGTGGAGTGTCTGCCTGGCTTCCATTATTTACCTTTTCCATTGTTTCAAATGCAAAGTGCTTATATTTATCTGTTGACCTTTTGAATAAGAAACAATCATAAAATAATTTCCTACTTTAAGATTTGATGTGGACAGCCCCAATATAAATTGCCTTTCTTTCCTTTATATTAGAAAGACGAAGGTTGTATTTCTAAACTGCATCTGAAGCACTGTGGTGAGATTGGGCTGCAATCCCTTAATCTTTAAAGGATGCACCTCCTGATTTGGGTTACGGTATCAGTGTCATTGAGAGCTGACAACCATTTTGGTTTAAATCAAGATGAATAGCATATCTGCTTGCAAGCATTAAATTAAAACTCATTTTGTGTTGGGACTGAATTAAGTTAGAAAGCAAAGTTACCCACAGGCAACATGATTTGGTTTGGGAGCAGGGAGAGAGAAAGACAGAGAGAGAGGCAACTAAATACCAGGAGGAGGCTCTAAAGGAGCAGAAACTGACATGGTGAAAAACCCAGTAAGACAGAGGAGTAAAAGACGGAATGAGAAAGTGTGTGACAGTGATTTTGCTGTTTGTTTTGTAGCTTCGCCATTAGTGATATTACACTGTTCACAGGAGGTGTGAGCATATGCTGGCAGCGGCTGCCTCCTCACTTCAAAGCCAATTATTGCAGTAAATAATTAACAGTGGGGGATTCTCATACCACCTCGGGCTCTGCTCTGACAGAAAAGGCCCAGGATCTCACACCACTCCGCAGTGCCTGTTTGTAGCAGCGAGCGCCGCGCTGTTGTTCCTGTGGCGCTTGTGTAGGCTGGACGGCTGCGCTCAGCTGTTTTACTCCCCCTCTGCTCTTCAACAGACTCTCTCAGGTGTAGCATGAGTGGAGCTGTTTGCAAAATGTCTCTTTTAAGACCATGACAATCATTGGGAAATAAAAGCCAAGTGCTGATGTAAAATCTAAAATATTATTTTCATAATAGGCATGACTTATAAATGCTCCTCAATTTGTATCCCTCAAACTATCATCATACAACTGCAGAGGCTCATGTGAGACTTCCTCGTCATTAATATTCCACATGAGTCAAACTTACAGACAATGTTGCGCTGATTTTGCTGACAGCCCTGCAGCCCTATCCATTAACAATGCCACAGCCCTTACTGTTCTTTTCACCCTGCAATACGCACACATACACACACGCACACACAGACATACACACTTACCCCTCTCTCCTGTCATGCTTGAGTGTACATTTCTGTAGCGAGTCTGCTTTCACAGGCCGGTGATACAGCATTCCCCCAAACACTGCACCAGCCTCCAGCACGAGAGCTTAATCAGGCAGGAAATAGATGTAACAGAACACAGAGACGACCAGAGCTCAGGCAGCTGAAAGCTCTCCTTGCTTCTGTATTTGTCTGACATGCAGTGATAATGAGGCTTTAAACTTGAGCTTTTAACCAAACACAGCACATCAAATTGTTAACTCTTCCTCCACTTCACAAATTTTGGACATTTTTATTATTTGTATGAACTGGTTCCTTAAAAAACAATGGTTAAGCTGAGAACATCACTTGTTGCAATGAGCTGCTCTCTGTTGAGACGCTGCACAGTTTTAAAACACCTATGTGAATGAATGAAACTGCAATGTGGAAAGTCGGTCATGTGATTCTTTGGATTTGACTTCATTTTGAAGTTTTTTTCAACATTGCGTTTCACCTTTTAGTGCTAACGGGTGGGAAATTATGTTTTTTATGTCCTTGCAGCATTGGAGTACCACAATCTGAACACCTCCATTGCTACAAGAGACTTCTGGGTTATTACAGGTAGGGGTGTCATTTCATATCTTTTTTTGTCTTATATTAAAAACATCCTCTCTGTTGCCTTCAGGGGCATTTTACGAGTGCTATGTTCTATAATGCATCCACTGTCTTGATCCTCCCTTGCTGCTGTGACAATAACCATCTGCTTATGAATGATGCTTTTTTGACATTTTTTTTCTTTACTACTTTACACACCTGAGAAGGATGTATGTCAAAGAAATGTACCTATAAAACTGTTAATTTCATACAAGGAAACACACATTAAACATCTGTTTATAGAGTTTGTGGACTCTTTTAACCTTTAACAGGAGGTATTAAATGCATATGAGTCTATGACTGTTTGTTGTTTAGTATTCCCTCTGCTGGCTTTATGAATGAATATGTGTACTGGGCAGCATGAATACAGTGCTCAAGGGCACCCGCATTTCGATACTGTATAATGGATGGTCCTTTCAGATCAGGTTGTGTAGCTCTTAACCCTGCACTTACTGCAATGAGAGGCCGAGTCAGTTCAAGGTCATTCCCTTGATAATGGGATTTACTCACACTGAACAAGATGTACAACCAGGATTATTGCTTTTCGGCTGTTGATAAAATGGAACAGATAAAAGCTGCGTTAAGTCACCGCTAGGGGACAGAAAGACTCTAAAACAAGCTCCTGGGAAACACAGCCCTTATTTATCATTAACCTATCGAGTTGTTATGGCTAATAGCAACTTGTCAACTTACATATCCATCAGACACAGAGCAAAGTGAGATTCCCATAAACACTCTTGCAGCCTGCATCCGTCTTTCTGAAATGTGTTTTTGTCACACACGCACACACAAAAGCTCAAACACATTTCTAATTTTGCCTCTATCCCTTCTTTCTGTATGCTACTGTCTTCCCTTGCCAACAATTTATTTTCTGTCTTAACAACCATCTGGCCACCCTCCTTCTTTTGTCTGCATTCGCAGTGATCCAGGACGTGGATAACGCCAGCCTGGAGGGACAGTACCAAAGCTTTGCCAGTCTAATGGAGCAGCGGCTGGCAGAGCTGTTTGTGTTGGCAGGGCAGCAGGGCACTCGCTTTAGACGAGCCACTGCTGTAGGCAGCTACACTGTCCAGGTAAGAGACTTGCACGACAGCCCACACGGAGTGCCACCTCTGACTTTCTCTGGAAGAACAAACAGTCTACGATGCGGAGGGCTGGAAAGCTAAAAATATTTTAGATTCTGATGTTTTGTTTGTTGCTTAGATGGCTAATGAAAGTATTAATCCAACAGTTTTGTTGGCTTATATCTTACAGCATGAATATTTCATGAGATGCACACTTTGATACACTCTTCTGCACACACTTGCATGATTACTTGTGGTCAGCCCTTGTTAATTAGGGTGTTTCTCAGCTTATCATCTGCTAATTGCTCATCAAAACAAGCTGGAGGTTGAGTGTTTTACTAAATGAGTACCCATATCTGTCCATTTGGCTTTTCCTCTCATGAGACTTCTTGCCCGAATGCATGGTTATACTTTTGTTATCCCCTTTGAAATAAAAGCTGCTTCATTACATTGAAGCACCCGCGTAACGTTAACAGTTGATGTTGATACTCTAGTTCAAGAAAACACATGTAAGCTCTTTTTCTTTTTCCAATTAGATGGTAAGCATCCGCAGGGTGTCTGGGCTGAAGAATCCAGCAGAGATGACCTACTATGTCCAGCACAATGGCGTTCCTCTGTCGGGCACATCGGCTGCCAAAGTCCTGAACACAGTGGATTCTCAGACCATGGCGCTCACCCTGGGTTACTTTGTCCAGCTGCAAGCAGAACGTAAGCATAGAATACTTCTCATGTTTGACGAGTAGGCAAATAGACAGAAACACTGACAGACTAGACGCACAAACCTGAACACATGACTCACGCTGAGTTTAGAAAGAAGAGCTGGTGCAGGGTTGAGGGAAGTAGAAGAAAAGGTTGAGAAAGCTCTTTGCTCTCTAATCTCTCTGAAATGCTCCCGGCAGGACATTGTTTGTTTGGGCTGCAGTGCTGCTCAGGAGAAGGGGAGACAGAGCCGGTCAGGAGACAGAGGGAGAAAAAGAGAAAGAGGGAGAGAGGGAGGGAAAGCATGCTGCATTCTCATATAGATTGTTGCCTACAATAGCTGAATCAGGCGCACTGTATATCAGGTTGAGCTGTGCGCAGTGTCACTTAGCGTGGGTGTGACGGATGCTTCTGCACGTTTGAACAAGGTTGTGTATTAAATGCCAGTGAACCAGTCATCCAGCTGTTATCATTCACTGAATTAGAATCCACCAGATGCAATGCAGTGACATGGCGATAAACTGAAAAAGTGTTTTTCCTTTCTTCAGCTGTGGTCAAGAACCCTCCTAATAACCTATGGATAATTGCTGCAGTGTTGGCCCCCATCGCCGTAGTAACACTCATTATCCTCATCATCACAGCCGTGCTGTGCAGGAAGAATAAAAATGACTTTAAAGCTGACGCCATCGGCAACCTCAATCCCAGAGCTAAGGTATCTGTCTTTCCTTCTCTGTATCTGTCTGTCTGTGTTGAAGGAGGCTGTAACTGAAAGTGTTTTGAGAATCACACCAGCTCTATTTTTATAATGGAGTCATTGTTTTAAGCTTCTCAACTGTGATTATTTTTTGGCTTCTTTTGGTTTTGTGTCAAACTGGATTTTTTTGGACTAGTTGCAGCACTAGAATAGGTGTTTGTTACTTAATAGTTTCAGTTTCCAGCCTGTGTGGTACAATATTTGTAAGTGACTGTGCATGAATTGTATGGATGCTTTCATTATAGCTACTTTGTATAATCTGCAATAATGTCATCTGTATGGCCTCTTCTCATGCACAGGTAAAATCCTTGCCCATCTCCAAACTTCAACAGCAAGCACACTGTTTAAACATCTCTTACTTTCAGATGGCGTATCGGAGGGACGTGGGCTATTATCACCAGGTATCTGCCTCTCCGTATTTCCTCTCATTACAGATCTGTGTTTTCATCTTCAGGGCTTAACTGTGCCAACTGTGGGATTTGAATGGGATTCTGGGCAGACATCACCTATGAAATATTTCAATAAATCCCGCTGTGCTGATGAAAACGAAGGCTACTACTGCACTTTGGAGAAACAAACCTTTCACAATGAGATTTTCTTGGATGAAAGGCTGGTATTGCCTATTCTCCTTATAGCAGTCTCCAGATGGCAAATTTGAAAGACTAAGCTTTACAGAGAATGCTTATTATGGAGATAGGTTTTTCGAACAGAATGTGGGTGTGTTTGTGTGTGTGCGCAGGTGTGTCTGTGTGTGTGTCCTGACACTTGTTTGTTTTGTGTCGTGGAAGATTGAAAACTGTTTCCATTACTGTAACATCAAGGGTGTCTCCTAATCAAAGTTATCACTCCTCCTCTGTGTCTTTTGTCTTTTCTGCTCAGTGGTTCTGCTCGCTGTTATATGTCAACGTCCGTAAATGAAAATGCACATTATAACATTCAGGGCGTCCAGCTGCTTTATTTATGGAATTTCATAAGAGAGAAAGTAATAAAATCTTCTATATTGAACAAGAAGTGAAATTCACTTCAGTGCTACTGTTTCTTTTTACTCAGTGTCTAAGGTCCTGCCTAGTCTGATTATGTTTAAATCGCCCGAAAACCTAAAATTCATTCAATAGGAAATATTTTTAGGATGCTTCGAAAAAGCCTTCCCATTTGAGGCAGACTATAAAGCGAGTACTTTCTAATAAATAATCAGGGAAAATGTTTTGAAATGCTCAAACATGGAGAGACTCCTAACAATTTAAATGAGGCTCTTGCATCACCTTGTCTGTATTACTTTAACTGTCTGCAAGCCAAACACTTTCATTGCAAACCCTAGTTAGATTCTCCAACAGTAACGCTTTTAGTTAGTGAGAAAACTGGATCTAAAGAAAATTTCTCCTCTGCGCGCACGTGTGTGTGTGTGTGTCTGTGTGTGTCTGTGTGTGTCTGTGTGTCTGTGTGCACGCTATATGAAGAGAAAGGATGCCTTATCTTCAGCCAGGGAAGTGTCATGCATTGATTTTTTGCCATGGGCAGTGATGTGTGTCTGACAATTTATGACACTGCAATGAGAGTAGCCCTAAATATTTCAGTGTATGTGTGTGTGTGTGCCGCTCTTTTGGCCCTTAGGTTCTTTATAAACATGTGGACATCCAGTGTGAGGTAAAACCCCATGAATCCTCTTCCTCCTCCCTCTTATTCTCTAATGTGCTCCAGCGTTTAACTTCTCTACTATATTTCTGTGAAAGTCTCCAGATCTCATCTTGTCACCGCCCACTGCGAGTCATTTTCTTTGACGGGAATTTGGAAGAAGATGAAAAAGGGCCTCAGTTAAATCAGTGCTTATCTATTTCAAGCCACAGCAGCGCAGTAATCCCAGTTCTGTTCCTTAAATCCTCTGGACATCTCTTAAAAACACACCCTTTTGGGCTATTTTAAGATGTCTGTCTACGTGACACTTCTGGTTGACTAATGTATATCTCCTTGTTTTTACTGCCAATGATGTCTTTTTATGCAAGCAAACCAATCTTATTTAAGATGTCTCTTTTGTCTTTCTCCACTTTCACTCAACCTGTCCATCAGCCAGTCCAGGGTTTTGACTATGCCAAGCAACACCTGGGCCAACAGGGAGGGGATGAGGAGACCCTGCCTGCCAGTCAGGATACCTTAGTGATGTCCCTACAAATTCGGGACACTCCGCTTTCAATAGAAAAGGCTCTGCAACAAGACGGTACTGCCAACAAGAAAAGCCTCACCACTGACAAACACAAAAGGTATCATTATATCTACATGTATTCACCTTCTATGAAATCAAAATATATCTTTAACCTAACCACCGCTTTAAGACATTTTTATCACATTTTCAGACAAAAGAATAAACTAGAAACGAATGTAATGATATTGTAATAGCGAAATAAAATCTTGATGTTAAGATTAATAATCATATTTTTTCACAAATACAATTAGATAGAAGATGATTAGGATATAAAACCTATTGCTAATGCACTGGCAGCGGTTGACTGACGTCCTCCGGTGTTTGTAGGAGCTTCCATGTCCTGTTGAGTTTGTATTCCTCACAGACAGTAAAAGCTGGCTGGCCTGCGGCTCAGAGGTAGTGCTAATAAGTTGTTCACTGATCAGAAGATTCCAACTCTCTTCAGTCTGAAGTGCCATTGGGAGAGATACTGAACCTCAAATTTCCTCTGGAGTCTGTGCCATCAGTTTGTGCATGGATGTTGACACGTAGTGTAAAGTGCCTGTGTGGTTAATGTTTTCTAAAAGGTCTAATATATTTATGATGTATCTTGCTAATACTGACAATATTTAAGTGCACAATGTGGCTAACGATACTGAGGATGTAATTACATAGTGACAATATTCATTTTCAAACCTGATATCATTTTTTTCCTCTGATATCTTATTTTCTAACTTTCATCAACCTGAGTTGTCTTTGTCTCAGTTAGCATGTTAGAAAGAAACATATAGTCTTCTCCAACTGTCTCTGCATGTGAGACTGAAAGCAACCATCCAAAGTTTTGTATATTTACTTACACTTTGTGTGCGTGCTATCTTAAAAATTGCACCGCTGCTCAATCAGAAAGCTCCTGGGTCACATACAGAAAAGGCAGGATGATAAAACACAAAGATCCCTCCAGCCCTTTTGTCTGTCCTCATTCTACCCTGATGCTGACTGATAGGCGGTCATTAACAGTGATCTCTGTGTGGGCAGGTGAAATTGACCGTTTTCCTCATCTGACAGTCGTTTGCGCTGTTTCAGAAATTAATTGCCATGTTAAATCATGCTAAATTATTTAATCGAGAGACGCAAAAGGTTGTAATTTTTCAAAGCCGTGCAGGATAATGAGATCAAATGAGATGTATGTGACAGAGTAGGGAATCTATGGACTGGTGGTCCTGGAGTAATGATTTTGGAGACTCCTGAGGCAGCAAAAGTTTTTAAATGTATTATTTATCAAGCTATTGGTCTCAAGTCTTAAGATGTCATCATTCATTAGCGTTTGTACAGTTTTCCACCAGACATAGCCTGGCTGACTTTTATTAGAAACACAAAGTTAGATACTATTTCACAAACATCAGATGAAAACCATTCAATGAGAATGCATCACACCCAACAGATGCAGGTCAAATTAATCAGCAAACTATGATGAGCGTTTGAGTGTAACATACTTTTCAAAACATCAGGTGAGCAGTTATGTGGACTGTGTGCATGGAGTGTTTTTATCCACTTAGTAGCTCACTGTATATTTCCAGTAGAGTCACTATGTTTTTCCAGTTTATCAAGAGTTGATATACAATAGACTATCAGGAGAACCTGATTATTGTGTTTCAGCTATACTATGCAACATATGCTATAGTTAGAAGAATAGTAGCTGTCCTGCAAGTGCAACATGCTTTCAGTTCCTTATGCGATGCCAAGACCATTGACAGACTAAGGAAATGCTCTGTTCACTCAATCAGGTGTTGGCTCATGGCTTACAGCAGACGTCTGAGTGAAGGTGAAAAATGTCAATCACCTGTTGTGCAGCCTGTTTGAAATGACATCTGTCCCAAAATGCCTGTTGATTCCTGCAAGGTAAAGAGAAACTGGGATGACTCTGGGAGGTTAAGTTTTGAGAGGATATTTTTTAATTTTTAAAATAATTCCGATAGTATAACTCATGAATTCAGTGCTACCAGCTGGCTTTCATGTTGGATACGAACAAACTGGAGAGCATACATGCAGGCATGCTGCACACAATTACCTTTAATTTGCCATTTCCCATCTGAAGTCATCCCTTCATTTGTACCAAGGTCAAACAACTGTTAGCCTCTTAACACCAACACAGGATCAAATGCAAACCCTCTGGAGAACCCAATATAAATGTAGTCTGTGCTGCTCAATTAATTATTACACATTACACGTCTTTGTTGAGCCTGTGACTGTTGCATCGGCTTCTCTGCAGCACTGCCTCAACAAGAGCAGGGAGGGCAGCCACTGTTCCTCTGTCTCTCTGTTGCCGTTATCATTTTTACCAGACAATTAGGGGATCGTCCACGGTGCTTTGATGTCACAGTCAGCCTCGTGGTCCTCTGAGCTGTCGCTTGATCAGCTTTAATTCCAACTACAGTGCAGTGTTTGAAGCAAGTGAAACAAGAATTGGATAAAGCAATTGTTTGTCCAATTAATGGAAGAACCAGTCTTGCTTCACTGGGAACGGCTGGCACACTGGTTTTGAAACAAACATGACACACAGAGTACGTCCACAATGCAATGCAAATTCATTCATGTAAACATGCAAATAACAAACCAAGCCCCATTTGGCAAAACATTCACTGCTTGAAAATATTTCATTATTATTATTATCTTTTTTGGATAATTCAATGATTTTTCTAGCATTTTCTACCATTTTTCTGATTAGTCAGACACAAAGGACTTAATAGTCTTGATTTTACTTGTATTCTCTAAAATCAGGCACTCTGTAGTGATGGTTTTAATAACGGACACTTTTTTATTATGTGAAAGTAAACAATAAAACATCATCTTTACTGGACTCAAGCTTGACAGAGGGAGAGAGAGGAAGGTGAGGTTGTTAAAGGGAGGGATGACATAACCTGGCTGTGAGCCCAGCTTCCGGAGAGCTCACCGCCTTTTCCTGTTGCTATGGTTACTTGCAGCAAATTGCCAAGTGAGGACGGTTCCGTCATCAGCAACGAATCAGAGAAGCTGAATTCCGGCAGGGGCTTGACAGTGCTGAAAGTCACAGCACAGCAGAAACTGACAAAGGAGGAGACGCGCAAGAGGGACGGTGAGAGTCACACGCTGATGCAAATACAAATAATTTATTCTACAGCAGCTCCTTTGCAGACAAGGTCAGGTGTGTCACAAGTGCCAAAAAAAATCTTTTCCCACTCTCTCCTGCCTGAAACACTTTTCCAGTCTCTTGTTTCTCATGCACACAGGTTACCCAAAGAGAAATGCACTGCCACTGCAGCCCTTTTTTTTACAGCCAGAAAGGTAGCCACTCAGCAGTAAGCAGAAGAGATGGACCCAATGAATATGAATGAGTCAGACACTGCTGACATGATACAGTATGTCAGACTGGTGGATGCTGTGACAGACTGGCATAAAAACACACGCATACACACACAAATACACACACACACACACACACAATCACTAATGTGAAAGAAGTGTAGAGAGGCCATATGAAGTCACACATCTTGTGCTCTTCTAAGATGTAGAGCAGTTTAAGTCAAAGCCGCGCAGACGTTGAACTATTCTCTGTACTATTCTCGTCCACTGAAACTAAATGTTCCACATGTGGTGGGTGTGAGTCAAATTAATCAAATTCAGACACTGTGCTTGTAAATTGGATAGAGTGCGCTAGATTATGATTTTCTTAATGGCTGGATTTGAATAATTCATCGGCTGAGTTAAAGGAAACTAGAATTGAATCCAGTTTGTCTGATGTCAGATAAGGAATGAAAGTGCGAAGTCAGTTTCTTTCATCTATCACAGAGATGCACTGGCACAACCTTTGAAGCCAACGCTATCTTTGTGATCTATTGTCTTCGTCCACCACTTCGTTTGCTGACACAGATGGCTGATGTTTGACATAAACTGACAGTGTCAGAGAGAGAGAGAGAGAGCGAGAGAGACAAACAGGGAGTGTGACAGTTTGCTACCCCTTTGACTGACAGTGTAATGATTAGAGGTATTTGTAGTCTCTTTGTGAGTGAACTCCCTCTCTGTTCTTCAGATCCATATGACACCTCCTCTGGCTCCCTGCAGCTCATTTCCATAAAGCCCATGGTGGCTCAACCGAACTACTCCCAACCTGCATCTTCTGACCGCAGCCAGGACTCAGCCATTGTCAATGGAGAGGTGATGCACACAAATACATCTAACTAGAGAAGCTAGCACATGCACAGACATGAGCAAATTAACATGGGTGCCCTGGAAACCTACTTTATCTCTGTTTTACTTTATCTCTGAAACAGTTTTTACGTTTCCATGCACCAATCGCGCTTTAGCAACAGTTCAAGAGAACTGTCAATCAAATCCAATTAAACTCCAACTGCACAGACCTGATGAAACTGATTAGTTGATGTTTTGAGTTTTAAACTCTTAAAAAAAATAAATAAATAAATAAATATTGTTTTTTCCCTTCACTGCTCATCTAAACTTTACAATTTAACTTTGGAGAAGAATAATTAAGGTTTAAAACCCATTTTTATTCAGTCTAAACGATGCCCCACTGACATTTCTGTGGAATTAAATTGGAAAACCTTTTTTTGTGGAATAAAATTTACAGAATCATTTTAAACTAGTTGCTTTTTTTTAATTATACCAATTCCTCTGATGAACCTCTAATGACCACTTTAGAGTCTGACAAGGTATGAAAAAAGGCATTTTCTTGCAGCATTGTAATAAAAAACATAGTCGTGACATTTTTCTATTTCAAAATATGATTTCTGGATATGTTGTAAGCCCATCCAAGCGTTATTCCCCAGATAATTATATAATATCACCTTTACAGTAAACTGACTTTTATCACTAGATCAAAGAACTGAAAGCAATTGGTTTAATAAGATGATGCTTCGCATTTTCTGTATTTTCATTATTTTTTCATTTCATCTGCAATACTGAGGAGATGTAATAAATATGAAACATAATAAACTGTTCTGACTCTTTCTGCCTGTGTTTATTGCATAACAGTTTCATTTTCAGAACATCTTATTCTCATGAACCCGTTGAGCTTTCATCCACGCGTGCCTTTAAAGACAAAACAGACCCCTACCACACACAGCTAGGAGAACCCTGTGTCTGTTTCCGTTCTCATCTCCCCATGTTTCTTTGCATCTCGTGCCCTCTCCTCCCCGCAGGTGAACTTGGCTCTGAAGCAGAAGTCAGACATTGAGCACTACAGGAACAAGCTGAGGCTGAAGGCTAAAAGGAAGGGCTATTATGACTTCCCCTCCACCGATGGCAGCAGCAGTGGTCGGGCCCTGGCGCAGAGGCAGCGGCACAGCCATGAGAGGGCAGCCGGTGAGCATGGCAGACCACTGGAGCCTGATGATGAGCGAGGTTCCACTTATGTCAAGTCTCACAGGAGGTGAGGGGAGAGTTGAAAAGCAAGTGGAACCTGAGTTTTGCTGAGTGTTAACAGAAAAGAAAATCCATGCTTACTTAACTGAGTGAGGATACAATTCAAGTTGTCACAAAGTGCTGCAGGTGACAAGGCATTTCATATTGGTTGACTGGGCGTCTAACAACGGCCACTTGTCCAACCCTGATAACCTCTGCCTCGCCTAATTAGCCTATGGATAAGTAAAACTGCCTCCTCTAATGTTGTCATTATCCTGTCTTAGTGGGCAGTGAGAGACCCATCAGGGCTGTCTGATTAGTTTGAGCCAAGTCCTGAGCTTCCATACAGGAGATAAGAGGATTGGCAGGGAATCGGATGGTCCACTACGCTGGTTCTGTCCTGCGTCTGCTTCACAGATGCACACAAAGAGCCTGTGGTTAGCACAAACTTGAGGCAAGGGGGGAAACATCCTTTTCCACATGAGATTAAAGTTACATCACACTAGCTGCTTTCAGAGTGGAAAGCAACATTTGAATTTTGGCTTGTGTGTTGACTTAGCGAGGGCTTGAATGGACCCGCTATTTTTATATCGTGCCGCGGTGAGAGAGATTTTAGCAGCTATTTACTGTCGAAACTGGGGTGTGGCTGATCAGTTACAGCAGCAACATGCTGATATGCATCTTGTCCTTTGTCGTTGACTGTACACTGTTGTTTTGTTTTTCCAGATACTTTATCAGTATTATATTTTGCAAAGATATCCTATATATAGCAGTTCAGCTTTTTTACTTGATGTCCTAACAAGATATCCTAACATGCTGCTTCTATTTGGTTTGTAATGCAACTGTATGTACCTTTTTGAAAGGGAACCACACACATTCCCCCACTGTGTTCTCCACCACCTCCATTTTCCACCCACATTTCACTGCACAGCACTTTGAAACCATGACTGAAAGTAAGAAAGCTGAATTTTAAGGATCTCTGTTAAAAACAACTGTACTTAAGGTGTGATGTATACTGAATCCAGCCTTTACTCGGCTCGGCAGGCACTCCCAGGTAGGGCAGACAGCCTATCGCAGCAGACAGAGCCTGAGCAGCCCCAGTCCTGGAGGAACAGAGATGGACCTGCTTGTTATGAGGGAGAGACCCAGGAGAGGCATTCGCAACAGTGGCTACGATGTGAGTTACATATCATCACCCACTGACTCCAGCAAGATGTAATCAAACTACACCAACAAAGTGATGGACATTGATAGATGTTGTTGGTACCTTTTATATAATATTACATTATTTGTGGTGGATGTGGAGAAGACACACAAGTGACTTGATGCACAAGTGACATATGAGCATTAGTAACTTATTCATCTCTATTATAATAACTATATATGTTATTGATGAGCCATGGATCCCAAGAAATATTTGTTCATTTATATAGTTGTATGCTTGTTACCATATTTAGATGATAGTTTAATTTTTTTTATAAAATTATAATTATAATAATTATTATAATATTATTATAAAACTATTAAATCTCACTGCTGTCAATGTAGTAAGATGGAAAGTAAAAACTGAAAAAATTATTAGCAATCAGAGCTTGTTGGTGCTAAGTCTGTGCCTCATTGGCCTACTTAAGACACAGCCACTAAGCTAGAAATCAGACCTATTCTGCTCAGGTGTGGTTTCTAGTGTACCACAGCAAGCTGAAAGAAGAGAAGTGGTTCATTCATAATTAAGAGTTAGGATTCATGAGGTCCTGTCGTTTTGATATGTAATGCGTCTCAGGATGGCTGGTTTATGCCTCCACTCTTTCCTTCTTCCTTTATGGCTCAGTGCATGGGTCTTTCTGTCATGAATACCAGTATGTGAGCTTCTAAGAGTAATGGAGCAGACCCCTCCTAAAAAGTGTTTTCATTCTTAGCCATCCTTTTGTAAAAAATATGAGCAGTGAGAGAAATATTCCAGTGAACTGCCACTGACCTGCCAGCCATTCTAACCAGTCACAACAGAAAAACACAGGTGTAACTGGTTGTGGTGCTGGGCCACTTAGATGGAAAATAAATAATATCATGTAAAGCTTTTTTTTTTAGCATTTGAAGTTTAATATCTCCTTTGAAAGTAACCTTTGGGCATCTAATATAGATACACACCTTGTATCAGGATGGTATCATGAGCCACATGCCACAGGTTGTAGCATGACAGACTTACTCTACAGCTCTACAAGCCCTACAAATTGAGATTTTACAGACAAACAGTAGTTCCTTGATTCTGACCTTCCTCGATTTGTACTTGCTGTGGCTAAACTCTGTGTTCAGCTCTGTTAGAAATATGGCACAATAGCCAGTACAAGCTATATGGTTCTTTTTCCGGGCCCTGTTGATTACAATGGGACCAGTGTAGCTGCAGGCAGATGCAAGTCTCTGCCGTTCTGTGTTGCAGGGGGGGCTGATTTATGAGGTGCACTACGCTAGGTCTCCTGTGGCTACCCTCTATTCGCACAGGAAGTAGGGCAGCCTCGACTTGTATCCATTTATCACTGAACATAAGGACTGCACGGATGGAGACTGAGGCTGTGAGAGGGAGAGAGGTGCAAGGTCTTTCAAAAAATGTGAGAGGGAGGATGGAAAAGATGCAGTGAGGTGGCATGTGAATGATTGAGATGGAAGGGTAATGAATAAGAGGCAGGATTATACATAGCATCGGCACACAACTATCAAGCTCCACTATTGTTGGAGTACAAAAAAGCGCAAATTAGCACTCACTGTGACAAACTGCCTACCACAGCTGTTGAACCTACTGTGACCACAGAGTGACATTAAACAGCACACCTAGAAATAGACAGGCGACATTATAGAAGTTGTAATTTGACCAGGATTCTCATGTTGTATGTTATTTTCCAACTAATTTAATAAGGAGAGGTTTCATTTTCTAATATAAGATCCAGGTGTAAATCAGCACATGCTTCTCCAGGTGGCGCCTTCTACAGATTCACCCACCATAAAACCACACGGCGCTTTAGCTAATATTCTACCCAAGTTTCATATCCTGTTATTCTTGTTGAGTTATTAGTTAGCTGTTGTTTGTTTTGACATGGTTTCTTGCTCATCAGTCAGATTCTTTCTGTTACAGGGGAGCTTGCACTGTTTGTCTGCATTAGCAAGTCAAAGCCTGAAGACGTGTGTTGAGCCTTTTATCTTGTGAATGTCTTTCTATGCATTTCAGACTGAGCCCGAGTTGATTGAGGAGACGAATGTTGACCGTTTAATGGGGCCGCGGGGGTACATGTATGGCCGGGGCTTGAAAGGCCACTCAGAGACATCTACTCTGAGCTCACAGCCGTCCATTGATGAAGTGCGACAGCAGATGCACCTGCTGCTGGAGGAGGCATTCAGCCTGGCTTCAGGGGGACAATCCACATCCGGAAGGCACTCCCATCACCACCACCCACCTCCTGACCACTACAACCATGCACCGCCTCCTCTCCCTTACGCAGACGTGGTGACCAGTGCCCCGGGTACAATGAGCTGTGGACGGGGAGGCCTGCAGTGGGTACCATCTTATGGCACAGATGTGTATCAGTGCAGCCTGCCCAAACCGGTAAGTGGGATGATGTCATTTGCCCTTTGTTAAGAACAGTGATTAAGTTTATGTAACCTTAAATGCCTTTCACTCTCTGTTTAAGGCTTTCCACTTCACCCAACTACCAGAGATGGCCATGGGTTCTCCTCCACCTTTACCGCCCCGCACTGGACCTCCTCCTGGGACCTCCTTAAGACGGTGAGGCTGAATAGGTCTTACATGCACAGAAACTCACAAATGCAGATGCAGGCAGACACAGACACAGTGTCTGTAGCTTCTAAATCCATCAGATATTCCACATTTATTCACATTCAAATTCATATTCAGGGACTAGATATTCACTAGGTAATGTGCTGTGGCCAGGGTGATTTTAGGCCTTGTATAAATTTGAATATTGAACTAGTGCATTGGGAGATGGCAAGAATGTTAATGAGATCACTTTTCCATGTGGAGTGTGTCTGCCATCTAGTGGCGCTGGTCAAGTATTTCAGTAACACTAATGTTTATTGCTCTGCAATCTCAATCCAATTTAGCTCCACTTCTGACTTGGGGCCTAAGGGAAGGAGCTCAGAGACATCTGTCACTGAAATGCAGAGTCAACATGACAACAACCCATATGGGCCAACTACAAGAGCAGCACTTCCATCTATTACTACAGAGCAGCCTGTGTCCAACTACTCAGGTAAGCATACAAGAAGACAACTTTGCATTTCAAAGGTCAACCATAGTGTGGTTTGTTTCCATGCCAACATATGTTTTTCAAGAATAATACTACTCAAACAAAAACAGACTCTTAAATTTATTCATACATTCATTCACTGAATGTCAGTCTCTCCTGTCTTCTGCTTAGGAAACCCAATAACAGCCGTCTACGCCATCCCAGCCGCCAGGCCCGGCTACTCAGAATACTTTGTCTCCACACCACCCACCTCCTACCACAGTCCCTCCTGGATGTCCTATCCACCTGAACCTGAGGATGTGCCACCACAGTGGGCAGACTCTGTAAGGAAGCCCATTTTGCTACTGAAAGATGAGCAATTTATAGAATAACGTGACCAGATGTCTTGATTAAACTAGGCCAGTCCCAGTTCGCAAGTATTTGTTCTGGTGCGCCAGCAGCTCTTTGTCCCGATAATAAGACCTTTAATTTTCAGAAAATAAAACATTCTAAGTAGCTGCTGTGAAATTTCCTGCATAATTAAGGCTATATCCAGATTCGGGGGGTTACAATATTGCCCTAAACAGAAAATCACAATTTTTTATTGTTAGTGTTGCAAGTATTATTAATATAGACTATTACTGAGACTACAAAATGCCAGTATCCTGGCTTTTTATACATTTACATATACATATTAATTGAGACTATAGACCAGAAAAACTACTGGAAACATGTTGTTGTTGATGCAGAGTGCTAATATACCCAACTCTCATCTACTTGTTGTCAGAACATTTTCACATAAACCTGGTCCAACCTAGCAAGAGCTACAACATGCTAAAGAGGAATAAACACACTCACAAAACACAAAAATATTAGGATTAGCAGGGAAACATGTGAGTAGTGTGTTATTGATTGTTATTAAAACATAATTTTTTGCAGAATGTCAGCACTGACACTGATTGGGAAAGTCTTTTTGTGCTCACATTTTAATCTACCCTTGACAGAAAAACATCTTTTAGCGCCCTCCTACCTTCCCATCTGTTTTCCATTAAAATTAGGCGGTTTCCATTCGTCCTGTTTGATCTGTGATAACCATGTGACCCTCCCCTGGCCTGCACAGGACTCTCCTTGTTTGTATGGAATGCTCTGTTTTTTTTTTTGTCTTTTTGCCTGTTTCAACCAGATGCCTTCACGCAGTGTCTTTTTGCAGAACCAGTGTCATTTAGAAACCATTTGCTGATCTGAATTTATGGCTGACGTTGAGTGGACACAACAAAATACCGGGGTAGTTGAGCACATTTCCTAAATGACCTATATAACCAATTTTACTTTTGACTCTTTTTTTTATTTCTTGTGGTGTATATCTGAAGTAGTCCATTTTGGAGTTCAAACACTGTTTGAACAATAATACATTTCAGTGTCATGTGCCCATAAAGTAGATATCCACACTCATTACTTTCCCTGTTATTTTGGTTCATTTGTAGTGATTTTCCCAGATAGAGATATGCATATTTTCCCTTGTCACTCATTTAACTCTTTTTTAAAATAGTGGTGCAAGAAAAAAATGTTCACTCAGCAAAATAAAGGACTAGCACTTATACTGTATCCTTCTAATTATTTAATTGACAGCCATTATTTTCGTGGGTAGTAATAATTTGAACTTACTGTATTACTGATTTCATGTCTGCCCTGTTTTTTTCAGTTGCCCCTGCCCGGGTATGTAGAGGCTTTTCCTCATCCTCGCTACCCACAGGGGAGCCCCACCAGGGTGCCACTGCAGTACAACCAGGCACTGGAGCAGCCCCCCACTGCACCTAGCACAGCATCCCAGCAAAGCCTGCCCCAGGTGGTGAAGGACATGGACAGCATGCCACTGAGCAGCCTCTCCACCTCTGCCCTTGTGCAGGCTATCCGGCAGGAGGTGGCCAAGCTGGCAAAGAAGCAGAATGATGTGTTTGAGTTCTAGTTTTAATTCTGCCCCCTTTGTGCGCAGGCAGTGGTTAGCTGTGCATTGGTCTTCAAAGGAGGCACACAACAGTGGTACTCCTTCAGACTGATTTTTGATGTTTGTACTGTAAAATGAACTTCTTTACCCACTGATTGATTTTTTTTCCACACGCCATTGGTGTTTTGCAGCTCCTGACTTAAAGGAACACACAAAATATTCTTTTTTTAGAAAAAAAATGCCATCCTCTATTGATGATGTCCCAAGTAAGTACATGCATTCTTCTGTGTAGATATGTCAATAGGATACGCTCAATATGGAAAATGTCATTTTTTCCAGGATTAGACATTTTTTTGTGAATCAGCATCAGTGGAGAGGAAAGAAAAAGTAGCATAATTGTCTGTACTGAGAGGACCAAATACTTCCTGTCAGATGGTTAAGTATAAACCACAGTGTATATGAGCATGTACAGTATTAGGACATCATGTATCTTATCTGCCTTTTGTAGACCATTAGCTTCAACAGGACTACATCAATATCAGGTCATTCAAGCATCCATACCATATCAAAGCACTACATCACTTCAAAAAGTTTCTCATATCAACACCAAACCAACAACAACAAACTCCGACTGTCCTTGTTTTGCTAATAATTTTAGTTGCCATTAAATAACAAATGGACTAAATACAGTATAAATGTATCTGGCGGATGTGTGGTACCCAATTCAACACTAAATCTTAAGAGACATCTGTAGTGATGTAAGATATGGATGGAAATGTTTGCCTGAAACAGAGAGAATTTATCTTTGCAATATTTGTTTGGGTTTTCACAACTTGAGCTGCATTAACTTGATTCACAATGATAGACATTTTAACGTAGGGTGATTATTATAGTGCTCTATATTAATGATGTTAAATACCTAAAAAGATTAACTTTGACTATATGTTTCTCTGTTCTAATCAAAATTGAAAAAATCATTTAATTCATATTTGCAACTGCATGGACATAGAGGAGTGGCAGTTTACTACCAACCCCAGTGGTTTTAAGATGCACAGATGATTAAATGCACATATAATCCCAAACCCCCTGTCACAAAAGAGTTCTCTTTGCATGTGGAGGTGGTGCTGCAGTTTCTTGTAAAGGTAAACTATAAGAAGGTGAGTTTAGTGTTTGTTTACTGGCCTTAAGGCATCTTAATAGTCTCAATGGGTGCATTTTCATGAATAAAATACAAACTTCATGAAAACTTTTGACCTAATGTGAGGTCCTACATCCTGCATACTCCTGTTCTAAGAAGTTACAAGTGCACAAACCCTGATGTCTGTCTGTAAAGCAGTGAATGTCTGCCTGAGCATCGACTCAAATTGAGTGTACAGTACAGCACTTATCTTGTTTTCCAAGAGCTGCTTCAGAAGCACCATGTTCAATAAGTTTACCCTGGGTTATCCAATGTGTTTTGGGTGCAAAGATCACATGTGCTGAGGTAGACATTTACCGTAAATGCTAATTTAATCATATAATTTGAAAACTGCAGCTTCATATCGTCAATCTTAATTGTATTTAAAATCAGTCAGCCAGCACATGAGTGTATGACATTGCGACATAACAAGCCTCCTCCTACTAGGTCATATGAACACATAATAAATATAAACACAGGAGCTCAAATTAGATTAAAAAAAATCTACAAACACAAAAGACTCCCCACAATAAAAGATAAATACAACATATGGTACTGAGCAGAATAAATTTCTTAAAAAAAAGAAACCCATTTCTTTAAAAAAAAAAGCATTGATATTATATATTAAACAAAAGAACAAAAGACCAAACTTCCTGAAAGCTTCTGGAATAAAGGAGATCTATGCATGCTGAATTATTCCTGCAGCAACAAGAAGGGAGGTCAACTCTTTCTTTAGTGTAACATCGGGGGGTATTCAAGAATCCAACCAACCTTTTCGATGACACACCTCAATTTATATGTTAAAGCTGCACTTTTTTTCTTAACCACCTAATTGGACATCATTATCAGTTTCGTCAACCTGTTTTATTTTATTTTATTTATATCTGTTTTGAAACTGGCCACTGCACCAGGGCACAAAACAAAACTATGACCCATAAAACTCCAATGAAACAAAACATCATTAAATCATGGCACACATGAAAGGAATTCATTTTTCTCTGATATTTCCATACTCATATTTCACTGTGGCATAAAAGCCGTCAATAGTTTATGATGAATTCTTAACGCAGAATTGCTTGCAAGTGCAAAGTGGGACTGACTGCAGACGAGTGCATGTGGGCCTATAGCAGGGGTGCTGCAATATGTTTGCGTAAACATTCAGATGCTATAGATGACCTACTTTTACGGTGTTATTGAAATGCTTTTACTGATTATTATAATCAATGCTGTCATAGGGAAAATGGCAGGAAGAACAACTATGAGTGAAAATGCCTTTAAATCATAGTTTCCTTTCATACAACAGTATTGCTATCACAGCAGTCCTGGGTGAATTTAGCCTTTTGCATTCTGACTTTTGAGCAAAGTCTCCCTATCTTCTTTTATACTCCTGCCTGTTGGTGTGTAACTAGGTATAAGGAAATACTGTATGTCTTAAATTCAACAAGAACTTTGTTGTTGCTTGTTTTCCCAAGATTCCTTTTACCCATTATTCAGAGGAGCACTTAATGTCTTAAGAACTGTACTAAATACAGTGAAACCATTTTTGTGTATACCAGAAGTGAACACCTTTCCACATTCTCATGCTGGAAAACTTAGTGATATTAAATGAAAGGGGTTTAGGTGGTTTATTGGTTTAGAAAAATGGCGAGTATTTATTCTATGAAATGAAATATGAAGTGAGCTAAATCTATTAAAAATCAATGTCTTTTTGTCTTCCTGACTGGTTTTCTCATTTCCTTTCCATCTGCTTGATCTTGTTATATTTGATGTTCCTCAGAGACTGAAATGACAGAGACCTGGAGACAGATGGAGAATGAAAGAAATATTAGCCTACATGATTAAAATCAAATAAAAGATTTTATTAGAAGAATCCATCATTAATCTGTGTCTTTAATACCTCTTTTACTTTGTGCATGCCGTTTTCCTGATGAGTAATGCCAGATGAGATGAAGCAGGTGTTGTACTGATGTCCCATTCCTACAGTCATTCCTGGTACTTTATTGTCATCTTAGACCTAATTAGTTGTATGGGTAATTATTATTACTACCTTCTTATACCAATGGGCTGTAAAAGTTCCCTTTGTATGACAAATCATAACATAGAAAGGTCACAGTTTACTCCACAATCCTAGTTGTACCGTTAAACGGCCTGTTGTCAGTCATCATGATGTAGCTTTAACCATCTGCTATCGCTATACCAGGACTGGGACAACTAAGATACAGAACAGTCTGTGATTATGTCTTATGGTGTACTGTTCTGTTATTAATCATAAAATGTTGATTGGATCACCCTGTAATGGGTGTGCTGAAAAAGTTGCTTCTTGAACTGGTCGTCAAATAAAACGTCTGCATGGCAGCTCATAACTTTCTATTCTGTTGTGCGTCACAGTCACTTCTTTATTCTGGAAACACATTTTGGACTTTCTCTACTGAGCCACCATCTGCAGGCTAACTGACAGAAATGTTTTACCGGAAAAACACCGTGTAAATTCTCTCTTAAATTTGTACGTTACCATTTTTTCCACCAATAATCTGTCTGTAGCATCTGCGAATATGATTATTTTTTCAAGGGCTAAAGTCTAATTAGTTCCTAGACTTGAGTCTCAGTGTTTCCTGTCCACAGGACAGCTCTCATCTTTCAGACTTTCTCAAGTAGACAGTTCTGATTCAATCAACATTCAGGCAAGAATGTCAAGATGCTGTTTTTGTTTTGTCTGACTCCATTCAACCTTCCTAGACAGTGAAGGACACACCGGGTCCAGCTGGGTCCTGATCCGCCAGTTCATTAGCAGCTCTGCAGGTGTGGCTCTAGTGGTGGTCTGAAAGGTCGACCGAAATTTCAGCAGGCATCTAGACAGTTTTGTTCCACTGTCTTTCTGATATCATTCTGACATCACTCTTAAAAGTCAAACTGCATGTTCAGAGCCGCTGTGGGATGATTCTTTACTCATTATCACCTTGCTTCTCCACAGGATTCAGTCCCTCTTCTTATCGCAAGTCACGTTTTTCTGTTACATAAGGCTGCATATCTCCAGTCTGGTGGTTAAGGGCCAAGGTGGCAGTGGAAGTCTGCTCAATGCATCTGCATTATCATGTTTGTAGCCCTCCCTGAATTCCAGGGTGAGGTACTGATAAGCTGCTAGAAATAAAACTCACTGCATTCTGGCTACTGCCAGTTGTTGTGTGCTGTTACACTCCCCTAACAGGCTCAGCAGTGGGTTGTGATACATTACAGCATGCTGTTTGCTAGGCAGATCCTGTTTTCAACCCAAAATGATAGCCAGGACCACTCTCTCCAGCTGTGAATAAGCTCCCTGGGCTGATAAAATGTTATAGTCATATATACCCAACTGATTTGTCTCAACCATCAGGAAACTGGTGTGACATGTCTGTTCCAATCATAGGGCTTTGAGTCATCGAGTGTACTTACAACTAGTCAGACTGGAGACATCCCTTTGCTGACCCAAAGGCTTAAATAGAAATGTTGGGTAAGAATTGGTGGCAATATTTAAGCGTGCTTAAGAAATACTACAATTGTGTCTTCTCGTGTCATTGGCAATGTCGCATTCACAATACCATTAACATTGCCAGCTACTTGCTGATGAATGAATGTCAAATCATGAATCATGAATCGTGAAACACACATACACACACGCACCCACACACACACACACACACAAAACACCTGACCACCTCAAGGCGTCCTCATAAGAGTGTCCATGATGTGCTGAAATATGCATGGGGCTGAGTACATACAATTGGGCAACCTGCTTTTTAAATACAACCTTTAATATGTATTTACTGTGGTGAATATTTTGGATTGTGAAACCTTAAACACTTCAGTCAGTGTTTCCCTAGCTGATTTGGATCTTTCCTCTTAACCACAGGCTTTGCTAGCCACTTGTGATTAAATTGTGCATACATTTAGTTTTAGTGTCCAGTCTAATTTTTGTGTGATACGTTATGTCACTGTTTTTTGGACAATGTGTACATTTCTGTATTTCCACTGCATTTTTTTTTTTTACTATGCTGTTACTGGTACTGTTCTTGTGTATTCATAAATGTTACTGTTTTTCAAAACATTGACAAAAACTATGATTTTCTATTATATTCTGACAAAAAAAATCAATATAAAAGTATAGTGGGAACATGTCGCAGCATCTCCAGTGTAAATGAAACCTTTGTGTCTAACATATCAAACCTGAATGCAGTTGAAGCAGTTGAAGTTAATACCACACAGAAATGGATGTGAGCCCGCTCCATTCAATCACAAACAGCGCCACAAACTGTCTTTAATGTTGCCCTCTGGAGTAGGCTATAACTTTTAATGGACAATGACACTGACTTTGGTGTGCAAATAGCCACTTAAACAATTATTATAACAATTTCTCTTTACTTTTATTTTGGATAGGATACCTTCAACAATTTGAAATGAACTGAGACAGAAAATTACTTGTCCCTTCAGAAAGAATTAGCTGTTGTACTTTCATGTTCAGCCACCGGTGGCAGCAATGAGTAAGTTAACCAGTTACGCCGTATTGGACTTGGCAAATGAGGAAGAAGGCAAAGTTGTTTTAAGTAGGGGAATCATTATCTTTGTGTCGTAGAAAACCATATTTCTTTGGGATAATTTAAACCCATGTGACAGTTATTTCTTTTCGGATAATACGGAAAGAAGTTTGCCTTCACTCTGGTAAGTTTCTGTTTTAAACAGTCTTTCGACAGCCATAATTTATGAATGCTGAGTGACTTAAAATTGGGGTTTTCTTGTAATTTATCACCTGACATTAGTTGAAGACGGAATTTCTCAGCACGTGAGGACTTTGGTTAGGTAAACACCAGTCGTAGGCTTAGTTTTTTAACTTAATTAAAATGAATCTAAAAGTGAATATATTAATTAGTTAATTCAGTACTGTCTTCACCCTTATGTTGCTGTGATGATGTGAATGCCTACGTTGTTATTCTTGCTTGATCTATAAGACATCTGTGGATACAGATCTCATTTTGTATTGACACACCGGGAACTAGTGAGATGGGATGTCAGGCCTGGCTTTTCAAACAAACCATGAAAGCCATCATCAGTGTTTGGACCCAAACTGCACCACTTGGTCCACAACACGCGTCAAATATAGTTTTGTTTTGACAAGAGACGTAGCTGCTGCTGCTGCCTCCTAATCTCAGTGCGCACTTTGTGTTAAATGTGCAAAGCAACTGTGGCACCCAAATAAAAGTGTCACCTGTGACACAAGTACGCTGTCATCAGGATTTCATATGCCAAGCGCAATGCATCAAAACAGCCAGACATGACATGCGGAATGATTCAAGATACCATCCTGATGTGAGTGATGGCGCCATAGCTGCTGACAGGACCTGGTGTAAAGAAAACCCCGTTGTATCATTTCCATATGAGAAACTCTTGTTTACCTCGTACACCAACATGTCGTTTATTTGATAGCTGACCCACAGGGATCCATATAAATGTCAAGCCAGGTGTAATATTGCATTTTACATAGATACTCCTTATAGTTGGAATTATTAAAAGAGACGCACCCTCAGTATGTCTCTTGAATTTACTAATTCTATTTATTTATTTATTTTTCCAGTACCTGCACTGGGAAAAATCCACCCAAATAGAGACATCTGTTGTGTATGAGGGCAAGTTGCTGTTTTTTGACCAGTGTCCTGTAAACAAGAGGATGCTGACCAGCCAGCATAACAGAGATTCTGCTTTATATACATTACAATACCCAGATGCCTCAGTAGGTTTGCTAAATATTTTAATTGATTCCTGCTCTTAATACCCACATAGGCTAAAGAAGAAATATCTTTTAGATGAAATGACTGTATGTACTCAACTGAGAGCTCGGCCATCTGAACCAACGTATATGGAACATGTTTTTATCTAAAGGTTAAGGAAAAAAATAGAAAAAAACCCTTTTATTATATGTACAGTGCTGAGTTTATGTGACGTTATCCACACACTGTGATCTTTCATTATGTTCATATTTGTATTGACAGCACCGGTGCCAGCACCAGATTTTCTTATCTATGTTTGTGTCCTGTATTCGACTGTGTGTGTACGAATGCAGTGCAGTAAATCTGTAGTTCAGCATTTTCCCACCAGGGCTCAGCCTAAAGCCATGCAAACAAATGTTCTTTCCCAGGGAGAGAAGCATAGCCTTATCTAAAAGGCAAATTAGCCAAGTCAGAACACAGCTAATTTGATTTCCATCCAGAGAGATAGGGAGAGAGAGAGAGCGAGCTGTGCATCCACTGGGAGTACAGTCTTGCATGACATGTTACATGGGGTGGACAACGTAACAGTCAACAGTGTGATAGAGCTTTATACAGTATCCTTGCAAAAATGGCACCTTTTTGAAAGTTTGATGACTTTCTGCGAGAGTTGTTGATTCAGCTGTGTGTACACTATTTATGAGGCTTAACTTTGCCATAATGCTGTACTGAAATGCATTATATTGAAAGGAGTTCCAGCATCGGTATACATAGATACTGCTTTCTCCTGTTTACCATGAGCAGACAGTGAAGCTCATCTGATCATGGGTAAAGCCTGTGCAATCAAGCGTCAGTGATTATCAGTGGAAATGTTTCTACCCTGTAGTTTTTAAAAAGGTTAAAAAAAAGCTATATCTTTACCATGGCTCTTTTAATTAAGTATTAGACATGACCTAAGGTTTGTTTCTTATTTGACCGTATATAATTGATTAATCTTACAGTCAAAAGAAAATAATTATCATAAGACAATAACTCATGACCTTACTAATAGGCTACCACATTACTAATTGGAAATGAATAATCATCAAGAATAATACAGTGAAACTACATACAGTCAAGCAGTTAAATTACTACTGTCATGATCTCTTGGTGCGTTTCCTCCAAAATAAAAAGCCATTAGTTTGATATTGTAACCTTCATGAGATGTGGCTCTAGATATGTTAATAATACTGTTGCCTTTTCTACACATCATAAATATTATATACTGTATATACAAGTCAGTTCTATGAGGCAGCACATGAGCACATTGTGCATAGTAACCGTTATGATTCCTAAAGCATTAAATAGTCTTTAGCATTAAGTCTTTAGCATTAGATAAGAATAGAGAGTTTCAGAGAATGAAAGGGAAAGCCAAAACTGTATACATCTGATATTTTTGCCTTTTATCAAGGGAATTTATACATAAGTACTGCAATATTCCACTCCTCCACTTGTATACGCACTATCGTTGTACTCCATTTACATCTATCTCCTTATGATAAGTCGGCATTTTAATTCATCGACTTGTACAGCACTTGTAAAACTCTCTAAGGTAGAGTGTAGATATTAGAGCCTAATTTGGCAGCTGTAATTAGATGTGATCTAATGCTGAAGGTCCATTATCTCTAATAAAGACTACTTAAAGTAATTATAGTGTAGCCTACTTGAGCGGACATCAGCACAGAGATTAGATGATTACCACAATGGTTAGTGCAAGGACAGGTCAAGGGAGGAAAACTGACTTGAAAGTAACTGAGTTGATTCTTTTGAAATATTTTGTGAGGCTAAAATTGATGTTTCCATACTGTGAAACTAAGGAGTACACATTCCTCTCAGACTGGAGTCAAACTGAGGTGTTGCTAGAAAGCCTGGGGAAATAGACAAGATTTGTGAAATGAAGCCTAAACACAGATTTTCTGGTAATAGAATAGAGTCAGAAGGTCTTGATGAGGCAAATGAGACAAATGATAAGTTACTTGACCCTTAAATGATGTAATCACAGCCTATATCCCAAAAGATAACATTTTCTTCTTCTATCCATATCATTTGACATGGATGAAAATGACACATTGTTTTCCACTGACTGAACTCTTCCCCAGTGATGTCATTTTAATATGTGAACTCAGTGGGTGGTGCATTGACAGTCAGACTTAAAACCAGACTGTCTGAGTCTCATTAACGGCGCCTCTGATCTGCACGGCGGAATATAACATTAGGATTATCTGATCACCTGTCCTGCCTCTGCAACAGATGCTCCAGTTCACATGAATCATGCATGTCCACTAAATAACGCTTTGCAACTTTTTTTTTTTCTGTGTCAGCGCAGTTGAGCTCTGAATAGACAAACCTTTAGGGTTTTCATAACAGCAGCTCTGTGTGGCTCAGCCTGCTATTTCATGTAATTCTATCGATTATTTCTCTGCCCACTCCAGTCGGTGCATCACAGCAAATTCCAGTCCACATAAGTCGTCCACCTCCTCAAAAAATGATCAGACCGCTGCTTTGACCTGGTTACTGTGAGTGTAAAACTTTGTGCAGTTTCTCAGCAGCAACATTACCGCACAGTAGTAAGATAACTGCATGGCCCTTTCCGTCTTTCCCCTCCCACATGTGTTGTAGTGCCTGTTTGAAGACACTATAGGCTGTTCAAAATACTTGACCATGCAGATATAGCATCACCTCAGTATCACCTTACTGTGGAACAAAGACATAGTCAGCTTGAGGTTTTTTTTTCTCAGCAAACACTTACAAACATTCAGCATACTGATACAATCAGTATCACTTGATATTTGTGCTTCGATTAAGCTTTTGGCCTTTTTATATTACTTTTTTAGCGTGGAAGGGCTATTCAGTTGTTTCTCAAATCTTTTCATTTGGCCCAAATTGCATTTTTTGCTTCAGTATGAAATCATCTTTTCATGATCTGTGTAACCCATTTTCACTCCCATATTTGTTTTATTATACTGTATACTTGTTAACAGTCTCTGGATGTCATTTAAAGGGATTCAGTAGTGAAAGGTTGGACCCTGGCAGTGAAGGTATGAACTTACTGGCTGGATTGTAGCTAGAGGACCGCACAGTACACTTTAATGTTTCTTTCAGCATGTTTTTGTTTGAATTCACCATTGCTGAGGCTTGAAGTGGTAAGTTCTGCTGTTGTTGCTGAATAATACTGTATGATTAACATTGAATATCATTGATCCTGGTTGTTCAGAATAGTTTTCACAGCTTTTTTAACTTCTGGAAGATAATAATCCATGATAATATTAGGTCACATTTGAGCATCTTCCATTTATTTCAGTTTGTATTTGTTTGGCAGCAGAAATCTCTTCAGCGGATATTTGAAAACCAAAGCTAAGCCTGCATGACTACAAAGAACTAGGGTTAAAGGATAAAGAAAACCTTTGTAATTTGTTTGGCTTGCTTAAAACCTGATTCTTTTCCGATCCTGATCCTGTTGCACTTTAGTCGGCTGTGAAAAAGTACCCATGCTCCACGAAACTACTCAAATGATCTAATGCACACTCAAACAGGAGCAATTAGACAGGAGCCACAGGTTATATGAATGTACGTGTAGTAATGCTTTGCAATTTTTGCACCAGTGCTGGACAGAGAGAACAGACTGATGTGTTCAAGGAAGCCTGGTGAACAGTCTGCGTGGCTCCTACTCGGGGGCAGGTCCATAACAGAGGCAAAACCAGATATAATCTACATATAAGCATATTTATATTTGTTATTGTATATATTTGTTTATTGCTATATTGTACTATTGCTGCTCTTACCTTTGCTGTTGCAACAATGCAATTTCCCCATTGTGGGACAATAAAGGTTTCTTAATCTTAATCTTAATCTTAATCTTAAAAGAAACATCCACACGCATCTCAAAGCAACCTCTGGGTATGTCTACCTGTGTGCAGCCAAGGGAAACATAGGGGTAGGATGTATTAAGCATCCATTTATGGTAGTTGCAATAGATAAGAATGGCAGTTTGAAATCACTCCTGGGGCATAAACCACTTCTTCTCTTTGCATTTGTATGTTTTGTGTTATGCAGACACTCACTATTTCATTGCAATCTGTCTGGAAACACAGATTTCTTTTGTCATGAGTGTGATAAGGTTTTTGTTACTGTGCTGTATGCCTGCCCGGCCTATTCTTGTTTGTGCAAGTACATGATATATTATATATTTCATGTGCATTGTTGTTCTGTATCACTTTCTCAATAACAGTTCACATTTTTTCAGTCAATCCACTCTTTGTGTATACTGCTATAGTAATAATGTAATACTCAGTACTTAGCAGTCTTGACAATAGTACATCATTTATTCACTTTCACAATTATTTATCAAGTCCACTGGTAGAAAAGCAGGCTTGCCGTTAACTCACTAAAAATCCAAATTTCTTTTCATTTTGCCGGCAAATGTCTTAAGTGTTTGTTATATCAAAGGAACGTGTCCGATATGAGAAAAATGTCAAAATCTGAGCTGTAATTCAAGCAAAAAATGTTGAAGTGGAGGCTGATTAGCTTTTTAATATGCACAGGTGCGCAGACACACACACACACACACACACACACAAAGAGTGTCTATCTTGCTACCACCTCACAATTGACAAAACAAACTAAACTAGTATTTCTTTAGTCTGCCCTTGTTCTTTCAAAGAGCCGATGAGGCAGAGCCACCAAACTTATAATTTTCTCCAAACGCAAACTCTGGAAAGTAAGACAGCTGTAGCGTATAGGATCAGATGTGTTCTAAAGCGCCGGCTGGTGCAGCTGTAATGTAATGGTCCTTTAATTCAGATCCCTGGTCTATACTTTTCCTTCATCATATACTTTGTTATGACTCATCCCTGCTCTGGGATTTTAACTTTTTGCCCAAACAGCAAACAATAGTAAATGAGGGGATATCCTCTTTAAAATCTTTCAAGTAAGTGGCCATAAGTGGTGTCTCTATTTATGGTAAAGGTAAGGCACAGATCCATAGATCATAGACCAGTGAGGTATAGTTCTGGATTAAATTTAAAACTAGGTTGGAAGCCATTTTGTGGCAAATAGCAGGCTGGGTTTCTTCTTTTGTAACTTGGTCTCTAAATTACAACTCTGTCTCAGTTCTAATTGAAAGCATCCTTGGCTGGATGGGATATGCAGAGCTTTTGGCTGGTGCAGGAGCAGAGGAGCTGGCAAAGCTGAGCTCTTTTATTTGGATTAATATCCCCAACACCTGTCTTTGGGGAAATTAATGGGTGTTACTGTAAGCAGCTTTCTTTCTTCCTCAAACCTTTTTTTTGCTGATTTCTTACTTTCTTGACCCTTTCTGCTTGCCCCTTTTTTCCCTCTCTCTGTTGTCCTTCCCATACTTTCCCTCTTTAGATTAATTGCACAGTGATACCGTATGTTAAGGACTGCTGTGAGTTTCCATACCCAGCTGTTTGAAAGCAGAGTAGTCAGCAGGATTTGGCTGCTTGGTCCTTGCTTGCCACTTCTTATGCACTCCCTCGTCCCTTTTCTCAGTTCTCCTTCAAGGCTCCTCCTCTTGTCCTTTACCCTTTTCACTCATGTGCCTGCTTTCAGTGCAAATCCCTGCTGGCACTGTCATAATGTGGCCAATTTTACTTTTATCATTTCTATTTCTGTTGCAGTTTCAACAATTACCGCATATTTTCAAATGAGGGTCCAAATAAAAGGAGCATATTTTCTCAGATTGTAAAGCTTTTCGACCATGTTTTTACATATTTAATGAACATCGACGTGTTGTTCTGTTACCATTTGTAGTCTGAAAGCAAAGTAGAGCTTAACCTTTACTGCCATTAAGTCCCATTACATGGGACATCATCTCATAAAAATCAGCACAAGTGATAGTGAAGTGAAGAAATACATTTGGTAATCATGATAACATTTATAGGCTTTTGCATGAGACCACAGGGATTTTGCTTGATAGATTAATAATAAAATTAATATTTCATACAACAGGTATGTATATTTTGTTTGTTTACTACTCTGTTTCTTTGGGTCAGTTTAAAATGACTACACTTTCATAGTATTATAGTAAAAGACACCAAATTCTGGACTGATGAAACTCATAATCAGTTAGTACTTGGTGAGCTCTTCATTTGGACGCCAAAGTAGATAAATTAACACATCAGGTTCAGTAAAGTGCTGCATGACTCACTGTCAGTGCTAATGAAGTAGGATGACATCACTAAGACTGTCCTTAATGATTGAGTTACCTGTCAGTTCAAGTGAATTCATGCTTTACAGCTCTTGGATCATTTTTAAAAAGCCAGTGTGAACTAGAACCAGATCAAAAAAAGGAGCTAATGAACTAAACGACAGGTGTGAAAATATGTTAAATGTTTAGAGCCTTTTAACAACATCTCAGTATTTAAAATAAACTTACTGTAGCTGAGCAACTTTGCGGGAGATTTTTACAGATGTGTGTTACTGGTGCAAAGCAGCCAAAGCATACTGCCATTACAGCAGGTTCATGGTGCAGTTGTGTTCTCACCTACCTAGGACACTTTGCCTAGCAGATTCCACTTCCCATGTTGTGGCTTTTCTTACTGCTGCTGTCAAGAATAAGGAAGTGAAATGAGGGGAAGGAGGGAATGAAAGCCAGAGAGGCTTATTGAATACATAAATCACTTCCTGGATAGAGGGTATGTTGTTTCATTGCTAATGGATCTCTGCCACTGCTTCGTAAATCACAGTACACACAACCAGACATGGTACCACTCGGAGGCAGGACTCCTGTGTAGGGAAAGAGAGATAGAAGACATTATTTTGTGCTTTCTATTTTGTTTTTTCTCCTTTCTCTTCCCATTTTCTCTCGCAGGGATTTTGGGTGCACACAGAATTGCAAAACAAGCAGTATTTAGGTTACTGCTCTCAGTCCTGCCTCTCTCCTCTGTAGGTAAATGGGCACTTACTCAGCTCGGCTTGGCATTAATCCCTGGCGCTGAGCAAAGTCACCAAAAGATCATACCTGACTGGGCAGCAATAATTTCCCAGCTTGTCCTTGTGAATTACTTCCTTAAAAGTATAGGAAGCCAGGTCTTCTCATAGAGAGCTTGAATTTTCATCTCATGGTAGAAAATAATGAAATTAACAAAACCACAGTAGTTAAGCCACAGTGGAAAGGCTGTTTCTCATGTATCTTAATGTGATCAAGAAGGTCATGTAAATAATGTAAACAATGTCAAGACGGCACATAGAAACAAGTAACGTGTGTGTGTGTGTGTGTGTGTGTGTAGATGAACTGCAATATGTTCTTTAGGCTGATATTCAAAGCAGAACAATTATTAAGTAATTTTATTCACATGTGTATTTATTTCAACAGTAGACAGACCATGGATGCATCTGACACGCGGAACCAACTTTACGTGAGCCAAACGTATTCAGCACCATGTAGTGTACATGTGTCCTGAAATGGTTGATATTATGAGCACCATATTTAGTGATTTTTCTTTAGAAGTCTATCCTGTTCTTTATTTATTAAAGCAAGATATCCAAGGTCTTGTTGAGTTAAAAGGAAAATAAAATATCACTGCTAATTAACTGTTTCTCCGGTAAAACCTGTTGCTTAACCCCACAAAATGTTGAATTAACCCCATTTTGTGCCACAGGTCTGAGCATCTGTTTATGTCACAAGTTAATGTCGGTTGAAGTTTGCAAAAGTGCATTTTGTCTTGTGTGCAGAATACCTCTAATTGCAGTAATCACCAGTCTTCTGTCAGGTCCATCTGAGGTGTTAACTAGTGCATTAACAAGCGCATGAATACCAGACACAAATGCAATATATGTTTGAAAACAAGGCCATCGAGACAAAGATATGATATTTAGATTTAGATATTAACTTTTTATCAGTTTCCCTGCCTTGTGGTTGAAGGTCTGTTGCACCTCTGAGCCCAACTAACAATGATATCATGGTGTACTGACTATAGCCTGGAGTACATTATACACCAAGTTATGAAGTTAAACTCCAGGAGGTCAGAAAAAACAAGTTCTCCAGGGCTGTTAGATCATCTTCCTGCAGTTTTAACTTTCATTTTTTATAATCCTTCATCATCTGCTGAATATATTTTTATTTGCTGCCACTATGAGCTCTAACCGTCATCCTGAGATCTGTTTTCCTGATCCTGTGACTCCAGTTCTTCGACCAGAGAATTGAAGGCATTTTAAGACTTTTTTGCACCCCCAATATTTTTTTAATTAGCTCAGATTTTGAAATAATGACTAAGGTTCAGTCAGACATGTGCAGCTCCCGTCTGCACTTTTTAAAGGTTGATGCTGATACTGACCTGTTCAGTCTTCTTTCTGTGAGTAGGTGACTTTGGCTTTGCTCTCCTTGGCTCCTGACGCTCGCAGTAGCATCACTGCAGCGATTGTTAAAATCCCTCAGCCGGAAAAACACTCCATTAGAAGGCAAAGATTGTTAATGAACTCTGACCCTGATGTCCAAGTCTGACATGGAGCTGTCATTCCCAACTTTCACTACTTAGCAGCCCTTTAGCTCTCTTCACCTTCCCTGTTCCTGTTCCTTGTGTAGAGCATAGCTTCATATGAGACAGCGCTTCCTGAAATCAGTTGTGTAGACCATTTCTTTGACAGACAAAAGGAAAAGGTGACAGTTAATCTTGGTCTTTGGCTGCAAGGCATGTGGCCATTAAGGATGTATGAATAGATCTACCTCAACAGCCTTCTGCATAGAGTAGTGGTGTTTAACTGTAATGAGATGTTTTAGCTGTGAGAGAGATAGCTGGCTATTTACAGCAATTTTCTAATCAAATTAGTGTAGTTAGTGCTGTGTTCTCCCCACAGAGCGTGGCAGGTATCAGTTGTAAAATGATTATTTGTGTTCACACACAAGTAATTTGTACGCTCTCTTAAATTACTGAATTCTATCTCGCACATGACATTTTTGTTGTTTTGATTATGCCTCCGGTTTCCATGCCAAATTCAGTGACAGTATTATTTATACAATTTTAAATCATGATATAAAAAAACAGACAAAAGACACAGTTGTACTGAGGGAAAAGGTCCCTGTGCAACTCAGAATTATTCCAGTAATTTGAAGACAGGTGATAGTGCCCCTTTTTTGGTAAATTTAAAGTAGGGATTAGAGATGTTGCAATAAAGTAAGGCCCTAAAAGACGAGTCATCGGTCAAGAACACCCGGAGTTGATTTACAGCTAATTCACTGCACTTTTTGTTAACAGGAGCAGCAGCATGGCAGGCTGTAAACTTTACAAACCGAGTGTTGTCTCAAAATGACCTCACCACGAAACTAGCTGTGATGGAGGTAGGAAAGGTTAATGGAAACCGAGGGCATTGCAACACTGGACTACTTATGAATCAGATGCTGGTACAACCTCCTCCACTGACTGAGGCTGACAGTGCTGTTGGCAGCTCAGCGGGGGAGACACTCCACAGTGTGGCAGGACTGAAAAGAAATCTTATCTGTTCACATCACAGATAATGAAGAACGGGAAAATGTGAGATTTAGAAGTAAAACTTAAGACCAATGTGGGCTGATATGTGAATTTAGCGAGGTGGCTCTGCACTAACAGGAAAGACACTGGTCTGGAGTATTGGCTAAAATACATCAGTAATGATGCTGAGTGTTTAGCCTTCTGCTTTTTTACAGCAAAGCATTTAAAGAGCAGGTCATGTGCCATGTCAGTCTCTCTGCAAGATCACGTGAAATAATGTGAGATTGCACGAGGAGGTGCATTTAATGGGATGCTGACCTTTGTAAAATCTTGTTGTGTGTGCATGTTTGAGATTGCGGACAAGAAAGTCTGTGAAGATTCTCCTTGTGTGTGTGATTCAGTCAGATTTAAGAAGATTTAAAAAATGTACTCTGAGGCAGGCATTCGTGGAAAATAGGCACCAGTGAAGTCATTAGTTATAGCTGTGCATTTCCTACTATGAAATGTCAAAATGTCTACTATAAAAAAAGGTTTATTAGCATTTGCTGGTCCTTGTGTTGGCAAACTTTTCTTTGTGCAATCTCAATTTTGCCAGACATTTTCCACAATACCTGAAGTTCAGGGGATGGACTACTGAATGGAGATGGAGAGCACAGCACAGTGAGCCTTTCTTGTCCATAATGTACTGGCTCTCACCCTTTTGCTTCCCTGGAACAATGGATGTCTCATGCTGGTAATTTGTTTTATTGAATAAGTAGCTATGTACAATGAGATATCTGCCCCCTTTGCTCTTAATTAATGCGCTATATTTTCTCTGCACTGCTGCTCTTTCAAAACACCTTTGTATTTTTTTGTTAGACTGACATGAAATTTGTTCTTTAATTTATATAGACACAAAAGCACAAAATAAATAATACCTGAGAGCAAGTGACATTTCAGGTCTGTCAGAATGTGAGCCTGATTAGTTCAGCCTTTTCAAGGACACGGTAGTTATCGGCTCCTTTTAGGGTTCTGGTTGTGTACTTTTTAAAGCACGGCCAGGTCATGTATTTTAGAAGCATTTTTGTTATATTTGTCAAAATTATATCTCGGCACCAATCAATCAAATGCTCTGATATTAAAAGGAAGAAAACAGCTATAATAAACACATCATATCATAACATCCCACCCACATTAAATGATTGAATAATCTACCTATATTCCTGCCTCCCTGCATGCACTCTGCCCGTGCACTTCTTGTGCATTCGTCTTCCACATTGTAAAGCAAAAATATTGCTAAAGCTAGTTGCTAAAGTGAGCTAGTTGCACAAGAATAGGAAAGTACAGCTAATATTTCCCAACTATAAACTTGATAGCGTTGATTATTGCCAATAATGGCAATGAATACGCAATAAAATGACAAAGTCATACACATTAAAACATAAATTACAGTATATAAATGTAAAATGGCAGAAATGAAACAAACCACAGATTCTTGTCTAAGAATACATTTACTGAAATGAGGCAATTCTCTTTGTATTCAGAAGCTTGGAAGTGTTCAACAAAGAGCTGATAGCGTGCAAGCTTTAGCACATTATGTGCATTTAAACAGTGCCAAAAGACGCAGCATTTAATATTTATTGAAGAGCGCTGCATTGCTACCTCTTTGAATAGAAAAGATGACCTCTGCAGTTCTAATCGACTGACCCTTCACTCCTCTGACCTTGTTTGACCTTTCACTCATTTTGTTGGAGGGCAAGAAAGATGAGTGACTGTCTTTATAGGGAAGCACTGGAATTATTTTTACGTTTTGATTATCAATCTACTGCCTTTGGACCTAGATGGAGTTGGAGGTCAATGCAGGAATTTGAATGAACTTGAATTGAGTTTTTTTTATTAGATGGTTTTTCTTCTTCTTTTGTGGCAGCGTACACAGTAGACAACCTATAATTAACTATTTCACTGCCTGCAACCCGAGTCAGACACTTTCTGGCTGAGTAGAGTAACTAAAATCACTAGTACAAGGAATTTTCTGTGGCTGCAGCAACGAGTCAGCGCGTTTACTGTCAAACACCAGGACAGAGTCACTTCTCACAACAAACCAGCTACATCACATACTCAGGTTACCAACCACCATATAGACCACCTTCATTAAAGGGAGGCGCTTGGCCAGTAATACGTAGGTGCCAACCTAGCTTGTTAAATTTTTTTTAACAATAATTATACAATAAAAAAGTGACAAAACAATAATGAACACGAATAAATAAACATGCTTGTATGTCTTTTTTACGAGTTATAAAGTCTATAATGCAGTGTGATGTTGACTTTGTGAACTTAATGGGAAAACAAATGCACAGAAATCCCAAATGTTAGTCTCCCTGGTCTTGTCCTTGTGATCTTTGAGTAACACAGATCAGTAGTGGCAAAGCCCCAGATGACTGTGCTCTATCGTCCTTGTAGCTGAGTAATAAGAACCGCAGAAATCAGTGCCATATAGTATAAATGAGTCAATTTTGCCATTTTGTTTCTAATGTTAGTGTGCCGTATAAGAGATGTGCTCCCATTGAGGAGGCAATTCTACGCATGGCTGAGTCTCCCTCTCTTTCATACAGCCCTTCTGTCTAAACTGGAGTTAAATGGAAGATAGCTGTGATCCCTTATGAACACATTATTTTCATCTTACACAAATTCTTTCCTCTCTTTTCTCCTTCTAACTGTCTGTGAAAAATATCTGAGTCTAACAGTGTTCCTGTCTGAATGGTTTCAAAATATGTATCCTCTCCCAGGCTTTTTCAGCTAGCCCAGGTTCAGTGAGCCAGTGAATCGTACAATAGGCGACCTCTTTCCATAGGCGGAGGAATGATTTCTAATTTCGGGGGAGCCTACAGCTTGGAAATTGCAGTTCTATCATGCAACCACCCTCACTGGTGAATACTGACAAGCCCATATCTTACACTCAAACAAACTGACATTGCTGAATAGTGCGGAGAGGGTGGGATGTAGATATGAGAGATTTGTTGTGCACCCTTGTATGAAAGGGATGAGAGGATGCTCTTGTGTCCTTGTGGAGGTCCTAAGGACTGCCTATTAAATGTCATTGCCCCTTAATCATACACTGCATCCAGGTGCCAGCTCTTTATGTGCTGTCACTTTCCATCCAGGGACAATGGACTGTTTTAAAGTCCCCCTCAGCCACTGTGTGAGCATATGGTCCTAAATACTGAAACGTCAGATTGAGCTTAAACTGCTGCATGTTGAGTACTTAAACTTGAGACCATGACACAGTTTTTATTGATGCACAAATGGACTCTCTCTCTGTCACCCACTGGGGCGCGCACACACACACACACACACACACACACACACACACACACACACACACACACACACACACACACACACACTATCTAGCCCAAAGATGCCTTGAATTAATATGAAGCCAATTTATGTGGTGGAGCAGACATTGGTAGTTTCTCTGGGCTGTGAACTGATGTGAAGTCACATTTCAGGAACTTGGAACATTTTTCAACTTGAGTGAAAAATTTGTTGCATAAATCAGCACATTTTGCACTTAAACTAGAAATGCTCTTGTCACAGTTTACTACTTTTTAACATGGTTGTGAACTTGATGTTCGACCAAGGCATTATGACTTTCTTCAACGCAGTTTTCCAGCCCCTCTCTTGTTAGGTGTGAAGTATGTATTATTCACACTTTTTAAACATTAAATGAATTCAGTGGTGTATGATCAGTAATGTAAAGCCGCAAAAAAGTTATGGCTTGTTCTGGCATCTTGCTTTTAACTGAGATATATTCACACTGTCAGGACACGGGGGTGGGGGGGGGGGATGGCTCTTTTCTGTTTTATATTTCCATATGGCATTTTAAGTAATTCAGGCATCCCATAAATCATACTGCCCTTCCAAAGAGATTTGTCAGTGATCACTCAAACACACGACTGCAATTATGCACACATGAGAACAGGCTCCAGTGTGACCCATGGTCCGTGTGTGTGTGTGTGTGTTGTGTGTGTGTTGTGTATAATAACAGCCTGGCAAAAACGATTTTTACGTTTGTGCTTTGGTTGGTTGGTTCTTTATAGTATTCTCCCCCCTTTCCTTTTCAGATGTCTTGTACCTTTTAAAATAATGTAGTTTCTGGTAGTTGTTATACCAGTGTAATTATATCTTTTATCATTAGTCTATGATAACAGGTATATTGTCAGTACAATACAACCCTTTTACCCTTGCACTCAAGTCCTCATGACAAGATTACTAAATGGACTTTGGAAACTACATCCACCAAAATTTGAATTTAAATTTGTATTTCTAATATTTTTTGGACTTAAACAATTAGATCTGGTCAAGAGCTGGTTATGATTTGTGTTTGTAAAATGTTTAGTTGTGACTGTTTTGACACTGACCAATTACACTGACCGGGCAATATTTCTGTTGGTTGGCTGGACCATGGCTGATGAAATGTCTGAGTAGATAAGGCTCTTTCTTTCAAGGTAATAAATATACTAAATTCAGTAAAAGCCATTTTTATTCATCTCGGATGTTTCATTGCTCTATTGGAAGCTCAAGGAAAAAGTCTTATGAATTACTTAAGGTTGTACTCGAGTGGCAGTGGTAAGAGTAAAATGCATTGCTGTTGTCTCAGTGGTTTTCTAAAGGCACGAGTATTTTCTCACTGTCCAAAAAAATGCGGTTTAGATGTCGGAAGAGTCTGTTTGTGTCAATCTGTTTGTCTGTATATGTACATGTTAAATCTTTGATAAACTGGTGAATAATTGTATGTGTCATGTCAACTGTTGACAGACTTATACATGCACATTTGCTTTGAATCTTCAAAACTGAGTGGTCAGCTTATGTTTTTCAGCAAACATCATTTATTTGTTCAGTTACATAATAAATCCAGAACAATATACAGATTTGGCTATGACACATGTTATTTAACCAAATTGTACATGATTGAGTCTGGCCTGAGACCGTTATTCCAGTGTATCTTTGTGCATCCTTTAATCTCCTACATCTGTGCTGTCTTCGTTAAACCAAAGGGAAAAATACTCTTAAAAACCAGTCTGTGTTGCGTTTCCACTAAAACACTCTCTCTTAATTGCCCTGAAGTACTGTAGCACTGAACAACTGGCTTGGCTCCACAGAGAAAACTTTTCAAATTAAAATTTACACTTGACTGTAGTCAAGGTCACTCCATGATTGGCAATAACCCTCATGTCCTTTCAGTATGATAGTGCTGTGATCCACAAATTTACCTGAGACATGCAGTACATAGATCCCCTGGTTAGTATGGAACAGCTGGAGTCGTTGATTGCTTTGTCCTCTGCACTCATTTTCTCATGAATCTAATTTAGTATCTCAGAGGTGAAGAAGGAGGATGTTGTAGATGGCAGTTCACAGTAAAAGCTCTTTTGAGGTGAATTTGCTTTTTATGAGTTTTGAAATACAGCAAAGTGGTGTGTGTATAACATCTGTGTTGGGGTTTAAAATTTATACTTGTAGTAAGGGATTCTCTGCACTGAATATAGCATCGGTACGTCACAAGAAACATGAATCCATTAATCAGTTCAGTTTAGTCCCTGTAATAACAGAACATTGCTATCTTTCCAGTCTGGCTCAACTCATCCCAATCTGCAGATTTGTGTCACATTGCTGGTTCTACACTTACTTACGCACTCTGTTTCTCTTGTGAATAAGGCACAATGTCTATGTCTCTGCCATGCCTGTTGAATGAATTACCAACACTCTTTCCCGGCTTGTTAGCTGTCCATGAGCTGTGTATGGTGCCTTGGGTAGACCTCTCATTGTTGACCTATCAAAGGCTATGTTCCTGACTTGTTGACCATTTAGAGGCTGTATTTCTGACAGTGAAACAACTCTGATTTTAATTGTTACAAAAAGTTTTCTTGGGTCTGCTAAGAGCAGAAGCCTGAAGCACATCTTTTTGTTTCCCAGCTAATACTCAACAACTGCAGTCATACTAAAAGGAGCAATGACGCTCGTTATCAACTGAGTAGGTCAACCGAGGGTTTCCTCATGTAGTTATGAACGAGTTACATAAAAATGGTGCTTTAATACTCTTATAATGTTATTGTCCCATTAAATTAGCTGCAATTCAGTTGTCAAAAGTCATTGGACCAAAAATAAATAAAGAAATATATAAACAGCCATGCCTTATCTATATATCTGATAAATACAACAAGTACTGTTGTAGAATGATCTTGTTTTGTAAAAGCACAATGAAATGACTGTGGCATTGCTAGCATCACTCATAGTGCACAACATCAAGTGTCCGTGCAAAGGTAACCCAAGGTAAAGAATACAATGTGTGGAAATATGTCTCGGATGTTTCCGATGTGTCACCCTGGCAACACATGGCTCAAGGACCTAAAATAGACAAGCAAGTCTCTCAGACCAGAATCTAGATCTCTGGTATAAAAACATCAGGAGAAGCCTGGGAGAAATTCCCATGATCTACACACTAAACAGACAGGCATTATTAGTCTATGAATAGTGATGCCATTCGCAAATTGATTGATTAGCAGTGCTTTGTTGATGTCTTCTCTTCAATGTGCTGCAGAGCTGGTTAGGATTAATGTGGTGGTTCACTGCTTACTGTGATGGTCACAGAAAGCTCATAACATAAAGTTACTTTGCTAAAACCTTGCTCAGTAGTACATGCTTCAGAAGAAAGCCTTTAGAAGAAAGTTGCAGATTTCTTTTTTTAAAACTTCATCCAACTCAAAAAATTAACAAACTCATGCGTCACCGTCATCACACTTGAATAGTGTGAGATTTCTTCCACAGTAAAACTAGAAGCCATCGCTAGCCAGTAAGTGAGCTCCTCCAAAGCAGGATAGAGCTTCAAGTGCCTCAGCAGAAGTACCGTACCGTTCAAATGCACAGGTAACTAGAGGGTAATTAGCTGCTGCAGAAATAAATACAGCAAAATTAGAGCAGCAAAATGACCACCAGTAGCAACAGAACCGGCACGAGGTGTTGAGGATTACTGGCAAATTCTAGCATCGATAATCTGCATGTGAGGCATTTAGGGGATCTGTATTTGATCCAGCAAATCGTTGGCACTTCGTTAAAATAGTAGCTCATTAATCGTAATTGAAATCAGCCCTGTATGGGTGTTGACCAAATGTTGAAATTGTTGTAATGTGTGCTGCTGCTTTGTGAAAGTGTTTTCTTTCTGAATTGTTTTTAAAAAATCACAAAGTTGAAGTTACTTTTGGTTAAGTTTCCTCTCTACATAATGAAACATTATAGATATTAATAAACAACAGAAGGTTTTGCTGTCAAGTTGCTCTCTTAGTAGTAATGTATATGATTGTAGTTAAACAACTCCTCTGCCAACTTGTTCCCCTGGGTTCCTATAAGGCAAACAGGCTGTTACATTTCACTCCCCGAAGCTGTAGCCCACCTGATGTTTGAATGAGCTTTGCCAACTGCAAACCCAGCAGGAACACCAAACCTTGCATCAAAATGAGACTTTGTAATGACCACTTAGTACTCCAAAGAAACTCAGAGCGACCACAGGCACCAAAATGCATTCAGAAATAATTTGATATAAACTTTTCTTGTAAGTGAAAATAACTTATTTTTTGATTAATATTTTTAATGAGTCATTTTTTTCCTCATATGTTCATTACTTTGAGTTTTGAAGTGAATACTTTGCTTAAAACATGATGTACCTGTTATACACAGTTTGACTGACTTATCTAGATTTATTTAATATGTCCCAACAGTTACAGATAAAATTAGTGCAGGAATGGTGATGACATGTTTTTTTATTCAAACTTCAGATTACAGAGCTGGAGGTTGCATTATGCACCCTATAGGTTCAATTAAGGGAAGGGAATGCCATAGAAAAGACAGGACTTGTCTATTTTCAGGCCCCCTTTTACACATGATGTCCCAAAATGACTTCATCTGGTGAAACTAGGTGTCTGTCCAGCTTCCTGCACTCAGTAACCATGTGTTTCCTCACATAGTTCAGTCCTGGTGTGGGTCTTTGCTTTGAAACAGAAGGTATGGATCAGTGAGGTAAACTGCAAGGCAGCTTTTCATTACTCAGTGGTTTTGTCTTTTTAATCAATGTCACACGTGTCATACTATTTATTATGTTGCGACTGCATATCTTTTACTCCTCACTCTACCTGTGCTTGTTCATATTCACCTGAAGCACAGTGACTCAGCACCTGCAGCAGACACTAGAGATTGTACAGGCTGATGTTTTTATCTTTTTAAAAGTAAATAGGAATTATTTGGCAGTGAATGTTTACAGTATTACGTGAATTTCAGCATAAAGTAAAACATCATTGCTTGAACAAATCTGAAATCTGAAATGAGAACGCGTCTACTCACAATTGTGTCCGTTACATCAGGACTATTTCATGTTGAAAAACATGTCCTACGACTAGGATTAAATGGCATTTGTTTTTTATAGTTCCCACAGTCATGGCTTTGTTTCAATAAGAAAATACAAATGATCCGTCAAGTATAAAGTATACATACAAGTATAGAGTACATGCAGCGTCAATTCACCTTGACAGCTTACAGTCAGAAAATAAGTCTATAAATCTTTACAGATTAATTAAAACATTTCCAAATATGTGTCTGAGCATAAGCCTGTCTTGCACTGAATATGTTCCCTTGCATCTCATTATTGGGCTCACCTCCACAACAAAGAGGTTATCGATTCTCTCACAATGTCACAGTTGCCTCCACATACTAGATTAAAGAGGGGGAAAAAGTACCTTAAATGAAGCCTTGTAATTTCTCTCATTACCACCCACCTCAAGTGTTAGGCAAGTGCCTTTGAAGAAAAAAACAAATTAACTAACGAAGGTGATTCAAAGGACACAAACTTTCTACAGGGATATAAAAGAGAAATCTGTTTGTACCAGAGTGCCTTCTTTTCTCTCCGCCTGTGTTTAGTTATAATGCACAAGATGAGAGTTATCACTATGTCAAAGAATAAAATATCATAAATTATCACATGTAAACCACCATGATAGAAAAGTTCTAGTTAATCTTACCTCAAATGTAATTAGACTTTCTTTGTGCGGTTTGTGTTTGTGTGCATGGTGAATATATGTGTAAAAGCAAAGGGAATGCGTGATGTATTGAATATGGTTAGTCAGTATCTCGCTGTGAAAGAGTGACCACTTCTTTCAGTCTGCAAGGTTAAAAGGCCGTCCATGAGCTCTGCTCTGTTTTTCAAATATTTCTCCCTACAGCAATCAGCCTTATTTATAGAAAGATAAAATATGCTTGCAGGAAGAAATGTGCATTTCCATGTTTTTTAAATGAGATGAAAGCATAAAAGATTATTGATGGATGGACCATAGTAGCTACAGATAGCTAGAAGGTAAAAGAGAAATAATATCAGTTCATTCCACAAGCACTGTCTGAAATATTTCCACTTCACACAGGGATTAAATGTTAATCAATTCACCACCAGTATTGGCTATGCTTTCAATATAATCAAAGGTGGAAAAATTTAAAAAAACTCAATGCAGTCAGTCTGGTGGTTAAAGAGAGAGCACTAATGCCAAGCTATAGGTTTCTTGGTCTTGATAAATGTCTTTCTAATGCATGCTTTGAAACTCATTAGTCCTCTTAAATGAGTTGCATGGTAACCCCACTGAATTGGTTTATAGTAATTAGTTTCACCTTAAATTATTCACCAGTACTAATCAGAAGTGAGAGGGGGAGATTGAGTTCTCATTGAATATGTGCACTGCCTTGAGAGCAGGATCCAGAGGTGTTGGAAAGCCATGGAGGGTTTTTTTTTATGTAACAACAACAAAACAAGAATATTTGCCATTGTTTGCTAATGCTACAATGCTAATCCTCACTACTGCTAACATGCTAATTAATGACAGATTGCCCAGAGCTTGCATCCAGGTCGAAGACAGAGCTCCTACTTAGACACAAATCTCAGTGATGGGTTAGCAAGAAAGATTATGCATGAAATGAACAAAACCATGAAAACAAGACCCATGGAAAGAGTGGTCTGATTCAGAAGCACTCAACAAATGTCAAAGCCTTGTTGTTTAACAAAGGGTCCTTTATGTTTCCAACATCTCTGTGAATATTTAAAGAACTTTTTTTTTTTTTTAACATTTTACGACACTTAGGTTGCCATTATTGTGCTCATTCTCCTTAGATGGTTCTAACAATAATCTTCTCCTATTGATACGATATGGGTGAGCATACAGATGAAGTATGTAGTGAAGTTGAATCAACACCTCAAAAAAAAATCTTGACCATTTAAGGATCTAAATCTTTTTGCAGGGCTGATGCAGTTTAAACTAGATATGTATGACATATTTTCATGAATTGCATGTGCATGATATGTACGTGTGCAGACCCCTATGTCCCATATATGTCTGTCTGTCATATGGCTAGCTCCTTGTCTCATTGTGCACTTAAAAAGAAAAATACAAAGTGACCAGACTAAAAGTTAATAAATGGAGCAAGTTCAGGGCAAGTTCAGGGACCTCCGGCAATGACAGTCTTCTATTTCTTTTTCCATATTCAAGGACTTTGGCTGCATACAAATTAGAGGTAGGACTTGTGTGGCAAAGATTGCCTGAGGTTTTTAACTTCTAAATTGGTCTAAATTGATAGTCAGATAATTCTTGTGAACTGAGGGGCTAAGAGTCAGTATAGCAGGTGTTGTTTTAGAAAGCACTCGTGTCAGTTATACGCACCATCTTGGGGGTCAGCTGATTGTTCCGTTGAGTATTTGCTTTGTTAATTTCTGATTATAAAATTATGTCGTATTATAAAAAGTGAATAACTGTCAAACCTGTCTTTAAATGTTGAGCGTATTCTGCCCTTTATTACCTTTCCAGCTTTTCTGAACTTTACTGTAAAAATGTCTGTTTGCAGGCAGGTCAGTTTAGATATTTTGACAGTCTCAGGTTTTTTGTTTGATGACACGTGATGAAACTGCATCAAGTGTCAGGCTTTATTTTTGTGGACTGTAAAATATTAAATGTTTTCCATGATACTCGCTGCTCGTACTTATAATGAGCACATACAGCATTGGTAGATTTTTTTGGGAGCTTGTTATTCTATTGTCTTACAGGATGAGATATCTGGCAAGATGCTCATATGTTGTGGGTTTCCTAATGATTGTGATTTTGTTTGTTTGATGTGCTGCTATACAGTCGCTCCCCTATATTCATCCCCTCAGGCTGTTCTGTAGCGCTCACATTTTGTCAAAATGCCAGTCAGTTTATTTGTCTATGTCTTTGCTAACAGCTTGTAGGTCTGCTTATCTTGGTCTCTGTGTGTTGCACAGTGTGCTTTCCAACTGCTGCTCTATATTTAATTTTATGCTATGGTATTTATGGGTCATGTGTGCACATTACATTCTATGCACTTGGCAAGATCTTGTAATATGATAACTGTGCTGGTACTACATTTTTAACATGTAGCCAGCAACAAAAATGTAAATTGGATTTTAAAACCACATATGCACATTTGCATTTTTTTTTCTTCTTTATGTTGGAAAGTATATGCCATAAAATGTGCAGCAGAGAAACGGACCAATGACTTCCTGACAAATTTGGAGGATGGAAGCCTGTTTTTCTGCATAAACTGCTGCCCGAGAATAACACAGTATCCTAAAGCTACGGCCTTTTACTCTAAATTTGATATGTTACATTTCCATACCCATTTGTCTGCTGTGAGTTGTGTTCATTCAGCTCCACTGTAGCCAGTCTAAATCTGCTTTGTACCTTTACAGATTTTTTGCCTAAGATTGGAGAAGATAACTCCTCAGCAGCACAGAAAATTACATCACTATTATCAAAAGACTTGCTGCTCTACCTATGTTTGATGGGGAGTGATTTTGTCAGTGCTGATGAGCCACATTATGTGAGAGACAATGAGAGGGAGAGAGTGATGCAGCAGATTGGTCTAATTAAAACCACATTTCCATTGGGATTTAATTTATCTAGTATCTTATATTGGGTTGACTGTGAAACTTTTTGGTGTAAATGCATAATTTAAAACCTTGCAGAGTGGGTATGTTGTGTGTGTGTGTCTAACTGGTAGAGTTTTCGACCCACAAAGTGGGATCTTTCTGACTGGTTCTCACTTCTCCAAGGGACTGTTGTAGAGTCAGACTTGGGTTCATATTAAACTTGGGAGTATGATAAGGGAACTGGGAATTAATGTAGTTGAAGGAGAATTCTAAAGAGGATAAAAGTGTGTGTGTGTGTGCGCGCGCTCGTGCGTGTATGTGTGTGTGATATACTGTATGCACTCAGTAGGGGGTGTCATGAGGAAGTTGATAATTTTAATAGTGCCCTACTGCAACGAAGAACTCATTTGTCATATGTAGTCGGCTCGCTTCTGTCTCCTCACTGGGCGGCCTTATTGTGCTGATAAAGCTCCTTGCTGCAACACTGGATCAGCTGCCTGGGGTCAAGGCATTTCTTACTGTTTTCATCATCACTGGATGGAGTTTGCTTGGTTGTCATGGAGTAAACCTAGATATTGAATTAATATAGTATGAAATTGTTTTCCAAACTGCATTATGCTGGCAAACATAGTTGCTCCCTGGATTATGTTTAGAGGCAGGTTTTTTTGTGAATTAAGAAATATGTATTACATTAATCCGCTAGACTGGAGTCACAGGCAGGTGGTCAGGATGGACTGTGAACATAGCATGTGCAGAAACTGAACAGAGACCAGTGTCTGCATCCTGAGCAACAAAGTTAACAAGTTTTTTGCACAAACCACAATAATTACATTTTTCTGATACATTTACTGTGAACATTTGACTTCACAGATACAATAACACAATTTTCTCATTATGTTTCAAGAGAATGAAATCTGGATGTCATTATGTTTCCAAGAAAATGTATTTATCATTGCAAATTAGAAGGACTTGTATACAAATGTAATTTCTAGCAGACAGGGTTGCATGGAGATGGCACAGTAAACACTATATGACCTTATGAATATGCATATGTATATGTATATTTTATAAAATATACATACAGATTTTAAAGTCCTTTCTAATAAAATACCTGGCAAGTTGGTTGTTTTAAGGTTGAAAGGAGGAATACCTTTGCACATATTATACATATTATGAGCCATTGTCTGTTTTGTCAGTGCTGATTTAATATACTTTAATTAGTGGATGTGTGAGGGAATTGAGAGAGGAAATGCATTCACAATGTTGATTAGACTTCAAGGATAGCCAAAATTCATTTTGTTGTTGTTAATGTCTGATAAGACATAGCTGATTAACAGTGGTAATTGACACTTAATTACTAATAATGTTGCAGAGAGGGAGTGTGTATAAAGAATACAGAACAGGGCCTAGGATACTTACTTTAAGACCTCCTTAACTGATATAAATCTTTATCTTTTGTGGATACAAAACTACCTGAAATAACAGTTTTCTTCCTTGACAAGTATGAACAAACCTAATTATACATTGCCCCAGACTGACACACTGATTTCTTAAATATGATGTATACAGTGCCATGATTAACTGTGTAAAAGGCAGGGCTTCAGTCTAAGGGAACACACATTTTGTCAATCCCAGTAATTCTCAGCCAAGTCCTCAGTATGGTTGCTTCAGTGCTGTGGTCGGCCCGATAGCCAGACATCCTGTGTGTTATTCAGATTATCATATAGTTGTTAAAAACAATGCTCTGCGACAGTGTCCAGGCTGGACTTCACAAGCCGAGGTTTTACCATAGTAGTTCTAAAAGCCTTGGGGAAAATATTTAATTGCAAGAAGTGTTGATTACTCTTCTTGTTTCCTTGGAGAGGCACTCACACTGAGTTGTTACTAGGGATGCATCATTACTTCATGACTACCTTACCATTAGTTAACATTTTTGTATCCCCTCAAGTAAATTACACCACCATCCAAATCAAATGGCAACTATTGAGTTTTCATTAGCTTGTGAATAACACAAGGCAAACAAAGCAGAATTATTTTTAAAAAGTATCTGATTATCGTTCAGGGTTCATTCATATTGTATTAACATCCACTAGCTTTACTATTGTATTACTGTAGCTAAACCAACCACATTATGTCACACAGCAATCAGTAAGAGAAGTATTCATGGATAAGTTGTGTATGTGTCTATGCGCCCCGTGTTTGAAACAGACCCATGGAAGCCAAATTGATTTGCTGCTGTTTGCACACTCATAACTGCTCACAGATTGAGGGCCATATTGCTGAGACTTTGCAGGACAAGCGTAACTAATGTAGCCTGACCAAAGACCTTTCTCACACTCTACATGGTGTAGCATGTAGCAGTAGGAGAATACCAAAAATGGCATTGGAGTTCACCATCTCCTTTGGTTCACAGGAACTGTCGAAGGCAAATACCTATATACACACAGTTATCATGTATTCATATAACACGATCATTGCTTTTCTTCCCACAGGTTCAGCTAAGTTTCTTTTGTTAACCCTACAACAAAGTTTTGACAAAAAAATCCCATTTTATTCTACAGTGATTATGTCTTAATGGTGAACTGGTGTGCTTTTTGATTACAGGAGTGTAATGGAACAAATCAGAAGTAGTATCAGCCAGTCTCAACAGTAAGTTCTGTCACTGTGTTTGTCTTGTTGGAATCTCTTTGGCTGCTTTAATCATTATGATTAAATTAGATTATTTTGCATGATTATGTTACATTTTAATTTTTGACGTTCAAAGTCAGTGTTTCTCTGATGCTGTTTGGTGGACACAGGACATCCGTGATGCCAAGCTGTTTTTCTTATAACTTAAAATCCAGACATCTGATGATGTCATAGTTTAAAAATACCAAGATCTAAAAATGTATATCACAAAAAAATTCTTTATAGCTGCATAAAAAGTAAATTAATGATTTATGGCAGACAGCCACAGTGGTTACTAGCCATTGACAGACAACGGATGTTTTCTTTGTAAAAATTTTGGATTTCTCTGGGTTATAAAATAATTTCAGATGATGTAAAGACACAAATCAACAACAAATAAAACATTTTCATGCAGTGTCACATATTGTAAGGTTAGTTGGCTTATGCTCCTATAACCTGTGGACTCTTTGTTAATATATGTTATTCTAAACTATTTCAATTGCCTAATATTGCATTTTGATGTTGTTTTTGTATTATATGCAGTTGCTTTTTAATATTAAATTGCCTACAGCTGCTTTCTAAGACTTCAGTATCCCTCTATCCCTCTAAGTAAGATTTTAAGAAAACAGTCGAGTTCTCATTTCAAATATGCCAACAAAAATATTGATTTGTGAGTTATTGCAATACAAACTTCAGTAAATAAAAAAGATTTTAACCCAAATCATTTCTTCTTTCCACACTGTGCCACCATTTAAAAGGTTGTACTGCCAAGATGACATAAGAAAGAAGAAAAATAAATCTCATTTTGCATTCAGCTGGTCATAGTTGGCTGGTGTCAAGAACTTTGACCCCTCCACATGCACCACTGTGTAGCATTTTTTTGAAGTGCTAGTCCTCATTGAAAAAAGATCAGGGCTTCCAGGTTTTCTTTTCAGTTTTTGGTTTTTAAGTTAAAAGTTAAAAGTTGCCAGTTAGTTATGAGTTTGTAAGTGAAAACATCATACAACTCTAATTTGAAGAGTTAAGACAAAAGGTTGGTATTACAATTGTCATTGCCCTGAATAAAATAATAATAATAAATAAATAATAAATAAGCATAGCCAAAAGTTCAATGACCCCTTTGTTAAAATTTCTTAATTACTGCCTTATTTTAAGGGGTCTCTACTCAATTTTGTTTGCCCTTTGTATTTGACTGTGCCACAGTCATAATCTGTTGTCTTTTGTTGAGCTGCAGAGTACCAGAATTAGCCTTTAATCAAGATGTGATATGCCCAATCATATACTGAGTATAAAGCATACTCATGAGTAGAGTGAGTGGGAGTCAGTGTGGCCAACAATCGACATCCACGTCAAAAGACCATGCTAAAAGAGATGCTGGCATGTTTCTAAGCAACACACAAATGCACAAACACACACAGATTCAACCAGGAGTGGGAGATGTTTTTTCTCATAGTGTACTTCAGCTTCCTCTGATCCTTGATAGTCCTCCATTTTTCTGTTTTCAACTACAAAACATCTCTAATGCTCCCCACAGAGCCCTACGCCTCCAGTCTCAAGGGGATGAGTCAACCTTACACACTCTCAGTTCAACATCGAGCACTTTCCAAACCCCTCTCCCACTTCCTTTTATTGTAATCGAAATAGGAATGAAGAATAATTAACATTAAGTTTTAACTGCTATCAGAATATATAGTGAATCAAAGCACCTATTTACTGGAGTGCACATTGAGATAAAGATAGTGAAATTGAGCAGTACAAAAAAGGGATTGCATGGTAAGTAAACTGACCATTGAAAAGATGAAACATACAAGATAGCATCAAACACTGACGTTTTCTACTTGTTCACATCACCAGACCCTGCCCTCCACTAATTCTCCTGTTGATCCCTCATTACCAACTCTCAGACAGCCCTCTGTATGTCTCTATCTCAGACCAGCAGACTGCTTGACATTGTCTGATCCTTGCTGAAACCAAAGTCAGGTTAAGATCACAACCTCTTCATTAGTATTCAGGTTTAGGAGAGCTCTGTGGCACTGAGTGGACCTCAAGTTTTGGCCAAAGCCTGGCTCAAACAAAGAGCCACTGAGAACTAGGAAAGCAACAAGCAGCAGTTATCATTCACATCAGTACCAGTCTGCAATATTCTTTAATTCTTGCAGACCTTGTTGATCCTGCAGTGTGGTAGAGAGCCAGTAGACACTTTGACAGAAACTACACTGCTGTGAGACAGTTCATATTTTTACCATTATGCTCTCGATAGCCATTACAGTTGCAGGAGATGAAATTCCATATTGTAATCCTATGTGTGTATATATATATATATATGTGTAAGATTTCTTCCTCCTACAGGGTGGTGGCTGTAATTTCAGAGAGGGATATGTCAAAAGATCCGTAGCTTAAAGGGAACACGTCACTACTGATGAGTGGAGAAAACATCTTACTTTTAATTTAGGTGAAAAGACCCTCGTAAACAGCAGGGAATGAGCAATTGGGATCCAAACAAAATATCTCAAACAAGGTAGACTCATTCAATTTTGATGTATTTTTTTGTTTTGAAGCAAGGTGTGTAGTGCAGAAAAAACAGCGTGATTATAAATAAGAATGCACATTGATTAGCTGTCTGTAATTTTATTGTGGGTTGATTTTAAAGTTCTCCATGTACCACTTTCTAGCACCCGCATCCGTTCTCTTGCATTGCAGTTGAAATAGAAATCATGAGATGTCATTATCATTGGAGTGTGGAAAAGCAGAGAGAGGCAGAATGTGTGCCGTTTGTGCAGATGGATGGGGCAAAAACCCCACTGATGAGGCACAAGTGGAGCAGATGCGCTTCTAATAGTGGTCACATTTCTTCTTCTCAAGGTTAAAAAAGAAAGAAACAACTTATTGTGGTAAAGTGGCTAAGAGGCTGAAGTCCCCCCTCCCTTCGAGGGCTGTGCAAAGGAAACACAAATCTCATTATATCAGGATCAGTTTATGTCTCTCCCAAACCTGACCATCTCTCTTTTTTTCAGCACCTTCATTTCATCCTGATCTGGACCACATATTAGATTTTCATTTTCTGCCTTATTGTATGTCATCCAATCCCCTCACCCCCCTCCCACCCCTGCCCCCCATCCCTATTTGATGTGGCAGTCAAGAGCTGAGAGAGCCAGTACACCTGCACTGTATTAACACATAAATCTTAAGTGAAACATCTGCTGCCATCTCAGGTTTTTTTCATCACTACTTTTCTTGTGCTTCCCAGATCCCACACAATCTTATTCTCTCTACAGTCTGAAACACGTCTGTACCCAGGGTAGTCGTTTCAAACTAATGATGCCTTTTGTTTTCCTTCGTTCTTTATTTCTCTCTTCTACCTCTCACTAACATATCAATTCAGTCGAAATCAAAACAAAACATGGACACTTGACCTTAAAATGTTCCCCCAGCTCTCTTGACTGACCTCTGGGTGTGAAAATGGTTAAAAAACAGATAAACATTTGAACTTTACTTTGGCACTTCCTGACTCATACTCATGGGCAGCAAACTGTTTATCTTTGCTCTAACAAATTGCAGGCACAGATGGCCGTTAATATGATGGGGCTTGAGAGTCTCTTAATGCCTCAGGAAGATAAGCTGTGTTTTCTTTCATAAGGTGGTGGTAAAATTGGCTGAGGTCTGCTGTAGCTGTCATCCTGTCCCTCTCAGTGTGCCCTTTTGTGTAGGTAATGATCTCTATCGATTCTCTATATCGGGGGACGTTTCTATACAGGTTTTCATGCATAAAAGGTGTGTTTACAGGTTTTTCTGATTGATAGAAACAGGTAATAATAGTTTTTCAATTCCATCAGTGCCTTATCCCCAACCTATCTGGATTATTATCAGTTTAAACCTGTTATTCAATTAAGGGTAAAATTAAAAGCAGCCAGGCTGCAGAGAGCATCTTCTCATACTCTGACTGCAGTTCAGTATCACACACACACACACACACACACAGCATACACAGCATGTGCTTCTTTTGTCCATTCTATTGAAACACACCTCCCAACATGCCGGGCAGAAATGAGTAATGCCCCGAGAAGAGATTATATCTGGAAAGATGGAATAGGAAGAATGGTTTCATGTGAAGGTATTGGGATTTGGGGGAGTAGATGGTTCGATGGACCCCGCTGTTGTGATGATCCCTGAGAGTAAGAACTTTCCCCACGCATAATAGAACTTACATGTTAGAGAGAAATACATCTGTTTATTGCCTGGAGGCTGGTGTGAAAGCCTGTGTCTGTTGATATGTGTGTGGGTAGGGGTTGTGCTGGATGGATGTGTGTAAGCTCATCTCAGAGCAGAAAGCGCTTATAGCCCCTGTAGCTTTTATGTCTATGACAATATATATTGGAAATTGATGTAGTGGCTCTGAGAAATGAAAAAAACGTTTTATTGTGAGGTGTAGTTAATGTTTTCTACATGTATACAAGAATATAAGCAAAGGAGTGCAGAGGGGAAATCTGACTGTTGATACACAGGCATTATATTTAATCCACAGTCTGGCCAGCAATAAAGACACCAATGGTGGGAATACCTTGTTTTACTGTCTGTTAAAGGATAAACTGGCATGTTCTTGCCAGAATTGTATATTTTATTTTTTGAAAGTTTCCCATGGCATACCTCTTTCAAAACCTTTGGTTTCAGATGCCACAGACTAGTTTCAGGGCAGACAAATGTAAAAATGGAAGCAATAAAAAGAAATTAGAGACTTGTGCAGGCTCCTTCAATGGTTAATGCCATCAAAGAAAGCCCCCAGCTTGTTTATCTCAACTATTAATCTGGATGGAGTCAAGATGGTGGTGCGGAGAAGGTGGTAGTTATATCTTGACATCAGCAACAGAGGCAGCAGACGACAGCACATTAGGTCTGTATCAAGGATCCTGATTTGGCTCTCGTCTACTATCAGAGATTCTAATGGTTTTAGGCTGATTGATTTCAAATTTTCAATACAGTGAAGCTGGAGAGTACATGAAAGAATAGGAGTCCAGAGGTATGGTGAAGAAGTAAGTTGAGAAGAAAGATGAAATGGTCCATGTGTGCTATGTTAGAATATTTTTTGTCTTTTTCCTTTACAATATGACAATAAATAAATGAATACAGAGCCCTTTTATATTGTCAGTCTTTATATTTTCTGGTTGACACGTATAATAATAGTACATGGTCAAATTAAAACTTAATTCAGAAAAGAAAAACACATAATCTTGAACCAAATTCATATTCAAAGTTGTGGAACATTTTCATTATCTTCTATCTTGGCCTGTGACTTTTTTGGCATTGTCTAGGTATTTGAATGAGGAGGTCGTCAACCCTCAAAGCTGTTGCGGTCAGCAGGCCTCTTTCTTTTGGCCACAGCTGTTCTGTGACACGGCAGTGGATGAGATGCACAATGGCTGGAGTGACAGGTTTGCTGGTGTTCAAACAAACACTCGAGCTGACGAGTTACCATGCCAACATGCTTTTTAAGGTTTTTTTTAATACAAAAATGTGAAAAAATACCTCAGTCTGCACCAAATGTCAGTTATTTAAGCTGTCTGGACATAGAGGTAAGACTGAAAATAAAACAAGAAACTGAAGATGAGCTTCTGCTGATACCATTGTTATAAGCTGGAGGCAGTACATTGTTTTTCTTTTTTTTTTTAATTTTTATTCTCTGGGTCATTCCACTGCTAGGGACCAGATGGAAATATCTCATCAACAGATTTCCAGTTTTGACAGTCAGTCATGGTCGCATTTTTCAACGCTGTCTTTTAGGACAGTGTTTGAGGGATGAGATTTGTGATCTCAACCCTGCCAACTGGAAACATTAAGGAGTAAATCCTCCTTGACATGACTCCAGATCATTCAAATGTTCCTGCAAAAAGCACAAACCCATTCCTTCAAACTTGCACATTAGCTGACACAGACTTGAAGGCAGAATTACAGTGTATCTGGTTCTTGAACTAACCAGGTGTTGAAGCATGAAGAATGTGTTAAAACAAAAGATCTGATAGTTATAGTAAATGATTTGATATCTTTAAATCCTTGTACTGGATTGTACTTCATCTGTTTTCCACAGCTGAATTGATGTGTTTCAATTTCTTGAATGATTGTAAAGAAGGTTGATATGCCTGTTAATCTACCTGAGAATGGAGATTTTACATTCATATTGATTTATATGCAGCCAAAGATGTCAGTGACAAGTACCGGATGTTCTCACTTTCACCACTGTCCGTGACATTTTCAGCATGTCATGCATAACTGTGAGTACTTGATGATCTCAAAGCTGCATTGAGCTCAGTAGCTTTAGAATCAGAAGTCATATTGTTCAGTCCCCAAACACAAACATTATTCTCAATGAAAGTAGCCTTGGTCCCTTGGCAGCTAACATAAAGCCTGCTGCCAGAAATTTGGGAATACTGTTTGAATCAGGTCCGGGCTTTTGAACCACACTTCAAAAAAAGAACCATTTCCAGAATCAAACCAGTGGTGGTGACCGTGCTTTTACCATCAGGGCTCCTCGACTTTGGAACAAATTGCCTGAGAAGATGAGGCAAAAAATTTTGCTTTTATGCAGTATCATCCTCTTATTCTTTTTCTTGCTTCTATTCTTTTTCTGTAATTATTGTTTTTATGTAATAGTCCCCTTTTCTGAATTTTTTTATTTCTTCTATTATTTTTATCTATATTAACATTTTGCATCTTGCATTTTAAACTTTTTGTCTTTAACTTAACTTTTTGTCATTGTATGGGACAGGCAGGAAATACGCACTCAAATGATTTCATGCAAATAATCCCATGCTATTTTTTTTTTAAATTATTATATTATAAGGAAAATACACCAAACGTTTCATGCTATGGTTTGCTTTATCGAAAGAATACTGTGCGAACAGAGATTGTCCTTCACAATTTGAGAGGAATGAGGAAAAAGAGAAATTGGATCAACAGGGAGAGTGAAATATGTTATGCTAAGTTCTTACGAACTGCCACACTGGATGGCGGATTGAGAGGCCATCCACCACAGGGAGGTGGGAAATAAAATATCAGTTAAATATGGGGGTAAAGGTGCACGTTTTCAGACACTGTCTACCAGAGGGCTTTCATAATGTTCCACGTGGTTGCTCACAGGAAAAGTGACAGAAATAGTTGTGTCAAGAATGAGGTGAAAAGGAGCTGAGGGAGAAGTTCAAATCCTGGCTCCTTTCTGACCTCTGCACAGCCGGCCAATCATGGCGTGAAGTGGGTGTGAATGTCAGGTTGTCAGTTTCCGGGAGTTACAGAAATGAAAGGGCACAGCCCCCTTATCTGATGTTAGAGAGGTGCGGAGGGAGAGCAATTCAACAAACGTATCTGAAGAAGCATGCTGTCAGCTCGGCCGTGGGATATGTGTCAGTCTTTCCTCCAGATCACCTAATGGATCTGTCTCTACTTAAAAAGTATCAATGTACTGCCAATAATTTATGGTGACTTTCTTTAAACTCATGCTACCTATTTTTGGACTAGAATACAGTTTTTATGATACAAGATACGAAGAGATGACACTTTATGTGGTGAAGCTGGTGCTTTAACTTCCTTGGTACTTGATCGTCAAATGTATAGTGAGGCATTGGGCTTTAACTCTGCAGGAAGGTAATGATTAAGTAAGAGTTTCTTGTACCTTATGCAGTTTCTGTAATTACAGGCTTGTTATTTGGCGTCAATCCTTTTGAACTTGAATGATATTTTTTTGCCTTTTTTTCTTGTTCCATCTCACACCTTTTTCCTCTTCAACTCTGAGCACTGAATGTAATGGCATGCGCATATGCTGGAAATATATGTGATTAATGGAAATTTTCTCACCCCAGAGGAAACTTTCTTGTCAGAATCGGCCCTATTTCAGAGGCACTTAGATACACACTTAGATTTCTGATATAATTTGGCTTTTAGTCCTCTTTCTTGCTATCTGTCCTTTGCAAAATGCTCAATTTCACGATCTTAAAATGAAAACAACAGCACATCCCATATTTCTATGAATATTGGATACAGTATGCCTGTGACATAAATGCTAGACATAGAACTGATGTTTAGGATAACTTCTGTGAGTTAGTAAAGTGACTCTGACTCTCTAAAATGGAAAATTCCTTACTTGCTGTTCCTTGCTAGTAGCATAGGTGAAAATGGATTTTAGAATCACATGCTTAATATATCACAAGCTTAACGGTTGGGCGTGTGCACTATCAACAACAGAATTGCGTGTAGAGATATTCTGATGGTACCTATATTTCTCAGATGAGCAAATTAATGCAGTATTTATTCCCATATGAACAGTCTGAGAAAACGGACCTTGACTCAATAGCAGGAAAACACTTTATGAGGCTGTTTCAGTAGTAATAAAAAAGGTCTTAACCTGCTTGTGTAGCTCTGTGCCACACACACAGAATAGGCTCTGTGTATTAACATTTGGTAGAAACTCTTAGGGTTCAGTGGAGCTGTTGTAAAGTGTCAGCAGTTGTTGAAAAAAGATGATTGATAGAAGATGCCTACAGATGAGTTCTCCCTTTCACAAGTGATATTTTTGGGTTCATTCAGTACCTGGAATAATGTTTAGGTGGGTTAGTTATTGCTGTAACTCTCACATTTAAAACAGCCTAACCTAAGAAATAAAGATGATAAATCCCCAGAAAATGTCAGAACTGTGACCCACAATTGAAATTATTTTTAATAATACAGTGATATGGTACGAGAAAATTGCAGAATTTAATAATTTACACAAACCGTTAAATGAAACCAACCTGTATTTTTGGGACTTGTTGGGCATGTGCTGGTAATCAAGTGAACTGGAGGCACTGCATTTTATGCACGCTGTATTTCAGAGCAAATCCTCAAACACAGCTCCTGGGGCATGTTTCTTCTATTTTATTAAATTGGCCAAATGTCCATGCAAAGTTTTACATTCTCGGCACCATGCTGTGGTTCGTACTAGATGTACCACTTTTGGCATCAGTGTTTTTTAAGGCCATATAAAGAACACAATACAGTACAGTACAATAGACTTGCAATAAACAGTCATTTTTACTGCTTAAAAATGTCAGATGGGATTCAGTTCTGTTGAAAATAAGTCTGTTCCTTAGTTTGATTGAATTGCTATGGTATATATTTTTTTCCATCCTGTCACCGCTAATAAATATAACTTCAAATTGTTAAATCATTGCCACTTTGGCAGAATCTCATTGTAAGCTTAATATATATAACATCAATCCTTGGCTATTGTGTTGGATTGTACATTGTATGTATATTCTATTGGTCCTGACTTTAGGTCTATTGTCATTAAATGCGCTGCTTTGTGATGCCTCAGACTTATCCTTGAATTTTGCTTTCACCATTGTTGCCCATTGTTACTATCTGTTTTTTGCTCTCTGCTAATAAGATCAGAAGAATCTTTACTAATTGGTCTTTATTGGTCTATTGCAAAAATATAGCTTGTATAGCCTCTAGCCAATATATAAACTGTTTCTTGGGTATAAATGAGAAATTTGCTTTTAGAAACTTAATTTTTATGAAGAATATTTAACTGAAATATATTCTTTAAGGATAGTAACTCTCTTAGTACACTTTCATTGCCATTTCAGTGCAAAATCAATGCACAATGCACATAGAAAAAGTCTATTGTCATTTCATTATACAAAGTCATTATGTCAGACACCATATAGGCCAGCAGTGAATCTTTCTCCAAAATACACTTTTGAAAATGGAAGGCAAAACTTCAGCGCTTCAGTGAGTGTTGTTACATTTTTATTTTTAGTAAAAGAAACTACTGTGTTACATACAGGTAACATCACATTTCTACAAAGACAAAAACAGTAATTTTACCTTGCAGGACACAAGAGTTGCTGGTCTACCACTGCCTCCACAACACACGAGGCAAATGGCTCGATGAAAGGCAGCAGTAGACCAGTAAATCCCATGTTCTGCAAGGTAGAATTATAGCCTTTAAGAAGAGGGTTTAGAGAGAATAACATTACGACTTCAGTTTCCTGTCAGGCAGCACGGTCTGATGGGAAAAATATTCTAAATACAGCATACACTTTTTTGTTGGGTCCTTTCTTTATGTGACTAAAACATTTTCCTGCTAACCCCATACACAGTATTGCATTGATTTGTTCCCTGCACTATCCCCCTCCTGCTTCTTCAAACTGGCACAACACAACCACTACTGTAGATAATTCACTGACTAGGGAGAAGCACCTCATACAATCCCACTTCAGAAAACCTGAACTATCCCTTTAATGTTAATAGGTACCTCAGCTGAGGTTTTTAAAGCATAATGCACTTTGCACTGTGCACAGACACAGTATGCAGTGTATACTTTTAAATGAGTTAGTATAGTGGTATGGATTTATGTGGTAACAGTGTGGGATGTGCTTAGATGAGAGATACAGGACCTGAAGTGCTTCCGGGCATGACATTCAAGAAGAGCGAACACAAGAGCGTCTTCAGCTAACGCGTGTGGTTTCCTAGCTAAAGGTCAGCAGCAAGTAGAGGGCTGCGATCGAGAAAAGGTCAAAGCCTCTTTGAAAATGCTGGTAACAAAATAGTAAGTATCATAAACAAGTGGAACACATCAGGACCCTGAGCTCATGATAATATAAATTGCTTCACTAGTTTTATGAGAAAACTTAATACTGTGAATTGAGGTGATCCATTGACAGACCTACTGTATGATTGGCTCTAGATGTTGAATGATGTGTCAATGAGAGTCTGTTGCCCAGTGTTGGAGAATGTCACAGCTCTTATGGCACAGACAGCATAGATGTTAATGTGACATTTAAGCCAGACCACGCAGTTGGATGTCTTGGCCTTCAACTTTATATGGACACTGTGTCCCACAGTCCTCTAAGAGATATAAACTAAATGTCTGCTGTCACAAGCATGACCTCACATGCTCAGTATTCGCATATCACCAAAGATTCATGTTCTGTTTTACATCTAGTGGTTGCACTGTGTTCTAGAAGTGTGCTTTCAATCTCAAGTTCATAGTTATTCATTATTTCAGTCAGATGTAGATGAAATAACTCAGTATATGTGAACTGTAAAAGTTTTGCAAATTTAAATTGCTGGCAAAATTGATATAATAAAACTATTGCCACCATCTGGCATGTACATCCTGGTTCTTCAGTCTATCAAGTATGAGTTTCAGTCTGTGTATTGATCCCCTCTAAGGTTGTTTTATTGTATCTGGTGAAGTGCAGTGAGAAGGCTTATAATAGCAGCTTACATCAGGCTGGAGACCACCTGAGTGCCTTGTTTCTCTATAATGCCTCTGTTGTTGTGACAGAAGTATTTCTTTGCTTGACCTGTGGTAAAGAGGTATAGTCTACAGACGGTTAACCTGAAGGTACCCGCTCTAACCATTTTAGCGTATTAGGGTCCACCATTAATAGACTTGTGTTTTTTGTTGTGATGATTTTATGTATAGCTGACGATTTCATGTAAAGGTCTCAGTGAGCTAGTCTTCAGCTTTTAGACAATGTGCTTTGACTCCCATAGACTGGTGGTACACTTTGGCTGAGACAGTCTGTTTCTGAGACAGAAACATAATAGTTTCTGACAGGGTGTGTGATTTCCTCAAAGCCATTTAGATATGGCCCAGGTCTCCTAAGAGCTAAAGACAGGATTCAATAAGTAATGCCTCAGCAGGCCCCAGCACCTGGCGATCCCCGTCACCCTCTGGCTGACTGTAATCATTTGTGATAGCCCCCGTACGATTGCTGGCCTCCCAACAGCACATGTTTCACTCAGGCTTTTAGATGGGCATCAAAATGCATTACCTCTGAAGCAGTAGATGGGGGCCTGGATGCGTGAAGTCAGGGTGGAAATAAAGACATTAACTCTGTCTGCAGACCAAGATTGCTGAGCTGTGCTGGGTGACATTAGAGCCTGTTATACAAATACATTCAGGACTGTTAATGCTCTAAAGTTCAGGGAATGTCATTCATTGTTTGAAATTTCAGCCTACACACTCAAGGACTCAAGGACTACAACTTTGTGACTGGAGAAAGGAGAGAAATAAGTTTTCTTCGTTCTTTCCTGTCAGTCTCCTCTAACCACTTCTCTTTCTCCTTCAAATTAAGTGGAAACAACATGGTAGATATTCTCCGCTTCTCCTCTCTGCATATAGTGCTATTGCATGGTAAATATGGCCTTAATGACTCGGCAGCGGGGGGCTTGGCTGTTTAATGAGCAGGCTCTCCTGCTTCACCACGATCAAATGAGAGCCTAATTTGATTTTCCCTCTTGACCTCTATTCCTCTCCGAAAACAACAAAGCACAGGGGATTTTTTTTCAAAGACTTTTGCAGTAGAGTAGAGAAATTCAGAGGTGTGTGTGGAGAAAGAATGGATAATGATGAGGTTTTACTCACTCAGGATATATAAGTGTATCATCTTCTATACACAAACTGTATAGAATATTGCATGCATTTATACATACAAACAGTTAAAATAATAATAAAACAAATATGCTTAAAGAAATTGTTTGACATTTTGAGAAATATGATTATTGAGTTTGATGGTGAATTAGATGATGAGATCCTTGTTGATCCAAACATCCTGTTTGTTTGTCCACAAAGTTTGACCATTAAATATGTTGCTGCCACCAGCTGCTGGCCGACGTAGCTTAGCACAAAGACTGGAAACATTAGAAATAAAGTCTTTTCATGGCAGTTTTGCTGTTTTATGTCAGGTTGTGCACAGGACTGTTTCTTAGCCAGGCATAGCAACTTCCAGGAGTTTCCACTTGGCATCTGTTCAGAACCAAGAAATATCTCAGCATATAACCCCACAAAATAGCTGGTTGGCAGGGTTACACTTAACGATTTAACAAATGAGATACAATGTGGTAGGTGGATTTTGTTACCTTTGCATAGAGCCAGGATAGTAAAAGCACATGTGTTTCCCAAAATGCTGAACTTAAAACTTGAAGCACTCTGTGTGTTTTATATCATGTTCAATAATCAAAAAACAAATGATATAATTCAGATATTTAAATTAAATGAGAAGCAAGAGAAAGCTCCAGCTTTCTAAGGAAGTAGTTGGTGGGGAAATCAGTATTTTTGTCTGTTTTTGCATGACTCCTGTTGGAAACCATTCTCATGATTTGATCCTTTAGATGTGGCAGCAGAAGAGACCACTTCAGAGGCAACCAGCAGACCATGGCATCACTACAGAGGAAAACACACAGTGGGTGTCTAGACTAACAGCACCAACCTCATGTGCAGATATCACCACATCCACAGACCATATGTGTTCTGTCAAACTGGTGTCAGCAGAAAGAAAGATTTTTTTTTTCCAAACAAGACAGGAATCCTCAAACTTTTTTCTCATGAGGAAGGAAACAAAATGTATTTTGAGAAAAGTCTTACAGGGTGAGGTGAAAGCTTTTAGCATTTTTTAACACTTAATTCATTCCTGTCTTGTCAGCAGGTCAACCAGCCTCAAACTTTTAAAAATTGTAGTGACTTTTGACTGAGAGGAATGGACAAGTTCTAATATAATCATGTTTAAGTAACTTGTTTGTCCACAAAAGGTCAGATAAAAGTAAAAGCTATTTTCGGCACTGCTGGATTTCACATCCGCAGTGGCACAACTGTGTACCTGGGTTGGGATGCAGTCCGTTCAGACTCCTACTGTCTTCTCTGAGCAGCTCCACCAGAGCTGTTGGGGGCTAAGTGCCACAATCAAGGGCAACTCAAGTACAGTTGTTGAAGGAATGACAGCTCATAACTCATTCAACTTTACCACACTGAAGATTTTATTGACTGGTCTGGGAATTCAAAGCAGATTCCCCTGGACAGAAACTACTTTTCTAACATTATGAAGTAATAAAACAGGGAGACAATGTCATCTCTGCAGAGGTTAGGACAAAAAAAATCAAGTCTCATACCAAAAATGTTTTGAGTAGAAATCTATATTCTGCAGCTGCAGACTCTCGTCTGTTGGCTTGTTGCTCAACGTTTTCTCCATGGCAAAAACAACAAAGCTAGCACAGCACTGCAGTGACGTTTCATTAAAGTTGAGTCTTACAATCCTTACAGTATCTCATAAATAAGACAAGTCCTAGAAACTAGTTAAGTTAACATTCATTTGTAGTCACAGTGTAATTTAGAAATGTTTTGGTCCACTTTTAGGGTATCTGAAATCGTATAACAGAGTTCTTTCAGGCATGAATAGAGTAACTGTATTATAATATCTAGGATTACAGGCTGACATCTTGTTTTACCCTTTTTATTTTTACAGTGTTCATTAGGAGGCTTAGACCATGTAATATATTGTAGTTTTCCATCATTGTTTTGTCTGGTAATAGCTATCTAGAGGTTTAATACATTATTTGATTCAGAAACTGGAGAGTGAGTGTATTCTTACAACACCCAAGGCAAATTGATTTTAACCTTCTGTTATGTTGACATCAACATATTTCTTCAGCTTTTGACTTTCACAGGTTAAAGAGAATGTAAGGATCCTGTGGACAGTGTTCAGATGTACAGTATATTGTGTAAAATGGCAGGAAGTAACCTGAGGGCTGAAGGTGGTCAAGAGATTAAGCTCAGCAGGGCTGTGAGACAAAATGCTTTCATGACACCTGCTGGTGCAGCATTCTGCGATCCAGACTCTGTTCCTTTCCTCCCCCATCATCCATCCATCAACCCAGCGGTAGACGCACAGAGCACAGCCACTCTCCATTTGTCAGTGCCCATCAGAAGTTGTTACATTCTCATTACATGCCTGCTGACCCTTTTGAAGACTGAAATAAACTCTGTGGGTGTTGCAAGAAAATGTCACAAAGGATAAAATGTTGTCTACCTCCTGAACAAGATTAAGAGGCAAAGAAACGAAAGGGATTACGCCAACAGTTCTCAGTTTATCGCTTCACACGTGTCACGTTTTTCATTTCAGTGACCGGAGAAATTGTGGTGAATGGACAACCATCAGAACCAATATGCTTTAGAAGACAAAAAGGATATGAGAGTTGAAAAGACAGAAAAGAAGGTTAGGCAGATAACGAGTAAGGGAAGAAATAAGTGATGAGGGGAGAATGTTTTATTTCTTAGCATGTTAATGAGACACAGAAGGTCAGAATAAACCAAACCACAGTATTGATTCAAAAGTGATTAGTCTCCTCTAAGGTAGTTTTTCTACTATGGTTTGGTCCAAGCACCCACTGAGTTTTCTTTAATGGGACTAATTTCAGTCATCAAGGTTTTTAAATATGCAGGAAGTGGTTGAGGTTGGGTGAAGTCCAGCTTTTGAAACCACCACTCAATCACCATGATTCCCCTACTGACTCTTTCCCTAATTGAGTGCACTTGGTCACAATCATGACAAACAGCTGAACTTTAATGACACTGAGATTACTGATTCTGATTTATTTTTTTTTTAAGTCTAAAGGTCAGTGGGCATGCGTGTGTGTTACTCAGAAACAAACTAAACACAGTGAAAGAAACACAAGTAGAGAATCAAAACAACCAAGACATTTTTACAAAGCATTAAGAATCATCATTCAGATTCACCTCAAAAAATGTTTCAACCACATATTCTATTGGCTGTGGTCTCCCGAAAAAGTCAGCTCGATTCATTCAGAAAGAGGCCATCGTCACAACTGAGGGATTGCTAAAGCCTTTGAGTTTCAGCTGAGGTTTTGAGGGAAATCATAAAGTACCACTATTTTCCTTTCCATAGTCCACCAACAATGTAGAGCAAGTTATGTTTGAGCTTATGATTTAAAAACCTTATAATTCACGAGGTTTTCAATTATGGATACTAAAATGATAATATTATACCAGTGCCAAAATAGCAGGGTAGTACATGGAGCATCTGTTCAGACTAAAAAATTCAAATAAATGACCTGCTCTTTGTCTTTGCTTGCTGCTCAGAAATATGGGAATATGGAAAATGGGCTTCACTAATAATAAAAATAAAAACACCACCAAGACTTATACATCAAGTGCCAGTAGCCTTCTTTCTTTTAGCCTTACCCTGTAAGTGATTTAACACAAGCAATATACAGATAACGCAGCGCATTTGCACTTATAGAATAAAATATGGTCTTGGTGTGTTCTTTGCACAGAACTGCGTGCTAAAATGCATGAGTTAAGAAAATAAACAGTGAATTGTTCTGCAATTTTAATATAACTTAGACTCTATAATTTTACAGTGTTTGAAGACCCCACGGTCATATTTGATGTAAACATACATGTGTTTAATGTGCATGTGTGAATCTGATTGGTGAGCTGACTGGTTCTAGCCTCCAAGCTTGTCATTTATAGCCGGATCCCCCAACTCCTAGGAGCTCTTCTCTCTCCACTTAGCCAAACTGTCAGTGAAATTATGTCTCCAAAAATGTATTTTTAAAATAAATCTTTAACCAACTGCAAATTCTTTATTCCTGGTGGTTCTTGGGAATCGGTTTGAGGGGAGTCTTGTTCTTTTTGTTATGACAGGGTTTCCCTATAGTTCCAATTGTTTGCTTATCAAAACAAGATAAATGTCAACAGCTGTGACTCTGTTGTAAGTTGCATAACACTAATTTACCAATGTTTAGCAGGTAAAATGTTTGCGCTTGGCACTTTAGCATGCTAATGTCCTGCTAATTTGGACAAAACAGAAAGTACAGCTGAGACTAATGTGAATGGCATGTACTTCTTGGATTGTTTGTTAATAAAACAGATTTGGGCAAGATGATGATGCTGGATAACACATCACGGATCCTCAGCGTCATGACAGTTCATTCTTAGCAGGGACATCAATGTGCGTACTAATTCTAATGACAGTCCATCCAATATTTGTAAGAATATTTCACATCATTGTAAAATTTTACCCTGCTGGTGATGCAAGAGAAAAAGTCAGGGGATCACCACAGTTTGTAGACTTTATCCTCTGGTAATCCATTCGGTACTTGTGGAGATACTTCAGTCTGGGCCTAAGTGATGACTGACAAAAATGACACAGGCATTTGCATCTCAATAAACATGCTGTTAACATGGATAAAGCCATTATCCCCCCACACGCAGTGCTACAGACTACACAAGTGTCTGCAGTTAAACTGCAAAGACACACTTCACTGCTGGCATGAAAACTTTATTATGAGCTACATGTGTGGCTGGTACAGCACAAGAGGGACATTTCATGGCTTCAGGCAAAGTCTGATAATGTCTCTTCTTCAGGTTAGTGAATGTTTTTCAGGTGTTACTGAGATGGATAAATATTCTCTTTGAGGTTCCCAGAGTAAAAAAAACATATCGTGAAATCGCCCTCCTTGTCCTGTTGATGATGACAGCACAGATTTATTTTTAGTCCCAAACGTTTGAAACCCCATGTGGCCAATATTTAACATGCATTTTTACCTTTTTATTAAAGTGATCTTACTGATTACATCAATGTTGGAATTTCATCCGTTAAATTTGGTGCACAGAGAAAACGGAGAGCAAGGGAGTCGCTGAACAGCCAATGAATTCAACACTTATTGTTTAATTAGTCACCCAGACAACCATTTGGCATGCTTTTTTAATTCCTTTGTGCGTCTCTGTGTGTGTTCGTGTCTTCCTTTTAGGAGCTTGAGTGATGACACACATAGGCACACCAAGACAGAGTTCAGTCCAAGTATGTCAAACGTGTCGCCTCCTTTTAGCACCCATTTGTAGAAATGTTTGTCTTTGTCCCTAGTCCCTCGGTTCAGCGTATTCTTCACCTAGCCTGTTAGTAAATAGCTGTGGCCTTGGAGACAGACACACTGCGCCCAGTCCTCACTTGGCCATTCCCTCGGACCCCTGCTATCCTGCTCAGTCTAAGCAGCGGCACGCAGTGTGCAGTTCTCCTACAGCGAGAGTGCACAGCACATCCCAGTCAGTCCTCCTCCTCCTCTCTCTCTGTCGTTCGCACCAGGATGGATCTACCCTCCTAGCGGAACAGAAGTCTACTTCAGCACTTGGCAAGTTGGACTCTCATTTCAAAGTGAAACGGGAGCTAAACGATTCTTCTCCCTACCCTTGCCAAGATTCCCTTATTCTTAGCGGATCAGCTTGGCTGAAACCTCCACGATGACAGCAACCGAGCGACGTTCACGCGTTATGCTCCTGCTCTGCTTCGTCTCCACCGCGGCGTGCAATATGTTAGCGTTCACCGAGGAGCCCTCTGAGAGAGCCGGGAAGTCAGGCGGGTATTGTAGTCAGATATTACGGGCTCAGAGCGATCGGAAGGAGGTCAACAACGAGTTTCGCCTCCGCGTTGAGGGAGACCCGGAGAGCTATCAACCAGGGAGCACATACAGAGGTTGGTGTTTATCCGCGAGATTTACGCACACTGCGCTTGTTGGCACAATGTGCGCATTGCCAAATAAACACTAATCTGCGGTCACTAGGCTATACAAACTTAAAACAACTTTCCAAAGAGAGTACTTTTTATGGATGTGCATGTTCTGAAAGTAAGCTATCTTTGGTTAGATAACGGATAATCCTCCATCTCTGTGAGGAAATATGCATTTGAACTATTAAAAACAAAATATTACGGTAAATTTAGTGCGCACCATTAGTAAATATTACCCTTAAAAACCCGTTATGATCAAAATTTAAAAAGCTTTACATAAAGTGTAATCCCCCTCGTGATCTACTACAGCCTTTTTGGAATTCTCTTTCATAGTTAAAACAGATTTTCCTAAAGCCAGCAGTCCCTGATTTCATTGCTTTTGTCTAAAGTGGAAGTTATTGGGTGCAGTTGATGGGCATGTACCATCTGCTCTGATAATCTCAAAAGCTCATGCTGTTCAGGTACCCACAATATGTTGCTGTGGTTGTTCATAAACAATTTTCTATAATCCAAATTGAATAACTGCTTTAGCTCGAAATAGGAAGTTGGAAATCACATTTTTGTAATTATTGTGCCATCACCTATACTAGAAATGAGTCCTTATGAAGTCTGAAAGTCTTCTCCCAAGATGCTGATAAAGTTGTCAAGTACAGGAAATTAAATTTTCTGCAAAGTAAATGAACATTCTTTTGTGTTCTGCTAAATTGCAAAATGCATAAAAGACATTATCTTAAATATCTCATAGAAATACTCCCCGGCTGAGACTGCTCCATTATAATTACTGTTGTCTGAGCTATGTCCTACAGAACAGGTGCAACGTTTGATTGTGATTTGAAAATAATTATAATTAAATCAGAATATATTACCCTTTATCCACCAGAGTCTGGCACACAGTACTATTTCTAAATGTAACCCACATCTAGTTAATTAAGCCCACTTAAGTCTTGTGTTTGAGAGTGAGGATTGTAGTTCAGCTGTTTTCTCTATCAATTAATGTTTGTTTTCACTCTTGTTTTCTCCCATCCAGTGACTCTGACTACAGCCAGCCCCTCCTACTTTAGAGGGTTCATCCTTGTCGCCCTGAAGGAGGGTGCAGAAGGAGATCGAGATGAAGACTACATTGGAAATTTCCAGGTAAAGTAGCAGCTAATGTCTTTTTAATCACGGTGCAGTTTTATTGTTGTTGATTAACCTGTCCACTGATTCTGTGCCTTTACATTACATTTTAATTTAACTCTCAGCAAGAACCAGCACAGGAAATGACACCTGGCCATAATGTCAATACCATCCTTCCTCTGATGCATGACATATGTGAAGAGAAAGAAAAAAAAAAATAGAGGGATCTTCAGCTCTTACTGTAGCTGTGGGTGGGGGGGGGGGCAAATTTTCTTTGCACAGCCTTCCTGTCTTCACATGTCAAAGTGTGATTATTCTCACCTCACCTCCTCTAATAGGCCTGATATAGCATATGAAAAGAGCATACTCTCAGCTCAGCTTCGTGTAGCTTTGCCTTGCTCGATGATTGTGTGCGCATACGTGCGCATACGGGCGCATAGCTCACATATGTAGGAAGTGTACAGTTGGTGTAGTTGAGAGGCTAATAAGCATTTTGCACAGGCAGTCCCAGCTGGAGTACTGTAAGAAACAGGGAGAGAAGGCAAGAGAAACTGGTGCTGTTATGCATTTGTGATAATGGCCAAATATGTGAGGCCTTTGTAATTATGATGCAGTGTGAGGAGTCAAGTGGTAGAGAGAAGTAGAGGACTAATCGATGAGGTGTGTGTGGATAATAACCATGTAAAATAATGCAGCGATAAACTTAATACATTTTCTGCCTCTTTTTTTATATACATACACAACAGCATCATGCAATGTCTTTAATTGTTTTACAACATGTTCATAGCACTGAGAGTGGCAGCTGTGGAACTACAATGCAAGCTGAACTATGAAACCTTAAAGTAAAATTACATTCACAACCTTTAAATTCATTCCTCTTCACTGGTTCTTGTTCTGCTCTCATGCCTGTTAGCTTACTGTGTCCTGCCAGTGTTTAGTTCATTCAAGTCAAGGCTGCAGTTTCAAGAAATTCAAACAGCTTACAGTGCACAAGATGACATCCTGTTTTCAAAGCGTTTGGAAAAAACTGAGCAACTGAAGGAGTCAGTTTTAGCTACATCAAGTGCACAAATGTTAGAGAGATACTAGAGCGCTGTTTACAATAGTGAAGGCAGTTTTCACTGTTACAGTATATACCTAATAATAAACATACATAAAGGCATACAGCGTCAGCCCAAGCCAACATCCACAGTTCTGCCCATAACATGAAATCATGTTTTCTAAAGCAAACCTTGTAAAGAAATGGTTGTTAAATGGATTTAACAGCCTGCGTGGAGTTCTCCTTTTCAGACTTTTGTGAACCTGTCGGTTTCAGTCGCTTCCCACATACCCTATTATTTTATTGAACCTGTAGCACAATGCATGGGGAGGTTTGCACAGCAGCCCTCGGGCTGTTCTGATCACAGTTACTGCCATGCTGTGGCACTCTCTGTGAACCTGAGCCTTGAATATGGGATGACATTAAAAACAGGAACATTTTATTTTTGTCCTGTGTGCACCTCACATCTCATTACCCAGCGTTAACACCAGCAAGGTTTATTCTGCTTTTATTTGTCCTTGCAATTGATTTCATGCTGTTGTTATTTAATGCCAGCCTTGAGCATCGTCTTCAGCCATGTGGTGGAGGGTGGCATGGTGTGACAGGGTGCTCAACCTCAGGAGTAAAGAGGGGGACGCGCTACATCATTTAGTCACATTTAGTCAATTTGCTCCACACATGGGTGAGACTTGAGTGTACAGAGAGAGCCACAGATGTGACAGGTGGATAGATACATGACCATAAAGCCTTTAGATGTGGGCATCAAAAGTAAAAAGAATGAATGTGTCATTACTGGGACCTGCCTTTGATTAGACTCCTGCTAGATTTTAAGAAATTGAAGGTCTCTTTCACAGCTGCAGATGATCCCCTGTCTTGTTATAAGCACCATGTGACAGCGCAGTAAAAATAAACTGCTGTCCAAAGAGATATCCCTCTATCATCACCTGCTCCGTCAGTCTTTCATGTTGTATATCTTTTATGTCAAAGAAGCGTGCACACACGCACACACACACACACACACACACACACGCACACACACACACACCTATTCCTCCATTCTGAAAGAGCTCTGGGTGGGCCGGCCTCCAGGCATTGAGAGAAAAGAAAGAGAAAAGAAGCTGCTACAGAAGACGTCAGGCTTTATTTAACATACAGCTCATTTGAAATCTGCTGGTGTCCCCCATCCCAGCCATCTCAGGACAGCTCCTGACTTGATGAAAAGCACTTTTATTGAGCTTTCTGGGAAGGTCAGCTGCCACCATGTGTGTGTATACGTGTGTGTGCGTGTGTTTGTTGGCAAGAACGTAAGCCAGCGGGCAATGCTGGCGATGTCTGATGAGACATTGCTTCTCAGCAGGGTGAGATGATAGAACAAGAAGAAGGCAAATTGCTAGGTGGATGTGCAAGGGGTGAAATCGGTGCCACTCTTAGCGCAGCGTATGACATAATCATAGACATAACAGACATCGTGGGTGCATCAGGTACAACCTCTGTGCAAATTGTGCCATTTGCATTCCTTTTTTTCAAAGTCCCCGTGTTATCTTAGATTGATGTCGAATATTATTGTTTGAGTCGGACAAGCAGCTGCTGACACGCCACGCACACTCTGATGCACAAATCTTTGCATCAACCAAGAAACACAAGTCAGCTTTTCCAATTATGTGGCACATATTTTCTATTTCTTTTTTCTATTTCTGTTTATTGGCAGAAGATTTGAAAACTTGGAATTAGACATGGACACAAAGAAATTGGTCAGAGGTCATTTTGCAGCAAATTGATTGCTTCTTTTTGCAAATGGTGTTTAATGCCTTCCCATGAGACTTCAGTGATTTTAACATGTGTTGTAGTCCAGTCAGGCCAGCACAGGATGCCTGTTAGAAACCATGGGAACATGGAGATGTAGGGGGAGGGAGGGGTATAATCCGTTAGATGGCTGCGCACACACACACACACACACACACACACACACACACACACACACACACACACACACACACACACACACAGCCTCTAGTCTCCCCTTTTCACTCTGCCTCTCCCTCTCTCATGGACTCTCTCTCACACACATACACACAGGGCATGCACATCCACAGTCAATCCACTTTCAGAGGGAACTCATTCATAACATGGCATGACAAAGGAAATTCTCTGCTGACAGCTTTATGGAGTGAGAAAGTTCCCTCTCTTTACTGCCCTGATGTCACTTCCTATCAAACGGATCCTTGGTCTCTGGGTGGTGAATATTAGCTCTCTGGCTGCGCTCCCTCATGCAACCCTACTCCACTAATTTCCTGTCCAGTTAAAATCAATGAGATGTGCCTCAGGTGTGCACCTGAGTAGAGACGGCAGCATGCAATGATTCTTCAGTTTGAACCAAAGAGTCTTGGGACCTTATTTTAATACTGCATGCGTGGAAGTTGACTGGGCATCTTGGTGGTAACTTTCTGACTGATCTGAGTATCAAATGAATTCAGTTAACTATATTTCACCAGGATTATTCAGTATTTATGCACGTGTCCACTGAGACATCTAGCTTTTAGCTCCTGGTAGATGCCAACTTGAGGCCACCAGGTTGAAATGTGATACTGAAAATTAAGGAAGAGTGCAATGTGTCACCCATTCACTAGGACTGCATTAATTGCATTGCTGTTTGGTGTCAGATACCTTAAACACATTTTTTTCTGCAGCACACTGTCAATTACAGCTTTTCACAAAGAGTGGCATGAGGAAAATCTTAATTTTAAAAATATCATCCCTCAAAAAGAAGCAGTGCCTACTTGTAAATCCTTGTTAAAGGATGCATATTTCTATTGTTGCAAGTGATTTCCCTCAAATCTTCTAAAACTGTTTAATTTTAACCAGACAAGAACAGTGTTGGGTATTTCATGGGAAAGAAAGCTAGCAGACAAACAACAAAGTGAACATTAACATATTTGTAGTGGCAGAATGTTCTCCCGCTCTGCTCTCGTCTTCTGTTAATCATATTTTACATTTTGTAACCAATTGGTAGGATCCTGAACGTGCCCGTTTCCACAGTTGGATTCTATTCAGTAAGTGTTTTAGTTGTCAAAGGCAGATGTGTGTAGAAAAGCTATAAATTGCCAATATCCACAAATTGTTGAAGACTAACATAATTTATTTCCAGCTTAACTTAAATTTAAATGAATTCCCCAACTCATGGGTTGTGTATTTTTAGATTTGTTTTGGAACAAATCACCTGATTTGTTGTAAAAATGTGAAATTAACATCAGTTTCAGTTGCTAATTATGTTTATAGGTGCTTGAACTGACAATGAGAGAGAAAATGAAATGTGAAATGCTCCAACAGCTAATGCATAAAATCACATGTATAAGTTTTAAGTGCCCCTTGTCTGAGGACATTTTTATTCATCACTAATCTCTTTGTCTGCATACTTTACAGATAATTGATGAGGAGGAAACACAGTTTATGACCAACTGCCCCCCTGCAGTGACAGAGAGCACTCCTCGCAGACGCACCAGCATCCAGGTGTTTTGGACCGCGCCGGCTAGTGGCTCTGGCTGTGTCCTTCTCAAGTATGTATACAGCAGCTGATTGTGTGCAGAGGCGAGTCCTAAGCTCAAATTCTTAAGGATAAACAAAACACTGCCAGTGGAGGATTTACTGTGATCAACAGGTCCTTTTACTTCATCAGCTGTTGTTTATTACATTATGAATGGTGTGGCAATGTGCAGAGTGTGGCTGCTTTCTTCTGTCAAATCCTTGAGTGGCATTTTTCCGCCCTTCATCACCGCCTGCAGATCAGTGGAGGATACAACACACAAGCTAAACCTACAATTCCCAGATTCCTGACCATTTTCCAAGTCTTTCAGATGTTTAAATGTCTCTTTTTCAGTCACAGCATCTCATCTTTTTACATTTTTGGCTATATGAATTTGTTGATGATTTTGATAGCAGTGTGATACACATATCAATAAGGGTAGACTAAATAGCACCTCATTAAGTACATTACAGTTCAGCAGCAACACAAACTAGGACATTTAAACAATTTTCTAAACATTAAACCTAGTTAGACCTAGCTAGACATTAAACCTAATTTAATCCTAACTTTATTCCACTTTTTCCACACTGTTGCATTTGACTTCCTGTGTTTTTCAGGAATGGTTATCTAGCATATATACAGTTCTGTCATAAAGAGGTATATTTAAACTTTTATGTTATAATATTTAGTGAATGTATGTAGGGATTGTGAGCTGCGCGACCAGCATACAGTATATGTCAACCTGTGCAGTAACTCTGTTTCATTGCATCCCTTCCCCCAAGCTCTGGTGAGTTAAATGAAGAAGGTCTTATCAAATTTTCATTCCCAACAGGCTTCATAAACTATTTATTACCTTTATTAGTTATACGGTTGATTGACACCAATCAATGTTGTTGTTCTGTATCCTCTGGGCTTTCTTGGTTACAGAAATGTAGTCATGTTCAACGGAAGAGCGATCATGGCAGAAATCCTTTTATTAATCCTGTACTGTGGGGAAATACAGGAGGAGGATAGAGACTGAGGGACTGTGACTCACAGAAGACCTCCTGATCAATGCATTATTTAACTGTTTATGTACACAGTCGGGTTGTATCTGCTGCATGGTCTACATCTCTGCTGTACAAAGGGATGATAAAAAGGTTGCCGTTCTTAGTAATGCATGTTGTTACGTGACTACTGCAGAGTCTGATGAGACATTTCTGTGTCTCTTTGCTTTCTGTTTCCATTGTCCTTGTCCCTTCTGGAGTATCTCCATGACCTGCTGTAGCTTTCCTGCACTCTCCCTCACTGGTGTGCTCCCTGCTCCCCTTTCCCTCCACCTCCAAGCTTTTTATCCATCTCCCCCTTGGTTTCGTCTTCACTGTGGTGTTGTCATCGTTTTCTCACAGCAGGTCATGTTGTACAGCACTTCTGCTCTCCTCACAGAGACCATGGGGATGATGGCAGAGTTGTATTCGGTGGCACACATGGATAGAGGAGAAAAGTTAAAAGTGCCACAGAGTGAACAGGCTAGAAAGAGATACTTGAAAGTGCAGAGATGTGGATGTAATACCAGGGCGCAGACAATAGGGGAGGGAGAGAGTGAGAAGCCTACAGTTCAAAAGAGACGCCTCTGAAAGTCATGATTACAGGCTGGGAGTGGGTCTTTGCCACTGTTCTTCCCTCTACCTAGCAGTCATAAAGATCACAAGGCTTTTGCCTGCCTCTGTGCTGCAACACAACAAAAGTCTAGATAAAGCCTGTCTGATTGAGGAGGTACAAGTTCTGTAACTAACTAACAAGTGAAATCTGATGAGATGTCTCGTCTGAAAACTGGAGGAAGATGCTCTCTTGTACGCTATAGCTATTTTATCATACAGGCCATACCAGCAGAGACGCGTGGGTAAATAGACACACAGTTAGTGCCATAAACAAATATGCACAGAAAGAAACAACATGATAATGTGAAATGATATTATAGATTAGCACAGAGAGGACAATTTCATTAGCACCACAGACAGGGTAAATATTTGTTTTTAATTTCATTTCATATCTTCAAAGAGTCAGTTTGCCTGCCTGTAAAAAAAAAAAAATAAAAATAAAAAAATAATTAAAAAAACATGTGGTTACTTTAAAAATGAACATCTGGCCATGAAATTAGAAGCGTGTGTGTGTGTGGGGGGGTGTCCCTCCTTCTCTCCTGTGACTCAGATGTTGTCCCAGGCATCTTGCTCCTCCCGAGTGGTTTGCTGCAGTATAATTGATGGGCAGTCGCTGTCGTTTAGATGGAAAGACTGAGCTTGGTGGTTTGGTTCTGTCTAAGGTTGGTTCGTGATGTTAGGGTCAGGCGAGGATGTTCATTCAAACCCCCTGAACTCAGAGCGCTGACACTGAAAATTTTACCATCGGTTCCAGTTATTTTAGGCGTTCTTATATGCAAGAATCAAATCAAAGTTTTCTTCACCATGTCTCTGTTGCTGTAATCCCACTCTTAGAGTAAGACTTCACATTGATGTTCTGCTGGGTGTTGTGAAATTGACCCCTGCACTACAAAAATGTTTTTTTTTTTCTTTTTTCTTTTTCTTTTTGCTGACTTTCAGCATGGTGACAGGTAGCTGTGTTCAGTTCAGTGTGTGCACAATACACTTAGACATCACTGTCTGGATACAGATGCAGCTGAGTGTGCTCCTGCCGATATGCTGTTGGGATGCTGGATGTAGTTAAAGGTAGGGAATACAAATTTAAATCCAGTATGAAATCTGCTTTATGAACCCAAATCCTTTTGAATCACTTACTATATATGACCAAGTTTAGTTTTTAAAAAAAAAAAAAAATCTGTAATAGTCTTTTTTTTAAATTATATTTCCCACAGTTTTTAGGATTGTATCAGTATTAAGCTTAACACCAGTTTAATGTATAAAACATATGCTGCTGTGATTAATATTTATTCTATATTTAGTATGTTTTTCCACATAAAAATGTGAAAAGCAGCCAGAAGCACATCTACTGTTTTCCTCTCAAAGTCTGGATCTTTGAATGACAGGACTTACTGTGTGCTCACCATGACATTAGAGGAAACATCGGACAGAGTCAGCCATATTGTTACATGTACACAAGCCGACCAGGACTCGGATGAGGAGTTTCCTAGTGCCCAAAATCAGTGACTAGGAGATGTATCAGAATGGTAAATGTAGTTAATATCTTTTACTTGTTAGTTTGTAACATTAGCAGTTGTAGGTCTTGCAAACAAGACAGCGATTGTTTTTTTTGAATTGGTAACATACCAGATGGAGCTTACTTAATGTACCCTTGAATCTCAGATTTTCAGTGTCCAGACATCTCCCACTTCCCTGGACAAAATTTAAAAAAAACCCCAAAAGTTTACTGAAAAACTTGCAAAGGTCAAACATTTCATAGAATATAGAACAGAAGCAAAGCATATTTTTGAATAGAGTGGATCAGTCAGATGTTAAATATGTCCTGAAAATGATGGGATGCAATCAACAAGCTAACTCTTCTTGAGAAGAAGAGTTAGCAAACCACTTGTGATCATACAGTGGTGCCATGAAGCGATATGTCTTTTCATTTACAAGGCATCTTTCATCCATACTGATAGAGACTTGCAGAAAGCACTTAAAAAATGTTTCGTTAAGTAGCTACAGCTCGTTACTACCAGTGACATTGCTCATTTTAACCTGTGAAAGTGACACCTGTCACCTCGAAACTGTATTCAAAATGGAACTTGCTGTCAGAAAAAATAATGTAAAAAATGTCATTGTGAAGAAATCAGTGAAAGGCTGTTTTTCAGCCTGTTAATAACTTGTTTGTATGCTTTCTCTGCTGCTGCTTGATTAAAAACAGTAGACGCGTGATCGCTAAATAGTAACTTTGATCTTTTTACTAAACTTAGCTCTAGATTAAATGTTAAGGCTTATGTCTAATTGGGTTAAATCATTAGAGGGAACCTTAATGACAAAATCAAACATATCTGATGGCAAAAAGTGGAACTGTAGTCAGGAGCTGCTGTGGGTGCTGATGCTTTGTGGTCGGCTGCATCCTGGTTGTTCCACAGAGTAAGAGTAAGTCAAAATATAATCTATATATTGCATTCACCATTGCAGTTGCCACTATCTTTTATCTTTCCATTTGTCGGTAGGAAGCAATTTATTTGTCATCTCCCTCTGGCGTGCGATATGTTGGGGTTGTGAGATGCGTTCTGATGGGCTGTCTGAGTGAGACAGTGTATCTGTGATCAGATGAATGTCGCAACCACGTGCAGCTGTCACAACCTGTTTATCTCCCTCAACACAATGATAGCACAGATCAAGGAGGGCTTCGACAGGACACCATAGTCAAGCAGACCCACAGAAGTTAAATGTGATTACATTTGCTTTTGTGCAGTGGATTTATGTGTGGGTTTCTTTTTTGTACGTTCTATTTGTAGCGGCAGCAGCAAAATTAAATTATTTTATGTCTGGTTGTAGCGGAAGCAGATAGAACAAAATGAGAATATATTTTCTACTTTTACACCATAGAAAGACTGAATCTAGCTCTTTTCTTTTTGCTTTTTTTCTATTCTGTCTCACTCCCTCTTCTTTCTGTCTTTCTTTTAAGCTCCCACACATGCATATATACTCCCTCACACACCCCCACACACATTCAAATCAGTGCTCTTTTGGGGTGATTGGGATCGGTGGTGGTGTGGATTCGGCAAAGTGAGATAGAATTTA